>CAWUFW010002480.1:651399-1851399 GCA_963921515.1 Calotriton arnoldi
GCTAAAGAAGCGGCATATTTGTATTCTATAGATTGGCACGCTAAAGAAGCTGCATATTTGTATTCTATAGATTGGTGTGCTAGAAAAGCTGCATATTTGTATTCTATAGATTGGTGTGCTAAAGAAGCGGCATATTTGTATTCTATAGATTGTCGCCCTAAAGAAGCTGCATATTTGTATTCTATAGAGTGGCACCCTAAAGAAGCTGCATATTTGTATTCTATAGATTGGCACGTTAAAGAAGCTGCATCTTTGTATTATATTGGGTGGCACGCTAAAGAAGCTGCATATTTGTATTCTATAGATTGGCACGCTAAAGAAGCGGCATATTTGTATTCTATAGATTGGCACGCTAAAGAAGCTGCATATTTGTATTCTATTGAGTGGCACGCTAAAGAAGTGGCATATTTGTATTCTATAGAGTGGCCCGCTAAAGAAGCGGCTTAATTGTATTCTATAGATTGGCACGTTAAAAAAGCTGCATATTTGTATTCTATAGATTGACGCACAAAAGAAGCTGCATATTTGTATTCTATAGATTGGTGTGCTAAAGAAGCGGCATATTTGTATTCTATAGAGTGGCACGTTAAAAAAGCTGCATATTTGTATTCTATTGGGTGGCACGCTAAAGAAGCTGCATATTTGTATTCTATAGATTGGCACGCTAAAGAAGCGGCATATTTGTATTCTATAGATTGGCACGCTAAAGAAGCGGCATATTTGTATTATATAGATTGGTGCGTTAAAGAAGTTGCACATTTGTATTCTATAGAGTGGCACGCTAAAGAAGCTGCATATTTGTATTCTATAGATTGGCACGCTAAAGAAGCGTCATATTTGTATTCTATAGATTGGCACGTTAAAGAAGCTGCATATTTGTATTCTATAGATTGGCGCACTAAAGAAGCTGCGTATTTGTATTCTATAGATTAACGCACAAAAGAAGCTGCATATTTGTATTCTATAGATTGGCACGCTAAAGAAGCGGCATATTTGTATTCTATAGATTGGCGCGCTAAAGAAGCTGCATATTTGTATTCTATAGAGTGGCACGCTAAAGAAGCGGCATATTTGTATTCTATAGATTGGCACGCTAAAGAAGCTGCATATTTGTATTCTATAGATTGGTGTGCTAAAGAAGCGGCATATTTGTATTCTATAGATTGGCGCGCTAAAGAAGCGGCATATTTGTATTCTATAGATTGGCGCGCTAAAGAAGCGGCATATTTGTATTCTATAGAGTGGCACGCTAAAGAAACTGCATATTTGTATTCTATAGATTGGCACGTTAAAGAAGCTGCATATTTGTATTCTGTAGATTGGCACGTTAAAGAAGCTGCATCTTTGTATTATATTGGGTGGCACGCTAAAGAAGCTGCATATTTGTATTCTATAGATTGGCACGCTAAAGAAGCGGCATATTTGTATTCTATAGATTGGCACGCTAAAGAAGCTGCATATTTGTATTCTATTGAGTGGCACGCTAAAGAAGGGGCATATTTGTATTCTATAGAGTGGCCCGCTAAAGAAGCGGCTTAATTGTATTCAATAGATTGGCACGTTAAAAAAGCTGCATATTTGTATTCTATAGATTGGCACGCTAAAGAAGCGGCATATTTGTATTCTATAGAGTGGCACGCTAAAGAAGCTGCATATTTGTATTCTATAGAGTGGCACGCTAAAGAAGCGGCATATTTGTATTCTATAGATTGTCGCCCTAAAGAAGCGGCATATTTGTATTCTATAGATTGGCGCGCTAAAGAAGCGGCATATTTGTATTCTATAGAGTGGCACGCTAAAGAAGCGGCATATTTGTATTCTATAGATTGGCACGTTAAAGAAGCTGCATACTTGTATTCTATAGAGTGGCACGCTAAAGAAGCAGCATATTTGTATTCTATAGATTGTCGCCCTAAAGAAGCGGCATATTTGTATTCTATAGATTGGCACGCTAAAGAAGCGGCATATTTGTATTCTATAGATTGGTGCGTTAAAGAAGCTGCACATTTGTATTCTATAGAGTGGCACGCTAAAGAAGCTGCATATTTGTATTCTATAGATTGGCACGCTAAAGAAGCGGCATATTTGTATTCTATAGATTGGCACGTTAAAGAAGCTGCATATTTGTATTCTATAGATTGGTGTGCTAAAGAAGCGGCATATTTCTATTCTATACATTGGCGCGCTAAAGAAGCGGCATATTTGTATTCTATAGATTGGCGCGCTAAAGAAGCGGCATATTTGTATTCTATAGAGTGGCACGCTAAAGAAGCTGCATATTTGTATTCTATAGATTGGCACCGTAAAGAAGCTGCATATTTGTATTCTATAGATTGGTGTGCTAAAGAAGCGGCATATTTGTATTCTGTAGATTGGCACGCTAAAGAAGCTGCATATTTGTATTCTATAGAGTGGCACGCTAAAGAAGCTGCATATTTGTATTCTATAGATTGGTGTGCTAAAGAAGCGGCATATTTGTATTCTATAGATTGGCACGCTAAAGAAGCGGCATATTTGTATTCTATAGATTGGCACGCTAAAGAAGCTGCATATTTGTATTCTATAGAGTGGCACGCTAAAGAAGCTGCATATTTGTATTCTATAGATTGGTGTGCTAAAGAAGCTGCATATTTGTATTCTATAGATTGGTGTGCTAAAGAAGCGGCATATTTGTATTCTATAGATTGTCGCCCTAAAGAAGCTGCATATTTGTATTCTATAGAGTGGCACGCTAAAGAAGCTGCATATTTGTATTCTATAGATTGGCACGCTAAAGAAGCGGCATATTTGTATTCTATAGAGTGGCACGTTAAAGAAGCTGCATATTTGTATTCTATAGAGTGGCACGCTAAAGAAGCGGCATATTTGTATTCTATAGATTGTCGCCCTAAAGAAGCGGCATATTTGTATTCTATAGATTGGCGCGCTAAAGAAGCGGCATATTTGTATTCTATAGAGTGGCACGCTAAAGAAGCTGCATATTTGTATTATATAGATTGACGCACAAAAGAAGCTGCATATTTGTATTCTATAAATTGGTGTGCTAAAGAAGCGGCATATTTGTATTCTATAGAGTGGCACGCTAAAGAAGCTGCATATTTGTATTCTATAGATTGACGCACAAAAGAAGCTGCATATTTGTATTCTTTAGATTGGTGTGCTAAAGAAGCTGCATATTTGTATTCTATTGGGTGGCACGCTAAAGAAGCTGCATATTTGTATTCTATAGATTGGCACGCTAAAGAAGCGGCATATTTGTATCCTTTAGATTGGCACGCTAAAGAAGCGGCATATTTGTATTCTATAGATTGGTGCGTTAAAGAAGCTGCACATTTGTATTCTATAGAGTGGCACGCTAAAGAAGCTGCATATTTGTATTCTATAGATTGGCACGCTAAAGAAGCGGCATATTTGTATCCTATAGATTGGCACGTTAAAGAAGCTGCATATTTGTATTCTATAGATTGGCGCACTAAAGAAGCTGCGTATTTGTATTCTATAGATTGACGCACAAAAGAAGCTGCATATTTGTATTCTATAGATTGGCACGCTAAAGAAGCGGCATATTTGTATTCTATAGATTGGCGCGCTAAAGAAGCTGCATATTTGTATTCTATAGAGTGGCACGCTAAAGAAGCGGCATATTTGTATTCTATAGATTGGTGCGCTAAAGAAGTTGCATATTTGTATTCTATAGATTGGTGTGCTAAAGAAGCGGCATATTTGTATTCTATAGATTGGCGCGCTAAAGAAGCGGCATATTTGTATTCTATAGATTGGCGCGCTAAAGAAGCGGCATATTTGTATTCTATACAGTGGCACGCTAAAGAAGCTGCATATTTGTATTCTATAGATTGGCACGTTAAAGAAGCTGCATATTTGTATTCTATAGAGTGGCACGCTAAAGAAGATTCATATTTGTATTCTATAGATTGGTGTGCTAAAGAAGCGGCATATTTGTATTCTGTAGATTGGCACGTTAAAGAAGCTGCATCTTTGTATTATATTGGGTGGCACGCTAAAGAAGCTGCATATTTGTATTCTATAGATTGGCACGCTAAAGAAGCGGCATATTTGTATTCTATAGATTGGCACGCTAAAGAAGCTGCATATTTGTATTCTATTGAGTGGCACGCTAAAGAAGTGGCATATTTGTATTCTATAGAGTGGCCCGCTAAAGAAGCGGCTTAATTGTATTCTATAGATTGGCATGTTAAAAAAGCTGCATATTTGTATTCTATAGATTGGCACGCTAAAGAAGTGGCATATTTGTATTCTATAGAGTGGCACGTTAAAGAAGCTGCATATTTGTATTCTATAGAGTGGCACGCTAAAGAAGCGGCATATTTGTATTCTATAGATTGTTGCCCTAAAGAAGCGGCATATTTGTATTCTATAGATTGGCGCGCTAAAGAAGCGGCATATTTGTATTCTATAGAGTGGCACGCTAAAGAAGCGGCATATTTGTATTCTATAGATTGGCACGTTAAAGAAGCTGCATACTTGTATTCTATAGAGTGGCACGCTAAAGAAGCAGCATATTTGTATGCTATAGATTGTCGCCCTAAAGAAGCTGCATATTTGTATTCTATAGAGTGGCACGCTAAAGAAGCGGCATATTTGTATTCTACAGATTGGTGTGCTAAAGAAGCGGCATATTTGTATTCTATAGATTGGCATGCTAAAGAAGCGGCATATTTGTATTCTATAGATTGGCACGCTAAAGAAGCTGCATATTTGTATTCTATAGAGTGGCACGCTAAAGAAGCTGCATATTTGTATTCTATAGATTGTCGCCCTAAATAAGCTGCATATTTGTATTCTATAGATTGGCACGTTAAAGAAGCTGCATATTTGTATTCTATATATTGGCGCACTAAAGAAGCTGCATATTTGTATTCTATAGATTGACGCACAAAAGAAGCTGCATATTTGTATTCTATAGATTGGCACGCTAAAGAAGCGGCATAATTGTATTCTATAGATTGGCGCGCTAAAGAAGCTGCATATTTGTATTCTATAGAGTGGCACGCTAAAGAAGCGGCATATTTGTATTCTATAGATTGGCGCGCTAAAGAAGCGGCATATTTGTATTCTATAGATTGGCGCGCTAAAGAAGCGGCATATTTGTATTCTATACAGTGGCACGCTAAAGAAGCTGCATATTTGTATTCTATAGATTGGCACGTTAAAGAAGCTGCATATTTGTATTCTATAGAGTGGCACGCTAAAGAAGGTGCATATTTGTATTCTATAGATTGGTGTGCTAAAGAAGCGGCATATTTGTATTCTGTAGATTGGCACGCTAAAGAAGCTGCATATTTGTATTCTATAGAGTGGCACGCTAAAGAAGCTGCATATTTGTATTCTATAGATTGGTGTGCTAAAGAAGCGGCATATTTGTATTCTATAGATTGGCACGCTAAAGAAGCTGCATATTTGTATTCTATAGAGTGGCACGCTAAAGAAGCTGCATATTTGTATTCTATAGAGTGGCATGCTAACGAAGCGGCATATTTGTATTCTATAGATTGGCACGTTAAAGAAGCTGCATCTTTGTATTATATTGGGTGGCACGCTAAAGAAGCTGCATATTTGTATTCTATAGATTGGCACGCTAAAGAAGCGGCATATTTGTATTCTATAGATTGGCGCGCTAATGAAGCTGCATATTTGTATTCTATAGATTGGCACGCTAAAGAAGCTGCATATTTGTATTCTATAGATTGGCACGCTAAAGAAGCGGCATATTTGTATTCTATAGAGTGGCACGCTAAAGAAGCTGCATATTTGTATTCTATAGATTGGCACGTTAAAGAAGCTGCATATTTGTATTCTATAGAGTGGCACGCTAAAGAAGATGCATATTTGTATTCTATAGATTGGTGTGCTAAAGAAGCGGCATATTTGTATTCTGTAGATTGGCACGCTAAAGAAGCTGCATATTTGTATTCTATAGAGTGGCACGCTAAAGAAGCTGCATATTTGTATTCTATAGATTGGTGTGCTAAAGAAGCGGCATATTTGTATTCTATAGATTGGCACGCTAAAGAAGCGGCATATTTGTATTCTCTAGATTGGCACGCTAAAGAAGCTGCATATTTGTATTCTATAGATTGGTGTGCTAGAGAAGCTGCATATTTGTATTCTATAGATTGGTGTGCTAAAGAAGCAACATATTTGTATTCTATAGATTGTCGCCCTAAAGAAGCTGCATATTTGTATTCTATAGAGTGGCACGCTAAAGAAGCTGCATATTTGTATTCTATAGATTGGCACGTTAAAGAAGCTGCATCTTTGTATTATATTGGGTGGCACGCTAAAGAAGCTGCATATTTGTATTCTATAGATTGGCACGCTAAAGAAGCGGCATATTTGTATTTTATAGAGTGGCACGTTAAAGAAGCTGCATATTTGTATTCTATAGAGTGGCACGCTAAAGAAGCGGCATATTTGTATTCTATAGATTGTCGCCCTAAAGAAGCGGCATATTTTTATTCTATAGATTGGCGCGCTAAAGAAGCGGCATATTTGTATTCTATAGAGTGGCACGCTAAAGAAGCTGCATATTTGTATTCTATAAATTGACGCACAAAAGAAGCTGCATATTTGTATTCTATAGATTGGTGTGCTAAAGAAGCGGCATATTTGTATTCTATAGAGTGGCACGTTAAAGAAGCTGCATATTTGTATTCTATTGGGTGGCACGCTAAAGAAGCTGCATATTTGTATTCTATAGATTGGCACGCTAAAGAAGCGGCATATTTGTATTCTTTAGATTGGCACGCTAAAGAAGCGGCATATTTGTATTCTATAGATTGGTGCGTTAAAGAAGCTGCACATTTGTATTCTATAGAGTGGCACGCTAAAGAAGCTGCATATTTATATTCTATAGATTGGCACGCTAAAGAAGCGGCATATTTGTATTCTATAGATTGGCACGTTAAAGAAGCTGCATATTTGTATTCTATAGATTGGCGCACTAAAGAAGCTGCGTATTTGTATTCTATAGATTGACGCACAAAAGAAGCTGCATATTTGTATTCTATAGATTGGCACGCTAAAGAAGCAGCATATTTGTATTCTATAGATTGGCGCGCTAAAGAAGCTGCATATTTGTATTCTATAGAGTGGCACGCTAAAGAAGCGGCATATTTGTATTCTATAGATTGGCGCGCTAAAGAAGCTGCATATTTGTATTCTATAGATTGGTGTGCTAAAGAAGCGGCATATTTGTATTCTATAGATTGGCGCGCTAAAGAAGCGGCATATTTGTATTCTATAGATTGGCGCGCTAAAGAAGCGGCATATTTATATTCTATAGAGTGGCACGCTAAAGAAGCTGCATATTTGTATTCTATAGATTGGCATGTTAAAGAAGCTGCATATTTGTATTCTATAGAGTGGCACGCTAAAGAAGATGCATATTTGTATTCTGTAGATTGGTGTGCTAAAGAAGCGGCATATTTGTATTCTGTAGATTGGCACGCTAAAGAAGCTGCATATTTGTATTCTATAGAGTGGCACGCTAAAGAAGCTGCATATTTGTATTCTATAGATTGGCACGTTAAAGAAGCTGCATCTTTGTATTATATTGGGTGGCACGCTAAAGAAGCTGCATATTTGTATTCTATAGATTGGCACGCTAAAGAAGCGGCATATTTGTATTCTATAGATTGGCACGCTAAAGAAGCTGCATATTTGTATTCTATTGAGTGGCACGCTAAAGAAGTGGCATATTTGTATTCTATAGAGTGGCCCGCTAAAGAAGCGGCTTAATTGTATTCTATAGATTGGCACGTTAAAAAAGCTGCATATTTGTATTCTATTGGGTGGCACGCTAAAGAAGCTGCATATTTGTATTCTATAGATTGGCACGCTAAAGAAGCGGCATATTTGTATTCTATAGATTGGCACGCTAAAGAAGCGGCATATTTGTATTCTATAGATTGGTGCGTTAAAGAAGTTGCACATTTGTATTCTATAGAGTGGCACGCTAAAGAAGCTGCATATTTGTATTCTATAGATTGGCACGCTAAAGAAGCGGCATATTTGTATTCTATAGATTGGCACGTTAAAGAAGCTGCATATTTGTATTCTATAGATTGGCGCACTAAAGAAGCTGCGTATTTGTATTCTATAGATTAACGCACAAAAGAAGCTGCATATTTGTATTCTATAGATTGGCACGCTAAAGAAGCGGCATATTTGTATTCTATAGATTGGCGCGCTAAAGAAGCTGCATATTTGTATTCTATAGAGTGGCACGCTAAAGAAGCGGCATATTTGTATTCTATAGATTGGCACGCTAAAGAAGCTGCATATTTGTATTCTATAGATTGGTGTGCTAAAGAAGCGGCATATTTGTATTCTATAGATTGGCGCGCTAAAGAAGCGGCATATTTGAATTCTATAGATTGGCGCGCTAAAGAAGCGGCATATTTGTATTCTATAGAGTGGCACGCTAAAGAAACTGCATATTTGTATTCTATAGATTGGCACGTTAAAGAAGCTGCATATTTGTATTCTATAGAGTGGCACACTAAAGAAGATGCATATTTGTATTCCATAGATTGGCACGCTAAAGAAGCTGCATATTTGTATTCTATTGAGTGGCACGCTAAAGAAGTGGCATATTTGTATTCTATAGAGTGGCCCGCTAAAGAAGCGGCTTAATTGTATTCTATAGATTGGCACGTTAAAAAGCTGCATATTTGTATTCTATAGATTGGCACGCTAAAGAAGCGGCATATTTGTATTCTATAGAGTGGCACGCTAAAGAAGCTGCATATTTGTATTCTATAGAGTGGCACGCTAAAGAAGCGGCATATTTGTATTCTATAGATTGTCGCCCTAAAGAAGCGGCATATTTGTATTCTATAGATTGGCGCGCTAAAGAAGCGGCATATTTGTATTCTATAGAGTGGCACGCTAAAGAAGCGGCATATTTGTATTCTATAGATTGGCACGTTAAAGAAGCTGCATACTTGTATTCTATAGAGTGGCACGCTAAAGAAGCAGCATATTTGTATTCTATAGATTGTCGCCCTAAAGAAGCTGCATATTTGTATTCTATAGAGTGGCACGCTAAAGAAGCTGCATATTTGTATTCTATAGATTGGCACGCTAAAGAAGCGGCATATTTGTATTCTATAGATTGGCACGCTAAAGAAGCGGCATATTTGTATTCTATAGATTGGTGCGTTAAAGAAGCTGCACATTTGTATTCTATAGAGTGGCACGCTAAAGAAGCTGCATATTTGTATTCTATAGATTGGCACGCTAAAGAAGCGGCATATTTGTATTCTATAGATTGGCACGTTAAAGAAGCTGCATATTTGTATTCTATAGATTGGTGTGCTAAAGAAGCGGCATATTTCTATTCTATACATTGGCGCGCTAAAGAAGCGGCATATTTGTATTCTATAGATTGGCGCGCTAAAGAAGCGGCATATTTGTATTCTATAGAGTGGCACGCTAAAGAAGCTGCATATTTGTATTCTATAGATTGGCACCGTAAAGAAGCTGCATATTTGTATTCTATAGATTGGTGTGCTAAAGAAGCGGCATATTTGTATTCTGTAGATTGGCACGCTAAAGAAGCTGCATATTTGTATTCTATAGAGTGGCACGCTAAAGAAGCTGCATATTTGTATTCTATAGATTGTCGCCCTAAAGAAGCTGCATATTTGTATTCTATAGATTGGTGTGCTAAAGAAGCGGCATATTTGTATTCTATAGATTGGCACGCTAAAGAAGCGGCATATTTGTATTCTATAGATTGGCACGCTAAAGAAGCTGCATATTTGTATTCTATAGATTGGTGCATTAAAGAAGCTGCACATTTGTATTCTATAGAGTGGCACGCTAAAGAAGCTGCATATTTGTATTCTATAGATTGTCGCCCTAAATAAGCTGCATATTTGTATTCTATAGATTGGCACGCTAAAGAAGCTGCATATTTGTATTCTATAGATTGGCACGTTAAAGAAGCTGCATATTTGTATTCTATACATTGGCGCGCTAAAGAAGCGGCATATTTGTATTCTATAGATTGGCGCACTAAAGAAGCTGCATATTTGTATTCTATAGATTGGCACGCTAAAGAAGCAGCATAATTGTATTCTATAGATTGGCACCGTAAAGAAGCTGCATATTTGTATTCTATAGATTGGTGTGCTAAAGAAGCGGCATATTTGTATTCTGTAGATTGGCACGGTAAAGAAGCTGCATATTTGTATTCTATAGAGTGGCACGCTAAAGAAGCTGCATATTTGTATTCTATAGATTGGTGTGCTAAAGAAGCGGCATATTTGTATTCTATAGATTGGCACGCTAAAGAAGCGGCATATTTGTATTCTATAGATTGGCACGCTAAAGAAGCTGCATATTTGTATTCTATAGAGTGGCACGCTAAAGAAGCTGCATATTTGTATTCTATAGATTGGTGTGCTAAAGAAGCTGCATATTTGTATTCTATAGATTGGTGTGCTAAAGAAGCGGCATATTTGTATTCTATAGATTGTCGCCCTAAAGAAGCTGCATATTTGTATTCTATAGAGTGGCACGCTAAAGAAGCTGCATATTTGTATTCTATAGATTGGCACGCTAAAGAAGCGGCATATTTGTATTCTATAGAGTGGCACGTTAAAGAAGCTGCATATTTGTATTCTATAGAGTGGCACGCTAAAGAAGCGGCATATTTGTATTCTATAGATTGTCGCCCTAAAGAAGCAGCATATTTGTATTCTATAGATTGGCGCGCTAAAGAAGCGGCATATTTGTATTCTATAGAGTGGCACGCTAAAGAAGCTGCATATTTGTATTCTATAGATTGACGCACAAAAGAAGCTGCATATTTGTATTCTATAGATTGGTGTGCTAAAGAAGCGGCATATTTGTATTCTATAGAGTGGCACGCTAAAGAAGCTGCATATTTGTATTCTATAGATTGACGCACAAAAGAAGCTGCATATTTGTATTCTTTAGATTGGTGTGCTAAAGAAGCTACATATTTGTATTCTATTGGGTGGCACGCTAAAGAAGCTGCATATTTGTATTCTATAGATTGGCACGCTAAAGAAGCGGCATATTTGTATTCTTTAGATTGGCACGCTAAAGAAGCGGCATATTTGTATTCTATAGATTGGTGCGTTAAAGAAGCTGCACATTTGTATTCTATAGAGTGGCACGCTAAAGAAGCTGCATATTTGTATTCTATAGATTGGCACGCTAAAGAAGCGGCATATTTGTATCCTATAGATTGGCACGTTAAAGAAGCTGCATATTTGTATTCTATAGATTGGCGCACTAAAGAAGCTGCGTATTTGTATTCTATAGATTGACGCACAAAAGAAGCTGCATATTTGTATTCTATAGATTGGCACGCTAAAGAAGCGGCATATTTGTATTCTATAGATTGGCGCGCTAAAGAAGCTGCATATTTGTATTCTATAGAGTGGCACGCTAAAGAAGCGGCATATTTGTATTCTATAGATTGGCGCGCTAAAGAAGCTGCATATTTGTATTCTATAGATTGGTGTGCTTAAGAAGCGGCATATTTGTATTCTATAGATTGGCGCGCTAAAGAAGCGGCATATTTGTATTCTATAGATTGGCGCGCTAAAGAAGCGGCATATTTGTATTCTATAGAGTGGCACGCTAAAGAAGCTGCATATTTGTATTCTATAGATTGGCACGTTAAAGAAGCTGCATATTTGTATTCTATAGAGTGGCAAGCTAAAGAAGATGCATATTTGTATTCTATAGATTGGTGTGCTAAAGAAGCGGCATATTTGTATTCTGTAGATTGGCACGCTAAAGAAGCTGCATATTTGTATTCTATAGAGTGGCACGCTAAAGAAGCTGAATATTTGTATTCTATAGATTGGTGTGCTAAAGAAGCGGCATATTTGTATTCTATAGATTGGTGTGCTAAAGAAGCGGCATATTTGTATTCTATAGATTGTCGCCCTAAAGAAGCTGCATATTTGTATTCTATAGAGTGGCACGCTAAAGAAGCTGCATATTTGTATTCTATAGATTGGCACGTTAAAGAAGCTGCATCTTTGTATTATATTGGGTGGCACGCTAAAGAAGCTGCATATTTGTATTCTATAGATTGGCACGCTAAAGAAGCGGCATATTTGTATTCTATAGATTGGCACGCTAAAGAAGCTGCATATTTGTATTCTATTGAGTGGCACGCTAAAGAAGTGGCATATTTGTATTCTATAGAGTGGCCCGCTAAAGAAGCGGCTTAATTGTATTCTATAGATTGGCACGTTAAAAAAGCTGCATATTTGTATTCTATAGATTGACGCACAAAAGAAGCTGCATATTTGTATTCTATAGATTGGTGTGCTAAAGAAGCGGCATATTTGTATTCTATAGAGTGGCACGTTAAAGAAGCTGCATATTTGTATTCTATTGGGTGGCACGCTAAAGAAGCTGCATATTTGTATTCTATAGATTGGCACGCTAAAGAAGCGGCATATTTGTATTCTATGGATTGGCACGCTAAAGAAGCGGCATATTTGTATTCTATAGATTGGTGCGTTAAAGAAGCTGCACATTTGTATTCTATAGAGTGGCACGCTAAAAAAGCTGCATATTTGTATTCTATAGATTGGCACGCTAAAGAAGCGGCATATTTGTATTCTATAGATTGGCACGTTAAAGAAGCTGCATATTTGTATTCTATAGATTGGCGCACTAAAGAAGCTGCGTATTTGTATTCTATAGATTAACGCACAAAAGAAGCTGCATATTTGTATTGTATAGATTGGCACGCTAAAGAAGCGGCATATTTGTATTCTATAGATTGGCGCGCTAAAGAAGCTGCATATTTGTATTCTATAGAGTGGCACGCTAAAGAAGCGGCATATTTGTATTCTATAGATTGGCGCGCTAAAGAAGCTGCATATTTGTATTCTATAGATTGGTGTGCTAAAGAAGCGGCATATTTGTATTCTATAGATTGGCGCGCTAAAGAAGCGGCATATTTGTATTCTATAGATTGGCGCGCTAAAGAAGCGGCATATTTGTATTCTATACAGTGGCACGCTAAAGAAGCTGCATATTTGTATTCTATAGATTGGCACGTTAAAGAAGCTGCATATTTGTATTCTATAGAGTGGCACGCTAAAGAAGATGCATATTTGTATTCTATAGATTGGTGTGCTAAAGAAGCGGCATATTTGTATTCTGTAGATTGGCACGTTAAAGAAGCTGCATCTTTGTATTATATTGGGTGGCACGCTAAAGAAGCTGCATATTTGTATTCTATAGATTGGCACGCTAAAGAAGCGGCATATTTGTATTCTATAGATTGGCACGCTAAAGAAGCTGCATATTTGTATTCTATTGAGTGGCACGCTAAAGAAGTGGCATATTTGTATTCTATAGAGTGGCCAGCTAAAGAAGCGGCTTAATTGTATTCTATAGATTGGCACGTTAAAAAAGCTGCATATTTGTATTCTATAGATTGGCACGCTAAAGAAGCGGCATATTTGTATTCTATAGATTGGCACGTTAAAGAAGCTGCATATTTGTATTATATTGGGTGGCACGCTAAAGAAGCTGCATATTTGTATTCTATAGATTGGCACGCTAAAGAAGCGGCATATTTGTATTTTATAGAGTGGCACGTTAAAGAAGCTGCATATTTGTATTCTATAGAGTGGCACTCTAAAGAAGCGGCATATTTGTATTCTATAGATTGTCGCCCTAAAGAAGCGGCATATTTGTATTCTATAGATTGGCGCGCTAAAGAAGCGGCATATTTGTATTCTATAGAGTGGCACGCTAAAGAAGCTGCATATTTGTATTCTATAGATTGACGCACAAAAGAAGCTGCATATTTGTATTCTATAGATTGGTGTGCTAAAGAAGCGGCATATTTGTATTCTATAGAGTGGCACGTTAAAGAAGCTGCATATTTGTATTCTATTGGGTGGCACGCTAAAGAAGCTGCATATTTGTATTCTATAGATTGGCACGCTAAAGAAGCGGCATATTTGTATTCTTTAGATTGGCACGCTAAAGAAGCGGCATATTTGTATTCTATAGATTGGTGCGTTAAAGAAGCTGCACATTTGTATTCTATAGAGTGGCACGCTAAAGAAGCTGCATATTTATATTCTATAGATTGGCACGCTAAAGAAGCGGCATATTTGTATTCTATAGATTGGCACGTTAAAGAAGCTGCATATTTGTATTCTATAGATTGGCGCACTAAAGAAGCTGCGTATTTGTATTCTATAGATTGACGCACAAAAGAAGCTGCATATTTGTATTCTATAGATTGGCACGCTAAAGAAGCAGCATATTTGTATTCTATAGATTGGCGCGCTAAAGAAGCTGCATATTTGTATTCTATAGAGTGGCACGCTAAAGAAGCGGCATATTTGTATTCTATAGATTGGCGCGCTAAAGAAGCTGCATATTTGTATTCTATAGATTGGTGTGCTAAAGAAGCGGCATATTTGTATTCTATAGATTGGCGCGCTAAAGAAGCGGCATATTTGTATTCTATAGATTGGCGCGCTAAAGAAGCGGCATATTTGTATTCTATAGATTGGCATGTTAAAGAAGCTGCATATTTGTATTCTATAGAGTGGCACGCTAAAGAAGATGCATATTTGTATTCTGTAGATTGGTGTGCTAAAGAAGCGGCATATTTGTATTCTGTAGATTGGCACGCTAAAGAAGCTGCATATTTGTATTCTATAGAGTGGCACGCTAAAGAAGCTGAATATTTGTATTCTATAGATTGGTGTGCTAAAGAAGCGGCATATTTGTATTCTATAGATTGGCACGCTAAAGAAGCGGCATATTTGTATTCTATAGATTGGCACGCTAAAGAAGCTGCATATTTGTATTCTATAGATTGGTGTGCTAGAAAAGCTGCATATTTGTATTCTATAGATTGGTGTGCTAAAGAAGCGGCATATTTGTATTCTATAGATTGTCGCCCTAAAGAAGCTGCATATTTGTATTCTATAGAGTGGCACCCTAAAGAAGCTGCATATTTGTATTCTATAGATTGGCACGTTAAAGAAGCTGCATCTTTGTATTATATTGGGTGGCACGCTAAAGAAGCTGCATATTTGTATTCTATAGATTGGCACGCTAAAGAAGCGGCATATTTGTATTCTATAGATTGGCACGCTAAAGAAGCTGCATATTTGTATTCTATTGAGTGGCACGCTAAAGAAGTGGCATATTTGTATTCTATAGAGTGGCCCGCTAAAGAAGCGGCTTAATTGTATTCTATAGATTGGCACGTTAAAAAAGCTGCATATTTGTATTCTATAGATTGACGCACAAAAGAAGCTGCATATTTGTATTCTATAGATTGGTGTGCTAAAGAAGCGGCATATTTGTATTCTATAGAGTGGCACGTTAAAAAAGCTGCATATTTGTATTCTATTGGGTGGCACGCTAAAGAAGCTGCATATTTGTATTCTATAGATTGGCACGCTAAAGAAGCGGCATATTTGTATTCTATAGATTGGCACGCTAAAGAAGCGGCATATTTGTATTATATAGATTGGTGCGTTAAAGAAGTTGCACATTTGTATTCTATAGAGTGGCACGCTAAAGAAGCTGCATATTTGTATTCTATAGATTGGCACGCTAAAGAAGCGTCATATTTGTATTCTATAGATTGGCACGTTAAAGAAGCTGCATATTTGTATTCTATAGATTGGCGCACTAAAGAAGCTGCGTATTTGTATTCTATAGATTAACGCACAAAAGAAGCTGCATATTTGTATTCTATAGATTGGCACGCTAAAGAAGCGGCATATTTGTATTCTATAGATTGGCGCGCTAAAGAAGCTGCATATTTGTATTCTATAGAGTGGCACGCTAAAGAAGCGGCATATTTGTATTCTATAGATTGGCACGCTAAAGAAGCTGCATATTTGTATTCTATAGATTGGTGTGCTAAAGAAGCGGCATATTTGTATTCTATAGATTGGCGCGCTAAAGAAGCGGCATATTTGTATTCTATAGATTGGCGCGCTAAAGAAGCGGCATATTTGTATTCTATAGAGTGGCACGCTAAAGAAACTGCATATTTGTATTCTATAGATTGGCACGTTAAAGAAGCTGCATATTTGTATTCTATAGAGTGGCACACTAAAGAAGATGCATATTTGTATTCTATAGATTGGTGTGCTAAAGAAGCGGCATATTTGTATTCTGTAGATTGGCACGTTAAAGAAGCTGCATCTTTGTATTATATTGGGTGGCACGCTAAAGAAGCTGCATATTTGTATTCTATAGATTGGCACGCTAAAGAAGCGGCATATTTGTATTCTATAGATTGGCACGCTAAAGAAGCTGCATATTTGTATTCTATTGAGTGGCACGCTAAAGAAGGGGCATATTTGTATTCTATAGAGTGGCCCGCTAAAGAAGCGGCTTAATTGTATTCAATAGATTGGCACATTAAAAAAGCTGCATATTTGTATTCTATAGATTGGCACGCTAAAGAAGCGGCATATTTGTATTCTATAGAGTGGCACGCTAAAGAAGCTGCATATTTGTATTCTATAGAGTGGCACGCTAAAGAAGCGGCATATTTGTATTCTATAGATTGTCGCCCTAAAGAAGCGGCATATTTGTATTCTATAGATTGGCGCGCTAAAGAAGCGGCATATTTGTATTCTATAGAGTGGCACGCTAAAGAAGCGGCATATTTGTATTCTATAGATTGGCACGTTAAAGAAGCTGCATACTTGTATTCTATAGAGTGGCACGCTAAAGAAGCAGCATATTTGTATTCTATAGATTGTCGCCCTAAAGAAGCGGCATATTTGTATTCTATAGATTGGCACGCTAAAGAAGCGGCATATTTGTATTCTATAGATTGGTGCGTTAAAGAAGCTGCACATTTGTATTCTATAGAGTGGCACGCTAAAGAAGCTGCATATTTGTATTCTATAGATTGGCACGCTAAAGAAGCGGCATATTTGTATTCTATAGATTGGCACGTTAAAGAAGCTGCATATTTGTATTCTATAGATTGGTGTGCTAAAGAAGCGGCATATTTCTATTCTATACATTGGCGCGCTAAAGAAGCGGCATATTTGTATTCTATAGATTGGCGCGCTAAAGAAGCGGCATATTTGTATTCTATAGAGTGGCACGCTAAAGAAGCTGCATATTTGTATTCTATAGATTGGCACCGTAAAGAAGCTGCATATTTGTATTCTATAGATTGGTGTGCTAAAGAAGCGGCATATTTGTATTCTGTAGATTGGCACGCTAAAGAAGCTGCATATTTGTATTCTATAGAGTGGCACGCTAAAGAAGCTGCATATTTGTATTCTATAGATTGGTGTGCTAAAGAAGCGGCATATTTGTATTCTATAGATTGGCACGCTAAAGAAGCGGCATATTTGTATTCTATAGATTGGCACGCTAAAGAAGCTGCATATTTGTATTCTATAGAGTGGCACGCTAAAGAAGCTGCATATTTGTATTCTATAGATTGGTGTGCTAAAGAAGCTGCATATTTGTATTCTATAGATTGGTGTGCTAAAGAAGCGGCATATTTGTATTCTATAGATTGTCGCCCTAAAGAAGCTGCATATTTGTATTCTATAGAGTGGCACGCTAAAGAAGCTGCATATTTGTATTCTATAGATTGGCACGCTAAAGAAGCGGCATATTTGTATTCTATAGAGTGGCACGTTAAAGAAGCTGCATATTTGTATTCTATAGAGTGGCACGCTAAAGAAGCGGCATATTTGTATTCTATAGATTGTCGCCCTAAAGAAGCGGCATATTTGTATTCTATAGATTGGCGCGCTAAAGAAGCGGCATATTTGTATTCTATAGAGTGGCACGCTAAAGAAGCTGCATATTTGTATTATATAGATTGACGCACAAAAGAAGCTGCATATTTGTATTCTATAAATTGGTGTGCTAAAGAAGCGGCATATTTGTATTCTATAGAGTGGCACGCTAAAGAAGCTGCATATTTGTATTCTATAGATTGACGCACAAAAGAAGCTGCATATTTGTATTCTTTAGATTGGTGTGCTAAAGAAGCTGCATATTTGTATTCTATTGGGTGGCACGCTAAAGAAGCTGCATATTTGTATTCTATAGATTGGCACGCTAAAGAAGCGGCATATTTGTATCCTTTAGATTGGCACGCTAAAGAAGCGGCATATTTGTATTCTATAGATTGGTGCGTTAAAGAAGCTGCACATTTGTATTCTATAGAGTGGCACGCTAAAGAAGCTGCATATTTGTATTCTATAGATTGGCACGCTAAAGAAGCGGCATATTTGTATCCTATAGATTGGCACGTTAAAGAAGCTGCATATTTGTATTCTATAGATTGGCGCACTAAAGAAGCTGCGTATTTGTATTCTATAGATTGACGCACAAAAGAAGCTGCATATTTGTATTCTATAGATTGGCACGCTAAAGAAGCGGCATATTTGTATTCTATAGATTGGCGCGCTAAAGAAGCTGCATATTTGTATTCTATAGAGTGGCACGCTAAAGAAGCGGCATATTTGTATTCTATAGATTGGTGCGCTAAAGAAGTTGCATATTTGTATTCTATAGATTGGTGTGCTAAAGAAGCGGCATATTTGTATTCTATAGATTGGCGCGCTAAAGAAGCGGCATATTTGTATTCTATAGATTGGCGCGCTAAAGAAGCGGCATATTTGTATTCTATACAGTGGCACGCTAAAGAAGCTGCATATTTGTATTCTATAGATTGGCACGTTAAAGAAGCTGCATATTTGTATTCTATAGAGTGGCACGCTAAAGAAGATTCATATTTGTATTCTATAGATTGGTGTGCTAAAGAAGCGGCATATTTGTATTCTGTAGATTGGCACGTTAAAGAAGCTGCATCTTTGTATTATATTGGGTGGCACGCTAAAGAAGCTGCATATTTGTATTCTATAGATTGGCACGCTAAAGAAGCGGCATATTTGTATTCTATAGATTGGCACGCTAAAGAAGCTGCATATTTGTATTCTATTGAGTGGCACGCTAAAGAAGTGGCATATTTGTATTCTATAGAGTGGCCCGCTAAAGAAGCGGCTTAATTGTATTCTATAGATTGGCATGTTAAAAAAGCTGCATATTTGTATTCTATAGATTGGCACGCTAAAGAAGTGGCATATTTGTATTCTATAGAGTGGCACGTTAAAGAAGCTGCATATTTGTATTCTATAGAGTGGCACGCTAAAGAAGCGGCATATTTGTATTCTATAGATTGTTGCCCTAAAGAAGCGGCATATTTGTATTCTATAGATTGGCGCGCTAAAGAAGCGGCATATTTGTATTCTATAGAGTGGCACGCTAAAGAAGCGGCATATTTGTATTCTATAGATTGGCACGTTAAAGAAGCTGCATACTTGTATTCTATAGAGTGGCACGCTAAAGAAGCAGCATATTTGTATGCTATAGATTGTCGCCCTAAAGAAGCTGCATATTTGTATTCTATAGAGTGGCACGCTAAAGAAGCGGCATATTTGTATTCTACAGATTGGTGTGCTAAAGAAGCGGCATATTTGTATTCTATAGATTGGCATGCTAAAGAAGCGGCATATTTGTATTCTATAGATTGGCACGCTAAAGAAGCTGCATATTTGTATTCTATAGAGTGGCACGCTAAAGAAGCTGCATATTTGTATTCTATAGATTGTCGCCTAAATAAGCTGCATATTTGTATTCTATAGATTGGCACGTTAAAGAAGCTGCATATTTGTATTCTATATATTGGCGCACTAAAGAAGCTGCATATTTGTATTCTATAGATTGACGCACAAAAGAAGCTGCATATTTGTATTCTATAGATTGGCACGCTAAAGAAGCGGCATAATTGTATTCTATAGATTGGCGCGCTAAAGAAGCTGCATATTTGTATTCTATAGAGTGGCACGCTAAAGAAGCGGCATATTTGTATTCTATAGATTGGCGCGCTAAAGAAGCGGCATATTTGTATTCTATAGATTGGCGCGCTAAAGAAGCGGCATATTTGTATTCTATACAGTGGCACGCTAAAGAAGCTGCATATTTGTATTCTATAGATTGGCACGTTAAAGAAGCTGCATATTTGTATTCTATAGAGTGGCACGCTAAAGAAGGTGCATATTTGTATTCTATAGATTGGTGTGCTAAAGAAGCGGCATATTTGTATTCTGTAGATTGGCACGCTAAAGAAGCTGCATATTTGTATTCTATAGAGTGGCACGCTAAAGAAGCTGCATATTTGTATTCTATAGATTGGTGTGCTAAAGAAGCGGCATATTTGTATTCTATAGATTGGCACGCTAAAGAAGCTGCATATTTGTATTCTATAGAGTGGCACGCTAAAGAAGCTGCATATTTGTATTCTATAGAGTGGCATGCTAACGAAGCGGCATATTTGTATTCTATAGATTGGCACGTTAAAGAAGCTGCATCTTTGTATTATATTGGGTGGCACGCTAAAGAAGCTGCATATTTGTATTCTATAGATTGGCACGCTAAAGAAGCGGCATATTTGTATTCTATAGATTGGCGCGCTAATGAAGCTGCATATTTGTATTCTATAGATTGGCACGCTAAAGAAGCTGCATATTTGTATTCTATAGATTGGCACGCTAAAGAAGCGGCATATTTGTATTCTATAGAGTGGCACGCTAAAGAAGCTGCATATTTGTATTCTATAGATTGGCACGTTAAAGAAGCTGCATATTTGTATTCTATAGAGTGGCACGCTAAAGAAGATGCATATTTGTATTCTATAGATTGGTGTGCTAAAGAAGCGGCATATTTGTATTCTGTAGATTGGCACGCTAAAGAAGCTGCATATTTGTATTCTATAGAGTGGCACGCTAAAGAAGCTGCATATTTGTATTCTATAGATTGGTGTGCTAAAGAAGCGGCATATTTGTATTCTATAGATTGGCACGCTAAAGAAGCGGCATATTTGTATTCTCTAGATTGGCACGCTAAAGAAGCTGCATATTTGTATTCTATAGATTGGTGTGCTAGAGAAGCTGCATATTTGTATTCTATAGATTGGTGTGCTAAAGAAGCAACATATTTGTATTCTATAGATTGTCGCCCTAAAGAAGCTGCATATTTGTATTCTATAGAGTGGCACGCTAAAGAAGCTGCATATTTGTATTCTATAGATTGGCACGTTAAAGAAGCTGCATCTTTGTATTATATTGGGTGGCACGCTAAAGAAGCTGCATATTTGTATTCTATAGATTGGCACGCTAAAGAAGCGGCATATTTGTATTTTATAGAGTGGCACGTTAAAGAAGCTGCATATTTGTATTCTATAGAGTGGCACGCTAAAGAAGCGGCATATTTGTATTCTATAGATTGTCGCCCTAAAGAAGCGGCATATTTGTATTCTATAGATTGGCGCGCTAAAGAAGCGGCATATTTGTATTCTATAGAGTGGCACGCTAAAGAAGCTGCATATTTGTATTCTATAAATTGACGCACAAAAGAAGCTGCATATTTGTATTCTATAGATTGGTGTGCTAAAGAAGCGGCATATTTGTATTCTATAGAGTGGCACGTTAAAGAAGCTGCATATTTGTATTCTATTGGGTGGCACGCTAAAGAAGCTGCATATTTGTATTCTATAGATTGGCACGCTAAAGAAGCGGCATATTTGTATTCTTTAGATTGGCACGCTAAAGAAGCGGCATATTTGTATTCTATAGATTGGTGCGTTAAAGAAGCTGCACATTTGTATTCTATAGAGTGGCACGCTAAAGAAGCTGCATATTTATATTCTATAGATTGGCACGCTAAAGAAGCGGCATATTTGTATTCTATAGATTGGCACGTTAAAGAAGCTGCATATTTGTATTCTATAGATTGGCGCACTAAAGAAGCTGCGTATTTGTATTCTATAGATTGACGCACAAAAGAAGCTGCATATTTGTATTCTATAGATTGGCACGCTAAAGAAGCAGCATATTTGTATTCTATAGATTGGCGCGCTAAAGAAGCTGCATATTTGTATTCTATAGAGTGGCACGCTAAAGAAGCGGCATATTTGTATTCTATAGATTGGCGCGCTAAAGAAGCTGCATATTTGTATTCTATAGATTGGTGTGCTAAAGAAGCGGCATATTTGTATTCTATAGATTGGCGCGCTAAAGAAGCGGCATATTTGTATTCTATAGATTGGCGCGCTAAAGAAGCGGCATATTTATATTCTATAGAGTGGCACGCTAAAGAAGCTGCATATTTGTATTCTATAGATTGGCATGTTAAAGAAGCTGCATATTTGTATTCTATAGAGTGGCACGCTAAAGAAGATGCATATTTGTATTCTGTAGATTGGTGTGCTAAAGAAGCGGCATATTTGTATTCTGTAGATTGGCACGCTAAAGAAGCTGCATATTTGTATTCTATAGAGTGGCACGCTAAAGAAGCTGCATATTTGTATTCTATAGATTGGCACGTTAAAGAAGCTGCATCTTTGTATTATATTGGGTGGCACGCTAAAGAAGCTGCATATTTGTATTCTATAGATTGGCACGCTAAAGAAGCGGCATATTTGTATTCTATAGATTGGCACGCTAAAGAAGCTGCATATTTGTATTCTATTGAGTGGCACGCTAAAGAAGTGGCATATTTGTATTCTATAGAGTGGCCCGCTAAAGAAGCGGCTTAATTGTATTCTATAGATTGGCACGTTAAAAAAGCTGCATATTTGTATTCTATTGGGTGGCACGCTAAAGAAGCTGCATATTTGTATTCTATAGATTGGCACGCTAAAGAAGCGGCATATTTGTATTCTATAGATTGGCACGCTAAAGAAGCGGCATATTTGTATTCTATAGATTGGTGCGTTAAAGAAGTTGCACATTTGTATTCTATAGAGTGGCACGCTAAAGAAGCTGCATATTTGTATTCTATAGATTGGCACGCTAAAGAAGCGGCATATTTGTATTCTATAGATTGGCACGTTAAAGAAGCTGCATATTTGTATTCTATAGATTGGCGCACTAAAGAAGCTGCGTATTTGTATTCTATAGATTAACGCACAAAAGAAGCTGCATATTTGTATTCTATAGATTGGCACGCTAAAGAAGCGGCATATTTGTATTCTATAGATTGGCGCGCTAAAGAAGCTGCATATTTGTATTCTATAGAGTGGCACGCTAAAGAAGCGGCATATTTGTATTCTATAGATTGGCACGCTAAAGAAGCTGCATATTTGTATTCTATAGATTGGTGTGCTAAAGAAGCGGCATATTTGTATTCTATAGATTGGCGCGCTAAAGAAGCGGCATATTTGAATTCTATAGATTGGCGCGCTAAAGAAGCGGCATATTTGTATTCTATAGAGTGGCACGCTAAAGAAACTGCATATTTGTATTCTATAGATTGGCACGTTAAAGAAGCTGCATATTTGTATTCTATAGAGTGGCACACTAAAGAAGATGCATATTTGTATTCCATAGATTGGCACGCTAAAGAAGCTGCATATTTGTATTCTATTGAGTGGCACGCTAAAGAAGTGGCATATTTGTATTCTATAGAGTGGCCCGCTAAAGAAGCGGCTTAATTGTATTCTATAGATTGGCACGTTAAAAAAGCTGCATATTTGTATTCTATAGATTGGCACGCTAAAGAAGCGGCATATTTGTATTCTATAGAGTGGCACGCTAAAGAAGCTGCATATTTGTATTCTATAGAGTGGCACGCTAAAGAAGCGGCATATTTGTATTCTATAGATTGTCGCCCTAAAGAAGCGGCATATTTGTATTCTATAGATTGGCGCGCTAAAGAAGCGGCATATTTGTATTCTATAGAGTGGCACGCTAAAGAAGCGGCATATTTGTATTCTATAGATTGGCACGTTAAAGAAGCTGCATACTTGTATTCTATAGAGTGGCACGCTAAAGAAGCAGCATATTTGTATTCTATAGATTGTCGCCCTAAAGAAGCTGCATATTTGTATTCTATAGAGTGGCACGCTAAAGAAGCTGCATATTTGTATTCTATAGATTGGCACGCTAAAGAAGCGGCATATTTGTATTCTATAGATTGGCACGCTAAAGAAGCGGCATATTTGTATTCTATAGATTGGTGCGTTAAAGAAGCTGCACATTTGTATTCTATAGAGTGGCACGCTAAAGAAGCTGCATATTTGTATTCTATAGATTGGCACGCTAAAGAAGCGGCATATTTGTATTCTATAGATTGGCACGTTAAAGAAGCTGCATATTTGTATTCTATAGATTGGTGTGCTAAAGAAGCGGCATATTTCTATTCTATACATTGGCGCGCTAAAGAAGCGGCATATTTGTATTCTATAGATTGGCGCGCTAAAGAAGCGGCATATTTGTATTCTATAGAGTGGCACGCTAAAGAAGCTGCATATTTGTATTCTATAGATTGGCACCGTAAAGAAGCTGCATATTTGTATTCTATAGATTGGTGTGCTAAAGAAGCGGCATATTTGTATTCTGTAGATTGGCACGCTAAAGAAGCTGCATATTTGTATTCTATAGAGTGGCACGCTAAAGAAGCTGCATATTTGTATTCTATAGATTGTCGCCCTAAAGAAGCTGCATATTTGTATTCTATAGATTGGTGTGCTAAAGAAGCGGCATATTTGTATTCTATAGATTGGCACGCTAAAGAAGCGGCATATTTGTATTCTATAGATTGGCACGCTAAAGAAGCTGCATATTTGTATTCTATAGATTGGTGCATTAAAGAAGCTGCACATTTGTATTCTATAGAGTGGCACGCTAAAGAAGCTGCATATTTGTATTCTATAGATTGTCGCCCTAAATAAGCTGCATATTTGTATTCTATAGATTGGCACGCTAAAGAAGCTGCATATTTGTATTCTATAGATTGGCACGTTAAAGAAGCTGCATATTTGTATTCTATACATTGGCGCGCTAAAGAAGCGGCATATTTGTATTCTATAGATTGGCGCACTAAAGAAGCTGCATATTTGTATTCTATAGATTGGCACGCTAAAGAAGCAGCATAATTGTATTCTATAGATTGGCACCGTAAAGAAGCTGCATATTTGTATTCTATAGATTGGTGTGCTAAAGAAGCGGCATATTTGTATTCTGTAGATTGGCACGGTAAAGAAGCTGCATATTTGTATTCTATAGAGTGGCACGCTAAAGAAGCTGCATATTTGTATTCTATAGATTGGTGTGCTAAAGAAGCGGCATATTTGTATTCTATAGATTGGCACGCTAAAGAAGCGGCATATTTGTATTCTATAGATTGGCACGCTAAAGAAGCTGCATATTTGTATTCTATAGAGTGGCACGCTAAAGAAGCTGCATATTTGTATTCTATAGATTGGTGTGCTAAAGAAGCTGCATATTTGTATTCTATAGATTGGTGTGCTAAAGAAGCGGCATATTTGTATTCTATAGATTGTCGCCCTAAAGAAGCTGCATATTTGTATTCTATAGAGTGGCACGCTAAAGAAGCTGCATATTTGTATTCTATAGATTGGCACGCTAAAGAAGCGGCATATTTGTATTCTATAGAGTGGCACGTTAAAGAAGCTGCATATTTGTATTCTATAGAGTGGCACGCTAAAGAAGCGGCATATTTGTATTCTATAGATTGTCGCCCTAAAGAAGCAGCATATTTGTATTCTATAGATTGGCGCGCTAAAGAAGCGGCATATTTGTATTCTATAGAGTGGCACGCTAAAGAAGCTGCATATTTGTATTCTATAGATTGACGCACAAAAGAAGCTGCATATTTGTATTCTATAGATTGGTGTGCTAAAGAAGCGGCATATTTGTATTCTATAGAGTGGCACGCTAAAGAAGCTGCATATTTGTATTCTATAGATTGACGCACAAAAGAAGCTGCATATTTGTATTCTTTAGATTGGTGTGCTAAAGAAGCTACATATTTGTATTCTATTGGGTGGCACGCTAAAGAAGCTGCATATTTGTATTCTATAGATTGGCACGCTAAAGAAGCGGCATATTTGTATTCTTTAGATTGGCACGCTAAAGAAGCGGCATATTTGTATTCTATAGATTGGTGCGTTAAAGAAGCTGCACATTTGTATTCTATAGAGTGGCACGCTAAAGAAGCTGCATATTTGTATTCTATAGATTGGCACGCTAAAGAAGCGGCATATTTGTATCCTATAGATTGGCACGTTAAAGAAGCTGCATATTTGTATTCTATAGATTGGCGCACTAAAGAAGCTGCGTATTTGTATTCTATAGATTGACGCACAAAAGAAGCTGCATATTTGTATTCTATAGATTGGCACGCTAAAGAAGCGGCATATTTGTATTCTATAGATTGGCGCGCTAAAGAAGCTGCATATTTGTATTCTATAGAGTGGCACGCTAAAGAAGCGGCATATTTGTATTCTATAGATTGGCGCGCTAAAGAAGCTGCATATTTGTATTCTATAGATTGGTGTGCTTAAGAAGCGGCATATTTGTATTCTATAGATTGGCGCGCTAAAGAAGCGGCATATTTGTATTCTATAGATTGGCGCGCTAAAGAAGCGGCATATTTGTATTCTATAGAGTGGCACGCTAAAGAAGCTGCATATTTGTATTCTATAGATTGGCACGTTAAAGAAGCTGCATATTTGTATTCTATAGAGTGGCAAGCTAAAGAAGATGCATATTTGTATTCTATAGATTGGTGTGCTAAAGAAGCGGCATATTTGTATTCTGTAGATTGGCACGCTAAAGAAGCTGCATATTTGTATTCTATAGAGTGGCACGCTAAAGAAGCTGAATATTTGTATTCTATAGATTGGTGTGCTAAAGAAGCGGCATATTTGTATTCTATAGATTGGTGTGCTAAAGAAGCGGCATATTTGTATTCTATAGATTGTCGCCCTAAAGAAGCTGCATATTTGTATTCTATAGAGTGGCACGCTAAAGAAGCTGCATATTTGTATTCTATAGATTGGCACGTTAAAGAAGCTGCATCTTTGTATTATATTGGGTGGCACGCTAAAGAAGCTGCATATTTGTATTCTATAGATTGGCACGCTAAAGAAGCGGCATATTTGTATTCTATAGATTGGCACGCTAAAGAAGCTGCATATTTGTATTCTATTGAGTGGCACGCTAAAGAAGTGGCATATTTGTATTCTATAGAGTGGCCCGCTAAAGAAGCGGCTTAATTGTATTCTATAGATTGGCACGTTAAAAAAGCTGCATATTTGTATTCTATAGATTGACGCACAAAAGAAGCTGCATATTTGTATTCTATAGATTGGTGTGCTAAAGAAGCGGCATATTTGTATTCTATAGAGTGGCACGTTAAAGAAGCTGCATATTTGTATTCTATTGGGTGGCACGCTAAAGAAGCTGCATATTTGTATTCTATAGATTGGCACGCTAAAGAAGCGGCATATTTGTATTCTATGGATTGGCACGCTAAAGAAGCGGCATATTTGTATTCTATAGATTGGTGCGTTAAAGAAGCTGCACATTTGTATTCTATAGAGTGGCACGCTAAAAAAGCTGCATATTTGTATTCTATAGATTGGCACGCTAAAGAAGCGGCATATTTGTATTCTATAGATTGGCACGTTAAAGAAGCTGCATATTTGTATTCTATAGATTGGCGCACTAAAGAAGCTGCGTATTTGTATTCTATAGATTAACGCACAAAAGAAGCTGCATATTTGTATTGTATAGATTGGCACGCTAAAGAAGCGGCATATTTGTATTCTATAGATTGGCGCGCTAAAGAAGCTGCATATTTGTATTCTATAGAGTGGCACGCTAAAGAAGCGGCATATTTGTATTCTATAGATTGGCGCGCTAAAGAAGCTGCATATTTGTATTCTATAGATTGGTGTGCTAAAGAAGCGGCATATTTGTATTCTATAGATTGGCGCGCTAAAGAAGCGGCATATTTGTATTCTATAGATTGGCGCGCTAAAGAAGCGGCATATTTGTATTCTATACAGTGGCACGCTAAAGAAGCTGCATATTTGTATTCTATAGATTGGCACGTTAAAGAAGCTGCATATTTGTATTCTATAGAGTGGCACGCTAAAGAAGATGCATATTTGTATTCTATAGATTGGTGTGCTAAAGAAGCGGCATATTTGTATTCTGTAGATTGGCACGTTAAAGAAGCTGCATCTTTGTATTATATTGGGTGGCACGCTAAAGAAGCTGCATATTTGTATTCTATAGATTGGCACGCTAAAGAAGCGGCATATTTGTATTCTATAGATTGGCACGCTAAAGAAGCTGCATATTTGTATTCTATTGAGTGGCACGCTAAAGAAGTGGCATATTTGTATTCTATAGAGTGGCCAGCTAAAGAAGCGGCTTAATTGTATTCTATAGATTGGCACGTTAAAAAAGCTGCATATTTGTATTCTATAGATTGGCACGCTAAAGAAGCGGCATATTTGTATTCTATAGAGTGGCACGTTAAAGAAGCTGCATATTTGTATTCTATAGAGTGGCACGCTAAAGAAGCGGCATATTTGTATTCTATAGATTGTCGCCCTAAAGAAGCGGCATATTTGTATTCTATAGATTGGCGCGCTAAAGAAGCGGCATATTTGTATTCTATAGAGTGGCACGCTAAAGAAGCGGCATATTTGTATTCTACAGATTAGTGTGCTAAAGAAGCGGCATATTTGTATTCTATAGATTGGCATGCTAAAGAAGCGGCATATTTGTATTCTATAGATTGGCACGCTAAAGAAGCTGCATATTTGTATTCTATAGAGTGGCACGCTAAAGAAGCTGCATATTTGTATTCTATAGATTGTCGCCCTAAATAAGCTGCATATTTGTATTCTATAGATTGGCACGCTAAAGAAGCTGCATATTTGTATTCTATAGATTGGCACGTTAAAGAAGCTGCATATTTGTATTCTATATATTGGCGCACTAAAGAAGCTGCATATTTGTATTCTATAGATTGACGCACAAAAGAAGCTGCATATTTGTATTCTATAGATTGGCACGCTAAAGAAGCGGCATAATTGTATTCTATAGATTGGCGCGCTAAAGAAGCTGCATATTTGTATTCTATAGAGTGGCACGCTAAAGAAGCGGCATATTTGTATTCTATAGATTGGCGCGCTAAAGAAGCGGCATATTTGTATTCTATAGATTGGCGCGCTAAAGAAGCGGCATATTTGTATTCTATACAGTGGCACGCTAAAGAAGCTGCATATTTGTATTCTATAGATTGGCACGTTAAAGAAGCTGCATATTTGTATTCTATAGAGTGGCACGCTAAAGAAGCTGCATATTTGTATTCTATAGATTGGTGTGCTAAAGAAGCGGCATATTTGTATTCTGTAGATTGGCACGCTAAAGAAGCTGCATATTTGTATTCTATAGATTGGCACGTTAAAGAAGCTGCATATTTGTATTCTATAGAGTGGCACGCTAAAGAAGCTGCATATTTGTATTCTATAGATTGGTGTGCTAAAGAAGCGGCATATTTGTATTCTATAGATTGGCACGCTAAAGAAGCGGCATATTTGTATTCTATAGATTGGCACGTTAAAGAAGCTGCATCTTTGTATTATATTGGGTGGCACGCTAAAGAAGCTTCATATTTGTATTCTATAGATTGGCACGCTAAAGAAGCGGCATATTTGTATTCTATAGATTGGCGCGCTAAAGAAGCTGCATATTTGTATTCTATAGATTGGCACGCTAAAGAAGCTGCATATTTGTATTCTATAGATTGGCACGCTAAAGAAGCGGCATATTTGTATTCTATAGAGTGGCACGCTAAAGAAGCTGCATATTTGTATTCTATAGATTGGCACGTTAAAGAAGCTGCATATTTGTATTCTATAGAGTGGCACGCTAAAGAAGATGCATATTTGTATTCTATAGATTGGTGTGCTAAAGAAGCGGCATATTTGTATTCTGTAGATTGGCACGCTAAAGAAGCTGCATATTTGTATTCTATAGAGTGGCACGCTAAAGAAGCTGCATATTTGTATTCTATAGATTGGTGTGCTAAAGAAGCGGCATATTTGTATTCTATAGATTGGCACGCTAAAGAAGCGGCATATTTGTATTCTCTAGATTGGCACGCTAAAGAAGCTGCATATTTGTATTCTATAGATTGGTGTGCTAGAGAAGCTGCATATTTGTATTCTATAGATTGGTGTGCTAAAGAAGCGGCATATTTGTATTCTATAGATTGTCGCCCTAAAGAAGCTGCATATTTGTATTCTATAGAGTGGCACGCTAAAGAAGCTGCATATTTGTATTCTATAGATTGGCACGTTAAAGAAGCTGCATCTTTGTATTATATTGGGTGGCACGCTAAAGAAGATGCATATTTGTATTCTATAGATTGGCACGTTAAAGAAGCTGCATATTTGTATTCTATAGAGTGGCACGCTAAAGAAGATGCATATTTGTATTCTATAGATTGGCGCGCTAAAGAAGCGGCATATTTGTATTCTATAGATTGGCACGCTAAAGAAGCTGCATATTTGTATTCTATAGATTGGCACGCTAAAGAAGCGGCATATTTGTATTCTATAGAGTGGCACGCTAAAGAAGCTGCATATTTGTATTCTATAGATTGGCACGTTAAAGAAGCTGCATATTTGTATTCTATAGAGTGGCACGCTAAAGAAGATGCATATTTGTATTCTATAGATTGGTGTGCTAAAGAAGCGGCATATTTGTATTCTGTAGATTGGTGTGCTAAAGAAGCGGCATATTTGTATTCTATAGATTGGCACGCTAAAGAAGCAGCATATTTGTATTCTCTAGATTGGCACGCTAAAGAAGCTGCATATTTGTATTCTATAGATTGGTGTGCTAGAGAAGCTGCATATTTGTATTCTATAGATTGGTGTGCTAAAGAAGCAGCATATTTGTATTCTATAGATTGTCGCCCTAAAGAAGCTGCATATTTGTATTCTATAGAGTGGCACGCTAAAGAAGCTGCATATTTGTATTCTATAGATTGGCACGTTAAAGAAGCTGCATCTTTGTATTATATTGGGTGGCACGCTAAAGAAGCTGCATATTTGTATTCTATAGATTGGCACGCTAAAGAAGCGGCATATTTGTATTTTATAGAGTGGCACGTTAAAGAAGCTGCATATTTGTATTCTATAGAGTGGCACGCTAAAGAAGCGGCATATTTGTATTCTATAGATTGTCGCCCTAAAGAAGCGGCATATTTGTATTCTATAGATTGGCGCGCTAAAGAAGCGGCATATTTGTATTCTATAGAGTGGCACGCTAAAGAAGCTGCATATTTGTATTCTATAGATTGATGCACAAAAGAAGCTGCATATTTGTATTCTATAGATTGGTGTGCTAAAGAAGCGGCATATTTGTATTCTATAGAGTGGCACGTTAAAGAAGCTGCATATTTGTATTCTATTGGGTGGCACGCTAAAGAAGCTGCATATTTGTATTCTATAGATTGGCACGCTAAAGAAGCGGCATATTTGTATTCTTTAGATTGGCACGCTAAAGAAGCGGCATATTTGTATTCTATAGATTGGTGCGTTAAAGAAGCTGCACATTTGTATTCTATAGAGTGGCACGCTAAAGAAGCTGCATATTTATATTCTATAGATTGGCACGCTAAAGAAGCGGCATATTTGTATTCTATAGATTGGCACGTTAAAGAAGCTGCATATTTGTATTCTATAGATTGGCGCACTAAAGAAGCTGCGTATTTGTATTCTATAGATTGACGCACAAAAGAAGCTGCATATTTGTATTCTATAGATTGGCACGCTAAAGAAGCAGCATATTTGTATTCTATAGATTGGCGCGCTAAAGAAGCTGCATATTTGTATTCTATAGAGTGGCACGCTAAAGAAGCGGCATATTTGTATTCTATAGATTGGCGCGCTAAAGAAGCTGCATATTTGTATTCTATAGATTGGTGTGCTAAAGAAGCGGCATATTTGTATTCTATAGATTGGCGCGCTAAAGAAGCGGCATATTTGTATTCTATAGATTGGCGCGCTAAAGAAGCGGCATATTTGTATTCTATAGATTGGCATGTTAAAGAAGCTGCATATTTGTATTCTATAGAGTGGCACGCTAAAGAAGATGCATATTTGTATTCTGTAGATTGGTGTGCTAAAGAAGCGGCATATTTGTATTCTGTAGATTGGCACGCTAAAGAAGCTGCATATTTGTATTCTATAGAGTGGCACGCTAAAGAAGCTGAATATTTGTATTCTATAGATTGGTGTGCTAAAGAAGCGGCATATTTGTATTCTATAGATTGGCACGCTAAAGAAGCGGCATATTTGTATTCTATAGATTGGCACGCTAAAGAAGCTGCATATTTGTATTCTATAGATTGGTGTGCTAGAAAAGCTGCATATTTGTATTCTATAGATTGGTGTGCTAAAGAAGCGGCATATTTGTATTCTATAGATTGTCGCCCTAAAGAAGCTGCATATTTGTATTCTATAGAGTGGCACCCTAAAGAAGCTGCATATTTGTATTCTATAGATTGGCACGTTAAAGAAGCTGCATCTTTGTATTATATTGGGTGGCACGCTAAAGAAGCTGCATATTTGTATTCTATAGATTGGCACGCTAAAGAAGCGGCATATTTGTATTCTATAGATTGGCACGCTAAAGAAGCTGCATATTTGTATTCTATTGAGTGGCACGCTAAAGAAGTGGCATATTTGTATTCTATAGAGTGGCCCGCTAAAGAAGCGGCTTAATTGTATTCTATAGATTGGCACGTTAAAAAAGCTGCATATTTGTATTCTATAGATTGACGCACAAAAGAAGCTGCATATTTGTATTCTATAGATTGGTGTGCTAAAGAAGCGGCATATTTGTATTCTATAGAGTGGCACGTTAAAAAAGCTGCATATTTGTATTCTATTGGGTGGCACGCTAAAGAAGCTGCATATTTGTATTCTATAGATTGGCACGCTAAAGAAGCGGCATATTTGTATTCTATAGATTGGCACGCTAAAGAAGCGTCATATTTGTATTCTATAGATTGGCACGTTAAAGAAGCTGCATATTTGTATTCTATAGATTGGCGCACTAAAGAAGCTGCGTATTTGTATTCTATAGATTAACGCACAAAAGAAGCTGCATATTTGTATTCTATAGATTGGCACGCTAAAGAAGCGGCATATTTGTATTCTATAGATTGGCGCGCTAAAGAAGCTGCATATTTGTATTCTATAGAGTGGCACGCTAAAGAAGCGGCATATTTGTATTCTATAGATTGGCACGCTAAAGAAGCTGCATATTTGTATTCTATAGATTGGTGTGCTAAAGAAGCGGCATATTTGTATTCTATAGATTGGCGCGCTAAAGAAGCGGCATATTTGTATTCTATAGATTGGCGCGCTAAAGAAGCGGCATATTTGTATTCTATAGAGTGGCACGCTAAAGAAACTGCATATTTGTATTCTATAGATTGGCACGTTAAAGAAGCTGCATATTTGTATTCTATAGAGTGGCACACTAAAGAAGATGCATATTTGTATTCTATAGATTGGTGTGCTAAAGAAGCGGCATATTTGTATTCTGTAGATTGGCACGTTAAAGAAGCTGCATCTTTGTATTATATTGGGTGGCACGCTAAAGAAGCTGCATATTTGTATTCTATAGATTGGCACGCTAAAGAAGCGGCATATTTGTATTCTATAGATTGGCACGCTAAAGAAGCTGCATATTTGTATTCTATTGAGTGGCACGCTAAAGAAGTGGCATATTTGTATTCTATAGAGTGGCCCGCTAAAGAAGCGGCTTAATTGTATTCAATAGATTGGCACGTTAAAAAAGCTGCATATTTGTATTCTATAGATTGGCACGCTAAAGAAGCGGCATATTTGTATTCTATAGAGTGGCACGCTAAAGAAGCTGCATATTTGTATTCTATAGAGTGGCACGCTAAAGAAGCGGCATATTTGTATTCTATAGATTGTCGCCCTAAAGAAGCGGCATATTTGTATTCTATAGATTGGCGCGCTAAAGAAGCGGCATATTTGTATTCTATAGAGTGGCACGCTAAAGAAGCGGCATATTTGTATTCTATAGATTGGCACGTTAAAGAAGCTGCATACTTGTATTCTATAGAGTGGCACGCTAAAGAAGCAGCATATTTGTATTCTATAGATTGTCGCCCTAAAGAAGCGGCATATTTGTATTCTATAGATTGGCACGCTAAAGAAGCGGCATATTTGTATTCTATAGATTGGTGCGTTAAAGAAGCTGCACATTTGTATTCTATAGAGTGGCACGCTAAAGAAGCTGCATATTTGTATTCTATAGATTGGCACGCTAAAGAAGCGGCATATTTGTATTCTATAGATTGGCACGTTAAAGAAGCTGCATATTTGTATTCTATAGATTGGTGTGCTAAAGAAGCGGCATATTTCTATTCTATACATTGGCGCGCTAAAGAAGCGGCATATTTGTATTCTATAGATTGGCGCGCTAAAGAAGCGGCATATTTGTATTCTATAGAGTGGCACGCTAAAGAAGCTGCATATTTGTATTCTATAGATTGGCACCGTAAAGAAGCTGCATATTTGTATTCTATAGATTGGTGTGCTAAAGAAGCGGCATATTTGTATTCTGTAGATTGGCACGCTAAAGAAGCTGCATATTTGTATTCTATAGAGTGGCACGCTAAAGAAGCTGCATATTTGTATTCTATAGATTGGTGTGCTAAAGAAGCGGCATATTTGTATTCTATAGATTGGCACGCTAAAGAAGCGGCATATTTGTATTCTATAGATTGGCACGCTAAAGAAGCTGCATATTTGTATTCTATAGAGTGGCACGCTAAAGAAGCTGCATATTTGTATTCTATAGATTGGTGTGCTAAAGAAGCTGCATATTTGTATTCTATAGATTGGTGTGCTAAAGAAGCGGCATATTTGTATTCTATAGATTGTCGCCCTAAAGAAGCTGCATATTTGTATTCTATAGAGTGGCACGCTAAAGAAGCTGCATATTTGTATTCTATAGATTGGCACGCTAAAGAAGCGGCATATTTGTATTCTATAGAGTGGCACGTTAAAGAAGCTGCATATTTGTATTCTATAGAGTGGCACGCTAAAGAAGCGGCATATTTGTATTCTATAGATTGTCGCCCTAAAGAAGCGGCATATTTGTATTCTATAGATTGGCGCGCTAAAGAAGCGGCATATTTGTATTCTATAGAGTGGCACGCTAAAGAAGCTGCATATTTGTATTATATAGATTGACGCACAAAAGAAGCTGCATATTTGTATTCTATAAATTGGTGTGCTAAAGAAGCGGCATATTTGTATTCTATAGAGTGGCACGCTAAAGAAGCTGCATATTTGTATTCTATAGATTGACGCACAAAAGAAGCTGCATATTTGTATTCTTTAGATTGGTGTGCTAAAGAAGCTGCATATTTGTATTCTATTGGGTGGCACGCTAAAGAAGCTGCATATTTGTATTCTATAGATTGGCACGCTAAAGAAGCGGCATATTTGTATCCTTTAGATTGGCACGCTAAAGAAGCGGCATATTTGTATTCTATAGATTGGTGCGTTAAAGAAGCTGCACATTTGTATTCTATAGAGTGGCACGCTAAAGAAGCTGCATATTTGTATTCTATAGATTGGCACGCTAAAGAAGCGGCATATTTGTATCCTATAGATTGGCACGTTAAAGAAGCTGCATATTTGTATTCTATAGATTGGCGCACTAAAGAAGCTGCGTATTTGTATTCTATAGATTGACGCACAAAAGAAGCTGCATATTTGTATTCTATAGATTGGCACGCTAAAGAAGCGGCATATTTGTATTCTATAGATTGGCGCGCTAAAGAAGCTGCATATTTGTATTCTATAGAGTGGCACGCTAAAGAAGCGGCATATTTGTATTCTATAGATTGGTGCGCTAAAGAAGTTGCATATTTGTATTCTATAGATTGGTGTGCTTAAGAAGCGGCATATTTGTATTCTATAGATTGGCGCGCTAAAGAAGCGGCATATTTGTATTCTATAGATTGGCGCGCTAAAGAAGCGGCATATTTGTATTCTATAGAGTGGCACGCTAAAGAAGCGGCATATTTGTATTCTATAGATTGGCACGTTAAAGAAGCTGCATATTTGTATTCTATAGAGTGGCAAGCTAAAGAAGATGCATATTTGTATTCTATAGATTGGTGTGCTAAAGAAGCGGCATATTTGTATTCTATAGATTGGCACGCTAAAGAAGCGGCATATTTGTATTCTATAGATTGGCACGCTAAAGAAGCTGCATATTTGTATTCTATAGAGTGGCACGCTAAAGAAGCTGCATATTTGTATTCTATAGATTGGTGTGCTAAAGAAGCTGCATATTTGTATTCTATAGATTGGTGTGCTAAAGAAGCGGCATATTTGTATTCTATAGATTGTCGCACTAAAGAAGCTGCATATTTGTATTCTATAGAGTGGCACGCTAAAGAAGCTGCATATTTGTATTCTATAGATTGGCACGCTAAAGAAGCGGCATATTTGTATTCTATAGAGTGGCACGTTAAAGAAGCTGCATATTTGTATTCTATAGAGTGGCACGCTAAAGAAGCGGCATATTTGTATTCTATAGATTGTCGCCCTAAAGAAGCGGCATATTTGTATTCTATAGATTGGCGCGCTAAAGAAGCGGCATATTTGTATTCTATAGAGTGGCACGCTAAAGAAGCTGCATATTTGTATTCTATAGATTGACGCACAAAAGAAGCTGCATATTTGTATTCTATAGATTGGTGTGCTAAAGAAGCGGCATATTTGTATTCTATAGAGTGGCACGCTAAAGAAGCTGCATATTTGTATTCTATAGATTGACGCACAAAAGAAGCTGCATATTTGTATTCTTTAGATTGGTGTGCTAAAGAAGCTGCATATTTGTATTCTATTGGGTGGCACGCTAAAGAAGCTGCATATTTGTATTCTATAGATTGGCACGCTAAAGAAGCGGCATATTTGTATTCTTTAGATTGGCACGCTAAAGAAGCGGCATATTTGTATTCTATAGATTGGTGCGTTAAAGAAGCTGCACATTTGTATTCTATAGAGTGGCACGCTAAAGAAGCTGCATATTTGTATTCTATAGATTGGCACGCTAAAGAAGCGGCATATTTGTATCCTATAGATTGGCACGTTAAAGAAGCTGCATATTTGTATTCTATAGATTGGCGCACTAAAGAAGCTGCGTATTTGTATTCTATAGATTGACGCACAAAAGAAGCTGCATATTTGTATTCTATAGATTGGCACGCTAAAGAAGCGGCATATTTGTATTCTATAGATTGGCGCGCTAAAGAAGCTGCATATTTGTATTCTATAGAGTGGCACGCTAAAGAAGCGGCATATTTGTATTCTATAGATTGGCGCGCTAAAGAAGCTGCATATTTGTATTCTATAGATTGGTGTGCTTAAGAAGCGGCATATTTGTATTCTATAGATTGGCGCGCTAAAGAAGCGGCATATTTGTATTCTATAGATTGGCGCGCTAAAGAAGCGGCATATTTGTATTCTATAGAGTGGCACGCTAAAGAAGCTGCATATTTGTATTCTATAGATTGGCACGTTAAAGAAGCTGCATATTTGTATTCTATAGAGTGGCAAGCTAAAGAAGATGCATATTTGTATTCTATAGATTGGTGTGCTAAAGAAGCGGCATATTTGTATTCTGTAGATTGGCACGCTAAAGAAGCTGCATATTTGTATTCTATAGAGTGGCACGCTAAAGAAGCTGAATATTTGTATTCTATAGATTGGTGTGCTAAAGAAGCGGCATATTTGTATTCTATAGATTGGCACGCTAAAGAAGCGGCATATTTGTATTCTATAGATTGGCACGCTAAAGAAGCTGCATATTTGTATTCTATAGATTGGTGTGCTAGAGAAGCTGCATATTTGTATTCTATAGATTGGTGTGCTAAAGAAGCGGCATATTTGTATTCTATAGATTGTCGCCCTAAAGAAGCTGCATATTTGTATTCTATAGAGTGGCACGCTAAAGAAGCTGCATATTTGTATTCTATAGATTGGCACGTTAAAGAAGCTGCATCTTTGTATTATATTGGGTGGCACGCTAAAGAAGCTGCATATTTGTATTCTATAGATTGGCACGCTAAAGAAGCGGCATATTTGTATTCTATAGATTGGCACGCTAAAGAAGCTGCATATTTGTATTCTATTGAGTGGCACGCTAAAGAAGTGGCATATTTGTATTCTATAGAGTGGCCCGCTAAAGAAGCGGCTTAATTGTATTCTATAGATTGGCACGTTAAAAAAGCTGCATATTTGTATTCTATAGATTGACGCACAAAAGAAGCTGCATATTTGTATTCTATAGATTGGTGTGCTAAAGAAGCGGCATATTTGTATTCTATAGAGTGGCACGTTAAAGAAGCTGCATATTTGTATTCTATTGGGTGGCACGCTAAAGAAGCTGCATATTTGTATTCTATAGATTGGCACGCTAAAGAAGCGGCATATTTGTATTCTATAGATTGGCACGCTAAAGAAGCGGCATATTTGTATTCTATAGATTGGTGCGTTAAAGAAGCTGCACATTTGTATTCTATAGAGTGGCACGCTAAAGAAGCTGCATATTTGTATTCTATAGATTGGCACGCTAAAGAAGCGGCATATTTGTATTCTATAGATTGGCACGTTAAAGAAGCTGCATATTTGTATTCTATAGATTGGCGCACTAAAGAAGCTGCGTATTTGTATTCTATAGATTAACGCACAAAAGAAGCTGCATATTTGTATTGTATAGATTGGCACGCTAAAGAAGCGGCATATTTGTATTCTATAGATTGGCGCGCTAAAGAAGCTGCATATTTGTATTCTATAGAGTGGCACGCTAAAGAAGCGGCATATTTGTATTCTATAGATTGGCGCGCTAAAGAAGCTGCATATTTGTATTCTATAGATTGGTGTGCTAAAGAAGCGGCATATTTGTATTCTATAGATTGGCGCGCTAAAGAAGCGGCATATTTGTATTCTATAGATTGGCGCGCTAAAGAAGCGGCATATTTGTATTCTATACAGTGGCACGCTAAAGAAGCTGCATATTTGTATTCTATAGATTGGCACGTTAAAGAAGCTGCATATTTGTATTCTATAGAGTGGCACGCTAAAGAAGATGCATATTTGTATTCTACAGATTGGTGTGCTAAAGAAGCTGCATATTTGTATTCTATAGATTGGTGTGCTAAAGAAGCGGCATATTTGTATTCTATAGATTGGCACGCTAAAGAAGCTGCATATTTGTATTCTATAGAGTGGCACGCTAAAGAAGCTGCATATTTGTATTCTATAGATTGGCACGCTAAAGAAGCGGCATATTTGTATTCTATAGAGTGGCACGTTAAAGAAGCTGCATATTTGTATTCTATAGAGTGGCACGCTAAAGAAGCGGCATATTTGTATTCTATAGATTGTCGCGCTAAAGAAGCTGCATATTTGTATTCTATAGATTGGCACGCTAAAGAAGCGGCATATTTGTATTCTATAGAGTGGCACGCTAAAGAAGCTGCATATTTGTATTCTATAGATTGGCGCGCTAAAGAAGCTGCATATTTGTATTCTATAGATTGGTGTGCTAAAGAAGCGGCATATTTGTATTCTATAGAGTGGCACGCTAAAGAAGCTGCATATTTGTATTCTATAGATTGACGCACTAAAGAAGCTGCATATTTGTATTCTATAGATTGGTGCGCTAAAGAAGCTGCATATTTGTATTCTATTGAGTGGCACGCTAAAGAAGCTGCATATTTGTATTCTATAGATTGGCACGCTAAAGAAGCGGCATATTTGTATTCTATAGATTGGCACGCTAAAGAAGCGGCATATTTGTATTCTATAGATTGGCACGTTAAAGAAGCTGCACATTTGTATTCTATAGAGTGGCACGCTAAAGAAGCTGCATATTTGTATTCTATAGATTGGCACGCTAAAGAAGCGGCATATTTGTATTCTATAGATTGGCACGTTAAAGAAGCTGCATATTTGTATTCTATAGATTGGCGCACTAAAGAAGCTGCATATTTGTATTCTATAGATTGGCGCGCTAAAGAAGCTGCATATTTGTATTCTATAGATTGGCACGCTAAAGAAGCTGCATATTTGTATTCTATAGAGTGGCACGCTAAAGAAGCGGCATATTTGTATTCTATAGATTGGCACGCTAAAGAAGCTGCATATTTGTATTCTATAGAGTGGCACGCTAAAGAAGATGCATATTTGTATTCTATAGATTGGTGTGCTAAAGAAGCGGCATATTTGTATTCTATAGATTGTCGCTCTAAAGAAGCGGCATATTTGTATTCTATAGATTGGCACGCTAAAGAAGCTGCATATTTGTATTCTATAGAGTGGCACGCTAAAGAAGCTGCATATTTGTATTCTATAGATTGGTGTGCTAAAGAAGCTGCATATTTGTATTCTATAGATTGGTGTGCTAAAGAAGCGGCATATTTGTATTCTATAGATTGTCGCCCTAAAGAAGCTGCATATTTGTATTCTATAGAGTGGCACGCTAAAGAAGCTGCATATTTGTATTCTATAGATTGGCACGCTAAAGAAGCGGCATACTTGTATTCTATAGAGTGGCACGTTAAAGAAGCTGCATATTTGTATTCTATAGAGTGGCACGCTAAAGAAGCGGCATATTTGTATTCTATAGATTGTCGCCCTAAAGAAGCGGCATATTTGTATTCTATAGATTGGCGCGCTAAAGAAGCGGCATATTTGTATTCTATAGAGTGGCACGCTAAAGAAGCTGCATATTTGTATTCTATAGATTGACGCACAAAAGAAGCTGCATATTTGTATTCTATAGATTGGTGTGCTAAAGAAGCGGCATATTTGTATTCTATAGAGTGGCACGCTAAAGAAGCTGCATATTTGTATTCTATAGATTGACGCACAAAAGAAGCTGCATATTTGTATTCTTTAGATTGGTGTGCTAAAGAAGCTGCATATTTGTATTCTATTGGGTGGCACGCTAAAGAAGCTGCATATTTGTATTCTATAGATTGGCACGCTAAAGAAGCGGCATATTTGTATTCTTTAGATTGGCACGCTAAAGAAGCGGCATATTTGTATTCTATAGATTGGTGCGTTAAAGAAGCTGCACATTTGTATTCTATAGAGTGGCACGCTAAAGAAGCTGCATATTTGTATTCTATAGATTGGCACGCTAAAGAAGCGGCATATTTGTATCCTATAGATTGGCACGTTAAAGAAGCTGCATATTTGTATTCTATAGATTGGCGCACTAAAGAAGCTGCGTATTTGTATTCTATAGATTGACGCACAAAAGAAGCTGCATATTTGTATTCTATAGATTGGCACGCTAAAGAAGCGGCATATTTGTATTCTATAGATTGGCGCGCTAAAGAAGCTGCATATTTGTATTCTATAGAGTGGCACGCTAAAGAAGCGGCATATTTGTATTCTATAGATTGGCGCGCTAAAGAAGCTGCATATTTGTATTCTATAGATTGGTGTGCTTAAGAAGCGGCATATTTGTATTCTATAGATTGGCGCGCTAAAGAAGCGGCATATTTGTATTCTATAGATTGGCGCGCTAAAGAAGCGGCATATTTGTATTCTATAGAGTGGCACGCTAAAGAAGCTGCATATTTGTATTCTATAGATTGGCACGTTAAAGAAGCTGCATATTTGTATTCTATAGAGTGGCAAGCTAAAGAAGATGCATATTTGTATTCTATAGATTGGTGTGCTAAAGAAGCGGCATATTTGTATTCTGTAGATTGGCACGCTAAAGAAGCTGCATATTTGTATTCTATAGAGTGGCACGCTAAAGAAGCTGAATATTTGTATTCTATAGATTGGTGTGCTAAAGAAGCTGCATATTTGTATTCTATAGAGTGGCACGCTAAAGAAGCTGCATATTTGTATTCTATAGATTGGCACGCTAAAGAAGCTGCATATTTGTATTCTATAGATTGGTGTGCTAGAGAAGCTGCATATTTGTATTCTATAGATTGGTGTGCTAAAGAAGCGGCATATTTGTATTCTATAGATTGTCGCCCTAAAGAAGCTGCATATTTGTATTCTATAGAGTGGCACGCTAAAGAAGCTGCATATTTGTATTCTATAGATTGGCACGTTAAAGAAGCTGCATCTTTGTATTATATTGGGTGGCACGCTAAAGAAGCTGCATATTTGTATTCTATAGATTGGCACGCTAAAGAAGCGGCATATTTGTATTCTATAGATTGGCACGCTAAAGAAGCTGCATATTTGTATTCTATTGAGTGGCACGCTAAAGAAGTGGCATATTTGTATTCTATAGAGTGGCCCGCTAAAGAAGCGGCATATTTGTATTCTATAGATTGGCACGTTAAAAAAGCTGCATATTTGTATTCTATAGATTGACGCACAAAAGAAGCTGCATATTTGTATTCTATAGATTGGTGTGCTAAAGAAGCGGCATATTTGTATTCTATAGAGTGGCACGTTAAAGAAGCTGCATATTTGTATTCTATTGGGTGGCACGCTAAAGAAGCTGCATATTTGTATTCTATAGATTGGCACGCTAAAGAAGCGGCATATTTGTATTCTATAGATTGGCACGCTAAAGAAGCGGCATATTTGTATTCTATAGATTGGTGCGTTAAAGAAGCTGCACATTTGTATTCTATAGAGTGGCACGCTAAAGAAGCTGCATATTTGTATTCTATAGATTGGCACGCTAAAGAAGCGGCATATTTGTATTCTATAGATTGGCACGTTAAAGAAGCTGCATATTTGTATTCTATAGATTGGCGCACTAAAGAAGCTGCGTATTTGTATTCTATAGATTAACGCACAAAAGAAGCTGCATATTTGTATTGTATAGATTGGCACGCTAAAGAAGCGGCATATTTGTATTCTATAGATTGGCGCGCTAAAGAAGCTGCATATTTGTATTCTATAGAGTGGCACGCTAAAGAAGCGGCATATTTGTATTCTATAGATTGGCGCGCTAAAGAAGCTGCATATTTGTATTCTATAGATTGGTGTGCTAAAGAAGCGGCATATTTGTATTCTATAGATTGGCGCGCTAAAGAAGCGGCATATTTGTATTCTATAGATTGGCGCGCTAAAGAAGCGGCATATTTGTATTCTATACAGTGGCACGCTAAAGAAGCTGCATATTTGTATTCTATAGATTGGCACGTTAAAGAAGCTGCATATTTGTATTCTATAGAGTGGCACGCTAAAGAAGATGCATATTTGTATTCTATAGATTGGTGTGCTAAAGAAGCGGCATATTTGTATTCTGTAGATTGGCACGTTAAAGAAGCTGCATCTTTGTATTATATTGGGTGGCACGCTAAAGAAGCTGCATATTTGTATTCTATAGATTGGCACGCTAAAGAAGCGGCATATTTGTATTCTATAGATTGGCACGCTAAAGAAGCTGCATATTTGTATTCTATTGAGTGGCACGCTAAAGAAGTGGCATATTTGTATTCTATAGAGTGGCCCGCTAAAGAAGCGGCTTAATTGTATTCTATAGATTGGCACGTTAAAAAAGCTGCATATTTGTATTCTATAGATTGGCACGCTAAAGAAGCGGCATATTTGTATTCTATAGAGTGGCACGTTAAAGAAGCTGCATATTTGTATTCTATAGAGTGGCACGCTAAAGAAGCGGCATATTTGTATTCTATAGATTGTCGCCCTAAAGAAGCGGCATATTTGTATTCTATAGATTGGCGCGCTAAAGAAGCGGCATATTTGTATTCTATAGAGTGGCACGCTAAAGAAGCGGCATATTTGTATTCTATAGATTGGCACGTTAAAGAAGCTGCATACTTGTATTCTATAGAGTGGCACGCTAAAGAAGCAGCATATTTGTATTCTATAGATTGTCGCCCTAAAGAAGCTGCATATTTGTATTCTATAGAGTGGCACGCTAAAGAAGCGGCATATTTGTATTCTATAGATTGGCACGCTAAAGAAGCGGCATATTTGTATTCTATAGATTGGCACGCTAAAGAAGCGGCATATTTGTATTCTATAGATTGTCGCCCTAAAGAAGCTGCATATTTGTATTCTATAGAGTGGCACGCTAAAGAAGCTGCATATTTGTATTCTATAGATTGTCGCCCTAAATAAGCTGCATATTTGTATTCTATAGATTGGCACGCTAAAGAAGCTGCATATTTGTATTCTATAGATTGGCACGTTAAAGAAGCTGCATATTTGTATTCTATACATTGGCGCGCTAAAGAAGCGGCATATTTGTATTCTATAGATTGGCGCGCTAAAGAAGCTGCATATTTGTATTCTATAGATTGGCACGCTAAAGAAGCGGCATAATTGTATTCTATAGATTGGCACCGTAAAGAAGCTGCATATTTGTATTCTATAGATTGGTGCGCTAAAGAAGCTGCATATTTGTATTCTATAGATTGGCGCGCTAAAGAAGCGGCATATTTGTATTCTATAGATTGGCGCGCTAAAGAAGCTGCATATTTGTATTCTGTAGATTGGCACGCTAAAGAAGCTGCATATTTGTATTCTATACAGTGGCACGCTAAAGAAGCTGCATATTTGTATTCTATAGATTGGTGTGCTAAAGAAGCGGCATATTTGTATTCTATAGATTGGCACGCTAAAGAAGCGGCATATTTGTATTCTATAGATTGGCACGCTAAAGAAGCTGCATATTTGTATTCTATAGAGTGGCACGCTAAAGAAGCTGCATATTTGTATTCTATAGATTGGTGTGCTAAAGAAGCTGCATATTTGTATTCTATAGATTGGTGTGCTAAAGAAGCGGCATATTTGTATTCTATAGATTGTCGCCCTAAAGAAGCTGCATATTTGTATTCTATAGAGTGGCACGCTAAAGAAGCTGCATATTTGTATTCTATAGATTGGCACGCTAAAGAAGCGGCATATTTGTATTCTATAGAGTGGCACGTTAAAGAAGCTGCATATTTGTATTCTATAGAGTGGCACGCTAAAGAAGCGGCATATTTGTATTCTATAGATTGTCACGCTAAAGAAGCGGCATATTTGTATTCTATAGATTGGCACGCTAAAGAAGCGGCATATTTGTATTCTATAGAGTGGCACGCTAAAGAAGCTGCATATTTGTATTCTATAGATTGACGCACTAAAGAAGCTGCATATTTGTATTCTATAGATTGGTGTGCTAAAGAAGCGGCATATTTGTATTCTATAGAGTGGCACGCTAAAGAAGCTGCATATTTGTATTCTATAGATTGACGCACTAAAGAAGCTGCATATTTGTATTCTTTAGATTGGTGTGCTAAAGAAGCTGCATATTTGTATTCTATTGGGTGGCACGCTAAAGAAGCTGCATATTTGTATTCTATAGATTGGCACGCTAAAGAAGCGGCATATTTGTATTCTTTAGATTGGCACGCTAAAGAAGCGGCATATTTGTATTCTATAGATTGGTGCGTTAAAGAAGCTGCACATTTGTATTCTATAGAGTGGCACGCTAAAGAAGCTGCATATTTGTATTCTATAGATTGGCACGCTAAAGAAGCGGCATATTTGTATCCTATAGATTGGCACGTTAAAGAAGCGGCATATTTGTATCCTATAGATTGGCACGCTAAAGAAGCTGCATATTTGTATTCTATAGATTGGCACGTTAAAGAAGCTGCATATTTGTATTCTATATATTGGCGCACTAAAGAAGCTGCATATTTGTATTCTATAGATTGACGCACAAAAGAAGCTGCATATTTGTATTCTATAGATTGGCACGCTAAAGAAGCGGCATAATTGTATTCTATAGATTGGCGCGCTAAAGAAGCTGCATATTTGTATTCTATAGAGTGGCACGCTAAAGAAGCGGCATATTTGTATTCTATAGATTGGCGCGCTAAAGAAGCGGCATATTTGTATTCTATAGATTGGCGCGCTAAAGAAGCGGCATATTTGTATTCTATACAGTGGCACGCTAAAGAAGCTGCATATTTGTATTCTATAGATTGGCACGTTAAAGAAGCTGCATATTTGTATTCTATAGAGTGGCACGCTAAAGAAGCTGCATATTTGTATTCTATAGATTGGTGTGCTAAAGAAGCGGCATATTTGTATTCTGTAGATTGGCACGCTAAAGAAGCTGCATATTTGTATTCTATAGAGTGGCACGCTAAAGAAGCTGCATATTTGTATTCTATAGATTGGTGTGCTAAAGAAGCGGCATATTTGTATTCTATAGATTGGCACGCTAAAGAAGCGGCATATTTGTATTCTATAGATTGGCACGCTAAAGAAGCTGCATATTTGTATTCTATAGAGTGGCACGCTAAAGAAGCTGCATATTTGTATTCTATAGAGTGGCATGCTAACGAAGCGGCATATTTGTATTCTATAGATTGGCACGTTAAAGAAGCTGCATCTTTGTATTATATTGGGTGGCACGCTAAAGAAGCTGCATATTTGTATTCTATAGATTGGCACGCTAAAGAAGCGGCATATTTGTATTCTATAGATTGGCGCGCTAAAGAAGCTGCATATTTGTATTCTATAGATTGGCACGCTAAAGAAGCTGCATATTTGTATTCTATAGATTGGCACGCTAAAGAAGCGGCATATTTGTATTCTATAGAGTGGCACGCTAAAGAAGCTGCATATTTGTATTCTATAGATTGGCACGTTAAAGAAGCTGCATATTTGTATTCTATAGAGTGGCACGCTAAAGAAGATGCATATTTGTATTCTATAGATTGGTGTGCTAAAGAAGCGGCATATTTGTATTCTGTAGATTGGCACGCTAAAGAAGCTGCATATTTGTATTCTATAGAGTGGCACGCTAAAGAAGCTGCATATTTGTATTCTATAGATTGGTGTGCTAAAGAAGCGGCATATTTGTATTCTATAGATTGGCACGCTAAAGAAGCTGCATATTTGTATTCTCTAGATTGGCAAGCTAAAGAAGCTGCATATTTGTATTCTATAGATTGGTGTGCTAGAGAAGCTGCATATTTGTATTCTATAGATTGGTGTGCTAAAGAAGCGGCATATTTGTATTCTATAGATTGTCGCCCTAAAGAAGCTGCATATTTGTATTCTATAGAGTGGCACGCTAAAGAAGCTGCATATTTGTATTCTATAGATTGGCACGTTAAAGAAGCTGCATCTTTGTATTATATTGGGTGGCACGCTAAAGAAGCTGCATATTTGTATTCTATAGATTGGCACGCTAAAGAAGCGGCATATTTGTATTTTATAGAGTGGCACGTTAAAGAAGCTGCATATTTGTATTCTATAGATTGGTGTGCTAAAGAAGCGGCATATTTGTATTCTATAGAGTGGCACGCTAAAGAAGCGGCATATTTGTATTCTATAGATTGGCGCGCTAAAGAAGCTGCATATTTGTATTCTATAGATTGGTGCGCTAAAGAAGCGGCATATTTGTATTCTATAGATTGGCGCGCTAAAGAAGCGGCATATTTGTATTCTATAGATTGGCGCGCTAAAGAAGCGGCATATTTGTATTCTATAGAGTGGCACGCTAAAGAAGCTGCATATTTGTATTCTATAGATTGGCACGTTAAAGAAGCTGCATATTTGTATTCTATAGAGTAGCACGCTAAAGAAGATGCATATTTGTATTCTATAGATTGGTGTGCTAAAGAAGCGGCATATTTGTATTCTGTAGATTGGCACGCTAAAGAAGCTGCATATTTGTATTCTATAGAGTGGCACGCTAAAGAAGCTGAATATTTGTATTCTATAGATTGGTGTGCTAAAGAAGCGGCATATTTGTATTCTATAGATTGGCACGCTAAAGAAGCGGCATATTTGTATTCTATAGATTGGCACGCTAAAGAAGCTGCATATTTGTATTCTATAGATTGGTGTGCTAGAGAAGCTGCATATTTGTATTCTATAGATTGGTGTGCTAAAGAAGCGGCATATTTGTATTCTATAGATTGTCGCCCTAAAGAAGCTGCATATTTGTATTCTATAGAGTGGCACGCTAAAGAAGCTGCATATTTGTATTCTATAGATTGGCACGTTAAAGAAGCTGCATCTTTGTATTATATTGGGTGGCACGCTAAAGAAGCTGCATATTTGTATTCTATAGATTGGCACGCTAAAGAAGCGGCATATTTGTATTCTATAGATTGGCACGCTAAAGAAGCTGCATATTTGTATTCTATTGAGTGGCACGCTAAAGAAGTGGCATATTTGTATTCTATAGAGTGGCCCGCTAAAGAAGCGGCTTAATTGTATTCTATAGATTGGCACGTTAAAAAAGCTGCATATTTGTATTCTATAGATTGACGCACAAAAGAAGCTGCATATTTGTATTCTATAGATTGGTGTGCTAAAGAAGCGGCATATTTGTATTCTATAGAGTGGCACGTTAAAGAAGCTGCATATTTGTATTCTATTGGGTGGCACGCTAAAGAAGCGGCATATTTGTATTCTATAGATTGGTGCGTTAAAGAAGCTGCACATTTGTATTCTATAGAGTGGCACGCTAAAGAAGCTGCATATTTGTATTCTATAGATTGGCACGCTAAAGAAGCGGCATATTTGTATTCTATAGATTGGCACGTTAAAGAAGCTGCATATTTGTATTCTATAGATTGGCGCACTAAAGAAGCTGCGTATTTGTATTCTATAGATTAACGCACAAAAGAAGCTGCATATTTGTATTCTATAGATTGGCACGCTAAAGAAGCGGCATATTTGTATTCTATAGATTGGCGCGCTAAAGAAGCTGCATATTTGTATTCTATAGAGTGGCACGCTAAAGAAGCGGCATATTTGTATTCTATAGATTGGCACGCTAAAGAAGCTGCATATTTGTATTCTATAGATTGGTGTGCTAAAGAAGCGGCATATTTGTATTCTATAGATTGGCGCGCTAAAGAAGCGGCATATTTGTATTCTATAGATTGGCGCGCTAAAGAAGCGGCATATTTGTATTCTATAGAGTGGCACGCTAAAGAAACTGCATATTTGTATTCTATAGATTGGCACGTTAAAGAAGCTGCATATTTGTATTCTATAGAGTGGCACACTAAAGAAGATGCATATTTGTATTCTATAGTTTGGTGTGCTAAAGAAGCGGCATATTTGTATTCTGTAGATTGGCACGTTAAAGAAGCTGCATCTTTGTATTATATTGGGTGGCACGCTAAAGAAGCTGCATATTTGTATTCTATAGATTGGCACGCTAAAGAAGCGGCATATTTGTATTCTATAGATTAGCACGCTAAAGAAGCTGCATATTTGTATTCTATTGAGTGGCACGCTAAAGAAGTGGCATATTTGTATTCTATAGAGTGGCCCGCTAAAGAAGCGGCTTAATTGTATTCTATAGATTGGCACGTTAAAAAAGCTGCATATTTGTATTCTATAGATTGGCACGCTAAAGAAGCGGCATATTTGTATTCTATAGAGTGGCACGCTAAAGAAGCTGCATATTTGTATTCTATAGAGTGGCACGCTAAAGAAGCGGCATATTTGTATTCTATAGATTGTCGCCCTAAAGAAGCGGCATATTTGTATTCTATAGATTGGCGCGCTAAAGAAGCGGCATATTTGTATTCTATAGAGTGGCACGCTAAAGAAGCGGCATATTTGTATTCTATAGATTGGCACGTTAAAGAAGCTGCATACTTGTATTCTATAGAGTGGCACGCTAAAGAAGCAGCATATTTGTATTCTATAGATTGTCGCCCTAAAGAAGCTGCATATTTGTATTCTATAGAGTGGCACGCTAAAGAAGCGGCATATTTGTATTCTATAGATTGGTGTGCTAAAGAAGCGGCATATTTGTATTCTATAGATTGGCACGCTAAAGAAGCGGCATATTTGTATTCTATAGATTGGCACGTTAAAGAAGCTGCATATTTGTATTCTATTGAGTGGCACGCTAAAGAAGCTGCATATTTGTATTCTATAGATTGTCGCCCTTAATAAGCTGCATATTTGTATTCTATAGATTGGCACGCTAAAGAAGCTGCATATTTGTATTCTATAGATTGGCACGTTAAAGAAGCTGCATATTTGTATTCTATAGATTGGCGCACTAAAGAAGCTGCATATTTGTATTCTATAGATTGACGCACAAAAGAAGCTGCATATTTGTATTCTATAGATTGGCACGCTAAAGAAGCGGCATAATTGTATTCTATAGATTGGCGCGCTAAAGAAGCTGCATATTTGTATTCTATAGAGTGGCACGCTAAAGAAGCGGCATATTTGTATTCTATAGATTGGCGCGCTAAAGAAGCGGCATATTTGTATTCTATAGATTGGCACGCTAAAGAAGCTGCATATTTGTATTCTATACAGTGGCACGCTAAAGAAGCTGCATATTTGTATTCTATAGATTGGTGTGCTAAAGAAGCGGCATATTTGTATTCTATAGGTTGGTGTGCTAAAGAAGCGGCATATTTGTATTCTATAGATTGTCGCCCTAAAGAAGCTGCATATTTGTATTCTATAGAGTGGCACGCTAAAGAAGCTGCATATTTGTATTCCATAGAGTGGCATGCTAAAGAAGCGGCATATTTGTATTCTATAGATTGGCACGTTAAAGAAGCTGCATCTTTGTATTCTATAGATTGGCGCGCTAAAGAAGCTGCATATTTGTATTCTATAGATTGGTGTGCTAAAGAAGCGGCATATTTGTATTCTGTAGATTGGCACGTTAAAGAAGCTGCATCTTTGTATTATATTGGGTGGCACGCTAAAGAAGCTGCATATTTGTATTCTATAGATTGGCACGCTAAAGAAGCGGCATATTTGTATTCTATAGATTGGCACGCTAAAGAAGCTGCATATTTGTATTCTATTGAGTGGCACGCTAAAGAAGTGGCATATTTGTATTCTATAGAGTGGCCCGCTAAAGAAGCGGCTTAATTGTATTCTATAGATTTGCACGTTAAAAAAGCTGCATATTTGTATTCTATAGATTGACGCACAAAAGAAGCTGCATATTTGTATTCTATAGATTGGTGTGCTAAAGAAGCGGCATATTTGTATTCTATAGAGTGGCACGTTAAAAAAGCTGCATATTTGTATTCTATTGGGTGGCACGCTAAAGAAGCTGCATATTTGTATTCTATAGATTGGCACGCTAAAGAAGCGGCATATTTGTATTCTATAGATTGGCACGCTAAAGAAGCGGCATATTTGTATTCTATAGATTGGTGCGTTAAAGAAGTTGCACATTTGTATTCTATAGAGTGGCACGCTAAAGAAGCTGCATATTTGTATTCTATAGATTGGCACGCTAAAGAAGCGGCATATTTGTATTCTATAGATTGGCACGTTAAAGAAGCTGCATATTTGTATTCTATAGATTGGCGCACTAAAGAAGCTGCGTATTTGTATTCTATAGATTAACGCACAAAAGAAGCTGCATATTTGTATTCTATAGATTGGCACGCTAAAGAAGCGGCATATTTGTATTCTATAGATTGGCGCGCTAAAGAAGCTGCATATTTGTATTCTATAGAGTGGCACGCTAAAGAAGCGGCATATTTGTATTCTATAGATTGGCACGCTAAAGAAGCTGCATATTTGTATTCTATAGATTGGTGTGCTAAAGAAGCGGCATATTTGTATTCTATAGATTGGCGCGCTAAAGAAGCGGCATATTTGTATTCTATAGATTGGCGCGCTAAAGAAGCGGCATATTTGTATTCTATAGAGTGGCACGCTAAAGAAACTGCATATTTGTATTCTATAGATTGGCACGTTAAAGAAGCTGCATATTTGTATTCTATAGAGTGGCACACTAAAGAAGATGCATATTTGTATTCTATAGTTTGGTGTGCTAAAGAAGCGGCATATTTGTATTCTGTAGATTGGCACGTTAAAGAAGCTGGATCTTTGTATTATATTGGGTGGCACGCTAAAGAAGCTGCATATTTGTATTCTATAGATTGGCACGCTAAAGAATCGGCATATTTGTATTCTATAGATTAGCACGCTAAAGAAGCTGCATATTTGTATTCTATTGAGTGGCACGCTAAAGAAGTGGCATATTTGTATTCTATAGAGTGGCCCGCTAAAGAAGCGGCTTAATTGTATTCTATAGATTGGCACGTTAAAAAAGCTGCATATTTGTATTCTATAGATTGGCACGCTAAAGAAGCGGCATATTTGTATTCTATAGAGTGGCACGCTAAAGAAGCTGCATATTTGTATTCTATAGAGTGGCACGCTAAAGAAGCGGCATATTTGTATTCTATAGATTGTCGCCCTAAAGAAGCGGTATATTTGTATTCTATAGATTGGCGCGCTAAAGAAGCGGCATATTTGTATTCTATAGAGTGGCACGCTAAAGAAGCGGCATATTTGTATTCTATAGATTGGCACGTTAAAGAAGCTGCATACTTGTATTCTATAGAGTGGCACGCTAAAGAAGCAGCATATTTGTATTCTATAGATTGTCGCCCTAAAGAAGCTGCATATTTGTATTCTATAGAGTGGCACGCTAAAGAAGCGGCATATTTGTATTCTATAGATTGGTGTGCTAAAGAAGCGGCATATTTGTATTCTATAGATTGGCACGCTAAAGAAGCGGCATATTTGTATTCTATAGATTGGCACGTTAAAGAAGCTGCATATTTGTATTCTATTGAGTGGCACGCTAAAGAAGCTGCATATTTGTATTCTATAGATTGTCGCCCTTAATAAGCTGCATATTTGTATTCTATAGATTGGCACGCTAAAGAAGCTGCATATTTGTATTCTATAGATTGGCACGTTAAAGAAGCTGCATATTTGTATTCTATAGATTGGCGCACTAAAGAAGCTGCATATTTGTATTCTATAGATTGACGCACAAAAGAAGCTGCATATTTGTATTCTATAGATTGGCACGCTAAAGAAGCGGCATAATTGTATTCTATAGATTGGCGCGCTAAAGAAGCTGCATATTTGTATTCTATAGAGTGGCACGCTAAAGAAGCGGCATATTTGTATTCTATAGATTGGCGCGCTAAAGAAGCGGCATATTTGTATTCTATAGATTGACGCGCTAAAGAAGCGGCATATTTGTATTCTATACAGTGGCACGCTAAAGAAGCTGCATATTTGTATTCTATAGATTGGCACGTTAAAGAAGCTGCATATTTGTATTCTATAGAGTGGCACGCTAAAGAAGCTGCATATTTGTATTCTATAGATTGGTGTGCTAAAGAAGCGGCATGTTTGTATTCTGTAGATTGGCACGCTAAAGAAGCTGCATATTTGTATTCTATAGAGTGGCACGCTAAAGAAGCTGCATATTTGTATTCTATAGATTGGTGTGCTAAAGAAGCGGCATATTTGTATTCTATAGATTGGCACGCTAAAGAAGCGGCATATTTGTATTCTATAGATTGGCACGCTAAAGAAGCTGCATATTTGTATTCTATAGAGTGGCACGCTAAAGAAGCTGCATATTTGTATTCTATAGATTGGTGTGCTAAAGAAGCTGCATATTTGTATTCTATAGGTTGGTGTGCTAAAGAAGCGGCATATTTGTATTCTATAGATTGTCGCCCTAAAGAAGCTGCATATTTGTATTCTATAGAGTGGCACGCTAAAGAAGCTGCATATTTGTATTCTATAGAGTGGCATGCTAAAGAAGCGGCATATTTGTATTCTATAGATTGGCACGTTAAAGAAGCTGCATCTTTGTATTCTATAGATTGGCGCGCTAAAGAAGCTGCATATTTGTATTCTATAGATTGGTGTGCTAAAGAAGCGGCATATTTGTATTCTGTAGATTGGCACGTTAAAGAAGCTGCATCTTTGTATTATATTGGGTGGCACGCTAAAGAAGCTGCATATTTGTATTCTATAGATTGGCACGCTAAAGAAGCGGCATATTTGTATTCTATAGATTGGCACGCTAAAGAAGCTGCATATTTGTATTCTATTGAGTGGCACGCTAAAGAAGTGGCATATTTGTATTCTATAGAGTGGCCCGCTAAAGAAGCGGCTTAATTGTATTCTATAGATTGGCACGTTAAAAAAGCTGCATATTTGTATTTTATAGATTGGCACGCTAAAGAAGCGGCATATTTGTATTCTATAGAGTGGCACGTTAAAGAAGCTGCATATTTGTATTCTATAGAGTGGCACGCTAAAGAAGCGGCATATTTGTATTCTATAGATTGTCGCCCTAAAGAAGCGGCATATTTGTATTCTATAGATTGGCGCGCTAAAGAAGCGGCATATTTGTATTCTATAGAGTGGCACGCTAAAGAAGCGGCATATTTGTATTCTATAGATTGGCACGTTAAAGAAGCTGCATACTTGTATTCTATAGAGTGGCACGCTAAAGAAGCAGCATATTTGTATTCTATAGATTGTCGCCCTAAAGAAGCTGCATATTTGAATTCTATAGAGTGGCACGCTAAAGAAGCGGCATATTTGTATTCTACAGATTGGTGTGCTAAAGAAGCGGCATATTTGTATTCTATAGATTGGCATGCTAAAGAAGCGGCATATTTGTATTCTATAGATTGGCACGTTAAAGAAGCTGCATATTTGTATTCTATTGAGTGGCACGCTAAAGAAGCTGCATATTTGTATTCTATAGATTGTCGCCCTAAATAAGCTGCATATTTGTATTCTATAGATTGGCACGCTAAAGAAGCTGCATATTTGTATTCTATAGATTGGCACGTTAAAGAAGCTGCATATTTGTATTCTATAGATTGGCGCACTAAAGAAGCTGCATATTTGTATTCTATAGATTGACGCACAAAAGAAGCTGCATATTTGTATTCTATAGATTGGCACCCTAAAGAAGCGGCATAATTGTATTCTATAGATTGGCGCGCTAAAGAAGCTGCATATTTGTATTCTATAGAGTGGCACGCTAAAGAAGCGGCATATTTGTATTCTATAGATTGGCGCGCTAAAGAAGCGGCATATTTGTATTCTATAGATTGGCGCGCTAAAGAAGCGGCATATTTGTATTCTATACAGTGGCACTCTAAAGAAGCTGCATATTTGTATTCTATAGATTGGCACGTTAAAGAAGCTGCATATTTGTATTCTATAGAGTGGCACGCTAAAGAAGCTGCATATTTGTATTCTATAGATTGGTGTGCTAAAGAAGCGGCATATTTGTATTCTGTAGATTGGCACGCTAAAGAAGCTGCATATTTGTATTCTATAGAGTGGCACGCTAAAGAAGCTGCATATTTGTATTCTATAGAGTGGCACGCTAAAGAAGATGCATATTTGTATTCTGTAGATTGGTGTGCTAAAGAAGAGGCATATTTGTATTCTGTAGATTGGCACGCTAAAGAAGCTGCATATTTGTATTCTATAGAGTGGCACGCTAAAGAAGCGGCATATTTGTATTGTATGGATTGGCACGTTAAAGAAGCTGCATATTTGTATTCTATAGATTGGCGCACTAAAGAAGCTGCGTATTTGTATTCTATAGATTGACGCACAAAAGAAGCTGCATATTTGTATTCTATAGATTGGCACGCTAAAGAAGCGGCATATTTGTATTCTATAGATTGGCGCGCTAAAGAAGCTGCATATTTGTATTCTATAGAGTGGCACGCTAAAGAAGCTGCATATTTGTATTCTATAGATTGGTGTGCTAAAGAAGCGGCATATTTGTATTCTATAGATTGGTGTGCTAAAGAAGCGGCATATTTGTATTCTATAGATTGGCACGCTAAAGAAGCGGCATATTTGTATTCTATAGATTGGCACGCTAAAGAAGCTGCATATTTGTATTCTATAGATTGGTGTGCTAGAGAAGCTGCATATTTGTATTCTATAGATTGGTGTGCTAAAGAAGCGGCATATTTGTATTCTATAGATTGTCGCCCTAAAGAAGCTGCATATTTGTATTCTATAGAGTGGCACGCTAAAGAAGCTGCATATTTGTATTCTATAGATTGGCACGTTAAAGAAGCTGCATCTTTGTATTATATTGGGTGGCACGCTAAAGAAGCTGCATATTTGTATTCTATAGATTGGCACGCTAAAGAAGCGGCATATTTGTATTCTATAGATTGGCACGCTAAAGAAGCTGCATATTTGTATTCTATTGAGTGGCACGCTAAAGAAGTGGCATATTTGTATTCTATAGAGTGGCCCGCTAAAGAAGCGGCTTAATTGTATTCTATAGATTGGCACGTTAAAAAAGCTGCATATTTGTATTCTATAGATTGACGCACAAAAGAAGCTGCATATTTGTATTCTATAGATTGGTGTGCTAAAGAAGCGGCATATTTGTATTCTATAGAGTGGCACGTTAAAAAAGCTGCATATTTGTATTCTATTGGGTGGCACGCTAAAGAAGCTGCATATTTGTATTCTATAGATTGGCACGCTAAAGAAGCGGCATATTTGTATTCTATAGATTGGCACGCTAAAGAAGCGGCATATTTGTATTCTATAGATTGGTGCGTTAAAGAAGTTGCACATTTGTATTCTATAGAGTGGCACGCTAAAGAAGCTGCATATTTGTATTCTATAGATTGGCACGCTAAAGAAGCGGCATATTTGTATTCTATAGATTGGCACGTTAAAGAAGCTGCATATTTGTATTCTATAGATTGGCGCACTAAAGAAGCTGCGTATTTGTATTCTATAGATTAACGCACAAAAGAAGCTGCATATTTGTATTCTATAGATTGGCACGCTAAAGAAGCGGCATATTTGTATTCTATAGATTGGCGCGCTAAAGAAGCTGCATATTTGTATTCTATAGATTGGCACGCTAAAGAAGCGGCATATTTGTATTCTATAGATTGGCACGCTAAAGAAGCTGCATATTTGTATTCTATTGAGTGGCACGCTAAAGAAGTGGCATATTTGTATTCTATAGAGTGGCCCGCTAAAGAAGCGGCTTAATTGTATTCTATAGATTGGCACGTTAAAAAAGCTGCATATTTGTATTCTATAGATTGGCACGCTAAAGAAGCGGCATATTTGTATTCTATAGAGTGGCACGCTAAAGAAGCTGCATATTTGTATTTTATAGAGTGGCACGCTAAAGAAGTGGCATATTTGTATTCTATAGATTGTCGCCCTAAAGAAGCGGCATATTTGTATTCTATAGATTGGCGCGCTAAAGAAGCGGCATATTTGTATTCTATAGAGTGGCACGCTAAAGAAGCGGCATATTTGTATTCTATAGATTGGCACGTTAAAGAAGCTGCATACTTGTATTCTATAGAGTGGCACGCTAAAGAAGCAGCATATTTGTATTCTATAGATTGTCGCCCTAAAGAAGCTGCATATTTGTATTCTATAGAGTGGCACGCTAAAGAAGCGGCATATTTGTATTCTATAGATTGGTGTGCTAAAGAAGCGGCATATTTGTATTCTATAGATTGGCACGCTAAAGAAGCGGCATATTTGTATTCTATAGATTGGCACGTTAAAGAAGCTGCATATTTGTATTCTATTGAGTGGCACGCTAAAGAAGCTGCATATTTGTATTCTATAGATTGTCGCCCTTAATAAGCTGCATATTTGTATTCTATAGATTGGCACGCTAAAGAAGCTGCATATTTGTATTCTATAGATTGGCACGTTAAAGAAGCTGCATATTTGTATTCTATAGATTGGCGCACTAAAGAAGCTGCATATTGGTATTCTATAGATTGACGCACAAAAGAAGCTGCATATTTGTATTCTATAGATTGGCACGCTAAAGAAGCGGCATAATTGTATTCTATAGATTGGCGCGCTAAAGAAGCTGCATATTTGTATTCTATAGAGTGGCACGCTAAAGAAGCGGCATATTTGTATTCTATAGATTGGCGCTAAAGAAGCGGCATATTTGTATTCTATAGATTGGCGCGCTAAAGAAGCGGCATATTTGTATTCTATACAGTGGCACGCTAAAGAAGCTGCATATTTGTATTCTATAGATTGGCACGTTAAAGAAGCTGCATATTTGTATTCTATAGAGTGGCACGCTAAAGAAGCTGCATATTTGTATTCTATAGAGTGGCACGCTAAAGAAGCTGCATATTTGTATTCTATAGATTGGTGTGCTAAAGAAGCGGCATATTTGTATTCTATAGATTGGCACGCTAAAGAAGCGGCATATTTGTATTCTATAGATTGGCACGCTAAAGAAGCTGCATATTTGTATTCTATAGAGTGGCACGCTAAAGAAGCTGCATATTTGTATTCTATAGATTGGTGTGCTAAAGAAGCTGCATATTTGTATTCTATAGGTTGGTGTGCTAAAGAAGCGGCATATTTGTATTCTATAGATTGTCGCCCTAAAGAAGCTGCATATTTGTATTCTATAGAGTGGCACGCTAAAGAAGCTGCATATTTGTATTCTATAGATTGGTGTGCTAAAGAAGCGGCATATTTGTATTCTATAGATTGGCGCGCTAAAGAAGCGGCATATTTGTATTCTATAGATTGGCGCGCTAAAGAAGCGGCATATTTGTATTCTATAGAGTGGCACGCTAAAGAAGCTGCATATTTGTATTCTATAGATTGGCACGTTAAAGAAGCGGCATATTTGTATTCTATAGATTGGCACGCTAAAGAAGCGGCATATTTGTATTCTATAGATTGGCACGCTAAAGAAGCTGCATATTTGTATTCTATAGATTGGTGTGCTAGAGAAGCTGCATATTTGTATTCTATAGATTGGTGTGCTAAAGAAGCGGCATATTTGTATTCTATAGATTGTCGCCCTAAAGAAGCTGCATATTTGTATTCTATAGAGTGGCACGCTAAAAAAGCTGCATATTTGTATTCTATAGATTGGCACGTTAAAGAAGCTGCATCTTTGTATTATATTGGGTGGCACGCTAAAGAAGCTGCATATTTGTATTCTATAGATTGGCACGCTAAAGAAGCGGCATATTTGTATTCTATAGATTGGCACGCTAAAGAAGCTGCATATTTGTATTCTATTGAGTGGCACGCTAAAGAAGTGGCATATTTGTATTCTATAGAGTGGCCCGCTAAAGAAGCAGCTTAATTGTATTCTATAGATTGGCACGTTAAAAAAGCTGCATATTTGTATTCTATAGATTGACGCACAAAAGAAGCTGCATATTTGTATTCTATAGATTGGTGTGCTAAAGAAGCGGCATATTTGTATTCTATAGAGTGGCACGTTAAAGAAGCTGCATATTTGTATTCTATTGGGTGGCAAGCTAAAGAAGCTGCATATTTGTATTCTATAGATTGGCACGCTAAAGAAGCGGCATATTTGTATTCTATAGATTGGCACGTTAAAGAAGCTGCATATTTGTATTCTATAGATTGGCGCACTAAAGAAGCTGCGTATTTGTATTCTATAGATTAACGCACAAAAGAAGCTGCATATTTGTATTCTATAGATTGGCACGCTAAAGAAGCGGCATATTTGTATTCTATAGATTGGCGCGCTAAAGAAGCTGCATATTTGTATTCTATAGAGTGGCACGCTAAAGAAGCGGCATATTTGTATTCTATAGATTGGCGCGCTAAAGAAGCTGCATATTTGTATTCTATAGATTGGTGTGCTAAAGAAGCGGCATATTTGTATTCTATAGATTGGCGCGCTAAAGAAGCGGCATATTTGTATTCTATAGATTGGCGCGCTAAAGAAGCGGCATATTTGTATTCTATAGAGTGGCACGCTAAAGAAGCTGCATATTTGTATTCTATAGATTGGCACGTTAAAGAAGCTGCATATTTGTATTCTATAGAGTGGCACGCTAAAGAAGATGCATATTTGTATTCTATAGATTGGTGTGCTAAAGAAGCGGCATATTTGTATTCTGTAGATTGGCACGTTAAAGAAGCTGCATCTTTGTATTATATTGGGTGGCACGCTAAAGAAGCTGCATATTTGTATTCTATAGATTGGCACGCTAAAGAAGCGGCATATTTGTATTCTATAGAGTGGCACGCTAAAGAAGCTGCATATTTGTATTCTATAGATTGGCACGTTAAAGAAGCTGCATATTTGTATTCTATAGAGTGGCACGCTAAAGAAGATGCATATTTGTATTCTATAGATTGGTGTGCTAAAGAAGCGGCATATTTGTATTCTGTAGATTGGCACGTTAAAGAAGCTGCATCTTTGTATTATATTGCGTGGCACGCTAAAGAAGCTGCATATTTGTATTCTATAGATTGGCACGCTAAAGAAGCGGCATATTTGTATTCTATAGATTGGCACGCTAAAGAAGCTGCATATTTGTATTCTATTGAGTGGCACGCTAAAGAAGTGGCATATTTGTATTCTATAGAGTGGCCCGCTAAAGAAGCGGCTTAATTGTATTCTATAGATTGGCACGTTAAAAAAGCTGCATATTTGTATTCTATAGATTGGCACGCTAAAGAAGCGGCATATTTGTATTCTATAGAGTGGCACGTTAAAGAAGCTGCATATTTGTATTCTATAGAGTGGCACGCTAAAGAAGCGGCATATTTGTATTCTATAGATTGTCGCCCTAAAGAAGCGGCATATTTGTATTCTATAGATTGGCGCGCTAAAGAAGCGGCATATTTGTATTCTATAGAGTGGCACGCTAAAGAAGCGGCATATTTGTATTCTATAGATTGGCACGTTAAAGAAGCTGCATACTTGTATTCTATAGAGTGGCACGCTAAAGAAGCGGCATATTTGTATTCTATAGATTGTCGCCCTAAAGAAGCTGCATATTTGTATTCTATAGAGTGGCACGCTAAAGAAGCGGCATATTTGTATTCTATAGATTGGTGTGCTAAAGAAGCGGCATATTTGAATTCTATAGATTGGCACGCTAAAGAAGCGGCATATTTGTATTCTATAGATTGGCACGTTTAAGAAGCTGCATATTTGTATTCTATTGAGTGGCACGCTAAAGAAGCTGCATATTTGTATTCTATAGATTGTCGCCCTAAATAAGCTGCATATTTGTATTCTATAGATTGGCACGCTAAAGAAGCGGCATATTTGTAATCTATAGAGTGGCACGCTAAAGAAGCGGCATATTTGTATTCTATAGATTGGCACGGTAAAGAAGCGGCATATTTGTATTCTATAGATTGGTGCGTTAAAGAAGCTGCATATTTGTATTCTATAGAGTGGCACGCTAAAGAAGCTGCATATTTGTATTCTATAGATTGGCACGCTAAAGAAGCGGCATATTTGTATTCTATAGATTGGCACGTTAAAGAAGCTGCATATTTGTATTCTATAGATTGGCGCACTAAAGAAGCTGCATATTTGTATTCTATAGATTGATGCACAAAAGAAGCTGCATATTTGTATTCTATAGATTGGCACGCTAAAGAAGCGGCATAATTGTATTCTATAGATTGGCGCGCTAAAGAAGCTGCATATTTGTATTCTATAGAGTGGCATGCTAAAGAAGCGGCATATTTGTATTCTATAGATTGGCGCGCTAAAGAAGCGGCATATTTGTATTCTATACAGTGGCACGCTAAAGAAGCTGCATATTTGTATTCTATAGATTGGCACGCTAAAGAAGCTGCATATTTGTATTCTATAGATTGGTGTGCTAAAGAAGCTGCATATTTGTATTCTATAGAGTGGCACGCTAAAGAAGCTGCATATTTGTATTCTATAGATTGGTGTGCTAAAGAAGCGGCATATTTGTATTCTATAGATTGGCACGCTAAAGAAGCGGCATATTTGTATTCTATAGATTGGCACGCTAAAGAAGCTGCATATTTGTATTCTATAGAGTCGCACGCTAAAGAAGCTACATATTTGTATTCTATAGATTGGTGTGCTAAAGAAGCTGCATATTTGTATTCTATAGGTTGGTGTGCTAAAGAAGCGGCATATTTGTATTCTATAGATTGTCGCCCTAAAGAAGCTGCATATTTGTATTCTATAGAGTGGCACGCTAAAGAAGCTGCATATTTGTATTCTATAGAGTGGCATGCTAAAGAAGCGGCATATTTGTATTCTATAGAGTGGCACGCTAAAGAAGCTACATATTTGTATTCTATAGATTGGTGTGCTAAAGAAGCTGCATATTTGTATTCTATAGGTTGGTGTGCTAAAGAAGCGGCATATTTGTATTCTATAGATTGTCGCCCTAAAGAAGCTGCATATTTGTATTCTATAGAGTGGCACGCTAAAGAAGCTGCATATTTGTATTCTATAGAGTGGCATGCTAAAGAAGCGGCATATTTGTATTCTATAGATTGGCACGTTAAAGAAGCTGCATCTTTGTATTATATTGGGTGGCACGCTAAAGAAGCTGCATATTTGTATTCTATCGATTGGCACGCTAAAGAAGCGGCATATTTGTATTCTATAGATTGGCACGCTAAAGAAGCTGCATATTTGTATTCTATTGAGTGGCACGCTAAAGAAGTGGCATATTTGTATTCTATAGAGTGGCCCGCTAAAGAAGCGGCTTAATTGTATTCTATAGATTGGCACGTTAAAAAAGCTGCATATTTGTATTCTATAGATTGGCACGCTAAAGAAGCGGCATATTTGTATTCTATAGAGTGGCACGTTAAAGAAGCTGCATATTTGTATTCTATAGAGTGGCACGCTAAAGAAGCGGCATATTTGTATTCTATAGATTGTCGCCCTAAAGAAGCTGCATATTTGTATTCTATAGAGTGGCACGCTAAAGAAGCGGCGTATTTGTATTCTATAGATTGGTGTGCTAAAGAAGCGGCATATTTGTATTCTATAGATTGGCGCGCTAAAGAAGCGGCATATTTGTATTCTATAGATTGGCACGTTAAAGAAGCTGCATATTTGTATTCTATTGATTGGCACATTAAAGAAGCTGCATATTTGTATTCTATAGATTGGCACGTTAAAGAAGCTGCATATTTGTATTCTATAGATTGGTGTGCTAAAGAAGCTGCATATTTGTATTCTATAGATTGGTGCGCTAAAGAAGCAGCATATTTGTATTCTATAGATTGGCACGTTAAAGAAGCTGCATATTTGTATTCTATAGATTGGTGTGCTAAAGAAGCGGCATATTTGTATTCTATAGATTGGCACACTGAAGAAGCTGCAGATTTATATTCTATAGTGTGGCACAGTAAAGGAGCTCTTTATTTGTGGTCCGGAGCGAATAGCATACTTGTGCTGATTTTTACATGACTTTTGATTTTTTTTTTTTAAACATATTTCATTATGTCAAAGGCCAAATACAGTGCAGAGCTCCTTAACTCAGGAAACATCTGCCACATTAGACATTGCAGATTATTGTTATTGACATATAGTTTATACAATATCATTATCATGGTTATGTAAAACAAGACAACGTAAACGCATTGAATCCCCCCGTTGCACTATTCCACTACTGCAGTTCGTTTGCCACCACAACACCCACCCCCACAAATAAATTCCCTTACAATATAGGTGGTCCCTTACCCAAGAGGCCCGCATGACAATACAGATATAGACGCATCCACTGGGGGCACTGGATCCAGGTAGAGGCCCTGGTAGTCTGCCCATCTTTTCCAGATCTTGGGGTGCTTTTGCGGGCATCCCCTAGCCTTGAATATTGAATATAGCCCATTTTTCCATGCCGAGAGGGTAGGTGGGGCCGATGCCTTCCACAGCCTTGCTATATCCCTTTTAGCCAATGTCAGCCCCAACAGCAATAGGTTCCTTTTGTAGATATTACCTCCTATACCCTCCATAATATGTAAAATTACCACTCTTGGCGAGGAGGGGAGCTCCCACCCCAACACCTCTGTCAGACAGGCCAGAACCCCTCGCCAAAATCTCGCAAGTGCTGTACAATGCCAGATTGTGTGTATTAGGGACCCCTCCTCCCAACCACACCGTAGGCATAACGGGGATGGCACTAGGCCCGCCCTCCACAACCTGAGCCTGGTATAATAAACCCGGTGAAGGTATTTAAATTGGATAAGACATAACCGCATTGCTATCGCTGCTCCCCGAGGGGAGGCCAGCGCATCCATCCAATCATCTTCGTCGATTTGGCCCAGATCACCAACCCATGCTTTTCTAAGTTTATCTAATGTAGTAGAGCTGTTGGTTATCAGCGACTGATAGATTTTCGAGATTTTGTGACCCTGCAGATCGCCCATAAACACTTTGGCCTCAATAGGACTGAATTCAGGAAGAGCCTCTAACTCCGAAATACTAGGATAAATGGCGTGCCGAAATTGGAGGTATTTATAAAATTGGGTTTTTGGCATCTGATACTCCTGTTGGAGATCTTGGAATGATTTCAGAACAGATTCTCGCATCACATTTCCAAATGTAGAGATTTCTATATTATCCCACCCACGAAATCCGGATAATGCAGCAAGTTGTGGCAATCGGCCATTGTGCCACAGAGGGGTTTCTCCAGTCAGTTTGTTCCACCACCCCATCTTGCGGAGGGACTGTTTCCACACCTGGAAGACCACCCGAGTGGCCGGCGGTAGTGAGCGACATAAGGGCGCCGAATTCAATATGGTATGAAGGGTGGACTCTCCCATACACCTTCGCTCCACTGCATAAGCGGGGTCTTTTCTATCCCCATACCACCATTCATTCAGTACTAATAGGTGCGCTGCCATATAATAGGATTGGACATCCGACGTAGCCAGCCCCCCGCAATACGTCAACTGAAAACAAGTCTTCAGCGCTACTCTGGACGCCCCCCCTGCCCACAGAAATTGGCCCAGTGCCGTGTTAACCTGGCGGAACCACGTAGGGAGTGTCGGGTATGGATGGTTCTGCAATTGGTAGAGCAGGCGTGGCAATGCCACCATTTTAAAAATAGCTGATCTACCATGAATGGAGAGGGGCATGTGCGATCAAGTTTTCATCTCCTCCCGTACCCGTGCCCATATCGGGACAATATTCCTGTCCCATGCCACACTCGGCAGATCCGACAGGAAAACCCCCAGATATTTCACTCCCTCCGTCGTCACTTGTATCGTCGAAGCCCAAGGCCCCAGTCCAGCGGTTCCCCCCAGTACCCACAAAGTAGATTTACGCGGATTTATGAATAGGCCTGAGGATTCCCCAAAAATTTGCATAATACGGAGCAACATCGGTCCCGTCTTGTTTATGTCCATTAAAAAAGAATAGGACATCATCCGCATATAATGCGACACGATCCGAGAGCCCATGGGCCCACTCAAAACCGGCTACTTGTGCATCCATCCGCACCCACGCCGCCAGGGGCTCCATTGCCAAGGCAAAGAGATATGGCGACAAGGGACACCCCTGACGGGTGTCTCTACCAATCGGAAACATGAAGGAGGTGGATCCCGCTACACGCACCGACGCCGTGAGATCAGTATATAACAGTTTTAAATATGACAAAAATCGCGGGCCCATGTTAAGACGGTCTAGGAGCGCAAACAAGTACACCCAGCTAAGGGAGTCAAACACCCTGTCCATATCCGCCAGCAAAAGTGCGGCCTGTACTCCCACTCCCTGGATGGAGGCTATTGCAGTGTGTGCTCGTCGGATGTTATGTCTCGTAGCTGACTGGGGCATAAAACCAGCCTGGTTTGGGTGAATCAAGTCAGTGATATGAGGTTGGAGGCGATTGGCCAATGCTTTGGCCAAAATTTTGGCCTCGACATTCAACAATGGAATGGGGCGGTATGAGGCGTGTTGGTCCGGGGGTCGACCCGGTTTATGGAATACAACCACCTCCGCATGCCTCCAGTCTCGTGGAAGACGACCTCGGTCTCTCGCTTCCTCTACTACTTGGAGGAAATGAGGCCCCAATTTAGAAAAGTATTTCTTAAAAAATTCGCAGGGGAATCCATTTGGACCCAGCGCCTTTCCAGAATTCAAATCCTGCAGTGCTGTGCATATCTCCTCCTCGGTGAGAGGGAGGTTGAGGTCTGCTCGTGCCTCATCCGAGAGGGCCCGGGGCGGCAAGTCATCTATATAACGATGTATCGTGCCTTCCCGTAATAATTCCTTAGGGGTGTATAGCTCTGCAAAGTAACTCGCGAAACTCTCTGCTATGAGGGAGGGGTCACTAAGAGCCCTCCCATCTGGGCCCGGTATACTGGGAAGAACCTGGGGTTGCAAGGCCCCTTGACTCAGTCTATGAAGTAATTTACTGGACTTGTCGCCCCATTGGTAAATTCTGCTGCGGGACACTAGCCACGCAAGGCGGGCCTCATCCATCAGGGTGTCTGTGTGGGACTGTCGCGCCAGCACCAGCTGCCGGCGTACCAGATTCCCTCCCTCCCCCCTGCTGTTTCGCTTTAGTTCCACAATGTGAGCCTCCGATCGCAGAAGCATTTCCCGCCAAGTTCGACGTGCTGCCGCACAGAACGAAATGTCTACTCCCCGTATGGTTGGCTTCATGGCCTCCCACAGGATTTCAGCCTCTGCTACTGTCCCCACATTTATATCCAAATATTGCTCAATTGCCTGCCCCATATGCTCCCGATATTTCTCATCCTGCAGATGCCAGGGGAGAGACGCCAACGAAAGGGCTGTTTCTCAGGCCCCAACTGCATCATAAGAACGACTGGGGAGTGATCGGACAAACCTCTTGGGAGGATCTCAACTGCCCTCACTCTACTGACGACAACTGACGGCACAAAGATATAGTCAAGGCGGGAGTATGAATCATGTGTTGTCGACAAATAAGTGTATCCCTGCTCCTCATCATGCAGCCGCCGCCATGGATCCAGCCCAGTCCTATCACCAAAGAGTTCAGATTAGTGACTTGAAGCACATTGGAATATCCCCCTGCTCTCCATCTATCTATGGCCATGTCCATCACGTCATTCCAGTCACCCCCCACTATTGCCAACCCTTCCGGTATATCTGCCCACAGAGTCGTGAGGCGCTCGACTAGAGCCCACGACAGTGGCGGGGGAGCATAAACACAGTCCAATACCACCTGTTCCTCATAAATGGTGCCCCTGACTGATACGTATCTTCCCTGAATGTCTGTCCATGTCTTGATATGTTTGTATGGGACCCTACGGTGGATTAAGATCGCAACCCCTCGGGAACCCTGGTGAACCCAGAGTGAAACACTTAAATATAACCATATCTAAGGAGACACAGCGCCTTGGTTCCCATTAAATGCTTCTCCTGAAGCATCAGGATGTCTGCCTGGTACTGTTTGGCCTGTTGGAGTATAGCCCCTCTTTTAACTTTATCTAGCGCTCCTCTAACGTTCCAACTCACTATCCGCATGTCGCCCGCCTGGAGTCGCGCCCTATCTATATGGACTGCCATCTAAGGGTCTCGGGACTTCAGTATGTGGGACAATTATCATCTAGTGTGCGAATAGTGGCCATGTGCAACATTAACGTAGTGCAACCATACAACCTGTGAACCCCAACTTCCCCCACCCCTCCTATACCTCAAAACTGCTGAAGTATCTGTCGCGACGGAGGTGGCTTGTGGACCCCAACGGGAGTGCCCCGCCCCCGCCAATGGTTCCCCAATAACAAGCCCATAGTCAACAAGCGTTCCTATCGACTATTGAGAGTCTAACAAAGGTACTAGCCCCCCACTCATGCTTCGTCGGTCTGAGCAAATGTCACCAACAGTCCCCCATTCGGGAGAGTCCTGACGTGACTATGATGCCGAAGTCCCCTGCTGAGGCACCGACGTGGATCTGTTAGGGTCACTGCAGGATTTAGAACGGCGCCTGGATCTCGACCTGTTTCCTTTGATTTTGGGCCTGGGTGGCTTGCGGACAACATCACTGGACGAGGAATCGGATTCCATCCTGGGAGGCGTATGAAGCCGAATCTTCACTGTCTCATCTGTCCAGCTGAAGACATCTTCCGGCGACTCAAAGAATAGCGTGCGGGGCTGGTAGACCACCCTTAGCCTGGCGGGATACAGCAGCACATACGGAAGTTTCAGCTCACGCAGACGGGCCTTGGCTGCCATGAATGACTGTTGCTTCTGCTGGACTAGTCTTGAAATATAAGGATGCAGGTGTTTTCATATGTCAGGGGTTCTTTAGCTCTGGCTTGCTTTAAAATCGTGTCCCTGTCATGATAATTTAGAGTCTGTGCGATGACAGGCCTTGGTCTTGCTCCTGGAGGCGGCTTCTGTATCAGGGCCCTATGCGCCCTTTCGACAATAAAACAGCAGGACAGTGACTCCGGAGGAAGCCAGCTCGCGAGCCACTTAGTTAGTAACTGTTCCATGTTTCCCCCTTCACATCCTTCAGGGAATCCAACAAAACGTAAGTTGTTTCTCCGGGCCCTGCCTTCTGCGTCCTCCCCCCACGAGGCCAGTCCTCTGGTGACCGTCTCCAATGACGCAACTTTTTTCTGTAAAGTAGTAACCGAGTCCTCCACTGGTCTCTGTAATGCGTTTCACCGCATTCCACAGGTCTTGCCTTAGGAGCATGACGTCGGAGCCCACCGCACCGATCTTCCCTTCCAAGGCGTCCCTAGATTGTGGAATGGCCGCCATGAGTGCTGCATTGTCCGGAATGCCTCCTTGTGCACCTCCTTGTTCGGTTTTCGAGGCACTCACCGGGCCACCTCCGGGGACCTCTCGGCCACACAGACGCCTTCACCGCAACCGCACACGCTCCAAGCCGGCTGCCAGGAGCTGATGTAGTCCGCGGCCAGCACGTCTTCACTTGGGGCACTTCAGCGCTGCCGCACCCGTTCTCTGCTCCGGCTGCCATACAGAAGGCCCCGCCTCGATCGCTCCTGCCCGGCCTCCAAGACCTCGCACCACCGCTGCCGCTTCGAGTTCCACGGTCCCAGCGCGCCTATGAGTCACGATCGTCGCCAATCAGTTCCACCACAGCTGCGGGAGATTTTTTATCGGTAAGTCGTCCGACGAAACAGGATAAATGTAGGATATTTAGTATGGGCTGAGCGGAGCTCGCCTAACACGCATCCACCATGCTGGATCGCTAGATGACTTTTGATTTTACCGTGAAAGAGACGCCGAGCACTCCGGGCAAGATAATTTATCGATGGTTTATTTCACAAGTAACCCATAGTGCAAATAAACTGACAGGCGCGTTTTCGGTCCTCTGGCCTTGGTCGATGTCAATTAGTAAAAGCGAACGACCCCCTTATAAATTATCAATCATTGGTCAAAAGCGTATATTACTCAACATAGAAAAAGGGCTCAATTGGCCCAAAACTCCATTTAGTACACATCGCAGCCATTTTTAAAGTGCATTTGTTTGATGAGATAATCAAAATAAGTTCATTACATTTGCCAAATCCATTAAACAAAAAGGACCATTACTGTCATACTTCAACAGCCAGGTTGGTGCACACAAAATAAACAGCCACATAAAAGATATATATATATATATATATATATATATATATATATATATATATATATATATATATATATATATACGCACATATATATAGGTAGGGATGTGGGCAACTGTTTGAAAATACCATCAAGCAATTGGGGCTTGATAAACCCATTCCTTATACTATATCCTTCTCAAATCGATGTTAAAACGTGCTTTCTATTGTAGGCACTATGTAATAGCATGATGGCCCTCCTCCAGGTGTAATAGCATAGTGGAGATCAGTGTTATTGCACATAGTGTGGCCCTTTGCCAATGTGTATAGGAGACCCTCTTCTTGGGGAGACTGTTGCCTACTACCATACTTATCTAAATAGATATAATGCCCCAATGTACATGTTATTCGGTGCTCTTGCGAACGGCATGGATCTCCCCCCTTGACTAAACTAATCAATTCTTTCAGATATCTTCCCTTATGAATTCTAAGTAGCTGCCGACTCCTATCATATAGTGCTGGTATTCTCAAAACATGAAGCCCTGCATGGGACTTTTGATTTTAATATGACTTTTACCATAATTTAACAATTATTACAGCTAGATGAATAGCATTTACTCATGCTTGGGCTAATATTTACATTTCACTGCGATTAGCATGTTTGGTGATCATCAGTACTGTCATGTAATAATTATTGCAACTATATCATCAGCGATTAGCACGCGTGGTGATCATCAATCATTAGTTCCCTGGTGCTTTTCTTTATTTTCACAGCTATTAGCACGCTGTTGAATATTGTATTATTTTAATTATTTAACTCTTTGTCAACATGCAATGTGTAAATAATTCCATCGCCCTTTCACAATAACTGGGAGATTCTCCACTCAAGTGGAGGTTTTGGTTTCGTTCTTTTAACAGCTTTCTTGGGGCTATTGATGGTTATAAATTCAGAGCAGACAGAAAAAGAAATGTAGGCCAGATTTACTAACCTTTCACACAATGCAGTGCAGCAAGGCAACTTGCTGCATTGCGTTGCGTGAAAGGGAGAGAGCAGAAACGCGCCATATCTATTAAGATATGGCACACTTGTGATCTCTCAGAACGCTGCAAAAACAACAATTGATGGACAGAATGCAGAACAATGTCATACATTCACCCCAGTACAGAGATCTGGGCCTAAATCCATTGTGTTTTTGCTCCCCACGTCATTCCAGTTTGAACTCAGCCATATGACCCTGTGCCCAATGGCAACAGTCCAGCCTAAACTGCCAGGCATAACGCTGGCACACTTCAGGAAGCCTAGCGCCAGCGCAGGCACCCTGGCACCACGGTGCCAGGGTGCCTGCGTTACAAGGAGAATTACTTTTGTGCAGGAAAGGATACTGTCCTTGTTAGAAATGGGATTTTTGGTAGACTTGGGCGTGGGCCAAAGCCAGGCAAAAACCACCACTCTAGTCAGGATAAGGGAGTTACACGTCTAAAATAACCCCTGCTCACCCCCTTGGTAGCTTGGCACGAGCAGCCAGCCTTATCTTAGAGGCAGTGTGTAAAGCATTTGCACATAACCAACAGTAATACAGCGTAAGCACTACAAAAGGACACCACACCAGTTTAGAAAAATATCCAATATTTTTATATACTTAAGACAAGACCAAAAACGATAAAAATCCACAATACTATACTTAAAAGTTCACAGTTCCAAAAATACGCTGATTAAAAGAGTTCCTTCTGTGGATAGCTCCGTCCGGGCTACCACGGCGTCGTGAACAACAAATCCAACAGTTCTGGCTGGTCGCGGGGTCGCGGGCCAGCTACGGTGTCGGGAAGACCCGCAAACAGTACCTGTGAGAGATGCAGGGCGTTGAGGCCCTTGAAGTCACTCGCGTTGCAGGTCGAGCTCCTCTCTGATGGAATCAGGAGCGCTGGCGCCGGCAGACGTCTGGTGCTGCGGTGCGAAGCGCAGCGGTGCAGCGTGCGGTGCCCCCAGGTCGCGGTGCGAGTAGCGGCTCGGTGACGGCATCAGATGGCGTCGTCAGTGAGACCAGGGTCGCAGTGCGAGATGAAGGCGGTGCTCGCCACGGTGCTAGCAGGTCACGGTGCAAGCAGCGTCGTCGTCGTTGCTGAAGCGCTGTCGTCGGCTGACGAACTGGAGTCGATGGCGCCGGCGTCAGTAGGCCAAGGTTGCGGTGCAGGATGAGGGCGGTGCGTCGTGTGACTTACGAGCGGTACCCTCGAACCACGGTGCAAGCAGCGGCGTCGATTTCGGCTGGAAGTGGCGGCGTCAGGAAGGCCAAGGTGTCCTCGTGAAGCAAGGCGGTGCGGAGTGCGGTGCCCACAGGTCGCGGTGCGAGCAGCGGCTCGGTGGCGGCGTCAACAGGCGTCGTCGGTGAGATCAGGGTCGCGTTGCGGCGGTGCTCTCTGCGGTGCCAAAGCTTCGGCGTGAAGCGAGGTGGTGCGGAGTGCGGTGCTCACAGATCGCGGTGCAAGCAGCTGCTCGGTGGTGGCGCCAACAGGCGTTGTCAGTGAGACCAGGGTTGCGGTGCGGTGTTGCGGCGGTGCCCTCTGCGGTGCCAAAGCTTCGGCGTGAAGCGAGGCGGTGCGGAGTGCGGTGCCCACAGGTCGCGGTGCAAGCAGCGGCTCGGTGGCGGCGTCAACAGGCGTCGTCGGTGAGACCAGGGTTGTGGTGCGGCGTTGCGGCGGTGCTCTCTGCGGTGCCAAAGCTTTGGCGTGAAGCAAGGTGGTGCGGAGTGCGGTGTCCACAGGTCGCAGTGCAAGCAGCGGCTCGGTGTCGGCGTCAACAGGCGTCGTCGGTGAGACCACGGTTGCGTTGCGGCGGTGCTCTCTGCGGTGCCTTCAGGACACGGAGTCAGCAGCGGCGTCGTAGACGTCGTTGAGTTGGCGTTCTTCTTGCTGCAGCACAAAACACACAGTCCCCAGTGCTGCGGGTCGAAGAACTTGAAGTCTTTGCTGTTCCTGAGACTTCGTGAACAGGGGACAAGCTTTGCCTCAAGCCCTTGGAGAGACTCACAAATTAGGTTGCAGAAAGTCCAGTCCAGGCCTTTCACTGCCCAAGACAGAAGCAGCCACTGCAGGTCAGCCCAGCAAAGCACCCAGCAAAGCAGTCGTTCCTTTTCGCAGCTTCTCCGGCTCTTCTTCTTGGCAGTCTTCTTGTCCAGATGAGTTCTAAAGTTCAGGGGTCTGGGACCCAGCATTTATGTCCCAAAATCCTTTGATCTCTTAGGCAGAGAGGGCCTGTGCCCAGTCAGGACCAGTTCTGCCTTCTCTGGTGTGAATTCCTGGCAGGAGGTGGAGACGGCATTTGTTCAGAGGCAGAGCAGGCCCTTTGAGGTGCAAGGAAATCTCCTCCCCATTCCCCCATCGTAACCCAGGTCTCTTCAGCCCTTTCCTGACCTACCTAGACCATCTGGCGCCCCTCCTGCTCCCCCAGCCTTCTGTCATCCAAAACCCAGACAGGCAATCCACATTCCAAAGAGGCACACGGGATGACTGAGCAAAAAATACCTACTTTCTAAAAGTGGTATTTTCAAACACAGAATGTAAAAATCACCTTCACTAAAAGATGCATCTTTAGATTCTGAGTTCAGGCATACTAAATTCTATTTTCTTACCGAATTCCCTGGGCCAGTTATGTTTATAAGATGTTATAAACAAACCTCCCATTCTATCCTATGGGGAACTGGTAGCCTTGCAATAGTGAAAAACGAAATTGGCTGTAATTCACTATCAGGACATGCCACACACACCAGGGCATGTCCCACCTTTCACATACACTGCACCCTGCCCACAGGGGTACCTTGGGCCTACCTGAGGGGTGTCTGACATGTAAGAAAAGGGAAGGTTAGGGACCGGCCAGTGTGTGCACTGGCCAAGTCGACATGGCAGTACAAACTGTGCGCAGACTTCTGCAATGGCAGGTCTGAGTTACTGTTTTCAGGGCTACTCACGGGGTGGCACAACCAGTGCTGCAGGCCCCCCAAGTAGCATTTGATTCACCAGCCCTGGCACACGCAGTGCACTTTACTAGGGGCTAACAGTTAAATCAAATATCCAATCATGGAAACACCCATCCATAACACGATTTACACAGAGAGCATATGCACTTTAGCACTGATTAGCAGTGGTAAAGTGCCCAGAGTCCTAAAACCAACAAAAACAGGGTCAAAAACAGGAGGCCAAAAAGCAAAAGTCTGGGGGTAAACCCGCTGAAAAAGCCAAGTCTAACACAACCCCTCCCAGCCTAAAGCCAGGGTAGACTAATCAATCCCTTGATGGACTTCCCTGCTTGGGGCGATAGAACATAGACCTGGCCCACAACAGCGGGGGCACGTTCTGGTTCTACGCCTTCCCAAACCCAGTTGGATCCCTCTGTCCATACTCTCAGGGCCCACTAAGCTGACCCATGGGGTACTCTTCTCTTCACCTGTGAACCCTATCTGTGCAGCGCCTAAACTTACTTTGCTCACAGATGTGTCCCAACAGGCCGACAGTGCCCACATGGCCAACACAGTGGTGTGGCCCAGTCCACCCCCGGGGTGTGACTCCTGTCCCCCTCCCAGGGGCAACGCTGTCCACCAGGACAGTAAGCCACAGTGGCTACCGACAGTTGTCAGTGGGGAGACCCAGGCCTTATGCCTCTCAGGGCTCTCTAACCTCTGTGGCGTCAGAGAGTGGGGGGCGGTAGCCCCAGGTGCCTGGCACCCTTTGTCCACTCTCCCTCTTGTCAGGCCAGGGATGACATCCTGGCACTGACCCACCAGCCTAGGGTCTGTACCTGGCGGCTGGACAGGAGACTGGGGTAGGCTTTCCCACCCCCGGTCTTCCTCCCAGGGGCTCTGTACCCTCCCACCTGGAGCGGTACCCCCTTCCAGAATTGTCAGGGCACCTGTGGCAGGTGCCTTGCACAATTCGCCCACCAGTTCAGGGGTGCTATCCTGCAACTGGTACACCAGCCTGGGGTCTGTACCCTGAGGCTGGACACAGGACTGGGGTGGCCTCTCCCACACCCTGTCCTCCTCCCTGGGGCACTGCATCCCCCACCGGGAGCAGTCCCCTCAACTCCAGAATTGTCAGGCCACCTGTGGCAGGCGTTCTGCACAATTCACCCACCAGTTCAGGGGTGCTATCCTGCAACTGGTACACCAGCCCAGGGTCTGTACCCTGAGGCTGAACCAGGGACTGGGGTAGGCTCTCCCACACCCGGTCCTCCTCCCTGGGGCACTGTACCCTCCCACCTGGAGCGGCACCCCCAGAAGACAACTGGTAGTGGCACTGTTAGCAGTTGCCCCTTCCCCCAGGCCAGGGGGACACCCTGAACCTGGTCCTCCAACCCAGGGCCTGTACCCTTAGGCTGGACCTGTGCCTGGCAACCCAGGACTTCCGGGGAGTACACCCCTCATGAGTTGCCAGAATCCGCCTGGCGCAGGTCTCCAGCCTCCTGTCCACCTGACAGAGCATGAAGACCCCCCAGGCCCGAAGTGGCCTCACCCGGGTCAGTCCTGGGGTGCTCTGACCTCAGAGCTGGCAACCCCTGACCTACTGGTCCTTTAAAAATTGTCAGGGCACCTGTGGCAGGTGTCCTGCCCAACTTGCCCACCAGTTCAGGACCTCCCTCCACCCACAGGTCTCCCAACCTAGGGTCTAAACCCTCCAGTTGAACCGGGGTCAGAGGCGAGGACTCCCTCCCTCTGCACCCCCTTCCAGAGTTCTGCACCCTCCCACCTGGAGTGGTACCCCTAGAAGACAACCCGGTCAGGACACTGCTTACAGTCGTCCTTCCCTCCAGGTCAGGTAGGACCTGAACCTGGCTTTCCAACCCAGGGACTAAACCCTGCAGCTGAGCACCTGCCCGGCGCACCAGGACTTCCTTGGGAGCACGCATGCCCCCTGAGGGTAACACATGACTCATGCGTTGTGTGACAGTCTGCCTGGCGCAGATCTCCTGACCTCTGTCCATCTGACAGTGCGCGAAGATCCCCCAGGACAGAAGTGGTGTCACCATGGTCACTGCTAGGAGGCTCAGCCCTTCTGGCTGGACCCTGACCCACTGGTTCTCCCACTGGGGAGCACAGACCCCCCTCAACCCTCACTCTGGACTTCTGCACCCTCCACTTAGGAGCGGCACCGCCAGACACCAGAACCACTGGAGCTCCGTTTACAGATGCTCCAGGTTCTCCTGACTCTAGGAGATCCCCCTCAACGGATGGCCTATCAGTACAGTCTAGGCTCCACACCTGGTGTTCCCTCCTGGAACCACCCAGGCTCTGGGACCAGGTTTCGGGCACCTTGGGCCGCAGCCCCTTCCCACTCCTTCTCCGCGGAGACAGGACGTGAGTCCCTACACCCTTCCCACGACACCGGGACCCATCTGGGCGACCACGAACCTTTCCCACCACCCTTGGTTGGGAAATACCTAAGCCACTTCCTTCCGGGTCACCCCCAGATGCTTCTCCAGTCCCTCTGGAATCCACCAAAAGGTCTGCCTCCAGTGCAAGCTCCCTGGGGTCAGAAAACTCACACTCCACTGGGTGTTGCCATAGCTCTGGAAAACAGGGACTTAAAATATGCTCTCCAACAATTGAATCACACAGTCCCACACAGGTGTTAACCAAACTACCCTTCACCCAACCATCCAGTGCCTCAGACAAGTACCCCACATCATTCTCACAAGACCGGCGAGACAGTGACTGACTGTTGCTGTCTCTCAACCCATACTCTTCTGGCTGGTCTTCATACTCACTTACCAGGGCTTCTATCATGGGGGAACCCCTCTCCCTGCACCTCTCATCTAGAGTCAGTAGAGTGTCCCTCCCACTACCAGGAAAATGATCCCCTGTGCCAGTTCCCCAATCCACCTCAGGGACACTACGCACCACTGGAGTAACCTCACAATCCTGAACCCCCTGGTGTATGTCAAGCCCTCCTTGAAGCAGGGCCCCAAATCTGTGTGTGTGTGTGTACCTCATCCTCAGTACTGGACCTAACACTTTTGCAGCCACATCTGGGCTGGGCCTAGCCCTACTGGCTTCCCAGTCCAGCTCTCTCATTTTAAACTCATGGTCTAAGATCATCTTCTTTTCCTCCATGGCTATTCTTTTGTCTTCCCTCTCACTTTCCATCCTGAGTTTCTCTAATTCGAACTTCCTTGCTTCCTGCCTGTCCTCCAGCTCCTCTGGGGACAGGCCACTGCTGCCTTGCCTGGAGGGTCCCCCCCCTCCCAAAAGCACATCCACCCTAGGAACAGGCTCCTCCACCTCTCCATTGAGAACACCAGATTGCCCACTGGCATGTCTGGCTGCTACCCAGGCCCTCAGCGCCTTTTGTAGCTCATCCTTCCTGGTGAGGCCTCTGACCTGGACTTTCAGGTTCTTGCAAATCGATTTTAACTCCTTGACATTGTAGGCTTCCAATCGATCCTCCTCAAAGGCAATTTCTACTGATGCCATTGATGATACTCTAGATTCAGGCATGTTGAAGTAGCAAGTTCAAACTGGCAAGATCAAAAATAGGCCAAAAAGAAAAAGAACCTGTAGGTGGTACGTAATGGTCTGCAATATGGTAGTAGCGCACAACAATCACTGTAAGTCAAGTGCAAACACAAGTCCTATCCTCACCGCTGACAACCAATGTTAGAAATGGGATTTTTGGTAGGCTTGGGCGTGGGCCAAAGCCAGGCAAAAACCACCACTCTAGTCAGGATAAGGGAGTTACAAGTCTAAAATAACCCCTGCTCACCCCCTTGGTAGCTTGGCACGAGCAGCCAGGCTTATCTTAGAGGCAGTGTGTAAAGCATGTGCACATAACCAACAGTAATACAGCGTAAGCACTATAAAAGGACACCACACCAGTTTAGAAAAATATCCAATATTTTTATATACTTAAGACAAGACCAAAAACGATAAAAATCCACAATACTATACTTAAAAGTTCACAGTTCCAAAAATACGCTGATTAAAAAGAGTTCCTTGTGTGGATAGCTCTGTCCGGGCTACCACGGCGTCGTGAACAACAAATCCAACAGTTCTGGCTGGTCGAGGGGTCGCGGGCCAGCTACGGTGTCGGGAAGACCCGCAAACAGTACCTGTGAGAGATGCAGGGCGTTGAGGCCCTTGAAGTCACTTGCGTTGCAGGTCGAGCTCCTCTCTGATGGAATCAGGAGCGCTGGCGCCGGCAGACGTCTGGTGCTGAGGTGCGAAGCGCAGCGGTGCAGCGTGCGGTGCCCACAGCTCGCGGTGCGAGCAGCGGCTCGGTGACTGGGCAGATGGCGTCGTCAGTGAGACCAGGGTCGCGGTGCGAGATGAAGGCGGTGCTCGCCACGGTGGTAGCAGGTCACGGTGCAAGCAGCGTCGTCGTCGTTGCTGAAGCGCTGTCGTCGGCTGACGAACTGGAGTAGATGGCGCCGGCGTCAGTAGGCCAAGGTTGCGGTGCAGGATGAGGGCGGTGCGTCGTGTGACTTACGAGCGGTGCCCTCGAACCACGGTGCAAGCAGCGGCGTCGATTTCGGCGGGAAGTGGCAGCGTCAGGAAGGCCAAGGCGTCCTCGTGAAGCAAGGCGGTGCGGAGTGCGGTGCCCACAGGTCGCGGTGCGAGCAGCGGCTCGGTGGTGGCATCCACAGGCGTCGTCGGTGAGATCAGGGTCGCGGTGCGGCGTTGCGGCGGTGCTCTCTGCAGTGCCAAAGCTTCGGTGTGAAGCGAGGCGGTGCGGAGTGCGGTGCCCACAGGTCGCGGTGCAAGCAGCGGCTCGGTGGCGGCGTCAACAGGCATCGTCAGTGAGACCAGGGTTGCAGTGCGGCGTTGCGGCGGTGCCCTCTGCGGCCCCAAAGCTTCGGCGTGAAGCGAGGCGGTGCGGAGTGCGGTGCCCACAGGTCGCGGTGCAAGCAGCGGCTCGGTGGCGGCGTCAACAGGCGTCGTCGGTGAGACCAGGGTTGCGTTGCGGCGGTGCTCTCTGCGGTGCCAAAGCTTCGGCGTGAAGCAAGGCGGTGCAGAGTGCGGTGCCCACAGGTCGCAGTGCAAGCAGCGGCTCGGTGGCGGCGTCAACAGGCGTCATCGGTGAGACCAGGGTTGCAGTGCGGCGTTGCGGCGGTGCCCTCTGCGGCGCCAAAGCTTTGGCGTGAAGCGAGGCGGTGCGGAGTGCGGTGCCCACAGGTCGTGGTGCAAGCAGCGGCTCGGTGGCGGCGTCAACAGGCGTCGTCGGTGAGACCAGGGTTGCGGTGCGGCGTTGCGGCGGTGCTCTCTGCGGTGCCAAAGCTTCGGCGTGAAGCAAGGCGGTGCAGATTGCGGTGCCCACAGGTCGCGGTGCAAGCAGCGGCTCGGTGTCGGCGTCAACAGGCGTCGTCGGTGAGACCAGGGTTGCGTTGCGGTGGTGCTCTCTGCGGTGCCTTCAGGACACTGAGTCGGCAGCGGCGTCGTAGACGTCGTTGAGTTGGCGTTCTTCTTGCTGCAGCACAAAACACACAGTCCCCAGTGCTGCGGGTCGAAGAACTTGAAGACTTTGCTGTTCCTGAGACTTCGTGAACAGGGGGCAAGCTCTACCTCAAGCCCTTGGAGAGACTCACAAATTAGGTTGCAGAAAGTCCAGTCCAGGCCTTTCACTGCCCAAGACAGAAGCAGCCACTGCAGGTCAGCCCAGCAAAGCACCCAGCAAAGCAGTCGTTCCTTTTCGCAGCTTCTCCGGCTCTTCTTCTTGGCAGTCTTCTTGTCCAGATGAGTTCTAAAGTTCAGGGGTCTGGGACCCAGCATTTATGTCCCAAAATCCTTTGATCTCTTAGGCAGAGAGGGCCTGTGCCCAGTCAGGACCAGTTCTGCCTTCTCTGCTGTGAATTCCTGGCAGGAGGTGGAGACGGCATTTGTTCAGAGGCAGAGCAGGCCCTTTGAGGTGCAAGGAAATCTCCTCCCCCTTCCCCCATCGTAACCCAGGTCTCTTCAGCCCTTTCCTGACCTACCTAGACCAACTGGCGCCCCTCCTGCTCCCCCAGCATTCTGTCATCCAAAACCCAGACAGGCAATCCACATTCCAAAGAGGCACACGGGATGACTGAGCAAGAAAATACCTACTTTCTAAAAGTGGTATTTTCAAACACAGAATGTAAAAATCACCTTCACTAAAAGATGCATCTTTAGATTCTGAGTTCAGGCATACTAAATTCTATTTTCTTACCGAATTCCCTGGGCGAGTTATGTTTATAAGATGTTATAAACAAACCTCCCATTCTATCCTATGGGGAACTGGTAGCCTTGCAATAGTGAAAAACGAAATTGGATGTAATTCACTATCAGGACATGCCACACACACCAGGGCATGTCCCACCTTTCACATACACTGCACCCTGCCCACAGGGGTACCTTGGGCCTACCTGAGGGGTGTCTGACATGTAAGAAAAGGGAAGGTTAGGGACCGGCCAGTGTGTGCACTGGCCAAGTCGACATGGCAGTACAAACTGCGCGCAGACTTCTGCAATGGCAGGTCTGAGTTACTGTTTTCAGGGCTACTCACGGGGTGGCACAACCAGTGCTGCAGGCCCCCGAGTAGCATTTGATTCACCAGCCCTGGCACACGCAGTGCACTTTACTAGGGGCTAACAGGTAAATCAAATATCCAATTATGGAAACACCCATCCATAACACGATTTACACAGAGAGCATATGCACTTTAGCACTGATTAGCAGTGGTAAAGTGCCCAGAGTCCTAAAACCAACAAAATCAGGGTCAAAAACAGGAGGCCAAAAAGTAAAAGTCTGGGGTAAACCCACTGAAAAAGCCAAGTCTAACAGTCCTGCACAAAAACAATCTGTCAAGGCAAATTCTCCCCTTCTATGTGTGCTGTAGATTGCAGCATAAATAGAACAAGGGATATAATGAGGAGAAAAAATATTTTTCTCCTCATTACGCCATCCTCTGGGAGGCGTAGCAATTTCACGCACTCCTAGGTTTGCAAACCTTTGTAAATCTGCCACAGAAGTGGTACAACCATGATGCAAAACGTTAGTAAATCTGACCCTTATTGTTTTATCACACAGGGGTTTAAGGTCCAAATATGTTTTACCAGCTACCTGACTATTGGCCTGCAGAGAATGAGGGCATAGATGAATACCAGGTAGCCGTGAAACAGCTTGAAATGTATGTCGAAAGTAATGTTGTTCATCGCCACAAATCTTTTACAAGGGTACAGGGTTCATCTGAATTGGTAGACTCATATATTACAAAATGTAAAGTTTTAGCTTTTTAAAAAGGTGCAAGAAAAAATGTTAGTATACAGGAATCTCACATTGGATGAGGCAGTCAATATAGTCAAAACTATTGGGCGCTCCCAAGATCATGCTAGATAACTTGATGCTACTCATTTCACAATACCAGTGCCTGTGGTCAATAAGCCTTTTAGTTCTGGTCAAGGTTCCAATTTCAGCAGAGCTAGAAAAAGCACACACAATGTAGGTAAAATCCAAAGATTTATGTGAGGTTCATCCACTCATACTTCAGGCTTCAAAAACTGTCCTGCAGATTGAGTGTCGGAAGTGTAATAAAATAGGCCATTTCAGTAAATTATATAGAGGAAGCAAACTTTTAAACTTTATGCGTTTAACTGATCAAGAAGTATCAACCGAGATGGAATCTATGGAAAAAGACTAAATGAAATGGTGCTTTCGCTTGAGGTAGTCAACATAGGCAGTGTTTAATGTGACAGAACGTATAGTGATCTATGTATACCTATCACTATTAGCAAAGTTACCATTCAGTTATTATTGGATTCAGCAGCTGGAATTACTATCATTTCACATGATAACCACAGAAAATGTTGGTCAAATAAAACACTGTTACCTCCAGAAGTGATACCCACTGCATTTGAAGAGAGCACAAAAGTAGTTAATTGGTTATTTTTGGAGTGAAATTGGATTTAATGACAAACAAATACAGGGATAGGATCTGGAGAGAAACATACCATATCTTTATAGATTCAAATGAAGTACAAGTATTTGAGCAGGTGTTGAAGAAAATATTAGTAAGATTAAAGATTTGACACATCATACGAAACTCAAAGAGGGGAGTGTTTTTAAGCAAACATTACCTTTGCAATGTACCCCATAGTGTAAGAAATTAATTGAGCAAACAATTTTAAAAATGCAAGATGATGGTATCATTGAGGCTGTTGATGCCACTCTATGGCTGTCGCTTGTCATTCTAGCCAAAAAGAATTGGGCAAATGATGTTTATTCATTGACTTGTGTTGTCTTGACAAGGTATCAAAGTATATGGGTAGAAAACTTTCCTCTAGCCGTATTGAGGACCAAGTAAGTTCTGTAGGTAACTCCAAATGGCTTTCCAAACTTAATCTTCTGGCTGCTTACCATCAGGTAGAGCTAGACTCTGAACCTTGTCACTTCACAGCCTTTTAGATGCCTGATGGTAGTTTTCAGTATTGTGGGATTCGATTTTGCCTAGCCTTGCGGCATATGTTTTACACAAAGTTAAGACCAAAATGCTTTAGCCTATTCAATGTAGTAGTGTTTCAGGATGATATTCTTGTTTTTGCTGCGACAGAACAAGAACTTGATAGCACACTTGAAAAGTGTTAGGAAACTTACAAGAACATAGTGTGACACTATGATGAAATAAATGCATTTTTGGAGCCATTGAGGTACAGTATTTTGGTCATGTCTTGTCAAGTGAAGGTGTAAAACCCAAACCAGGTTCTGTGGAAGGCATAATTAATGCAACTCATCCAACAGACAAAGATCAACTGTGCTTATTCTTAGGATTGTGTAAATTTGTATTTAATTAAGAGTAGTATTTCCTCTGCTCCTGCTCTTCAACCGTGGATAGAGTTATGCTATACTAATGTAACTGTAAATGTGAGTGCATATAGTATGGGTGCAGTGTTAAAACAAATGGATGGAAATAAGGAAGTAACCATAGTGTTTGCTGGTAGAAGGATGAAGAAGGTTGAAACTAGGTAATTGAGAAAGATGTGTGTGTGGGGGGGGTGGGGTTATTGAGAAATTTAGACCTTACTTATGGGGTAGACTTGCAACACTTGCAACAGAACTTCTTAAGTAAAATTTTAAGAGAGACTATAAAGCCGGTGGTAAGAATGTCAAAGCTGATTTTTGTATCCATGTTTCCTGCAGGTGAAAATCAGGAAGTGGAAGTAAATACTGAAATTGAAGAGTGCATCATTGCCAAAGAGGTGGATGTTTGTTGTTTGTCCTTACGCAGATAAATGGAAGAACAAGTTACTGAAAGATCTGGACCTACGGGTGGTTATGGACTATGTTACCAAAGGTTGTTCCACAGAGTAATCATTAGCTATTTCATTACAGCCTTTTTTCTAAGTGGTTAAGGAACCTTTGTTGGAAAGAGGTTTGTTAGTGAGGGGAGACAAGCTTGTACTACCGGGAAATCTTAGACAAAGAATTTCAGAAAAAGTTTGTCGGTCATTTAGGTATGACTGCCACAAAGGGTAGAGTCAGATAGGGTTGGCCAGGTATTGATAGAAATGTTGACAAGTTTGAGTAACGATTGTATTCAAGGTAATATCAGTGACAAACACTTAAGGATCAATTTTCTTTATTATTTTCAAGATAATGAAAAAACATGAGACTACAGTTACAAGAATAGCACGTACAACCCGGAGGCCAGCGTTGAAAGTTAAAGGATTCAGACTGTGTATCTCTTCCCTCCCCTCCCCCCTGAACATTAATTAAATGATATCATAACAAGGATTGCTAGGGTTATTGTACCTTCCACTTCACCTCTACAGAAAGCTCATTCTCAGTCTGCCTTTACCTGTGTATATTGGGGTGAGGTCTTTTGTCTACAGTCATCAGGGTGACTAAGGGATACGGTACACTTGCTTGTCACAAGTCACTGTTGGGTGTGTTGGTCTGTGTAATGTGTGAGATTTGCAGGTCTCGAGGGCTGGTCAGTTCTTTAGATTCGGATGAAAAGAATGTTATGAAGGGGACCTAAATGACCGAGAATTCTTTGTTAGTTGGGTCCAATGACATTGACAGTCTTTTCATACAGATCATGTCCCATATCCGGTGCAGCCAGGCTGTGTATTCAGGGGGTCTCACCATTCCCCAGTTAGCTAGGATTGTTTGGGCAGCCACACAAAGTGCAAGTGCAATTTGTCTTCCCCTGAACAAATGCAACGGGTATGTCAGTCTATTGGGGAGGCCCAGAAGTATGTAGGGTGGGAAGAGGGGGATTTAATTGTCCATTATCTCATCTAAGTTGTGAAGAACTGCACACCAGTATCTGGTCAGTTTGGGACAATGCCACGGCAGGTGAACCAGTGTTTCTGTGCTGCCACAGCCCCCTCCAACATTTCTCAGTTTTCTGAGGATCTCATTGTGAAGCTGTGCAGTAGTGCGTCATTACTTTTATCATAGTTTCTCTGCCCACCGCAGAACAAGCAGTCGTGCGCATCCTCTGGAAGATATGCGACCATTCCCTAATAGAAAGGGTACATACCAGTTCTTATTCTCATCGTAATTGTCCCTGAGATGTGGGGTGGGATGAGACCGATTGAAAGAGGGAGTATAATTCAGAGAGAATTCAGTTGTTGCTGTTCTTTGAAAGCAACCACCTTTCAAACTTTAAGGTTCGACTAGCTGCCTCTTTTACTGTCTTATTTGTGACCCTGTGCCTCAGCTGTGTATAGCAGAGCCCCTCCACCTCGGGCAGTCCTCATTTGGTCTTGAGATGCTCGAAGGTGAGCACACCCTCAGAGCCCATCATGTCTCCTATAAGTTTACAACCCGCTTGTTGCCAAGCTCTGAAATGTTCGCCATGTAAGGCTGAAGTGAACTCTGATTTGGAAATAATGGGTGTAAGTGGTGAGGGGAATGTGGTAAATCTGGCTTTCACTGCTACGGAATCCCACACGGGTCACTGAGGGTGAATAGAGGCGCCAGGATCTCTATGTACTCTACTTAATTAAGGTAACTTCCAAATATGTATTCCTTCTAATTTTTGGTCCATAAAGGACTGGTGTTTCTCTGACCAGTCTTTGGACCACTCTACCATAGGATAGAGTTGTGCGGCCTGATTCTTGGGTATAATGGTAAGTGAGCATAAGTGACATGCGTGGCTCCTTATTTCCACATATGAAGGAATTTATTTCTCTTTGGAGTGTTGAGAGAAGGAAGGCCCCAGCGGTTGCAAGGGGAGTGATTGAAACATAAACAATTACTTGGGGAGCATTGTCATCCTGATGGCCGCCATTCGCTCAGTCCAAGATAGGCCTTGTTTCGACTATTCCCAGTTTGTGGTCCTCTCATGTGGGCTAATAGCGGCATCTTGAGTCTTCATGAAGGTGATGGCAGTGGTTGCAGCCCAGCTAAAAAGGTTGGGAATTCCTGTATTCCCATATCTGAATGAAGTGAACGACTGGCTACTCAAGGACAGTTTGTAACCAAAGATGTCATGTCACCTGAAAACAGTGTCACTATTAGTCGACCTGGACTTTTCAAAGCGCCCGAGACTCATCTAGAGCCCTCTGAACGGCTGCTGTTCATAAGGGCTGTACTGAACACAACATCACTTCAAGTTCCCTCTTGCCCCCAAGAGGACCAGTACATTTGGCGATGATAGTGATGTTTGGGGAGGACAGATCAGATTCACGTCAAGAGAGTTCTATGCCTGCTAGGTCTGCTGGATTCCTGTATCCTCCTAGTCATGCATGCACACTGGGGCATGAGAGCTCTCTAGTGGTATCTCTGCAGGCAATGGTTCCAACACAGGGAGAAATGTCAGACTCTTTGATCATCTCCCGGAACATTTGCCACCTAACTTGGTGGCTGGTGAAGGAGAGCCTGTCCCAGGTGATATCCTTCTGCCCACCACCACCCTGGGTAGTGACAGATGCCTCCATCCTTGTGTGGGGTGCTCATATGGAGGAGCTGAAGATCAGAGGCCTCCTGTCTCTGGAGGAGAAGGTATTCCACATCAGCTGGCTCTCAAGGCCTTCGTCCCTTCCCTTTGTGGTTAGTCTGTCTTTTTGCCCGTGATGTGGTTTGTGAATAAGGAGGGAGGTGTGGCGTCTCACCTTTTCTATTGAGAAATGTGGTTCAGGTCTAAGGCTGCAATGGCAAGGGATCTTGCTAGTCATCAATCACATTGATAACTTTCTGAACATAAGGACCAACAACCTGCATTGCTGTCAAAGTGCTGACCTCGGCGTCAATGTGCCAACCAGAAGTGGTTTGAGGCACCTTTGCTCTAGGGTGGATATCCTTGCCACACACACCAATGCCTTTTGCTACCAGTTCTATGTCCTCCAATATCTGCTGCAGGAAGCCTTGCGAGATGTTTCATTAGAGATAGAACGTTCCACTTCAGTATGCGTTTCCTCCCATGCCCTTGATTCCTCAGGTGTTGAGGGAGATTCGTAGGATCCGGCCCAAGCCATTCTTAGTGCCTGGACTGGCCAAGAAGGGTTTATAATGTGCAGTTTTGGTATTTCTTCCTGTGTTTCCCCTCTCCGACTGCCTCTCAGGATAAACTTCCTCTCTGAGTTGGAGGGGCAGATCCCCCGAACCTCTAAAGCCTCTGCCTTCATGCATGACGCTTGAGTAATGTACATAATTTCCTTTCTTCTGCCACCAAGATGTTTGATGTCATTTATCTGCCTGGTGCCCTTCCACTAAGTCAATTTTACTCTGGAAGGTGGAATAGATTTATTGCTTGTTGTCCTGAAAACAATTTGAATATTCGCCTTTCAGAGGTTCTCTGGTTTGAGCTCTCGCTGGCTAAGCATGGTTGTGTGGTGGGCACAGTCAAGGGATACATTGCAGCCTTTTCGGCATGTCACCCGACCAACCTTTCCTTTTTAAGTCTCCTTTTGTGAAAAGATTTCTGAAAGGACTAACTAACTTGTTTCCTCCTACCCTATTTGTTATGCCATAATGGGCCTGATTAGGCATTTGGTCGACAGGGTACTTGGCAACAAATGTGGTGGAGTACTATGTCCATCAAACTGTCGATACACTCTTATACCCATGTATGGGTAGAATGTGTGGAGTTTGTGGGACGGCATGTGGACTTCTGAGCACAGAGTCATATGTGTAGCATATGATCCAGCGCTAACATTAAAATAATTCTCCTATATGCTTCGGTCTTCCAGGTGCAACTATTTCTCTAAAACACACTCTATATCCATATGACGGTGGGGCCCATAACACCGCATATACATTCACTTACTCATTTGTTCCCTGGATTTCCTCCGTCAATAACCTAGGAGAAAACGATTCGCTGGAAGGAGACGGGATACCTCTTTTAACATGACATAATGTTTCTCATTTGCTTTAAGGTATTCCGCTCATTGGTCGATGGACCAACGAGTAGGAATCAGTTGATGGTGATTAAGACCAGCTCAATCACAATAAACTCTTTATCATTTACTTTAATCATTGAGCTAAAGAATCACTGAGTCATTTGTTTAAAGAATAATAAAGTTTATGTAAAGTTTCGATGCAAGAAATAAGTTTTAAGTTTATTATTCAGATCTTTACATTTATCATCATTATAAGAATAAATTGAAATTGCAATGCATATCGATTAGACGGAAAAATAAGGTTATCATAGCAAGAACTCTAAATGATCAATCTATCTGTCTTGGAAAAATCTAATAGTTCTAAATGAAAAATTGATCAGGAATAAAAAGGTTCTCCAAAAACAGCATCTTATACTCAACTGGAAAATAAAAATAGCAGCATCAGCTCGTCAGCATCAGCAACCGCAACTTCACCCATCTACAGCATCTAACTTCTCCAGCATCTCACTCTCCAGCAACTCACTCTCCAGCAACTAACCCCTCCCTCCAAGAGTAGGTCTTCTTATACCCTAATTCTAGCTTACTGAATAAAATGTTGCATCTTCATGGCGTGATTCTTTCTCATTGGTCAAACTCAGTCCCATATACATTTTAATCAAACTTCCTGGTCTTAACCAGTTCCTTGTGGAATGTCCATGCTTGCATCGTTTCCCACAGTTTGTCATTGCTCATCCGCTTCGATCAGTCCAATTTGTATCTTTTTCTGCTACTTTTTAGATTCAACAGTTCCGTCCATTGATTCAGTTGGACTTCTCATGCTTCTTGCTGATCATCTTGGCACACATCTGCTCAGAAAGGTCACAATAGCCTTGACCATACTTCCATCTTAGCCTCTCAGCATCAGCACGTGATCATCCTTTTCCACAGCCTCTCTCCTCTATCACATGGTTCCCTGCTCATGCGTACTCTAGCAACTGGAGGCCATTTTATATCGCTGCTTGACAGGCCTAAGCGCACTATTTTCAAAGATAAACAAAATATTATTAAAACAAAGAAATATAAAACCCTTTCGTTTCCCTCCCGTCTTTCTACGTACCCCAATTAGGTATTACTTAGCAAAAAGCAACATATAAAGCTGTCCCTTACTTACCATCGCTTTATTTTGCAACCACACATTTTATTTAAAAGCACAGATCATGCATTTATTATTTAATTAGTACGCAAATATTATGTTATGTTAGACACGTAAACAATTATAAGTTGATTATTTTGTACACGAAATAGCGTGTTACCTTTAACCCTTCACATGTAACATACATTGTTGGTTATTTACTTAAACGAACATGTTTATTAATTATTTTACGAAAATTATAAGGAGGTTAAAAATGTTTCATTTACCCTGCTCCATCAACTCCCCCTTTGGTGATTTTTAATATCACCACAAAACCCAAGTTATACAATTCTTTCAGACAGCATATCTTTTATCCGTTTGCTTTTGTTAGTTTATACAACTGTATCCCTTTCAACTTGTCTCTTTGTTTTCTTGTACATGTTCTCTTTTATTTCTTCTAACTCTATTTCACCCATTTCTCTCTCTCTTTCCTTGTTTATTATGTTTTCTTTTTCTATTTTATTCTGTCTTCTTCTTCTCTTTATACATGTTATTACAAGCTTCAGCACTAAAATTATTATTATTATCATGGTTGCTATTATTATAACTTTCCCTATTATTAATCCACTCATTCTTGTTAACCAATTTATTACTGAAGAAAACCCTTTACCAAGTTTTCCCAATGCACTTTCAACCTCCAGTGGAACCAGTTCTTTGTGCAAACTTGTAATATTTGTTATATACTTCTGTATATTTTCACTTTTATCTGGAATGTAAGTGCAACAATGTTGGACTTTCAGCATTCCACAGACTCCGCCCTCTTTTGCCAAAAGAATGTCAAGGGCAAGTCGATTTTGCATCACCATAGATCTCATGGCAACCATCTCGGTATTTACCATCAAGAACCCTCCAGCAGTATCTGTAGATAAACGATCTACCACTGTGGATAATTTCCGAATTCTAAATGCATTCAAAGATATTCCCACTGCTGGTATCAATGCTCCAAAAATATCACCTACTATTTCTGAAAAACTTTCCCTTTTTCTACGTGTAAAGGTATTTATCATTCTGTGTGTTCCTTTTTCTTTTCTGTCCATATGAAAAATCTTTGGAAAGACCAGGCCTAAATAACATGAGCCATACCAATGGTCCGGTAACCTGTAATAAGCCCTATTCCCACAAACATAATAGATCCCTGGAAATATTGGATCTTTTCCCCCTTTGAATCCCCATCCGCCTAAAATTTGATAATTGTCATGGCAAATACTGGAACCCACAAAATAATTGTCATATCTTGTCTTATTTCTTTTAATGCACAACCTTCCCTGTTGGGGCCAATCCAGAGTCATAGCTGCATTTGTCTTTTTCTTGTCATGATTGTCTTCCTCAAACGCCCAAAGAGGTGTTTTTGTCTCTTCTATCACTTTTCTTTGAAATTTCACTCTTCTCTCTTCAACCATTTCTAAAAATACTTTTTCTTCCTTCTTTAACTCGCAGGTAAGGTTGTACCTAATTATATTATCTAATGTTAAAATCTTATCTTCTAGAAAATATTCACCAAACGTTTTTCCCTCTTTTATTTTGTTTAGCTCGGGAACTACAGAAACTTTAGCAAAAATCTTATTTATGTCAGTGTAATAATATTCTAATCTACCTGTTTTATAAAAACAACTTGCTAAGACACTACATGTTATTCCATACGTCAAAGGAAGGTGATGATAAGTCACACCCTCTGCTACAGATGCAGGCAACTGCATACAAACATAGCAATCTCTTACAGCCATTGTTTCTACATACTCATATAATAATTTAGTAAAAACATTTTTAGAAAAATCTGTTAACGATTTGTCCTTGTGTAATTCTGCACTATTTTTTAAAATAACTGGTTCTTGAGTGTTAGCTCCTTTTTCTTTCTCAGTGTTATTAGACGTTTCTACTACAGCTAAACTAATTGGAATAGTGATTGCTAAAACCACCCATACTGTCATTAATAATCCTATACAAAAGCAGCACATCTTACACCATCTACTTAAAAACTCACATTTACATTTTCTATCTCTAGTATTCTCCATTTTGTTTATAACCTTATTTATTTGTTTTCCAGAAAATTGTGTCACTACACCTCAGGAAATGACTTATTTGCCACTCTGTACTCCAATGTTTTGTCTTTGCTTGGTACTTTCTTTTAATTCTTTTTCAGAATTCTTTCTTTGTCATATCCGGTAAAATTCGTCAGATCCAGTGTTTTGTCAAAATCCAGTAGAAATTGTTTAAATTTCTTCAAGTTTGTTGCACCTCACCTTCACCCATTAGGTTTCTTGGTTCTTGGTTCTCGTGAGTGTTCTTTTCTTCTTTGAAATCAGTCAAAGCAAGATACAACCATTCTGGTGATCTATACTTCGCATTTACCTTCTTTATTCTTTTCGTTTTCTGCAAGTGTTTTCCACCTTGTTTTTCTTGCTCTTTCTGACTTGTTATTTCATTCACTTGTTCAGCACTTTTTCCATCTAACCTTATGATTCTGTATCTTAATTTTCTTACTTCGTTGGGCCAATTGTCTCCTTTTCTTGGCCTTTTTGCCTCACTTCCTTTTTCCTCTCTTTCTGTTTTCCAATTTCTTTTTCTTGACTCTAGTTTTTGGTTTCTTTCTTCTCCACTTTCTTCAGACTCTGTTTCAGTTCTTTCGTTATTGCCTCTTATTTTGAAACTTATAATGTCATTTTCTTCCTCTACTTGTGGTTCTTTTCTTAGCTTCCTTCGTTCACCTAGTTCTGTCCCTCCTCGAGGTTCTTCCGAATTTGTGTCAGTTTTTCTATCTGCTTCTAAATTTCCCTGTTCTTGTGTTTGACTATTTGTCCCTATTGCTCCTCGGGGATCTTCCGATTTTTCTAGCTTTTTGTTTGAAACTCTCCCTTCTTCATCTATTAATATTATCTCCGAAGAATTTTCACCACAACTTGTACTTGGTTGCTCACTGTTACTATCTTCTGGCTCAGTTTCTTCTCTTATGCTTTCAAATTTCCAATTTCTTTTTAGAATTTCTTCACAATCCGAATGATCTGTATCAGATTCTGAACTGGTATCTGATATTTCCAGATGTCGACTTACAGGTCGATCTTCAAGTTCTGGAACTTCAGCTATTTCCTCTACTTCTGTCGTTGCACTTGTAGTTGGGTTTTCCAGATATCGACTTACAGGTCGATCTTCAGGTTCTGGCACCCTGTTTCTTTCTTCTTCTGCTTCTGATGCTGAACTGTTATCCAATACTTCCAGATGTCGACTCACATGTCGATCTTCAGGTTCTGGAACTCTGATGGTGTGACTGGCATGCACCCAGTGTTTCACTCCTGCACACTTGACTGCAGTGGTTGTCACCAGGATCACTTGTCGTGGTTCGTCCCAGCGAGGAACCAAACAGTTTCTTCTCCTGTGGACTTTTATGCGGACCCAATCGCCTGGATTCAAGTCGTGAGCTGGTTTTCTTTCAAGAGTGGTCGCATCCGGTCCAACCTGATGAAACACAGAACGCACCACATCAGCCAATCCTTTGCAATAATCCAGCACTAGATCATCAGTTATAGTCAGTAGTTTGTTGACAGGTACTTGTGCTTGTCTCATTGCTCGTCCCATAATTATCTCATGGGGACTGAGTCCAGTTTTCCTTTCCGGAATACTTCTGATTGTCATTAAAACTAATGGCAAGGCATCTGGCCATTTGAGTCCTGTAGCTTGACACATTTTTCCTAACCTGTTCTTGATTGTTCCATTCACTTGCTCTACAATTCCAGAAGCCTCTGGTCTGTATGCACAATGCAGTTTCTGTTTAATACTAAGTGCTTCACAAATCAGTTTAATTCATTTTGGAAATGTGTTCCTCTATCTGTTTCAATTGTGACTGGAAAACCATACCTCGGAATGAATTCTCGCAGCATAAGTTTTGCTACCGTTATTCCATCATTCCTTCTTGTTGGGTATGCTTCCACCCAACGGGAAAACAAACAGACGACCACTAGGACATACCTTAGTCTGTTGCAAGGTGGCATTTCAATAAAATCCATTTGCATTCTAGTGAAAGGACCTCCTTCTCGTCCTATTGTTCCTAGACTCACTACTGTCTTCCTTCCTGGATTTAACTGTTGGCAAATAAGACATCTCTGACAAAGACTCTCAGCTATGGCTCTGAATTTTGGATTATACCATGTTTGTCTAAAAAGTCTGATCATTGAATCTCTCCCAATATGGGCTTGTCCATGGTACAACCGTGCCATGTCAGAAATCATGCTATCAGGCATAACTGGTCTCTCATCTCTGTAAACCCAAACATGATTTTCTTCATGTTTTCTACATCCTGCTTTTATCCATGTATCTTTTTCCTCATCATCTGCAGCTTCCTGTAACTGTCTCACCTCATCCCATGTCTCAATAGAGTTAGTAAAAAGCAAAGGACAAGAAATATGCTCTCTTTCCCGACTTTTATTTAATGAAACCACATTCTTTGCATAGTACTGTGCCATCTCGTCAGCATATTTATTCCCAACAGTTATGTAGTCTTCCCCATTTTTATGTGCATTGCACTTTACAACAGCAATCTGTTTAGGCAGCTGTATCGCCTCAAGCAGCTTTTTCACAAAATCTCCATTTCTAATTGGCGTTCCTGCAGACGTCAAGAAACCCCTTTGTGACCAAATCTGACCAAAGTCATGCACCACCCCGAAGCCGTACTGGCTATCTGTCACAATCGTAACCCGTACATTTCTTCCCAACTTGCATGCTTGAATCAGAGCTACTAGTTCTGCGACTTGGGCAGACCGTACCCCTTTCAGACAAGATGCTTCCATTACAGTGGCTACTGTGCAAACTGCATATGCTGCACTTAGAACTCCATCACTCGTTCTCAAACATGAGCCATCCACAAACAGAATATAATCTGATTCTTTCAAAGGCTCATCTCGTATGTCAGACCTTGGTTTTGTACAGTATTCAAGCACATTCAGACAATCGTGATCTACTTCATCCATTTCAATCACACTCTCTTCATCTGGCAATGATGTCGAAGGATTCACATTCATACATCTGTCAATGGTCACATTATCTGCACTCAAAATTACTTTTTCATACCTAGTCAGCCGACTATGTGTCATGTATTGGGTTTTCGTTCTTGTCAAGAGAATTTCCACAGAATGGGGAACATATACTCTCAGTGGATATCCCATCACTATGCCTTCACTCTGTTCCAGACTCACACAAGTAGCAGCAACTGCTTTCAAACATCCAGGCAATGCTTTCGCTACAGGGTCTAAAACAGCCGAAAAATATGCAATGGGTCTTTTCATAGTTCCATGTCTCTGTACCAAAACTGAAAATGCACATCCATCTCTTTCACTGCAATACAGCTCAAAATCTTTCTCATAGTCAGGCATTCCTAATGCTGGAGCCTCACATAATTTCTTTTTCAGCTCTCTGAATGCTTTCATTTCTTCATCATTCATTTCAAAAGGATCTTTAACATCCTTCTTTGTCAGTTTCTGCAATGGTTTAGCAATCAGTGAAAAACCGCTTATCCATTGTCGACAATATCCAACCATTCCCAAAAACATTCTTACCTCTCTTTGTGTCATTGGAGCTCTCATTCCTTGAATCATTTTTATTCTTTCAGTCGTCACCTTTCGCACTCCTTTCTCAATTTTATGCCCTAAATACTGGACTTCTTGTTGACAAAACTGCAATTTTGAAGGGGACACCTTATGTCCTCTTTTTGCTAAATGATTCAGCAAAGCAATTGTATCATTGACACATGCTTCTTTCGTTTTTGATGCCACCAGTAGGTCATCAATATACTGAACCATCACTGATTTTTCTGGCATTTTTAAATCTTCCAACGATTTCTTTAGAATCTGATTAAAGATTGAGGGACTTTCTGTGTACCCTTGAGGAATTCGGCACCATGCCAAAATACGCTCTCCAAACCTAAACGCAAATAATGGCTGGCTATCTGGATGCAGTGGAATAGAAAAAAATGCATGACATAAATCAATTACTGTGTACCATTCTGCTTCACGTGGAATCTGGTATAGAATCACAGCAGGGTTCGGTACTATCGGGCAACAAGGCACAACAATTTTGTTTACCTTCCTCAAATCCTGTAGAATTCTATATGTTCCGTTTGGCTTTTTCAGTCCCATTATTGGCGAATTACATGGACTGCTCATGATTTCTTTTAAAATCTCTTGTTCAATCATTTTATTTATTACTGGCGTTATTCCTTCAATTATTTCTGGTGTCAATTTATACTGGGGCGTATTTGGGTAACTCGTTCCCTCTTTCACTGTTATTTTAACGGGATCTACTCCTTTCATTAATCCTACATCTTCTCCTGTAAAGTCCCACACTTCTTCTTTCACTGTCTTTTTAAATTCACTTGGGATTTTCTCTGCATCAAATACAGGAAACAAATCAGTTACTTCTGGTTCTAAATTCACCATTGTCATTTTATACAGCACATCCTCATCTGGAGTCTGAAATGCAATTCCGTCTGGGGTACAATAGATAGTGCAATTCATCTTGCACAATAAATCGCGTCCTAATAGGTTCACAGGACTACAATCGCATACCACAAATCGGTGCATTTCGCTAAATGGACCAATTCTTACCACCACTAATTTAGTAAGAGGCGTTTTAATTTGCTGATTTGAAACTCCAACTACTTGGATATGTTCACCTGAGAGAGGAAGGTTTGGAATTTCCACTGACCTAACAGTAGAACGGGTAGCTCCAGTGTCAACAAGGAATGTTACATTTGCACCATTCACTTCTCCATCCACAAATGGACCAGACTGATCTACCTCTAGAGTTGCGCCAAGCACGCACTCTTCCCCTCTCCTAGGCACCGTCAGAAACTTTCATCCGTGTCATCCTCATCCTGTCGTAACCAATATTGAGAAATTGCAGCTGCACGCGGCAACTGTGTTACCTGTTCTCCTCCGTAGAATCCTGTTTCTGCACTGTATTTCTGTTGGTTAACACTCTTGGGAAGTGGTGGTTGTGGCACCTGACCTTGTTGAGTAACTACCTCACTCTGCACCTGTGAATTTAATGATTGATTTTCCACATTAGGTTTTGGAGGAAATTTACACTCGTTTCTCCAATGTCCTAGCTTTCCACAGTTGTGGCATGGCCACTTTTTCTTTGCCTCATCTATGCTCAATTGTCCTTTTCCTTTACCTATATTAGGTCGGGATCTAACCTGTCCTGTTTCATTACCAGTATTACTCAATTGAGCTTCTTGCTTCTCTGCAACTTTCACCTGCGCCCACATGGCCTTTTCTTTCAATTTACGCTGTCTACTCTCAATATCATCACTGCAATATTTAGCATATCTCAAAACCTCGTCCACTGTGCTATTCTGCCAACAAATCATATGCTGCTTAATCATTTCACTTATCTCCGGTTTCAACCCATATACAAATCTATATACAAAATGACTCATATCCTTCTCATTTAGTGTCTCATAACCACTGTACTGTTTGAAAACCAACAACAATCTCTCGTAGTAAGCATGCACTGATTCTTTACTTTCCTGCATTGTTCTGTCTATTTTTACCCAATCTGTTTCTTTAGGTGGAATCTTATTCTTCAAAAAGGTAATTACTTGGTCGTACTTCCTCATCACTTCTGGTCCTGGCGCTCCTGTTTTAGCGTCCCTTGGATATTCTACAGTTGGCCAATCAATAGTAATCTTACATTCTGTCCACAAATCAGCTGGCACTACTATATCAAACAATCCATCCAGATCTATCCACAACACCTTTGAAACCTTCACAAATCTTTCCACTTGTCTGTACCATTCTACTGGCTTCTCTCTCAATTTTGGGAAGTCATTTGTAAATGACAGTATATCTTGTCTGGTCCATGGAACATGCACATAACTACCACCTGGAGTTTCTCTCATCGGGTACTCCCTTACAACTGGTTCCTTATCTGTCACTGCAAAAGCCAAAGAGGCTTTATCTGTTGTTTTCTCATTCCTTTTCGACCATCTATTTCTCCATCTATCCACATCACCCCATTTTCTCAATAAAACAATTAACTCTTTTATTTGGGTCAGTCTTCCTGATGTGTTCAAATTCTCTATATCTTTTTCACAAAAATCTACTCTGTATGGTTTCTGCAACGTTCTCACTTTTACAAACTCCACTCCGAGTTCACTTGCTGTCTCTTCCAATTTGTCATGTAAATTTCTAGTCCTCCATGTAAGACTTTTGCACAAAAACATAATCTCATCATCCTGATAATTTTTTAATTTCTCTGTACCAATTGTTCCTAAAATTAATTCTTCCATGTCTATTTTCAACCTAATTACATCTAATGGTTTTACTTCCGTTTCTTTTGTTTTTAGCGCTTTCATTCATTCATTTAACTCATCCGGAGTCGGACCTACAGGCGTACTATTTAATTCTATCCAATTGCTACTTCTTTCTGGTGTTCCTGATGCGGACTCTGTCACCATAGGCATTCTCCTCATCTCATTCTCATTTATCGTCAAATTAGTAGGTGGGCTTGGTCTATAGGTACTAGCCAAATTGTGTGCACCTTCATTATTTAGTTCCATCCCTTCTCTTTTTCTTTGCAAATGTGAATTCATTGGAATCACTAAAGAACGTTCATCAATTTTCTGATTCTCAAAAATTGGCATTACTGGACCTATCGTTACTGGTACAGTTACAGCTTCCATATTCTTTGTCAATGCTCTTATTTTCTCAGTCAATTTCTTGTCGTTTTTGCTAATTCAGTTGCATTGTCACTTTCTATCTCTTCATTTTGTGAAGTTTTTAATTGATCTTGTGACCTATTTGTCTCATCTCTTCGTTCGGGATTTTTATTCCTCCCAGTTTCCATTGGCGGTGCATTAGGTGTCACCACCACAGAAGTCTGTTGGTATGGAGGTGGGTTTCTGTTTAAAATATCTTCCAGCAATTCGTCATCTGTTTCACTACCACCATACACATACTTTTCTACCACTAAATGTTTCTTTTTCTCTGTACACTTTCTCTTTGCTTCTTCCTCAACTGTAAAAGCTGGAAACAAACCTCCTGTCATGTTGGCACATCTCCAACGCTTTATTCTGTCCTCATGATTTACTCCCCATAACCTTCCAGGCACAAACTCATGATTCTTTAATCCTCTGAATCTCTCTCGCTCATACATCTCATCTTCCCATTCCGTTAAAGCTTCAAACTGTGTCGGTCTAGGTCTAGGTTCTAATATTGCCATCTTTTCTCTCAAGTTCCGTAGTACAGCTACATTAAATGAACCATTCTCAGGGAAAGCCAATGCTCCATCATTCTTGGTATATTTTGTCCAATTTTCTAACCATATGCATGTATGATATCCATATTTCAGCATCATATGCGAAGCTGGTGATTTCGACGGAGGAATTATTTGTCCCTCTCTAGTCACTACCTTTTTGTCTTTCTTAAAGAAATTCTTAACTTTCGTCATCCATGACGTTTTCTCTCTACCATACTCATAATACGACATGATTCACAATCACTTTTTCTCCTCAAACGATCCGCAATTCAACACTGTTCTCTATGCGTTATTCCAACCAATACTAGCGCGACTCACACCAACACTCCAATCACAAACTTCCACGTCACTAGGTTATTTTACCAATCCTGGCGCGACTCACACCAATGCTCCAATCAGAGCGATTTCTGTCTACCGCGCACTGACCAATCCCAGCGCGGCTTTTGTCTATGTCAGTTCTGCTCCTGTTTCCATGTGACTAGCGCACAGACCAATCCCAGCACGACTCTTGTCTACGTCACTTCTGCTCTTGACCCCTCCTTTACAAAATTTATCGGCAATTTCTTTTTCAACAATTCTTCGTTAGTTACAACATTTAAACCACATTTCCATTGTCTGATTCGCTAAACCAAAGAGATAGCTTTGACCATTTACACAAGAACTCTGTATTTTCCAGTAGGCAGCGCTTACCTCTACCCTACTACAGAATTTTCAGTTTCGCCGATAAAGTAGTACTTCCCTCTACCTTACCCTTCTTTCAAACAATCAGTAAACCCGTTTCTCTGGGGATAAAACACATGTGGAGACTATACTGCTCCTGAGAATTAAGGCCAGAGTTTCACAAGAAAACCGATCACTATTTCATTTATACACCTTTTATACGGAAAATGTCCCTATCATAACACAACCTGCGTTATCACCAATATGAATTCAGACAATGCACCATTCCATGTGACTTCTCTTGCCACACGTGTTCCACTTCCTACTTCCCGGAAGCGTGAAAACTTACATATAACATAACGCAACTCAACATAAAGTGTTAGACATGAACTTATCAATAATCAATAATCAATAATCACCAAACTAATCTATAGAAACCATAACTCTGCTACCAAGAAATCTGATCCAGCGCTAACAATAAAAATAATTCTCCTATATGCTTCGGTCATCCAGGTGCAACTATTTCTCTAAAACACACTCTATATCCATATGACGGTGGGGCCCATAACACCGCATATACATTCACTTACTCATTTGTTCCCTGGATTTTCTCCGTCAATAACCTAGGAGAAAACGATTCGCTGGAAGGAGACGGGATACCTCTTTTAACATGACATAATGTTTCTCATTTGCTTTAAGGTATTCCGCTCATTGGTCGATGGACCAACTAGTAGGAATCAGTTGATGGTGATTAAGACCAGCTCAATCACAATAAACTCTTTATCATTTACTTTAATCATTGAGCTAAAGAATCACTGAGTCATTTGTTTAAAGAATAATAAAGTTTATGTAAAGTTTCGATGCAAGAAATAAGTTTTAAGTTTATTATTCAGATCTTTACATTTATCATCATTATAAGAATAAATTGAAATTGCAATGCATATCGATTAGACGGAAAAATAAGGTTATCATAGCAAGAACTCTAAATGATCAATCTATCTGTCTTGGAAAAATCTAATAGTTCTAAATGAAAAATTGATCAGGAATAAAAAGGTTCTCCAAAAACAGCATCTTATACTCAACTGGAAAATAAAAATAGCAGCATCAGCTCGTCAGCATCAGCAACCGCAACTTCACCCATCTACAGCATCTAACTTCTCCAGCATCTCACTCTCCAGCAACTCACTCTCCAGCAACTAACCCCTCCCTCCAAGAGTAGGTCTTCTTATACCCTAATTCTAGCTTACTGAATAAAATGTTGCATCTTCATGGCGTGATTCTTTCTCATTGGTCAAACTCAGTCCCATATACATTTTAATCAAACTTCCTGGTCTTAACCAGTTCCTTGTGGAATGTCCATGCTTGCATCGTTTCCCACAGTTTGTCATTGCTCATCCGCTTCGATCAGTCCAATTTGTATCTTTTTCTGCTACTTTTTAGATTCAACAGTTCCGTCCATTGATTCAGTTGGACTTCTCATGCTTCTTGCTGATCATCTTGGCACACATCTGCTCAGAAAGGTCACAATAGCCTTGACCATACTTCCATCTTAGCCTCTCAGCATCAGCACGTGATCATCCTTTTCCACAGCCTCTCTCCTCTATCACATGGTTCCCTGCTCATGCGTACTCTAGCAACTGGAGGCCATTTTATATCGCTGCTTGACAGGCCTAAGCGCACTATTTTCAAAGATAAACAAAATATTATTAAAACAAAGAAATATAAAACCCTTTCGTTTCCCTCCCGTCTTTCTACGTACCCCAATTAGGTATTACTTAGCAAAAAGCAACATATAAAGCTGTCCCTTACTTACCATCGCTTTATTTTGCAACCACACATTTTATTTAAAAGCACAGATCATGCATTTATTATTTAATTAGTACGCAAATATTATGTTATGTTAGACACGTAAACAATTATAAGTTGATTATTTTGTACACGAAATAGCGTGTTACCTTTAACCCTTCACATGTAACATACATTGTTGGTTATTTACTTAAACGAACATGCTTATTAATTATTTTACGAAAATTATTAGGAGGTTAAAACATTTTCATTTACTCTGCTCCATCACATACGCTCCTCTACCCATGTATAGGTAGAATGTGTTGTCTGTGGGACAGCATGTGGATTTCTGAGTGCAGAGCCATCTGTGTATCATACGCTCTTCTACCCATGTATGGGTAGAATGCGTGGAGTCTGTGTGACGGCATGAGGACTTCTGAGCGCAGAGCCATCTGTGTATCATACGCTCTTATACTCATGTATGGGTACAATGTGTGGAGTCTTTGAGATGGCATGTAGACTCCTGAGCGCAGTCATCTGTGTATCATACGCTCTTATACTCATGTATGTGTAGAATGTGTGGAGTCTTTGAGATGGCATATGGGCTTCTGAGCACAGTCATCTGTGTATCATATGCTCTTCTACCCATGTATGAGTAGAATGTGTGGAGTCTGTGGGATGGCATGTGGACTTCTGAGCGCAGTCATCTGTGTATCATACGCTCTTCTACCCATGTATGGGTAGAATGTGTGGAGTCTGTGGGACGGCATGTGGACTTCTGAGCGCAGTCATCTGTGTATCATACGCTCTTCTACCCATGTATGGGTAGAATGTGTGGAGTCTGTGGGACGGCATGTGGACTTCTGAGCGCAGTCATCTGTGTATCATACGCTCTTCTACCCATGTATGGGTAGAATGTGTGGAGTCTTTGAGATGGCATATGGGCTTCTGAGCACAGTCATCTGTGTATCATATGCTCTTCTACCCATGTATAGGTAGAATGTGTAGTCTGTGGGACAGCATGTGGACTTCTGAGCGCAGTCATCTGTGTATATAACTTATACCCATGTATGGGTAGAATGTGTGGAGTCTGTGGTACGGCATGTGGACTTCTGAGCACAGAGTCATCTGTGCACAGTCATCTGAATATCATACGCTTTTCTACCCATGTATGGGTAGAATATGTGGAGTCTGTGGGACGGCATGTGGACTTCTGAGCGCAGAGTCGTCTGTGTATGTAACTTATACCCATGTATGGGTAAAATGTGTGGAGTTTGTGGGACGGCATGTGGACTCCTGAGCACAGAGTCATACACAAACTATGTCTGAAGACATTTGTGTCCATGCCCATTGCACCGAGTGCAGGTGAACGGCGTGGGAGTTTGGGACGCTTGCTTTTGTAGCCTTCTTCCGGCGTCGGTATCAGAGAGACCGCTGTCTTTTTTTTCTCCTAGTTTGATTGCAGTCAGTTCTGCGGTGAGTATTGTTTCCATTGGAGCAAAAGTCTTGTCCGCAGCTAAATATAAATGGTTGTTATGCCTTTTTGTAGGAATCTCCTTTCCAATATGTGTCCCTATAAGTGACGGAAGATGAGTGTCTGGGCATAAGTCAAAATCTTCTCTGAAAAGTGTGCAAATCAGGTTATACAGTGGTTTCACCCAATTAAAACAACACAACAGGTGTGCCCTTCAAAAATACAAATAAAATATAAGGGCTTGCAATGTTCATGACGTGTTGGGAGGCTGCAAGCTGGCACATTTTTTTCCGAAAAGCCAGAGGCAATTCACTAGCCTTCATTGTACAACGCTTACCCTAAAAAGATCATACAAAGGAGGGCAATTCTTGAATGCCTAAAGTGCGTCTCTTACTCATTACGAGAGAGTATTGTTACTCTCTGCCTGTTGTATTAAGAGGTTCATGTAAGTGGAATCCTTCTGTCAAAGTTTCATAATTCTAACTGAGCAGTCCAGGGATGTTCTTATAATCTTTTTGACTATATGGGTATAGCCATATTGAGTTCCCCCAGATGAGAAGACAGTAAAATATTGTGATTCGGGCACTACGTTTTGGCTGGAAAATTCATTTACTATTAGAGTTGTTTTGTTTTTCTTACATATCAAATGTGTCATGAGTACAGTACTATTGACTTTCAGCACCACATGTGTGAGCTCAAGATGGACACCGATGAGATAGCTGTGGCCATTAGGGAACTACTATCCGGCAAAGCAGCAGGCCCAAATGGGATCCCAATAGAGCTGTATAAGACATGGCTACCAAGCTGTCTTCTCATATGCTGAATATGTACAAGACTGTGCATGAACAGGGCAGTCTTCTATTCGATCAATGGATGGCAACTATGATCACGATACTAAAGGACGGCAAGCCATCCGACAGATGTGCCTCCTATAGACCTATCTCGTTGCTCAATGTCAAACTAAAAATCCTCACCAAAGCACCAGCAACTAGGCTCAGACGTGTGATAAATACTCTTGCACATCCAGACCAGTCAGGCTTCATCTTCATGCCAAATAGGGGACAGGATTAGATTTGAGGAGACAATATGGGTATAAGTGCAGGCTGTGAACCAGCACTAGTGATACCACAATGACGCTCGACACAATGGAATGGACATTTATGTTTGCAATGCTAGATAAGATGGGATTTAGACCCAAATATAGATAGTGGTTTGAGCTCCTATACAAACAACCAATGACCAGAGTGAGAGTTAATAGATTGATGTTGCACCCCGTGCATTTGCGGAGAGGGACCAAGCAAGGCTGGCCCTTGTCTTGTGTGATCTTCACACCGGTGCTGGAACCACTGGCAGCATGGGGAGACTCCCTTATAAGATAACTGAGCGGGGATGGAACTTGAGAGGAAAGATTATTGTTGTATGCAGACGATATGCTGCTGTATGTGGCTGACCCTAAGCAAATTATTGATAGATTGTTACAAATTTACGAGAATTTAGGAAGTATTCAGGGTACAAATTAAATTGGGGTAAGTCAGACATATACCCACTAAATGCTCTGACACCACGAATACTGAAGTTCTGCTGAATCCAATTATCCAGTCAGGGCTTTTGCTAACTAGGGATTTAAGTGACAGGGGAAAGGGATATCTCTTTAAACAAAAAACAATATACCTTGTTAGAGGGGTTTTAGGAAAATGTGGATCACTGGAGATCTCTGCTGCTTCCATTGATGGGAAGGGCGGCCATGTTCAAGATGATCTCCCTGGCCAGATTCCTGGATGCCTTTCAGCATACACCCTTCAGGATCCCTGCTGATATATGAAATTGGAGTCTCCAGTGCTTAATTTGTAAAAAGATAAGAGACAGGGCCCTTGTCAGGAGGCCACTGCAGCTTGCACCACCCATTTCCCCTTCTAATGACCATATCAACATAACTATTAACCATCACATTCCTACAAGTGTGACAGTTCTGACTATTCCAACCCCCATAGCTATAAGAATGGCTTGGGCAGCAGCTATTAGCCATTTTTATTGTAAATTGAATTGATAAACAACTGCTGTTGAGCTCATCTCTAAAGTTGATTGACAGTGCTACCATGTTGCAGATTATCATGTGTCCTGGTGTTGACAATTAAGTGCTGGTGCCGAGCCTCACAAACCACCGGTTCAAATTAGGTACTGGAGTAAACAATCAGACTACTGCTGTGAGATGGTAAAGCCCCAAATAAATTGATGAAGGGAGTGTACGATGGGGGTGTAGCCCTTCCTTACCTCAGAAAGTACTATTCAACCACACTGCTGATAATTATCTATGACCGGGTGTTTGTGCCCCTGTACAGTCCGGCTATCAGGATCAGTATATCCCAAAGTGCTATACAGGCGCCTGCCACCCAGAATACTATCGACACACACTCGCATCATGGAGACAGCATGGAAGGTATCTACAAGAGTTTTTTTTGATGGGAAGAGACCCTGTGGGATAGCAATACTCTGAGAACTGGGAACCCTAACAGGCTTTAAAGAGCGGGACGAAACAGGAATAAGTATGCTAGATGACATGTGATCCGGGGACTGAACAAAGTAAGTACATGCAGATCAGACATGCACTCGCGGCTTATATCAACAAGCATTTTCAATGCAATAGGTCTCGCATTTACGCGAGTTTAAGCTAGTGGCATTGTAAATGACAATGCCTTTTATCTATGTTTTAAAAACGAAAACAAAAATAAAAGGCATTGTTATTTGCAATGTCAATAGCTCAAACTCGAGTAAATGCGAGACCTATTGCATTGCAAATGCTTGTTTTAAATACGTTGCCAAAAGCTGTCTGCAAATGGAGGCCAAGGGGTGGTGTCAATCTAGGCCGCGCTTGGGGGGCGTCCTGGCTTTACAATAAACCCCTAACGGCTCATCACAGTATACACGCATGAGACAAGCACTTATTATTTTGCTGCCTGGGTTCGTCTAATAAGAGGCCATGAAATGTAAGGTTACTTGCCCAGCTCAATGGCAATCGGCTCCTAAACATGAAAGGCTGAGTCAACACCCCTATTCGACGGTCGAGCCGGGCAATCTTCACTTGACATCACGACCCGATCATACTTTTAGCCACAGGGGCTCATGTAGGGCACAAAGGGGTCACAAGCATGGACCATCCCCGTCTTCTGTCCCCAAGAACGGCCAGCCCCCAGTGCCCCCAGTTAGGGGCAAAATTGTTCAAGCAAGTCCTTCGCGTGTCAAACTGTGAGAAGTAAAGCATGCGGAGGATTTATGGTTACTACTGGCAGAAAAGGTGTATGAGGTCATGTTCGTGACTGAAACATGGCTAAAAGATGATACCCTAGCAGCAGTGGCATTAGCTGTTCCCCCTGGCTTTAAAATATGCTGCGCAAATAGGGAAGGAGCTAAAAGAGGAGGGGGGTAGCGATTACTTTAAAGGACTCCTGGGATATAGCCTCCTCAACACTGTCAAATATGGACGTGATTGAGGGCCTTAATTTTTGCATTAAGACTAACCCGACAACCTCCTTTGCAGGCCTGCTGGTATATAGACCTCCAGCCTGCCCACCAAACATACACCTAGATTTTTGTAATTACATTGCGCAGAAATCCCTATTGTTCTCTAATTTTACGGCACTAGGGGACTTCAATCTGCATGTAAATGACCCTACCTGTGTGCAGGCTATGCAGGTTGTTTCCTCTCTTGACGGTGCTAATTTGCCCCAACATGTTAAACTTCCCACCCACAAAGCAGGTCTGATATTTTCCAACATACCGTCTTTGAAGACGGAAGCACCGAGCAAGCTGACTTGGTCCGACCATTGCTTACTTCCTTTTTCCTTTAGCTTGGCAAAACCCATTCTGCCTGAAAGTTCTCGATACTTTGTAAAGAGAAATTGGAAGATGCTGACGGCCGAGTTTTTAGGCCTAGTCTTGGCGGCCAGCCAACCTCTTTTATCGATGGACCTTAATGCAGATACTCAGTCCTTACGTAATTGGATTGCCAACGCAGTAGAGTCCACTGCCCCAGCCAGAGTCACCAAATCTATGAGAAAATCGCCCTCAGCCCCATGGTTCTCAGAGGCGCTCAGGACAATGAAAAGTAGGTGCAAACGCCTAGAGCGCCAATTGAGGGTGGACTATGATACTACTGCCAAAACGCTAAATAGGAAATCCTTGAAAGAAATGTACAAACTGATGAGGGTGGCTAGGAGAGATTACATAGCCAAGTGCATTGATAACACCGACAAACCTGGCAAAGTCATCTTCAAGGTGGTCAATTCCTTCCTTAAGCCTCGTGAACTGGTGATTGATGCCCAGCCCTCTGTGGCACTGTGTGAGAGAATTTCAGACTTTTTTGATTATAAAATTCGTAAGGTATACAGCTCGTTTTCAGCAGCAACTGAAACGGTCAAATCAGATATGATGATAAGGAAAGTACCTATGCCCCTCTTTTCTGAATTCGTCCCTATCTCTAAGGAGGAGGCTCTGGTAGCGATCAAGGGATGCAAGTCAGGCTCCCCGGAAGACCCGTGTCCTCCTAAATTATGGAAGGAATTGGCACATTCCTCCATTTATGTGCTGTCGAAAATATGGAACATGTCCCTTTCCTCCGGTATCTTCCCTGACCTATGGAAACACGCCACTCTCCTTCCCCTTAAGAAGAAACCCAATATTGATTCAGGGGAATTGAGCAATTATAGGCCCATTTCTCTGCTGCCAGCACCAGCAAAAATGCTAGATAAGGTAGTGCAGCGACAATTGGCCAACTTCATCGAGAGCCACAGTATCCTGCACAACACCCAATCTGGCTTTCGTGTTGGTTTCAGCACAGAGACAGCGCTACTAGAGGTGGCGGACTCAGTAAGATTGGCGCTGGATTCAGGGGCATCAGCTATGCTGGTGCTCCTGGATCTATCAGCGGCATTTGATACGGTAGACCACTCAATATTGGCTCAACGTTTTCTGGACATTGGGGTTGAGGGTACAGCCCTGGCTTGGCTGAAGTCATTTCTTTTTAAGCGCACACAAAGGGTGGCTCTACAACCGTATCAATATGACCGTAAACACCTATGGTGCGGGGTACCACAGGGGTCGGCCTTCAGCCCATTGCTGTTCAACATATATTTGGCCCCTTTATTTTTTCTGATAGCCAACTGGGGTGTGAAAGCGATTTCCTACGCTGACGACAGCCAGTTGGTATTTCCTTTTTATGATCAGTCAGAAGATTCTTTCAGGAGCTTTAAGGGCTGTCTGAGAGACATTGCTCACTGGATGAATAACAACAAACTTAAGTTGAATGCCGACAAAACGGAAGTGATGTTTTTTGGCAAAGACCTGCCCCCTGCGGCAGATCTCTGTTGGCCGGAGGAAATGGGCTCCCCACCCGTTCCGGCTGGCAGCGCCAACAATCTGGGAATAAAGTGGCAGACTGATCTATCCTTTTCGGCCCAAATTCAGCAGGTGACAGCTGCCTGTTTTGGCAGGTTGAGAAACCTGCGAAAGTTTATACACCTACTGCCAGAGACCTGTCGTCGGGTAGTAGTCCATGCCACAGTTACCTCTCGCCTGGACTACGCGAACGGCCTCTATCTGGGTTTACCGGCTTACCTGGTTAAGAAACTACAAATGGTTCAAAATGCGGCTGCGAGATTAATCAGACGTGTCCCATTTCGGCAGCATATCTCTCCGCACATCAAAGAACTACATTGGTTACCGGTAGCCAATAGAATCAAATTTAAGGCCTTAACCTTAGCTTTTTGGGCAGTCCATGGATCATGCCCCAGCTATCTGAAGCAGAGATTAGCTGCGTATAAGCAGACTCGGTCACTGAGGTCTAACTCTCAGAATCTGCTTTGCACCCCCCGAGTAAAGAAAGCCTGGTTAGGTGGCAGATCTTTCATGTTCGGGGCGTCCATGGTATGGAATTCCCTGCCTAATGCCTTGTGCCAGATTGGCTGTGAAACGCAATTCAGGAAAGCAGCAAAAACATGGCTTTTTAACCTAAATTAATCTTCGGGGATCCGGGCCGCTCAGGACTTCGTGCGTCACCTGTTGCTATAGCGCCGGGACACCTCCTTGGAGGTAGCTGTTCGCGCTCTATAAATGGCTGTATTATTATTATTATTAAGTAAAGTTCAGAAAAAGCATTAAAAAGGGAAGCAATAGTAACCCCGCCCCCTCCTACAACCAAAGAGGAATTCACCCCTATAATAGTAAACACCACCTATTAGGCACAAGAAAAACAAAATCCATGAAAATGTCCCCGCAAAAGGCACAGTTAAAGGGACAAGGTGGGTGCATCATTCACAGCAGCTGCAGGACCTGGAGGGGGCCGAGGGGGCAAGTAAAGAGAGAGCGAATTCCCCTCCCTCTAGCCTCGACAGCACTCTTTGCATCCCTGACTGTGAGAGAGACCAATGCATTCTGGGTGTTGGAGTCTCGTGTGCTTCCATTGAACTGATTAGATCAACACACCTGAAATCAATTACTTGTGGGTGAAACATTCAGCACTGGAGACAGTGTCTGTAGTGACCCCGGGGGGGTGGTCAGGACAGCAACAGACACCCTCGAGGACATGCTTCCGGTGCACCCTGCTGCAGTCCGATGCGCTAAAACTGCACACAGCACAAGAACAGAGAGACTGGACTCCAAACGACGAACACGCTGCGCTGGGCTTCCAGGCACATAGGACACCCTATGGTTGCCCTCCTAACTGTACCACTGCAACTCCCACCAACCATTCTTCTGGCATTTGGTTGACAGTGTGGGTGGGTAGGGGCTTTACTCCCAGAGGTTTCCAATCCAATGGCCCATAATAAAACCCATCAACCATCTCATGCAAGGCATGATTGCCCATTGGAATCTGGCTGTCGACGAGTTAAAAATGTTCACCAGCCTTGTGGCCAAAGTCAGCCGATGACTCCATGACCCTCAGAATGCCATGTATTCCTGGACTTGGGTCTTTTTAAAATTATTTTCAGTTGTTTAGTTCAACTGGATCAAGTGAAGAAAACCTGGACTACAAGTCCCAGAATGCAATAGGTTGCAAACTAAAATGCGGAAGTGGAGTCGACTGCTAGCCCTACTTACGGTTGGTTTATTTTTCCCATGTTGGGCGGCCGGGGCAGATGACTCGGACATCGAGTGACGACCACACACGTGGCAAGGCACCTCCCGCGACTGCGCCACGCGCCTCCGAAACATACTCCCACCTCCACATGCGCAGCATTTCACCCATGCAATTTCCCGGGCACGCGCGCCAAACTCTTGAACTCGCGCAGGCACTGAAAGGGGTTATTAAAAAACAATTTCGAAAAGGTATCCATTTAAAAAAACAAAACAATAAAAATAAAAGGCAAAGGTTTTGAAATTAGACTCCCGGTCCCTTACGTCAAATATAGGGAATATGAATTGTAAATGAGACATAATTACCTTGACAAGGTTGAGGCGGGCGCGCGCCTTGTGCGGCTCTACAATGCAAGCTAATCACGCATGGATCAGCAACATTACTTATAATTAGCAGCGTTGTGCTTTAAAACTTTTCTCGCGGACGGACACCATGAAAAAAAAAAGCGCGACCGCGAAAGACAAGATAACGATCAGGGAGGAATGCAGCTGGCACAATGCGCGCCGCTGCTCGCTCCCGAGACCCCTAGGCCATGGGAGTCTAAGTTTTGAGGGAAGGCGGGACATGCACCCGTCGTTGGCCATTTGCGTGCTTTCAATTATTGAAAGCCACACGCAAAGGCCAATGGGATGTGTGGGGGGAGGCACTGAAGTGATTCCTAGAGCCCTCTCCTAGAGCAGCGCATGCGGTCTGCGCTAGGCGAGACCTAAAAAGGGCACTACACTAGCCTAATCATCTCCATTGGCGGACAGGATACTTAGTCAGCCCCTGTATAAAAGCAGTTTCCCTGATGTGCAAAAACAATGATGAACAATTTGCCTGATGTCATGAAGTTACAAAAATAGAGATGAGCGCTAGATGTAGGAGACCTAGAGGAGGGAGAGTGGGTAGAGGCCCTGATAGCCCCAAGAGAAGAGGCAATCCGGTCTGGCTTCCAGCTCATACAGTTGCACATTTTGCCCAGGTCATACTATTCCAGGGTGATGCAGCATAAGATGGGGATGACAGAAATTGATCGGTTTCTCAAGGGGTGTTAGCAGCCAGGCTCCTTCCTCCATGTTCCATGGGCATGTCTAGAGGTATATTATTACGCTGAGAAAATATAGGACTGAATAGGTCAGCTTTTGAGGAGTCCAAGTGTGATCATTGCCTAGAGTTGTATACTTAACATATGGGCGGAAGACGGGATTCCCAAATACTCTAAACAATGAGTGTATTTGGGTTGGGCACTAACGAAACATCACCAAACTATAGGAAGCGGGGACCCGACCAGCCATGGCACCTTGGAAAGATGATTTTTACTGGTAAATGCTAGCAGAAAATACATTTATGAAAGCAGAGGCTGTCCCAAGACCATGTTCTGGGAAGCATGGCAAAACTATTGAAGATTGAATATCTTGATATGAAGCAAAATATAAATATTTTGGATACCCAAGGGTACGCAATGGGGTTTCCTTTTGCAAGTAACAAATGGGCCAGGTGTACTCTATGTAATAGGTGGCAGTAGGTAAGATCTTTGCTATGGATGCCTTGAGTGGTAACCAGTGTTTTTCTCTGGTATGTATTCAATACAATTCTTTTTTTTACAAGATTATTTTTAAAGTTGTTGTCTGGAGTTAGTCTCAATTCATTCGATATGTAGTAGGCTTTTGCCACGATTTGTAAATGTGCAGGGACTTAGCACTATGAAAGGTGAGGCTGCATGTGTTTCCTACTAACCAGGCAACTGGTTACTATGTCTGACATGGAAAGCTGGGCCTTGCCTCATCTTTCACTGTCTAGGCTAGTTTGATCGAGTATATATGACCTCACACATGGCAGGGAGTATGTTCGTTGATCCTAGACACAATATAAATCAATATTTCAATCCCAATAAAGTTGGAATGTCCAGCCCGGTTTATTACTTTTGAAAATGGAGTAACACTTTAAAACCACACTAAATTTGTGACACAGTAAAAATGAAAATAAATGATTAAGACCTCCAGTATTGAATCTTTCCTGTTGTCACATACTGTAGAATCATTCCCCATCATCTGGCTGGGAATCCCAAGTATTCTAAGGTAGCACAAACTTCTCATCAACATGACCATTGGGAAAAATAATGTTTATTTAGTAATACATTCACCTCATTAGAAACAGCTCAAACTTCACCAATGAGGTGAATGTGCTTTGCAATTTACTCCCCCTAGAGGCCTGCTGTCAGGTCCTTCTCGGTGGTTGGGGGGGGGGAGAGAAGGAGGGGTTACTGGGCATCAACTGCGGGGGCTGAGGTCATTTCCCACTGATTTCCGGGGCCCGTCCTACTATAGTTATGCAAACTGGCCAAGTACAAACCCTTCAGCACTTGACTCTCAGTGGCAATGATGACAAGAGGTCACAGGCTTCTCAGGGAGTAGTGTGGGTTTGGTACTCAGATAATACACATTAGTATAATAAATGATTGTCCAACCCAGAGCTTGACTTTCATGAAGAAAAGTACCGTAATGCACTCTAGAACTAAATACTACACATATGAAAATGAACACATGAACACAATGCAATTTAATGTCTTGCTGCTGGAACATGTCTTCTCCTCTTCTAGCTTTTGGCCCTGTTCTCCCCCACTTATGCACCAGGCGCTGCCCTCCCCAGGCCAGTAACTAGCTTGATTAGGCTCGGGTGCAGAGTGCTCCCGTATTCTTGTTATTGTGCATAATCTTGCTTTCAGTTCACCATTTCTCACCCAACTAGTCTCTCAGTCCATTCCCGAAGGTGCTATCAGGTGACTGCCCTCCTCCACTTCTGCTTGCCTGCTCTCGCGCTTCCAGACGGAGCGGGAGTCAATATTCCTCTGGACCTCCTCCATGGTGCCATCGATGATGATTTGGCGTCTCTGGTTATTGGGCACGGCTACTCGGGAAGTGCAGGATCTCTCAAGGGTGGTGCGGGGAGTGCTAGTGCAACCCAGCTCGTGCAGATTGGGTTTGGATCAGTGCAGTGAGACACATGCCAGACTCAAGCAGGAGGTAAGGCTTGTACAGGCTTTGCTAGATGGATGAGGACTACAGCTTAGGTCATGCAGATGGCTCATGTCATGCATCTGCGGACCCCCCCTCAGCGCCTTGAGACCCTCACGGGTGAGTAGAGCGCTTACAATTCCCTGATTGATTGATTGATTGATTGATTGATTGATTGATTGATGCATCGACTTCAATCACGCTGCAGCTTCAACAATAGTGCTTGGCTTTGAGCCAGGAGCACACTAGTCACACTCTTCATTAGTTTCTTTTCAGGGGATCCTTGGTATTGGGATCAACTGTTCTTGTCCGCAACAATGGCTTGTTCCTTCCCCCTTCTTCCATGCAGAACTTTACAGCAATAAGCTCTTTCCCCAGATTGGACTCCAGGTGATGTCCCCTCACCTCTGGGAAGCTGGGAGCCAGGCAGACACCAGCTCTGGTTGTGCAGTAGTCCTCTGTGGATCACCCCCTCCTTAGTCAAAGAGAACTTGAAACTGGAACAACAAGTGGGTCAAGAGGTCCCACTTTCAAACAAGGATGGAAAGCAGTATATATGTTTTTTCTGTCTGCACTTTCAGAGCCTGTTTGGGTCAGTGCTTCTTTCATATTTCTTTCTGGGGCTGTTGTCCAGACCAGGCTTTTGTCTTGAATGATGCTTCTCAGTGCCGGTCGTCCCAAGGCTGGAGCACCCACAAGAGGGGCACAAGAAGGTGTGAGCATTCTGTGCTATCAACAGACACACCGACAGTGAAAAAGAAAAGAGACAAAAGACTGACCCCCTTTTAAAGGACCCTTTACACTCTGACTGTAGGAACTACAGGTCTGCCAGTCATTCCTATCATCTAACAAATGATTGTTTCAGTCAGGAAGACCAATAAGCAATCCTCTAAATAAAAAGGAACTAATCAAATTTCTATGTTTCGGGTCTGTCTCCTCTTTCCTTTTCCCTATTTAGTGTCTAGGTTCCCTCCGTTCAGTCTAAGGAATGTCAGCAATATATTTCGACGGTCTGGGAAAGCAATCTCACCCACATCTTGTGCACGTTAACAGGCCAAGGGTTTCCAAAATGGAGCAAACACAAGGAGAAGATGGATGGAGCGCTGAAACTTTTCAGACACTCACCCCTAGTCACAGATCTGGGTTGAATCCATCATCATTCTTTAGCTCACTTTGCAACCCCAGTTCAAACCCAGCCATATGCAAATCAGTCTTGACCCTGTTCCTCATGGGAACAGTCCGGCCCAAACTGGCAAGTCAGGTCCTCTCTGGACCGGAAACAAGCATCCTGGGACTGGTTTCGGGGTAACACCCCTCATCAGCCAGGCTAGCTTGAATCCAGTGGCAAAGTGAGCAAGGGACCCACGTCTGGGCACATCCTGCCAACTTAGAGCGAACAAAGCAAACACAAGGAGATGATGGACGGAGCGCTGAAACTTTTCAGACACTCACCCCCAGTCACAAATCTGGGTTGAATCCATGTTATGTTATGTTATGTTAGCTGGGTATTTGTAAAGCGCACAGCTACTCAGTTGAGTGTCCCGGCGCTGACGACATCTAGGCGGGGCTGACGGGAGACGCTGCTCCAAAGGAAGCCTATTGCTGAAATAGCCAGGTTTTCAGAGCCTTTCTAAAAGTAAAAAGATCCTGCATCTGTCTGAGGCCCAAAGGTAGGCTGTTCCACAGTTTGGCTGCATGCACCTGGAAGGAGCGGCCTCCTGTTCGAGCGCGGGTGAACTTGGGGATGATAGCCTGCTGCAAAGAGGATGACCTCAGAGTACGGCTAGGATAGTAGAACTGTACTCTTTTCCTGATATAAGAGGCACCTGTACCGTGAAGAGCTTTAAAGGCTAGAACGCCCGTTTTAAAACTGATTCGCTTACGGATCGGCAGCCAGTGCAGGGCTTTCAGATGGGGCGACATCCGTGTTCTGGGGCCGAGCATAAGAATCGCCCTGGCCGCAGCATTCTGAGCCACCTGAAGACGAGAGAGTAAATATTCAGGTAGTCCCGTGTACAAAACGTTCACATAGTCCAGCCTAGATACTATCAAAGCCTGGACTACAGTTTTCCTGTGACTGACTGGGAGAAGGGGCAGAAACTGCTTGAGCATTTTGAGCATGCCAAAGCATCCCCCTGCTACAGTTTGAACCTGATTTTTCATGGACAGGTTGTCATCCATTTTGACCCCTAGATTTTTGACTATCTTGACCGGGGATGTAGGAGGGGACATATCGGCCGGCCACCAGTCACGCCACACCTCGCAAGGGGAGGAACCCAAAAAAATCCATCATCGTTCTTTAGCTCACTTCGCCACCCCAGTTCAGACCTAGCCATATGCAAATCAGTCTTGACCCTGTTCCTCATGGGAACAGTCCAGCCCGAACTGCCAAGCCAGGTCTTCTCTGGACGGGAAACAAGCATCCTGGGAACCTATAGACCTGTGTCACTCTGGTTCACTCAGACACTCACTATGTGTGTAGCACACAGACAGACCACACACAACATACATATACCACTGCTCTCAGGATCTTAGCGGAAGAATCCCGGCTCATCTGTAGCAGCAGAATTTTATATGAGTGAGCCTGCAGGCCTCCCTCTTATTTATCTGGTCACACTAGAATTTTCAAAAACATGGTATGCTGCCAACACTCCCCTAAACGCATGAACCTGGGACAGAAATATTAGTCCTCTGCTACTATGGAGAGTGTGCTTGGTGTACCAGATACATGCACTTGGGCAAGCAGGGCAGGGGACACAACTGTACATCATGCAGGGAACATTTCCGTCCCAGCAGACATCCCTCCCAGATCAGACTACATGGAACCTTGCTTTACTGCTGAAGAAGTTTGACCGCCGGATGAGTTAAACTAGCAACAAAGTCCATCGGCATTTCTGTGGTTCATTCCAGCCTTAAGGTTTACTGTGAAATTCGGACTTGCAGTGAGATAGACCATCTCAACAAATTGAGATTTTCACCCTTCATCACCATGAACCACTTGAGTAGTTTGTAATCTGTTTGTACCACAAACATAGCACCAATTAGACACAGGCAGAATAAATAGCAAACTATTGCAAAGCACTCCTCAGTCCTACCTGTCCATCCCATTCTCCTCTGTGGCCACCCAGTTCTCCTCTGTGGGTAGTAACCTACGACTAATAAAGGCCACCAGATGATCTCTCCCCTTATCATCAAGCCGAGTCAGGACTGCTACAACTCCTTTGTCTGAAGAGCCTGTCTGGGCAAAGAAGGCTTAACTGTAGTCAGGGGGCCTCATTACAGGTGCTTTTAGTGCTCTCTTCAGTCCCTGAAAAGCTTTCTGACATTCCTCAGTTCAGATCACCTTCTTGGGCTACATATTGGATGTCAAAGGGACCACTGTGCTCCCACAGTTAGCTATAAAATTCCTGTAGTAACCAGTCAGTCCTAAAAAGGCTTTGCCATCAGCTTGGGTAGAGGGTACTTCGCACTCTATGAAAGACTGGGCAACCAATGGGTGAATCTTTCTACTTCCTACCTGGTGCCCAAGGATAGACTACAGTGGACTGCTCCACATGGCACCTGGCCGTCCTGATGGTCAGTCCTCCCACCCTACATTCTGGCCAACACCAATTCTAGGTTTCTCAGGTGGCCCTCCCATGAATTGCTAAACACCGCAATATTATCCAGGTAAGCCACACAGAACTCTTTTAGCCATGACAGAACGCAGTTCACCCATTTTTCTAAACCCAAAGGGGTAAACCTGAAGTAGCCCTTCTAGTGTACAAAATGTAGTTGACTCCTTTGCACTAGGTGTTAAAGCAATCTGTCAGGACCCACTGATCAGATCAAAGGTGCTCAAGTACTTTGCAGCACCCAGCCGGTCCACAAGCTCATCAGCTCTGGGGATCGAATGTGCATCTGTCTTGGTGACTTCATTAAGGCCTCAGTAATCCACACAAAAGTGTAAGTATGTGGAATGTTGCTGGGGCACCAAAAATCCTGGACTGACCCAAGGGCTCTGAGAAGGCTCAATCACCCTTAAGTGGTTGGCAACAGGGAGGTTACGTTGCCAGGCACCTCAGGAGTATGAGGGATATATATGTTTTTTAGTTGAACTTAAGTTATTTGCTGATGCGTCTAAGCTTAGGACGAGGACTGATTGCCGAAACCTTGCATTAAAGGCCACACTGAGATCCCTGGTACCAAGTATTTGTGTCCTTCTCCTGAATTTACTATAAGAAGAATGACCTGCTTTTTATAGCTGACTTGGATTTTCTAACGACTATTTGATGAGAAAGTTCTTCCAGTATGATACATTGGTAGACTATGGACAATCCCGATGAAGGTGGGGCATATATAGGATTATTCCACTGAAACATACGTCAATGGTTCTAATTTGTCCAGTGTTGTACACCGTCCAAGGAGCATATGAAAATCAGACTAATACCTCAGCCAAATTTCAGGTGGCTGCAAGGCAACAGGGGCCATGTTTTTAACTCTTCATTGGACTGTGTGAAATATCACTTTGATGGTTGTACGGCTTTATCAATTTTTTCCTGGTAATTTGTTCCTTGTGTTTTGTGTAATTTGATTATATTTTTGATTGAATTTATGATGAAATTAAAATAATCAGTGTAAGAATAAAACAATGTATTCGTAATAAGTTTTGGGTGTGTAGTAGATATATCAGAGGAAATTTTAAAATTTACAATACCTATCCTTGAACATTCATTAAGGCGAAAAAAAAGTATTTAATACGAAGTAAAAGAAACTGTTTTTGTGCCTTGTGTCAATCACCCCTAACTCCAGCATCTTTGACACCTCTGCTTTGAATCATTCCTGGATTTGGGCAGAGGTGATAAGTCTTGCTCTTGGCAGAGTAACTATCTCCTGTGTCAGTCTCATGAACACAGACAAGTGGCAACCCTGTAGTCAGTGAGACGAAGTGAGAAACCCTCTCCCAAAACTTCTCTACATTCTTTCTGCAGCTCAGATGTAAAGCCATGGGGGCAAGTTGTACCCTTCCACTCCACAGGCCCATCCCTCATGTTACTATGCAGCAAGTCAGGAAGAGGTTCACTGTCTTCCTCTGCCATAGCTACGATGTTCACTGTGCAATTCCTTTGGAGATAATGTTTCAGCCGGTTCACATTGAATATCATTCTGGGTTCCCTTGTGGCAGCTGTGTCCATCAAGTAGTTTATATTGGGTCCTTACTGCACTACCTTCTATGGTCCACACCATATATCCTCCAAAGCTCCGGGGCAAGTGGGCTTTAGCGCCAAGACTTCCTAAACTTACTGTTACCCAGTTAGCATTGCTTTTTGGCCATTTCTTGGAGTAATTCCCTCTGATCATCATTGTGCTCCAAATCTTCATCGGGTAAGACCCAGAAGAAAAAGAAATCTAAAATTCAAAGCACTGTTCAACTTTGTCGCACTGGTCCAAGTCCAAGTGATTGGACGAGGCGCAGGACAATGCCACAAATCTAGGTCCCGCTCCCACATGTCAGCTGCAGAGCCGGAGACTGGGTCTGCTCCGTCCCTCCCAGAGTTTAGCGAAGCCAGAGCGAACCCTGGCAGCTAAAAGAATTTTATGAGGCCTTTGGGCTCCATGGGTTCGGCAGTTGCCTCAACCGGAATCCCGCCAGTAGGTTCACCCTCTGCAGCAGTCAGCCCTTTGGATCAATTCCTAGATCTGGATTGGCTCCGGTCACGAGTCTGTGTCCTTCCTCGTAGTCTGTTCCAGTAGTGCCATTCCCAGTGGGGCCTTACCCATCGTTATACCCTACTTTGATACGGAACCGGGCAGGCGCCATCCAATGTTAACTCTAGTGCTGACCGGACCAAGACCAGGTCAGAGAATGTGCCTCTTGTTACTGACCCTGTGGGGAATACGATTGGGGTGGATCTTAGTATCCCTGTGGCTATCCTGACTCCTGGAAGAGCCCATGGCGGAGGAAAACTGGTATGAGGAACTGACAGATGCCAGTGGTCTGGACACCTCTCCTGACACTGGCCTAGTTTCTCCTCCTAATGTGGCAATGAAGAAAGGGGCTTCATTTGCCATGGTGGTGAGAAGGGCGGCTGAGGCCCTGGACTTTACGCTACCCTTGACGGCAGTCAAGACTAACGTCTTGACAGAGGTGCTTCAACCCGGGATAGCCCCCCACGGGGAACCTCTTCTCCTCTTTAATGAAGCCCTCACTGATGTCCTTTTCGGGGCCTGGGCCAAGCCCTGCAGATGCGCTGCTGTGCATAGGACCATTGCCTGCTGCCATTGGACTGCTCCTGGGGGCCCACCCTTCGTCACCCAGCACCCTACCCCGGACAGCCTGGTTGTCAAGGCCCCCACCTCCAAGGTTAATTCTGGCATGTTCCCTAACACACCACTGGATAGGGAATCCAAGAGGCTGGACACTTTTGGCAAGAGGATTTTCTCTTCCACCAGCCTTGCACTGCAGTCCATGAACACCGCGTGTCCCTTCAGCCGATATTCACAGACAGTTTGGAACTCAGTTGCGCAAGTGCTGCCCATGGTTTCATGGGAGCCTCAAGGCATCCTGTCACAGGCTTTTGCAGATGACAGGGATGCAGCAAAGTTCATAATATGCTGCGTACTGGACATAAAAGACTCACTAGGTAGAATGATTGCTTCGTCAGTGAGAATTTGTCGCCATGCCTGGCTGAGGTCAACTTGCTTTTCGGGGGATATCCAGGCATACCTTATGGAGATGCCCTTGGATGGCAATTGCCTGTTTGGTGATAAGGCAGATTCAGAGCTCAAGAGCCTTAAGGACAGCAGGGCCACCGCCTGGTCGTTGGTACTCTTCCAGCCCCACACCAGCCTCATTCTGCCTTTCACCCCTTCCGTGGCTAAGGTAGTGGCCACCAGCTGCATTATTTTCCACCCAGCCACCGTGCCTAGCAGACTCCCCAGTCCTTTTGTGGCTGCGGAAATGGTTCCCACAAGCCTTGTGGGAAACAAGGCCAGAGATCTGCCCAGTCCAACACCCCCACCCCCTCGGGCAGCATCCCCTAAATTCCTTTAATATGCTCTTGCTCCATAATAGGCAGCCGGTCAGCAGCCGGATCCAGCTCATCTGCTCTGATGGCAATCTAGCACCTCTGTCAACTGGGTGCTCCAAACTGTTCATTGAGGTTAGTACCTTTCACTCACAGAAACTCCGTGGCCCATGTCACCATCTTCAGATTGGCTAATAAGAGAACCACCTCTCCCTGTTGCGTCAGGAAGTACAGCCTCTACTGGCCAAAGGAGCTATCGAGAGGATGCCGATATCAGAAGTATGGCATGGTTGCTACTACTCCTACTTTCTAGTGCCAAAGAAGGATGGAGTCCTCTGCCCTATTCTACGCCTACACCCTCTCACATACTTCCTGAAAACTGAGAAATTGAAAGTGCTCACGGTGTGTCAGGTGTCCCCTGGACTTTGGAGACTAGATAGTAGTGCTGACCCACAGGTGTTACCTGCTTTTCATGATGGGCCTGGAACACTTTCAGTTTGCTGTGCTCCATTTTGGCATTACCAGCACCCCTCGGGTGTTCACCAAGGTGATGGTGGCGGTTGCAGCCCATCTGCAGAGGTCAGAGGTTCCACTGTTTCCCTACCTCGATGACTAGTTGTTAAAAGCAGGTGCCCCCAGGCAGATATTGTCCACCTCCACTACGGCAGACCTTCTACATTTGCTGAGGTTCACTATAAACATGCTGAAGTCACACCTGACCCCCTCTTTGACAGTCCCTTTCATTTGAGCCATTCTGTAAACAGTGCAGTTCTGCGCCTATCCTCCAGAGCGGCGAGTCTAGGATATTCAGGCTATGATTCCGGTGTTTCAGCCTCTATTCTGGATTTCAGTGAGACTGACTCTAAGGCTGCTGGTCCTCAAGGCCTCCTGCATCCTGTTGATAAAGCATGCCCGCTGGCATATGCGAGCTCTGCAGTGGGACCTGAAATCCCAGTGGGCGCAGCATCAGAGGAATCTCTCTTACTTGGTCCAGATTTTGGGGGGAACTGCAAAAGACCTGCAGTGATGGCTGACAAACCGCTACTGCGTCAGTGGAAGATCCCTTCCCCACCTAGATCTCACAGTGGTGACAGATGCATCACTCCTAGGTTGGGGCAGCCATCTGGGAGAGTTGGCGATTAGAGGACTCTGGTCTCCAGTGGAGTCTCAGCTTCACATTAGCTTTTTGGAGCTGAGATCAATCTGCCTGGCAATGTAAGCCTTCCTACCCTCCATCAAGGGGAGGTTGGTTCAGGTGTTCACGGACAACACCACCGCCATGTGGTAATACAACAAACAGGGTGGGGTGGGGGCGTGGACCCTGTGTCAAGAGGCCCTGCGTCTATGGACTTGGCTGGAACGTCAGGACATTTTTCTGGTCATAGAACACCTAGCAGGCTGTCTGAACGCAGGGGCAGACAAACTCAGCTGTCTATGCCTAGTGGATCATGAATGGCGTTTCCAACCGGGGGTGGTGCAAGGTTTCTTCTGTGGCTGAGGAGAACCTCGGTTAGATCTTTTTGCCACCGCCGAGAACAAAAATATCAGCACTTCTGATCATTGTAGTTTTTAAGGCAGCTCTTGCTCTGAGATACATTTTGTCTCAAGTCAGGCTCAGGACTCCTGTATACCTTCCCACTGATACCACTCCTGCCTCGAATTCTGAAGAAGATCAGGATGGACTGGGCTCAAGTCATCCTTGTGGCTCGGGATTAGGAATGGAGATTACTCGTGAGCATGAACATCGGTCCTCCGGTCAGGCTGCCCCTTCGGAATGATTTCCTGTCACAGCAACAGGGCTCGGTTCTGCACCAGAACCTCTTCACGTTCCGCCCTCGTGCATGTAGATCGAGTAGCGGCATTTAACAGGTTTTAATTCTTCCCTCTGAAGTTATACTGCCAGCCAGGCGTCCATCAACAAAGAATGTATATGCCTGCTGTTGGGACACGTTTGTGGCTTGGTGTGCCGAAAAGCATGTTGATCCGCTTTCTGCACCTTTGTCGAAGGTATTGTTTGTTTTATCTTTAGACCGGGAAGGCTTTGCTTTGGGCACAGTTAAAGGGTATCTTTCAGCCATTTCGGCTTTCTTACGGTTGCCAGATCAGCCATCCCTGTTCAAGTCACCTGTTGTGACCTGTTGTGACCTGTTTCCTGAAATTATTTTAACACATGTTTCCACCTAAACCCTTCATTATGCCTCAATGGGACTTTACATGGTCTTAACCTTTTTGATGTGTTCACCCTTCGAGCCCAGCCATATTTGCCCTCTGCGTATCTTGATGATTACAATACTCTTCTTGGTGGCCATTACTTTGGCCAGAAGGGTTAGCGAGCTACAGGCACTCTTGGTACACCCTCCATATACTAGTTTCTTGCCAAACTAGTTCTCTGCACTCCTGCCTCTTTTCTGCCAAAAGCGGTGACGCCTTTCCATGTCAGCCAAAGCATCATGCTGCCGACCTTCTTTGCTCCGCCTGACTCCTCTTAAAATTAAGAGACTCCATCGCCTGGGCCCAAAAAGAGTGCTGCTGTTCTACATCGATCGTACCAATGACCACCGGGTGGATAAGCAACTGTTTGTTGGGTTCACCGGACTGAAAAAAGGAAAAGCAATGCAGAAATGGACCATCTCTAGATGGATTGTGCTCTACATGAAGATCTGCTATGCACTGGCCGAGAAGCAGCCCCCTGAAGGCTTGTGAGCTCATTCCACCAGAGCTAAGGCTACGACCACTGCATTAGCTCTCAGAATCCCTGTTCTGGACATCTGTCAGGCTTCTAGATGGGCATCTCTCCACAGATTTACAAAGCACAACTGGCTTGACAGTCACGTCCGTCATGACTGTCATTTTGCCTGTTCGGTCGTCTAGGACTTTTTGGTCTGAACCAGTTTGCAGGTCCACCTAGGGGGAGGTATCGCTTTGGTATCTGTTCTAAGATGAGGAATTTGTAGCTAGAAATCTCTATCAGATAAAGAAGTTACTTACCTTTGCTAACGCCTTATCTGATAGCGACTATCTAGCTGCAGATTCCTAAATGGCCTCCCAACATCCGTGCTTCTGTGAAATGGTTTTTTACCTACCTAAGGTTCCTGCTGGTTCTTAGCATCTGCACACTGGTCCATTAGCCTTGTGATGTGGCTCTGTGCTTCTGGTGCAGAAATGTCACGAAAAGAAACTGACGTCAGCATGCGGAGGTGGTGCCTATATATGCATCGCGCATGTCACTTCTGGGGCAGATGACTCCAACGCTGAGTAGCCCATCGATGCCACTTACCAACATGCAGAGGTACTGCTCAAGATTTTCCAGATCCAGTCGACGCCTGGGGAATATTCTAAGGTAAGGAATCTATCTGCAGCTAGATAGATTCTCCACCAGATAAGGCGTTACCGAAGGTAAGTAACTTGTTCAACTGTGCCTTGGTCTTATCTCCATACTTACCACTCAGCTGTCCAGTAGGACAGGTTCTAAAAAATCCCTCTTTGTTGCTTCATATTCCCAGCCAGTACGACAGAGGATCTAACTTATGCTGGGTCTTTCTAATGCCCAGATGCCATGCCAAGGACACTTTGTGGATCAGTGACAACAGAAAGCTCCTGTGCTGTATTGGAACCAGTAGCCTCTTGCTAGCACCTGCCTCAATATTCACAGCTCACTCCTTAAAGTAGGTCATCCTCCTAGCCCACATATTGTGGCTTCTAACCACTCTTGTTGAACTGCTCCTGGGCGTCCTTTCTAAGTCCCACCAGGGCACTCAACCTGTGCCTTGCTGAATTCTTCCCAGTTAGGTTCTCTAGCAGCTAACACCTGCATTGATAAAGACTCAAACACCTGCTCTCCTTTGGGTAGTCCACTCTCCTACATGTCTGGAGCAGGGGCATTGGATGCAATAGCCAGTCCCTTCTGAGAGCTTGACCTGATTCGCTGACTGCCTTGTCCTAGTCTCAGCAAAGTGAGAGCATGCCAAGTCTCACCCTGAGACTGGCATGCAGCCTGTGCTCTGGTCAACACAGCTGATGTTGTACAAGTCATGAAGGTTTCTTGTCCTGATACTAAGCCCAGGGAAACCAGATTGTAATCCAAAAGACATCTAGCACCTTGCTACTCACTTACCATTGATTTCCAGCTCATCTCGGGCCATCAGATACTCCAAGTCCTCCCCACTGGCTACTAAGCCTGTGCCATTGGCACCTGGAAGAATTTGTAGTTCCATATTCTCCTGCATCTCGGACAGCAGGAACCTTCCTCCCACTGATATTAGCTTCTAACACAGACCCCATTGCATGAGTGAACGTGGTTCAAGACAAGTTGGTCCCTTTTCCAAATGTTCACAGTAACTAGGCTAAGTGCAACAGTTGTATCTTGAGTCCCTTACCCCATAGTCAACACACAAGGTATGATAGATACAGCTAGTACAGGGCCTTTCACCCGAGTTTCTCTTGAAATGTCGTATCTTGTGACACTTAAAAAAGGTTATCAATTTGGGCTTTGAAGAACCTTCCTGTCCTCCCGTTTCCTTCTTTTGTTTCTCACTTGGAACCTAATTCATATTCTGTTCCTGTCCCGCTTTAAATCTTTGGGAATTGTCCTAGCCCTTTACCTCCTTTGTTCCTTGCTTGGAACCTAATTGATCTTCTGTTCCCTTTGGAATTGTCCTAGCCCTTGCCCTCTACTTTAGAACCAGTCTGTAGAGAGTTCCTTTCCCCTTTTGATTTAGAGCCATGCTTCCTCAGTCCCTTGACAGCCCTGTCAGCTAACACTGCATGTTTCTCTGGATCCATCTGTCAAAAAGGACCATTACCTGTTTAGGGCATGAAAATGCTTGGCATCCATCCATCTCACCCACTCATTCCAATCAACCAATACTCCATAAGTCCATGTCTCAAACCTTACACCATCTGTTCGCTTACTTTCTTTAAATCTTAGCAGGTACTGAGCTGTCTTCAGCCCAAACCTTCTGATTAGTGCATCTTTCATTCACTCATACACGTTTTGCTCAGCTACAGGCATCTTTCTATACTTATGACAGTTATTGCCTTAGGCACATCATTCAAAGCCTAAGCCTTACAAGCCATTTCAAAATGCACACACCTTACCAAAATATCTGGTCCCTTCACATACATGTGCACAAGCTCTATAACACAGAACCCGTCACCAAATATACCAACAGCGGTATGTGACAAGGGCTTAAACAAACACCTTGTGCTTTCTCTTGTCAGGCCTACTCCAGGTCTGTTTGAATGCCGCACAAACCCCGCAATACAGTGCTTCCTGCTAGAAATATACAAACGTGGGTGGGTTTACCAAACATCAACCCATGCAGATTTAGGCATGGTCTCCTCGTCAGAACATGCCCCATACCTCGTGACTTACAAACATAGCCAAAAGCATTTCAGCCCCTCACACCAACCTTAGGTACTCCCCACTGTGACAATCAGACCCCCAGCCAGCAATGCAGTGACTTCACCAAGCCTAGCAGGACTGGTGCTCCCACATGGATTACTTGCCTGATTCCGAAACTCTTTACAAGAGGCGCGGCAGCCTCGTCTGTCACACCCTTCCCCGGGGAACATGGCAAGCCGTACTCTCCTTCCGGATGCTGCTCAGATCTCCTCCGGATCACCAGCGAGTCCCCCTCTGGTATGTTCATGAAATTTTATTTTTTTTAATTTTTTATTTTATGCGTTTTTATATAGCGCAGACTTTACCCGAAGGTGTCAGAGCGCCTCACAATAGGAACAGTAACATTACATGAGGAGAAAATTACAAGTGAGCATAATACAAAAGCAAGCGTTACATTACATGAAGAAAAAGTGACAATTGTGCAAATAACAAAAACAAACAAGATACAAAAAGAGGTAGCAAATGATACGTTACAAGAGGAAAAAGTGACAAGTGTGCATGAGACATAAGATACAAAATACAAATAGAGGTATAATACTGCAATAAGTGGCAGTCACTCAGAACACACTGGGAAGGCACTTCTATAGGCATGGAGTACAGAATTTCCTATAGTGGAAGAACTTCCTTGAGGGAGTAGAGAGGGCGTGAATTAGGTTTGGAAGTGTCTTTGGAGAAGGAGAAATTTGAGGTCAGTTTTGAAGGACCGGGAAGAGGTGGTGGTCTGGAGCTGAGGCGGAAGTGAGTTCCAGATTCTCAGTGCGTTGCCTGAAAAGGATTGGGCCATCGATCTTTCCTTTTTGAAAGTGGGAGGTTCAAGCAATAAGTTTTCCGCATTACGTGATGGTCTAGAGCCTCCAGAGAGTTTTAGTTTATTCGCCAAGTAGCGAGGAGAGGAGGAATGCAAGGCTTTGTGGGTGATACAGGCAGTCTTGTAGATAGATCTTGCCTCGATGGGAAGCCAACGGAGGGAGGATAAAATGGGTGTGATGTGGTCGCTTCTTTTGGTCCCATATATGAAACGAGCTGCTGAATGGAGCACAGATTTGAGGGGGACAGGTGGGATTTGGGGAGGCCAGTAAGAAGAGAATTGCAGTAGTCCAGTCTAGAGAGAACCAGCGATTGGACCAGGGTTTTTTGGTCTTGCTCTGGGAAGAAGCGTCGAATCCCCCAGAGAAAGCGCAGTTGGTATCGAGCAGACTTTGCAATGGAATTGATGTGGGAGAGTAGATTGAGTTTTCTGTCGAGTATGACACCAAGGGATTTTGCGCTGTCGACAATGATAGGTTTATTGTTAAGTAGATTCATCTGATCCATCCATGATTGAACCGGAGGAGGAGAGAGTGAGGAGGAGAGGAGGAGGAATTCAGTTTTGGAGGAATTCAGAATCAATTGACGAGTTAGCATCCAGTTTTGAATGGAGTAGAGTTTAGGATGGAGAGATCGTGTGTGGGGGACACCTTGAGGTAGATTTGAGTGTCGTCCGCATAGAGATGATAGAGGATCCCAGATTTACTTAGGAGATTTCCCAATGGTTCCAAATAGAGGTTGAACAAAGTGGGTGCAAGTATAGAGCCTTGAGGAACACCTTGACCTACCGCCAAAGGAGATGAAAGACTGTTCGCTATTTTGATCATTTGGGATCTATCAGAGAGGAAGGAAGCAAACCATTTAAGCACTGTGCCTTCCATGCCCATTCTCTGTTGAAAAGTGTTAAGGAGAGTGTTGTGATTGACAGTGTCAAAGGCTGCAGAAAGGTCAAGGAGAATTAGAAGACAAGACTCCCCTGAATCGAGTATCCGCAGTGCGTCATCAATCACTTGCAGCAGGGCTGTTTCAGTGCTGCAGTTTTGAATGAAGCCAGACTGGAAATTGTGAAGAAGATCATTGTCCTTGATATGACGGGAAAGTTGTTTCGCTACACATCTTTCTGTGATTTTCGCAAGAAAAGGTAGGTTAGTGATGGGGCGGAAGTTGTTGAGGTCGTTCGCATCAGCAGTGGGTTTTTTAAGAAGAGGGGTAACCTGCCCATTTATGAAGGGAACAGGAAGGGAGCCTTGACAGAGGGAGAGGTTAACCAGAGTGGTCCAATAGGAAAGAGAATGGGTGTAGAAGTCGATTGCAATGGCACTAGGGATGGGGTCAAGAGAATGGTTGGAGGGCTTTGTTTCGAGGATGCATTTGAGGAGGGCATCTTCAGAGATGGAGTCAAAGTTCTGCCAAATGGCTAAGGATTTGCGCTCCTCTGGAGGGGTAGGATGAATGACCTGATCCACAAGTGATTTCACTTTTTCGTCAAAGAATAAAGCAAATTCTGCTGCTTTCTTTGTAGAATCCTCCAACTTGGAGGTTGGGGGAGGGCTGTTTGTATTCTTGATGAGGTCGAATAGTTTTTTGGGTCTATTTTTGGCTGAGTCGAGGAGGGTTCTGAAGTGCGATGCTTTTTCAAGGAAGATGTGCTTGTGGTACTTGGATCTTGCTGAACGAAGCGTGGCCAAATTATTGGTGGAGGGCGCTTGTCTCCATTGTTTCTCCAGGATTCTTAGGTACTTCCTTTCTTCATAAAGGGATTTGTTGAACCAAGGTGCTGAGGGAGTAGGCCTTTTCCTTTTGCTTTGAAGAGGAGCAACGTTGTTGATTTCGACTGCAAGCACTGAGAGGCATTGGGAGGTGAGTTCATTCACATCCAGGTTCGGGTCTAGCCTTGGAAGTGATAGCAAAGCCGAATCACAGAGGGTACCGAGGTCAATATTTTTCGTGTTACGGAACCATGAAGTAGTCCTCTTAGGTTGGCCGAGAGTTATAGAGTGTGATAGGTGAAGAGAGAATGGGATGAGGAGGTGGTCAGACCAGTCTACATGAATAGGGATAGCGATAGTAAGCATGTCTGCTTTAGAAATAACAAGATCCAGGATTGAGCCCTTAGAGTGTGTTGTTTCTGTGCAGTGTTGGATAAGATCGTTTGCAGAGAGAAAGGTGGCCAGCATATTAGCAGAAGAGTCTTCCAGCGAGCCCCAGTGGAGATTGAAGTCACCCACGAAGATCTGATTGTCACTTTGCGAGTATTGGTCGCTGATGAAGTCAGTGAGTTCCTCCATAAACGAAGGGCCGCTGCCAGGCGGGCGGTAAATGGCATGGAATCTGAGGGGTGAGCGTTGGTGCAAATGAAGCTCAAGAGAAAGGCATTCAAAAGTGCGGAAGGAGCTGTTAGGAAAAGCCTTGAGTTGAAGGGAGTTTCTAAAGATGACTGCAACACCTCCCCCAACTTTGTCTATTCTGTCATTTCTCAATATAGAATAGCCTGTGGGTAATAGGAGATCAAACATAGAGTGAGAGGTATCGTTGAACCAGGTCTCTGTGAGGAAGAGCATGTCGATATTGTGAAGGGTGATGGTATCGGAGATTTCAAGTTTGTGTTTTATTGCAGATCTGCAGTTGTGGATCAGACAGCGCTACTCTGCAGAGACTGTTTTGGTGACAGGGGCACTTGGGCTATGAGGGGGGATAGGGATATTGTACTTATATGAGGGTGCTCGGGAGGATTTAGGTGGATGATTGGTTCTGACAGAGGAGATGGTCGGAATAGTGTAGATAGTAGGGTTACTTGGAGAGGAAAGTGGAAGAAGGGTGGCGTTTGAGGACTTGAGTGAGTTTGCGATGTTTGCAGGCGACAGGCTATGATTGGCTATTTTGGGGTGTGGGGGCGAGGTGCATCTCATGGGAAGGTGAGTGTTTTCCAAAGGAATTGAGGTGTATGGAAAGGTGGAAATCTTGGAGCTTAAGAGTGAAATGGTAGCTTCAAGCTGGGCGATGGAGGTGATGAGAGAACCTAGCTTATTTTCCAGAGAGAGTAGGGCAGAGCACGGCATGTTGGGTGGCTCGATAGAAACAGGAGGGGGTGCAATTGGGGGCGGAGGGCAGGGAGAGGTGGGGGTACGGGAGGGGAGTTGGGGTACAGGGTTCAGGGGTGGGGAAAGGTGGTGGTTGAGAGCGGGCGTTGGTGCATCAGAGGTGAAAGGAGAGTTGTCTTTGTTGACGTTGCAAGAAGGATAGGAATTGAGGACAAAATTAGGGGGAGATAGGTGAGGAACGAGGCGGTGGGGCAGAAAGGGAGGGGGGAATGAGTGGAGTCATAGGAAGGGAGGTTTGGGCGGAAGAGAGGGGAGGGGGTTGGAGGGGTCCTGTAAGCTAGGTGAGGTGAATGTGAGGGAACGGGCACCTGGCAGAGTGAGGGGGGTTGGGAGATAGGGAAGTTGAAGAGAGAAAGTGGTTCTGCTGGGTCCGAGGGAGGGAAAGGGAAAGGGTTACCAAGGGGGGAAAGGGGGTAGCACAGCATTACTGGAGGAGTGGGGGGAAGAAGAGAGATGCAATGGGTTTGTAAAGAATTCGGGGTACATAGCGAGGGGAGGAGGGGGTAGAAAAGAGGAGAAGAGGAGGGAATAGGGGGAACGTAAGGAAAGTTGACTAGGGGAGAAGGTTGGAGGAGAGGTGGACAAAATAGGGGGGTGGTAGGTAGGGATAGGGGGGAGGAGATAAAATTGGAGTACCGGGATGGTGCAGATTGGACGAGGAGCATATTAGCTAGCAGTAAGGCTGATGTGATGGAGTGGGGGGCACACTGTGAGGGGGGAAGAATGGGAGAGGAGGGATCAGGGGAGAGGGGGGAAGAGGGTCAGCCTGTGCCTCCCGAGGGTGCAGCCTATGTAGGGGAGTCAGGGGAGGAGATATGGAGTAATGGGTGGAGTTAGATGAAGAGTCAAGGGAGACTCCGGTCGCAGGGGAGGGGAGTAGGGAGGGGAAGAGGTGGTCAAAGAGAGAGAGACAGGTGTCTTTAGCTTGGATCATGACAGTACCGTTGTTATAGAGTGAGATAGTGAGGGATCCGTTAAAACACGCAGAGGGGGAAATCTTTAGCTGTTTCCCATGAGGGATAGAAGAGGAGGAGGTGACGTTAAGGGAATTATATAAGCTGGTGGACCAGGAGGGGATGTCGTGAGTGAAAAAAATGAGATCGTTTTTGAGCCTCCCAAACCGACTATTGTAGAATTGATCAACAAAGAGGGAATCAGGGAAACATTCAATGGTGTTATGCTTGAATCGTTTTGCTGACGCTTTAGTCAGGTTAGGAGGATAAATGATTTTGTAGCAATTAATTCCAGACTTAACTCGCGAGGTGGCCATGTTGGGAAAGTGAGGAGGAGGGGGGTGGTGGGGATATGAGAGGGGTGTTACTAGGGCAGCGGTGATGAGGAGAAGTATAAGGAGAGGAAGGGGGCATATATTCCAGAAGTCGGGTGAAGATACCCGAACTGATGTGCTGACAGGGAAGTGATGCGATTAGGAACAGGTTGTTACTTCAGAACAGGACTGATTCAACAAGATAGGACTGAAGATAGAGTGGTGTAAGAGGAAGAAGAGGGCACAAATTCCAGTAGTCGAGAGAGGTTAGTCACCATAATGCGCGGTATGGCTCCTTTGTAGGGTCAGGCATTGTAGACTCAAACCTCCTCAGTCGTCATGAGGCCACATAGAATTGCTGATCGTCAGAGTCAATCAAGGTACCTTGGTCACTACCTTGGTCTCGGGATCGGTGCTCACTCTGGGTGGGATCAGCGCTCACTCCAAGGGCTACTCGGGATCCCCCAGGGTGCCCCGGTCCTCAACAGCCACACAGGTAAGGCACTACAGCTCTCTGGACTGCTCCGGTCGGGAGTAGCAGCAGCAGGCTTGCGCTTCTTTTCGCTCTGCATGTGTACCAAAGTCCCATTCAACAGTTTATTAGTTTCTTCGAAGCAGGGTAGACAATTAATATTGCACTATGCAGCTCCCACGTAGTCTACCATTTTGGAAGAGTGTGCCACTGTTAGTTTTTTGTAGAGTTGCCCTAGGCTTAAAGATTTACGTTTATTAATGAAGAATTTCTAGTTGTTTTGTTTAAAAGAAGACAATGGTGATTGCAGAAAAATGAACTGCAGCCGCAGAGTTGTAGCCCTCTTTACTCCTGCCGTTCTTAGCAGTTTTCCCTCTAAGATCGGCTCCAGGCTGGCTCTTTTAACGATGGACCTCGCTGTGTCCGCTACTCTGTCAAGGGCCGGTCAATGTAAAATGTGCTCCCAATATGGCCGCCGTTCTGGGTGCTACAGCCCAGCCTTCATGTGTGTGCAGGGGGGCCTTTGGGGGAGCTTGATTTAGCCTCACAGAATTTGGCTAAGGCTGCTTACTTAGAGATCTTCGGCCGCCATTTTAAGGTCAGGCAGGCCGTGTAGCTGCTTCCCGACGAGTCTCTATTGGGTGCGGGGGGGGGTTCTGCTGGTCTCCTAGGATAAGTTTGCTGAGGGCTGCTCCCTTTGCTGCGCCCCTGCCCCCGCCTCTGTAACGCGCGTGGGTGGTGTTTAACATTTAGGCTACGCTGGCCGCCATTTTGGGATCAGGCAGGCCGCGTGTCAGTGTCCAGGTGAGTCTTTTCAGTCACGAGCGGTGTGCTGCGCTCTTTGGGCGGCGGGGGTGGGGGAGGGGGCCGGTAGCACCGCTTACCGCTCCGCTTCACCGTGGGTTCCGACCGGGTGCCGGGAGCCAGGGGGGGAGGGGAGAGACGCCCGCTCACATCCCGTTGTGAGTTTATATCGGCTCTTTGTGTCACACCAGAGGTAAAGCATGCCCCGTCAATGCTTGGGCACGTCTTGGCTCCCTTCTGCTCCCTTCTGCTGCCTCCCTGCCGATCCCCCAGGCTCGCTCCAGACGCCGCTCTAAGATCCAGGATTGCTGCTCCTTACGCCGTCGTCCACCAGCTGCTCCTGATTTCCTCGACGAAGTCCTCTGCCACCAGATGCACGTCGCCTCAATCCTCTCTATACTTCACACGCACTCCGTCATTTCTCTCGTCTTCTTGTGCCACTTCCCCCTCCGCACACACTATTGGTCATCCCAGGATGCCTATAAGATGGCGCTGATGACGGTGGGGGACTATCCTGTTTGACAACTAGCACACTAGTTGAGATCTCCGTGGTGCCCCCAGGGTCCTCACCAGAGGCTTTTAACACGGGGCTTCCAACGTCCCAGTCACAGACTTATTCACAGTGCTGTCACAGGCTGGGACCTCGTAGCATTAAAAATACAGAACTCACTATTCTCCACTGCACCAACCAGGATTCAACTCTGTGGCTCTCTGGTTAATCACACAGACCTCTGCATTGCATTAACTAATAGAGGTTTTATAATGTACGATAGTGCATTTCCCACTGATTTACTTAACTTGAATGTATTTTTTCATTTAAGCTATGCATTATTTTATATGTAGTTACCTGGAGAAAGACCAAGAAAAGTTGCAGAATATTTTGTTTACCCACACCTTTGATCCCGCCCCATTGCTCGCAGCATCACAGTTTCCATACCTTTTAGGTCTCAGTGTACCAGACAGCTCGGCTGTCTGGTTTGCTAAGGGCATCTTATGGACATTCAGAAAGTTGACCTAGGAATGCATTCTGCCTGTTGCTTACCATTGCCTTTGTGGTTTGTAACTAACGTTTTCTGGCTTTCTATTTGCTGGCTTTATTTGGTTTAGGCTGTCCAACTCGAGTTCGTCCCTCCCGTTGCCCAAACCTTGTTTACTGTATTGTTTCACAAACTCACTTTCTGTGAACAGGCCTTCAAATCTTGTTCTTATCTTCTCCCATTTGCTGTGCTTTCAAAGACAGAACTCAAATGTCCGGCTTTGTCTTCCAGGTAGATTGTTTATTTTTCTTTCTCTGACTTCAAAGTGAGAGAATTTATGTGACAATCAGGCTGGCTAATGGGGGTCTGCCTAACGAAGGCTGTACGATTTTTTTTTTCTAGCATACAACAAAATGTAAATGAACGGTGATGACATATCTACACATTATGGTTTGTGCGCTGTATACTTTTATCAGCAACACTGTATGTGAGTGCAAATGTAATGGTCATTTCAACTGAAGATGTTGTCTGTACTGGCAGTGTGCTACCATACCATGCATGCTCCATGTTGCCCTACTCCACACTGCACTCTTCTCTGCACCACTCCACTCCTCTCTACTCTATACCACTCCACTCTACTCTATGCCAATGCACTCTACCCCACACTGCTCTAGTATGCACCACTGCACTCTTTGCCACTTCACTCTGTTTTGATTGACAAGGGCGGCAAAGCCGCACTGATTTTATTAGATCTATCTGCCGCTTTTGACACGGTTCACCACTCACTCCTCATAAGCTGTCTCCATTCGCTGGGTTTTAGGAACTCAGCAATGGCTCTGCTGAGCTCGTTCCTAAGTGATAGGCAACAACTCATGGAGATGGGAGACTCCAGTTCCTTTTCCTTCTCCCTCCCTTGTGGTGTGCCCCAGGGGTCTTCCCTCAGCCCCACGCTTTTTAATATTTATGTTACCTCCCTGATCAATCTCGTTCGCAGTCACGGCCTCGCTGTATTCTCCTATGCTAACACACATATTGTGGTGTCTATCTCATCGGACGTTTAAAAGGAGGCAAAAAATTTCTGCAGCTGCATGTCTCAAATGCAAGCTGGATGCAAAGAACCTGTCTGAAGCTGAATTCGGGAAAAACGGAGGTCCTGCTTTTTGGAAATGAGACCACTTTCAGGAATGCGTTATGGTGGCCCTCTGATTTAGTAATTTTACCAGTGCCTGTTCAAAAAGTCAGATACCTGGGTGTCATTTTTTACACCAAATTATGCTTTTCAGAACAAATAAATCATATCACCTCCTCTGGCTTCTTTGTGTTTAAGGTCCTAAAAACATTTTCCCCGTTCATTTCCCTGGATCTGCAAAAGACAGTGATGATGGCACTTATCTTCTCGAAGATGGAATACTGTAATTCTCTGTATTTGGGCATCCATAAGCATCTAGTGAAAAAACTTCAATCTCTACAGAATACAGCTGCAAGAATGCTCTTTTCTTTTAAATTCCCAAGTTTTGGGGGGGCATGGCTTGCAGCGGAGAGCAATGGCCGCTTGATCGAGCGGCTCCGTCGGACCACCTCGACTCTCCTCCATAAATCGGTACACATATCCGCAAACAAGGCGTGAACAGGCCCCCACGACTGCCTTAGTGCTTGGGGGGTCAAGATCTGCCCGGTAAAATAGCGACCGACCCGCTGCGGAGGCGGAACAGAACGGAGCCTGCTGGAGACTGACATCCCCGGGCTCGAGTGGAGGTGGCGGAGCGCCCGACATAGCAGGCAGCGAGGCATACTGACGGCGTGCCTCGCCCTTCGTGCTGAGCGTCCCAGGGACGACGTGGAACAACGGTCGGAGCCACACGTTACCCAGAGGACTGGGGTAGCGAGGAGCTGCAGAGGGCTTGCAGGAATCCGAGAGCGGCTGACTGGGCCGCGAGATACGCGAGCAGGGATAAAAGCACTGAGGGCCCCCGATGGCAGAGCTAAGCATACGCAATTGACCAAGGGCGAGGCCAACACCCACGAGCTCCGGAATCTTAGCAAAGGTGAGCTACAATACACCAGGGATGAGGCGTGAGGCTGGAAGAAGTGGTGGCGGCTACCGAAAATGAAAATACAGTCATTTTAGTGAATGGTATGCAACACAGAGAAATAAAAGTACGTGGCTTTGGCCTGGACCCCGAGGACAAATAGCAGGAACTGAGGGACCCGTAAATAGAAAACCAAGGCCCATGTATGAGTGGTGGCAACCTGAGGGCGAGGCCAGGATCAATGCTCCCCGAGTCAAAAACAGGGCAAATGAATATACGCCATACGGGCAGAGGTGCGAAGCAGAATACTAGTGGTGGCCGAAAGTGAAAGCCATGTTGGAAATATAAAGGACAGATCGGAGGGGCCCGTGTTCGGCAAGAGGGGTGGTACATGCGGAGCACTTCCTACTGCAGCGCTCTTTTGGGGGATCCCCTACCGTGATACCTCAGTTTGGGGTTAAGACACGGGAGTTCCTACATTGGAGGCATTGAAGGTACATTGCTAAACTGGTCTTGCCAGCCGTGACCACTTCACGTGCAAGCACAAGTGCGAGTATGACCATGGCAGAGGTACTCGTGCTCCCCACCAGACGAAGCTGGATAAATATGCTTTGCCCAAGGACCAACTCAGAAGGCGCAGAAGAAAACTGGCTACAAACGGCGCCGTCCCAGACAGCGACCCCTGAACCTACACTACAGGATATCATGGCCGCGATACAGGGGATTAAAACTGACTTGGCTGGGAAAATTGACGTCGTCACCACGGAGGTGTCGCTGCTTAGAGTGGACCTCCGCAACCTGAAGGACCGAGTAGCAGAGGGAGAAAGTACGACAACAGAGCTGATCGCAGACACAAAGACCCTACAGAAGCAAGTCAAAGAGCTGGCACAAACGGCGAGAGAGCTGGAAGAGAAGTTGGAAAATCAAGAAGGGTGCTCCCGCCGAAACAACGTCCGCATAATTGGGTACCGGAGAGGGCGGAAGGGCAGGCAGTGGACCTATTTGTGGAAGACCTTATAACTAAGTCACTGCAGCTTAGAGGATTATCAAAATTCTTCGTGGTGGAGCAGGCCCACAGAGTCCCAAGAGCGCGGCCAAGGTGGGGCGCCCCGCCACGACCTATAATAGCGAGACTGTTTAATTACAGAGACCGGGATGTAATCCTTCAGATGGCTAGAAATGCCCCACCATTGAAGTTCGAAAACGCCCTTATCACCTTTTATCCCGATTTCACACAGAGAGTGCAGCAAAAGCGGCAGAACTTTTTGAAATTGAAAAGAACCTGCAGACGCAAGATATTAAGTACTCTGTGCTTTTTCCAGCAACCCTTAGGGTAACAGCAGAGGGCAAGATATGGAGATTCACAACCCCAGATGAAGCACAGGACTGACTGGAGAATGGTCGCAAAATCAAGACATGGACGGAAAGGCGTACTGGCAGCGGAGGTAGCAGCAAGGGACTCGGAAGCCGAGTCATTGACTGAACACCGACAGGAAGCAGAGCACACTTCACCAACGCGGAAGTGACAATTCTGGGAGAGAGACTACAGGGAATGAGATCCTGGAACTGTTCATCGATAAACTTGGCGTCAAGAACCGCAACAACTTGTGGCCTCATTGAGCATGGACCATATATACAGATAAGATTTATGTCTTTAACTAAGAAAAAGAAATGTAGTATATGTGGTTTAATATGCTTTAGCGTGAATTGAGATAGCACCACTGTGATGTATCTTGAGAGGGAGGGGGTTTGGGGGGGGGGAGATGACAGACTCTCAGGCCCCGGGCCGACCCAAGTTGATGTTGTTATTAAAGGGCGACAGGCACTCTGCAAATTGGGGGGGTGGAAAGTTTCTAACCCACATTGCATGGCAGCAGTGTGGGGGGGGGGGTGAGTTCACAATGTTTTAGTGGCCACCAGAGAGATGGCACAGTTTGTATGTTTTTCAAGTCAATAACCTGGCAGGAATTGGGAAAGGGCTGTCTTACACCAGAGACAGGAACGGAGAGATAGATCCCCTGTATACATATGGCAGGACGGATATGCCCTGAGTAACCAATTGTACACCAATGGTAGACAAAAGTCATGACACGGATAGGCCACGGGCTACCCCTCAGGTGAATACAAGAATTTGTGTACTAACTTGGAATGTCAATGGCCTAGGGCATAAAATAAAACCTCCGCAGACACAATCCTGACATAGTACTAATTCAGGAAACACACCTCAAGGGTAACACATATAAGGCACTCAACAGATTTGGGTATAAGTTAGTGGCACATGCAGGATTTACCTCGGGGTCGAGAGGGGTTGGGATCCTGATTCGGATGTCACTCCCCTTCTTGGTGGGAAGAACTTGGTGCAACCAGATGGGTAGATACGTGGCTGTCACAGGACGATGGTAAGGTAAGGTCCTTAACGTTTGCTCAGTGTATGTACCACCGCATCTGCACACGGACACTCTGAAAGACCTGGGCGCAATACTGGTAGACCTCCCGGACGGAGTGTTAATAATGGGGGGAGACATGAACGCAACGCTAGACCCAGAGATGGACAGAATAACAACTTCGAATAGAGAGAGGGTGCCTAATGCATTGCAAGATTTCGCCGGAGCAATAGAGTTAGTGGATCTATGGAGACTACATAATCCAGAGGACAGGTAATACATGTTTCATTCAGCCCCACATGGGGGGCACTCACGCCTAGATTACCTGATGACACAAGACATGAATGCACACTGGTTCACGGGGACAGAACACAAAGCGAGGGGAATATCAGATAACTCCCCAGTAGAAACACTATTGAAAGAGCCCACAAGAAACTATACCCTACCCACCCCCCAGACTGAACCCTTGGCTTTTCTGAGATAAACAGGTCAAAGACAAAATAGGTGAGCGTACAGACGAATATTTCCAAGATAATGCAGGAACAGTAGAATCGGCATGTACACTATGAGAGGCATACAAGACAGTGATTAGGGGATATGTTCAGGACATAGTGGGAGGGAAAGAGAAGGAACAAAAAATCCAACATGATGCGCTAGAGAAAACTATTCTACAATTGGAAAGAGAGGCCGTGGGTAATAGTGAAGCTGTGGCACAGGCCAGGCAGCAAATACGAGTTAAATAAAAAAAAATAAAGGATATAGTTAAGGAGGCCGCCAAGAAATATGCGAGAGCAACCCAAAGGCGACTGTATGAAGTGGGTGAAAAAGCAAATAAATTGTTGGCCTGGTTGGAAAAAAGAGATAAGGAACGGAGTTGGGTTTTGGAGATACATACTCCACAATCGGAGATTAAAAAGAGGGGCGAGGAAATCTCTGCTGTGTTTGCGGATCACTATGAGGCCCTATACAAACCCAGGTCCACCAGAACGAAGGAGGACTGTGTGGAATTACTCAGATATCCGGGTCGCATGTCTGTCTAGCGAGGATAGGGAAGCGCCGGATGAAGAACTCACAACATATGACATAGCAAGGGCGTTAAAAGACCTAGAATCAAGTAAAGCAGGCTGCCCTAATGGTATACCCCTGGAACTCTATTAGGTGGTGGCCTCAAAAGTGGCCCCACATATGCTAAATATGTACAATGAAGCTCTTAACGAAGGTGAGCTACCAATAGATCAGAGACTAGCGACGGTAGTGGTGATCCCGAAACCGGGGAAACCACCGGAGGATTGTGGATCATATCGACCAATATCACTGCTAAATGTGGAAGCTAAGGTACTAGCAAAGGTATTGGCAAATAGGTTAAGTACGGTCATCACCTCGGTGGTACACCCAGATCAATCCGGGTTCATGCCACATAGGGGCACGAGGCTCAACCTGCGGAGACAAAATGGCGTGATGCACACTACCAAGACTAACCCAGACTAGAACGCTGCACTACTGTCATTAGATGCACGTATGGCATTTGACAATATAGAATGGCCATACTTACAGGCAGTATTGGAAAGGTTTGGATTTGGACCCGGGTTTCGCGCATGGGTACAACTCCTCTATGCGAATCCATTAGCGAGAGTTAAGGTAAATGGGGTAATATCGAGGACACTACAGCTTCATAAAAGCACGAGGCAGGGATGTCCGCTTTCACCCATGCTGTTCGCATTAGCGATGGAGCCCTTGACAGCCTGGGTCAGAATAGACCCATAAACCCACACACTGAACCCTCACCAGCCACCCCCGACACCCTGAAGCCAACGATTGACAGCTGGACAGCCCTCACCACCGAAGACACACTGAAGACGATGAAGACAATCCACTCCAGGGCCCCCACGGACCCCTAACCCCACCACATCTTCAACAGAGCCGCTGACACCATCGCACCCATGCTTCGCCACATCATCAACAGCTCCCTGGCAAACGCCTCCTTCCCCGACTGGAAACACGCCAAGATCAACCCCCTCCTGAAGAAGCCCTCGACGGACCCCACCGACCTCAAAAACTACAGACCCATCTCCCTGCTCCTGTTCCCAGCGAAAGTCATCAAGAAAGCCATCAACAGCCAACTCGCCACCTTCATCGAAGAGCACAACATCCTCGACTCCTCTTCAGAAAAAACCACAGCACAGAAACCGCCCTCCTCGCCGCATTAGACGACATCCGCTCCCTCCTGGACAGAGGAGAAACAGTAGCCCTCATCCTCCTCGACCTCTTAGCGGCCTTCGACACAGTCTCCCACCGCACCCTAACACGCAGACTCTACGACGCAGGGATCCAGGACAAGGCCCTCGACTGGATCCACTCTTTCCTCTCTGGCAGAACGCAGCGGGTTAGACTCCCTCCTTTCCTCTCGGACCCTACACCAACCACCTGCGGAGTCCCCCAGGGGTCCTCCCTCAGCCCCACGTTCTTCAACGTCTACATGGCTCCGCTCGCCCCCATCGTCAGAACCCACGGACTCAACATTGTTTCATACGCAGACGACACCCAACTCATCCTCTCCCTATCCAACGAACCCAACGCAGCAAAACACAACTTTCAAAAAGGCATGGAAGCCGTCGCCAAATGGATGAAAAGCAGCTGCCTACAACTCAACACTGACAAAACAGAAGTACTCCTTATGGGCCCACACCCCGACGCCTGGAACGACACCTGGTGGCCCCCCGCCCTCGGAAGCCCACCCACCCCCACCAACCACGCACGCAACCTTGGAATCATCCTGGACTCCGACCTCAAAATGGACCGCCAGATCAACTCCGTCGCATCCTCCTGCTTCCACACTCTCCGCCTCCTACGTAAGACCTTCAAATGGATCCCCCTCGAGCACAGGAAGACCGTCACTCAAGCCCTCGTCACCAGCAGACTCGACTACGGCAACGCACTCTACGCCGGAATAAACAAAAACCTCACCAGCAACCTACAAAACATCCAGAACGCCGTCGCAAGACTGGTCCTCAACCTGCCAAGATACTGCCATATCTTGCAGCACCTGCGCACACTCCACTGGCTCCCCATCGAGGCTAGAATCACTTTCAAGATTCTCACCCACGCACACAAAGCCTTCCACAACACCGGACCGGCATACCTGAACAGCTGACTCAAATTCCACGTACCCCAAAGGACCCTACGATCAGCCCAGCTCTCCTACGCCGTGGTCCCCCACGCCAGAAAGACCAGATCGGGAGGCCGCTCCTTCCTCGCAGCCAGAGCATGGAACGCCCTACCGCTCCACCTCAGACAGACATCACTCCCCATTTTCACGAGAAACCTCAAAACTTGGCTCTTCGACAGACCCCCTCCTCGATGGACTGGAACCTGCACCTCCCCTCCTCCCCAGCGCCTTGAGACCCTTACGGGTGAGTAGTTGCGCTTTAACATACACTTGATTGATTGATTAATCCGGGGAATAAGTGGGGGTGGGCACTGGGTGGAGAAGATATCCATATATATGCCGATGATATATTGCTATATGTCACCCACCCCAGGTCATTGATAAACCAAATTATTAACTTATTCCACCTGTTCGGAACCTATTCGGGATATAAAATCAACTGGAACAAATCCCTTATATATGTGTTGGCTGGGGCGACCCCGATCTTGCCAAGCAGCGCAAGCTCCCTAGCAATTCGAGACACATTTAAATATCTAGGCATAACAATATCAAAAGGAGATAATAAATTCATTGAAGATAACCTGCTCTCCCAATTGGATAGACTGCGCAGGGACGTGTAGCACTGGAGGAAGCTCCCATGGACATTGATGGGACACGCAGCCCTATTTATGATGATGGCACTGCCTAGATTCCTATATGCGCTGCAAAACACCCCGTGTAAAATACCTCCTAGTTTCTTTAAACAGATCCACGCAGAACTAAGGCTCCTACTGTGGGATGGAGGACAGGCCAGAATGGCGATTTTTTAAGTGTAATGAAATGAGAATCAAGATTTCATTAAAGGCACGGAGGCTAACATTATGCATAACATCTTTTATTGCCACTCCTGCAGCTCTTTAAAGAACTTCAATAAATAGTAAACTCTAGATCTGGAACACAGAAGTCCATAAATACTCCATACTCCCAACATTCTTCCTCTTTTAATGCAAAAACTGAAACTTCCATAACAAAATCCTCTTCTTTAATCTTCCATTAAATTCCGAGATCTTCTTTTCATTCTGTAAACAAAATAAAATCAAAACAATATCTTTAAAGATTTTTTTTTTTTTTTTTTTAAAACCACACTAATAATAACTCAAATATATATAATATAAAAAATTAAATTCATTGCAAAAGGGTAGCGAAGGGCGGGATAATGTTAGCCTCCGTGTCTTTAATGAAATCTTGATTCTCATTTCATTACACTTGGAGAATCGCCATTTCATTACAAGACCGGAGGCTACCATTATGCATGTTCAAAGTTTCTTTAAAACCACATTAGACACATGACTAATAGGTCTAAAATAATGCCTTGCAAAAGTTTCTGCTTTTGCCCAATCTGCTGCCTTTAAAATGTCCTCTAAACGTCCTCCTGATAAATACATTTTGCTTGCCATTGCGCCTCTTATAGAATGCGACTTATACTTCTCTACATCTATTCCACACTCTCTCATCACATTCTTAACCCACCTAGAAATAGTAGCTGTACTTACTGCTCTAAATGGTTTTACATAAGATATCAAAAGCTGATTATCACCATGTCTTCTATTTTCCAACACTCTACTCTCATATTCATTCAAACAATTCACCACACATAACTTATTCTCCTCCCTAAACGTAGGGTAAAAAACTGAGCTAGACATAGTTTTAGTTCTCTTATAAATCTCAAAATAAATTCCATCTGGAGCCACTGATTTCTTGTCTATTTCCAAAGCTTTAACATCTGAAACTCTTTTACAAGAGATCAAACATAACAAGCATGCCAATTTCTCTGATAATCTTTTAACATCCAAAAATCTATTACTTGGCCACTGCAAAAATAAAGTCAACATAGCATTAACATCCCATAGAACTCTATAACGAGACCTAGGTGGTCTCTTAATCCTCATGCTTTTAAGAATCCGACATATCAAAACATTTCTCCCCAAACTTCTTCCATCTATCTGCGAATGACCCGCTGAAATTGCAGACCTATAACAATTAATGGTCCTAAATTCCAATCCCTCATGATATTTCTCAGTTAAAAAGTTTACTACATCCACTACAGGAGCCTCCACGGGATTCAGACCCCTTGCCAAGCACCAACTAGACCAAATTCTCCAAATTCCCTTGTATATACTCCTAGTTCCGGGGGCCCATGATTCTTCCAATAATTCTGCAGCCTTCCTCGAAAGTCCCTCGACTCCGACAGATCTCCTGATACTGTCCAAACAAGTAGGTTCAAAACCCCGCTCAAAACCAAAGGATGTTCTTCCTCCTCTGCATTTCTGACTAAACCCAATCTCGCTGGCATCAATAAAGGTTCCGTACAAGCTAGTTCCATTACTGATGGGAACCAAACTTGTGACCTCCAAAATGGAGTTCCTAAAACTATCTGACTCCTCTCTTGTCTCACCTTCATTGCAAATGGAGGAAAAGCATAACCTTTCCTTCCTTTCCATATCTGTTGAAAAGCATCCACTGCACACAGATCTGCTCTCCAACTGAAATAATCCTTCACCTGATAATTCAGTCGACTTGCAAAAAGGTCCACTTTCAAAGGACCCCATACTCTGTTTATCTTTCCAAAACAAACTTCGTCCAACTTCCAGTCGCTGTAATCTCTCAAATTCCTTGAGTTCCAATCCGCACTCACATTCAACTTCCCTTCCAAATATTCCGCTCTCACATCCACCTTGTGTTCTAAGCGAAATTTCCAAAAATCTTTTGCTAATTCCGTCAAATTCTTTGATTTCGTTCCTCCCAACTTGTTTATGTAAGTCACTGCAGACACATTGTCCATCCTCATCAGAACTGAATGACCTATTAAATCCCTTCTGACACTCCAAACAATTGATATGCTTCTTCTTCTCTTCTCTTGACCATACACCTCCTGTTTCCAAATTCCCTAATCGAGCACCCCAACCTGTCAAGCTCGCATCTGATTCTATCACAAAATCTGGTGTTATTCCAAATATCGCTCTCCCATTCCACGCTTCCATGTTGTCTAACCACCATCCAAGTTCCTCCTTCGCATCCGAATCCCATGCAACCTTGTCTCCATACCATAATCCTTTCCTTAATGCATTCCCTTTCATTCTCTGCAAAGCACGATAATGCAATGGCCCTGGAAAAATTGCTTGAATAGAAGAAGACAACAGACCTATTATTCTTGCTAATTCTCTTAAAGTTATCAATTCTTTTTTCAAACTTTGTCTTATTTCCCTCTTTATCTTTTTCATCTTCCTTTCTGGTAATTTCAATTGACATACCCTCGTATCTACCTGAAATCCTAAGAATTATAGACTCTGAGTAGGTTCCATGCATGACTTTTCCCTGTTCAAAATGAAACCTAACTCTTCTAGTTTTATTACAACTTTCTTCATATTTACTAACAACTCCTCCCGACACTCTGCCAATATCAGAATGTCGTCTAAATAAATGATCATTCTTATTCCCCTCTGACGAAAATAAGCAACTACTACTCTCATCACCTTTGTGAAACACCAAGGTGCCGACGAAAGTCCAAAGGGTAGTCAAAGGAACTGGAAAAGTTTCACTTTCCACCTGAACTGTAAAAACTTTTGACTCTTTCTTTCCATGGGTACAGTAAAGTAAGCGTCTTTTAGATCTAATTTTACCATCCAATTCTTTTCTTTCAATAGATCCCTCAGACAATGTATTCCCTCCATTTTGAAATGCCTGTAAACCAGGAAACTGTTCAACTCTCTTAAATTTATCACAGTGCGCCGTCCTTTCTCCTTTTTCTCCACTACAAAAAGATTGCTTACAAAACATTTTTCGCATTCTTCTATTTCCCTTATTGCATTTTTCCCAATCATAGAAACAATCTCCTGATCTACAATTTTCTCTTGTTCTTTTGTCATATTTATCTCTTTTTGTTCTCTCCTTTGATAAGGATTCCTCACAAAATCTATCACAAATCCTTGCACTGTCTCCAGCACCCATGAATCTTTTGTAATTCTTTCCCATTCCTCCTTGAAATACTTTAACCGACCTCCTACTTTTTTCTGGAAGGAACCAAAAATAGTCCCCATACTCACCTTGTTCTCCATTACTTGCTTGCCCAAATCCTCTTGAATATCTCCTGCCTCGTCCTGCTCTTCCTCTACTTGGAAAGAAGCCTGTATTGTGTCTGTATCCTCTGCTTCTGCCTTGCCATCCATATTGGTAACTGTTTGCCACACCACACTGGGACCTCTGCATTCCTCGGCCAGTAAATGGTCCCCTTATACTGGCCCTTCCAAAAACACCAAACATTTTGCGCATATTTCCTTGCGCTTTGTCTAAAGCTGTAAAGGTTCCAACATATTTCCCTATACCTTTTACTAAGCCTTCTCCAAACAACAAACCTTTATTATCTTCAACTCCTTCTTTTTGAGCTAAATCTCCTAACTTCGGATTAATTTTCATCAATATAGTCTTCCTCCTTTCTTGTATAAGTCCTGCGTTCGCATTCCCCAAAAGTACTAAAGCTCTCTGGCTCCAACCTCTCAATAATTCTACATTAATTTCTTCCTCATTAGCGTAGGCATCCTCTGCCAAATCTAATATTCTTCCTAAAGGACCCACTACGTCCAACAATTTATCTTGACAAATTTCTAAAGACCTTTCCTTGGATCTCTTCCAAGTCTAAATAGGAAACTAATAAGGTCTGGGTCTAAATTAGGAGTTGCACATACTTTCTCCTCTATTCTCGGTCTTGAACACTCAGCTTTCATTATTCTATGCATTTCTCTGTCCAATGGTTTCTTTATCCATGTTTTAATAAATTTTGCAACATGATCCATCGGCAGCCACTCACTGCTTCTTGGATGTTTTAGATTTACTGGACTAAACATATCTCCCCCAAAGGGATCTTTAACACTCTCATTACTTCCTTCTACCTCCATATCTTCAAAATCGTCCATAACATCTTCATCCTGTAAATCCAGGATGTATTCATCCATATTTTCATCCTCTTTACCAGACATTACATTTTTTTATCTCATCTTCATATTCTTCTTCCTCTTGTGTGCCGCTAAGGACATCCCCTCTTTGTATGCCACTAAGGACACCTTTTCCTTTTGTGCCGCTATGGACACCTTTCTTTGTGTTTCCTTTACAACCCACATTTTTTTCTTGTATTATATCCACATCCTCTATATGTCTGGTTTTTTAGTTTTCTTTCTACCAACATCCAAACTCATTCCCTCTCCTTCAGACAAAGAATAAAATTCCTCTCCAGATTCATTCTTTTCTTTTCCTATTTTTAATTAAATCCTCCATAGTCTCCTTCACCTGTTTTTTCATCTCGTATTCAATTAATTTCTTAATCACCTCTTCATTTACCTTATTATTCGTTATCTCAAATTCATTATTTAATTCTCTTTCCATTCTTCTATCTCTTTCTATTAATAATCTTATCTATTTCTTCTTCAAACACACTAAATCTATCTATTCTTAAAAATGCCTCAATTTGTTTTATCAAATAGCCTACTTTAATAAACTTCCAAATTTCTTATCTATTTTTTCCAACAATATAAAACCCTTCCGAATCCTCTGTCAACCAATTCCCCTCAGCTGATTTCGATCTGCGCACTGCGATGATCGTTAAACCGACTTCGCGTTTACTCAGATTCTATCTTTTTTATTATTTCCTAACCAATCCAAAATGGCCGCTTATTCTCGTGCGCACGTAATTCCAAAAACGTATGTACGTTGTTTCGTGCGTTATAAACTAAGGGTGCCCTTTGAAAACAAATAACTTCTATGGCAACCCGTTCGTATTACTTCTGTTCTCCCACCATTACGGAAGCCGCTCGTAAACAAACAAACTTGCGCTAATCCCTCGAGATGTTTTCCTTCAAACAACCTCGTGCATCTTTCTGTAAGCTCGCGCCACGGCTCACATTAACGGTAAAAAACCTAACTTATTATCTTTTCTTAATACGATCCCCAAACCAACAAAACATTTTCTTTTACTCTACGCCACAATCCCAATCTATCGATTCTCCTTTCTACTTAACAAAATATTTTTCCCTCATATATTAAATAATTTTAATAAATTAACATACTTACATACTAAACTAAAGAGTTTGCTTCCAGAAATTAGAAGCTTACTCCCAACTAATCAAACTTAAACATTCATACTCTCAATAATTCTTCATTATTAAATTATTACATAAGCAAAGAAAGATAGACTTATCTGTTTCAGGACCAGCAATTAAAAGAGGAAGAATGTTGGGAGTATGGAGTATTTATGGACTTCTGTGTTCCAGATCTAGAGTTTACTATTATGTAACACTGGCGAACAAGCGCCAAATTGCCCACACATACACAGACGACACTACATGTATGGAGGGAAGCCACTACATTTTTGGGTTGGAAAGATAAATTGACCGAGCGAATGCCACTCTGGCACTCCGAACACCTGCGGGAAGTGGGCCACCTAAAGGGCTTCCGACAATGGCAAACAATTGGAATTGAATATCTGGGCGACATATGGAGGGAGCATGCAATGATAAGTTTCGCAGACCTGAAAGTGGAATACCAAATGTCTGACAAAGAGTTCTTTCGATACTTTCAGCTCAAACATGCCCTGGGGATACATGTCCCTGAGGGGGAGCAATTACCAGAATATGCTCCACTGGAAGATAGACTGCTCATAGACCCCATGCTCGAGAAAGCTGTCTCACTGGTGTATAAAAAAATAATGAATAACTCTCCCGACCCCCTAGTAACACTTAGCGAAGCATGGACCAAGGACCTAGGGACACTAGACAATGACGACTGGACGGAGGCAATACAGAGTCCAAGGGAGGTCGCGATTAGGCACGGTTTCGACTGATACAACTACGCATGCTCCATAGATCGTATGCCTCCAGAGTATTCTTACATCGGATAGGACGCAGCGACACTGACCAATGTACACATGGCTGTGGGGAAATAGGCACCTTTTTCCACCTCCTACGGGCATGTCCACAGATACAACAATTTTGGAAGAAAGCAATACAGGTCATGTCGGAAGGAATAGAGGGGGAGGTACCCTGCGAAGCCAAATGGCATATTACCTGTGCGTCGGGGGAAGAGAAATGGCCAAAACACGTCAAGATATGGCTCACGACGGCGGGATTTGTAGCCAAACGCAATATAGCAAGGGAGTGGGGTGCGAACCAACCACCAAGTATTGCGAAATGGAAAGAAGACCTAGACTAGTGATGTAGCGCCGAAAAGGTGGTGTTCCAGGGGAGGGGTTGACCGGAAAAATGAAACAAAATTTGGGGGAAATGGACGCAATATAGAGGCCTTTGAATTAGCAGGGGGAGTTATGAGTCAAGGGTATAATGTGGGGGAAATATTCTGTATCAAAATGTACTGTGCCAAGACAGGTATCTATGCTATGATTTAAGCTGTACGTAACAAGGGACAGGGATGTGGAGATGATAGCAATGTAAAAGTATGGAATTGTATTTGATTAACGCACTGCCAGGTGCTGGTTACCTACTTAATAAAAAGAGTTTCCCCCAAAAAAATTCCCAAGTTTGCGTCTATATCCCAATCATTGCATGGTTTGCATTGGCTCCCAGTTAGGAAGAGGATCACTTTCAAAGCACTATGCTTCGTTCATAAAGCCCTTCATCAGACCGGTCAGTATACTTTCAGGAACGGCTCTCTTTGTACACTCCGAGAAGGCAAATTTGGATCCAGCTCAGCCCGAATGGTAACTATCCCCAGAATAAATAAAGCAAGATAGGGAGGAAGGAAGTTCTCCTGTGTGGAGAAACTCTGGAAATCATTGCCTCCGACCCTACGTTCCCAACCCATCCTGTTGCAGTTTAGGAAGCAGTTGAAGACTTGGCTCTTTACTAAATCCTTCAGCTAAGCTGAGTGCCTCTCTCCAGGCTGGCTGTCTGTTCTGTCATCCAATCACAGCGCTAAGACACCCTCGGGTAATTGAGCGCTTTATAAAACAATCTTACATCTTACTCTACACCACTCCGTACCACTTCACTCTATGCCACGAAAACTCTTCAACACTGCACTTTATGCCAATGCACTCTACTCTGTACCACTCCACTGTACGCTAATGAACTCTATGCCAATTCCCTCTACGCCACTCTAATCTACTCTGCACCACTGCGCTTTACTCTGAAACAGTCTACTTTACACCATTGCACTCAGTGCAACTCCACTCTACTCCACTGCACTCTGTCATTGCACTCTACTCAAAACCAATGCACTCTACGCCAATCTACCCTTCACCACAGCACTGTACACCATTGTGCTCTGTCACTGCACTCTAAGCCACTCTATTCAACTTTGCACCACTGCACTCTATGCAACTGCTCTCTACGCCACTCTACTCTGTGCCACTCTACGCCACTCTACTCTGCGACACTGCACTGTACGCCAATGCACGGCACGCCACTCTACTATACACCACTGCACTCTACAACAGCATACTCTTTAACACTGCACTCTCTGCCACTCTACTTTATGCCACTCCAATCTAATCTGCACCACTGCACTCCACAACACTCTACACCACTTACCTCTACTCTGAAACAATCTGCTCCATGCCACTGCAGTCTACGGCTTTCTATTCCACTCTGCGCCACTCCACACCACAGCACTCTACACCACTGCGCTCTGCCCCACTGCACTCAATGCCAATCTACTCTGCACCACTGCATTGTACGCCACTCTACTCTACCCTGTTCCACTGCACCCTACGCCACTCTACACCATTGCACTCTGTCACTTTACTCTGCAACGCTGTATGCCACTGCACTCTACACCACTGCACTCTGACACTATTCTGCAGCACTGCACTCTCTGCCACTCTACTCTGCACCACTAAATGCCACTCTACTCTACACCACTGCACTCTATCACTTTACTCTGCACCACTGTATGCCCTGCACTCTACAACACTACTCTGCAGCATTGCACTCTTTGCCACTCTACTCTATTCCACTGCACTCTACTCTGCACAACTCTACTGCACTCTATGCCACTCTAATCTACTGTGAGCCACTGCACTCTGACACTGCACTTTACACCACTTCACTCTATGCCTCTCTACTCTGCACCACTCTACTCTATGCTAGTGCACTCTCCCCACTCTACTATGCACCACTGCACTCTTCGCCACTTTATTCTACACCACTCCAGTCTAGGCCACTCCACTCTGCAACACTGCACTCTACGCCAATGGACTCTACACCTTAATCTATACCACTCCACTCTATGCTACTTCACTCTACTCTGGAACAATCTACTCTAGGCCACTGTACTCCACTCTGCGCCACTCCACTCTATGCTACTGCAATCAACGCTGCGCCACTCTGCCACTGCACTCTACACTATGCCACTCTACTTTAAACCACTGCACTCTACGCCAATTCACTCTACACCACTTTACTCAAAACCAATGCACCCTATGCCACTGTTCCCATGTTAACTACTTTGCATCACTGCACTTTACGCCACTATACTCTACAACATTCTACTCTATGCCACTGCACGCTATGTCACTCTACACCATTGCACTCTACATCACTGCACTCCACCCCACTCTATTATGCTCTGCACGATTGTACTCTGTCACTGCTCTCTGAACGACTCTACTCTGCACCACTCTACGACACTGCACTCTAACACTTTACTCTACATGACTGTAATCTGTGCCACTGAACTCTACACCACTCTACTGCACTTTACACCACTGCACTCTATGCCACTGAACTCTACGCCACTGCACTCTATGCCACTGCATTCTATGCCACTCTCCGCTACACTGCTGCACTCTACCTTGCACTACTCCCTCTACGCTGCACCACTCCACTCTGCCACTTCACTCTAAGCCATTGCACTCTATGCCACTGCAATCTACTCTGCACCGCTCTACTCTATGCCACTGCACTCTACACTACTCTACACCGCTTTACTCAAAACCAATGCACTGTAAGCCACTGCACTCTATGCTACTGCAATCAACGCTGCGCCACTCTGCCACTGCACTCTACGCTATGCCACTCTACTTTAAATCACTGCACTCTATGCCAATTCACTCTACACCACTTTACTCAAAACCAATGCACCCTATGCCACTGTTCCCATGCCAACTACTTTGCATCACTGCACTTTACGCCACTATACTCTACAACATTCTACTCTATGCCACTGCACGCTATGTCACTCTACACCATTGCACTCTACATCACTGCACTCCTCCCCACTCTATTATACTCTGCACCATTGTACTCTGTCACTGCTCTCTGAACCACTCTACTCTGCACCACTCTACGACTCTGCACTCTAACACTTTACTCTACATGACTGTAATCTGTGCCACTGAACTCTACACCACTCTACTGCACTTTACACCACTGCACTCTATGCCACTGCACTATATGCCACTGTCCGCTACACTGCTGCACTCTACCTTGCACTACTCCCTCTACGCTGCACCACTCCACTCTAAGCCATTGCACTCTATGCCACTGCAATCTACTCTGCACCGCTCTACTCTATGCCACTGCACTCTACACTACTCTACACCGCTTTACTCAAAACCAATCCCCTGTAAGCCACTGCACTCTACGCCAGTATATTCTGCACCACTGTACTTTATGCCACTTCACTCTAGGCAACTCTACTCCACACTACTACACTACACTATCACACTCCACTCTATGATGCTCTACTCCATTAAACTCTGCTCCACTGATACTCTACTCCAATCTGTGCCATTCTATGACACTACTCCACTCTACGACCCTCCACGCAACTCACTGTATGTCACTTTACTCCACTCCATTCTATGACACACTTCTCCACTCCACTCTATGCCACTCCACGACAATCTACTCTACAACACTCTACGCAACACCCTCTATGCCACTCCACTCTACACCACTTTACGACACTCTATGCTACTCTACAGCACTCTACTCCGCTCAGCTCTATGCCCTTCCACTCACGACACTACTACCTCTACAACACTGTACGCTACTCCATGACACTCCCCTTCACTACTTCCCATGCCACTCAACTCTACGCCACTCCATAACACTCAACTCTACTCCACTTTATGACACTCCACGCCACTTTCCTTTACCCCACTAACTTTTAGCCATGCTGAACAGCAGCCACTCTGGTATGTAGTGTCTTGTGAATATGAACAGCAGGACCCTTCTGGTCCCTGATGGACTCCGTAGGAGAATGACGTAATCAGTTGGGTGTGCTTAATAAAGTTTATGAAGCAGTGTATGCAGTTAACGGTTGCACTCTGAAGAATAAAGCTCTGTGTGTGGTGTGGTCATTTGCATGCTACTGGGCTGAGGAGGATGCTACAACTGGTGTCGAGTAGGGGATACATGCCCCGCAGCCACAAGACTTCTCTCCCTGAGAGTTTGCCGGGGTCCCACAAAATGCTTGTGTGTGTCACCTGCGCCTCTGTAGAAGTGAAGCAGTCTACGGTTGGCGTATGTAGAGTCAAAGCGCCACTCCAGTCAGTGCAAGATTTTTGAAGAAGGCGAAGGCCCCAAAGAGAACCGGTTCACAGTCGGCCAGGAACCTGCTGGTAAGGCCAAAAGAATAGGTACTGCGCCACAGCGTACCATAGAGACATCATATGTACAGAACAATAGAGCTAAAGGCAGCGACAACCAGGTACAGAGAAGCACTGAAGTAAGTGACAGCCAGGTGCAAAAGCGTGCCAAAAGCAGAAGCATCCAGGCTCAAAGAAATGCTAAAGACAGTGAAAACTGGGTACAATGCAGAAGGTTGAGAATGGTGATGACCAGATGCAAGAGACAAAACTGCCACTCACCGCCAAAGATGAAAAAGAGGCCACACGACATCAGATTGCCCACGACAACACTGACGTAAGCATGCAGCCAGTGCTTACAGGAGATGCAGGTCCAAGTGGACAGACAATGTCGCTGGAGTGGGCCCTGCTCTCAACGTCATTAAGGTCCACCACTGGTTATTATGCTGCCGCCTTGCTGAAACCACTGCTTCTATTCAATATCTCAAAAAAAGCAGAATATTGGCGCCAAATGGACTGCATGGATTAAAACATTTGGTGATTTCAACTACACGCTATAAGAAGCAGATGACAAAAAGATCATCAAATACTTAAAGAACCTTGCAGGAAACAGAGTGAAAGAAGTGATAAAGAAAATACCACAGGTTGATGGAATATCTTACCATCCAATTAATGAGGCATTAGAAGCAAAGGTCAATCTGTTGCAGGGATTCTGCACATACACAGAACTATGCGCAGGAAAACAGGACCTCGGTGAGTAGGGGATGAACCTTCCTACCGCCTCAGTACCCAAAATCCCAAAACCGACTAGCTGTAGTGTCTCATTCATTCTCCTACATAATCACGAAGCTACAAATGATTAGACAACCCAGAACACAACACTCCCTACTCTCTCAGGAATCGCGGTAGCAAGACTTACCCTTTCGCTCACTCACTCATACCTGTCCACAATAAGAATTGACAGAGTCACTGTTACAGTTCAAAATGTTTATTTTAACTATAGTGCTCTACAATGCAGTATACGAGCCACTACAAGCAGCAAAACGCATAGACCTAAAACAGTTAGCATTGTTGCATTTCCATAGATTATGAAGGGGGATGTCATTGTATACAGACAGTGGATAAAGGACCATAAGGCCTAACCACCCTCCCCTTGGTTAGAAGAAGTTTTATTATATAAAAGAAGATCTCTGGGCTTTGTCAGCAGACCCCATACCTTAGTGCCTAGATGTTATTTCTACATCATAGGAACAGCTTCGCTCTTCTCCCTTGAAAGGTCCCTCTCCAAGTGTGTTTTAGAACAACACGCATCCCCATAATATCAAAGAACGAGTTTCCAGCAATAGCAGCTGTGTTAGCATGTTTTGTCTAGGTGCTAGGGACTGACCAGAACAGAATAACAAGGGACATTGTTTATTGACCTTGCACGCCGTGTTCAGACTAAACTCCAGGAATAGGCAGAGAATGCAGAAAGCAGACGGTTCTCATGTGAAAGGCACAAACAGAGTCTTGCAAAATAAAGTCATGTAGTAACGTGCGCAAAAGCAGCATCATGGCAGCAGAGCTCATGCTAACTTAGCAATGTCGACAATGACCCTATTGGCCATATGACAAATCCAATGCCGAATGTCAACTATGAAAGGTACATTTTCAACCAGGCAAGACAGTAAGCTGGTGAAACGATGAATTAGTTTGTCGACAGACTTGAAATCCTCATCAAGCATTGCATGTTCAACTAATTCAATGATGAAGAAGCCATACATCTCAGAGTCATCAATGGTTGCCTGTCCGACTCGTTCAGACGAAGTATGCTGAGAGAGATGCTCAGTCTAGAAAGGTACTCATGGGTACAAGAGCAGAGAAATGTGCAGATCGACAAGCTGCTGATATGGAAGCTGGAATTGCCCATAGCGAATTAGCATTGAACATGAAAAGTAAGCAGAGACCCATAGTCGAGGGCCATAAAGCGAAGTCTCTGAGGAAAAAGAAGATGTGATTCCGATGTGGATTCTCCTTCCCACATAAAGGTAAATATCTTGCCATTGGGCAAGTATGCAAAGGCTGCGGGAATGAAAACCATTTCATAACGGTTTGCAAAGTGAAAGGGACACCAACTGCTTCACGTCGAGAAGAGAAAATGGATACCAGAAAATTCCAGAAGCCCTCTAGCCACGCCCACAGGACCAAACGGCGACCTCAATTGAGGCATGTGGAAACTAAACGTAGTTGATCGTCAGCAAAGGTGTCTTCTCAAGGCTCTTCAACGTCATTGTCGAGCAACAGTGAAGAAGATGGCTGCGTAATGATGATATCAACCACTAAACTACATGCACATGTAGGTTTGGCTGCATGCAGAGAAGAGCCCAAGTCTAAAAGAGATTGCCATGTGAAACAACCGAATTCATTTGAACAGTGCCCTAAGATCACACTAAAAGTGACTGCTTGCTCCATACCATCTTTTCATCAACAGTGGTGAATCGATAAACATCATGCCGGCAGAAAAATACAACAAACTATCTCCAGTACCCCGTCTCACACCGAAGACTAAGGTATACACGTGGACTGCCTCCACGCCATTGCAAAGTTAAGGATCATTTGTAGCAACCCTGCAACACAAGAAGACAAAAGTACAAGCGCCAATTCATGTTCTTCAAGGTACTTCGTCATGTGCATGTTTACTCCGTTTCAGTACTGCTGCTGACATGGGGCTGATCCTGATCAATTATAACCTGAATGAACATGCTAAAATAGTGAGTCAGTTTCCATAGTTTGTTCATGGACTAGGAAAGCTTAAGAAAACAAAAGTGCAACTTCATATTAAGAAGGACATTCGTCATGTTACTCAACGACATTGTCAAATTGCTTTCCATCTACAGGAAGCTGTTGAGAAACAACTCGAAATGCTGTTGAAGCATGGTATCATTGAACACTCAACTGGTCTGACACCATGGATTTCGACCATAGGGGTTGTGCTAAAAAAAAGGATAGTAGAGGTGCTGTGCGCATTTGTGTTGATATGTGCCAAGCTAACAATTCAATCGAGAAAGGGCGACATCCAGGTCCCCACAGTGTAGACATGAGTACACAGCTGAATGGAGCCAAGTTCTTTCTCGCCTTGATCTGAACAAGGGGTATCATCAACTCAAACTTGAAGAAAACTGCAGGTACATCACCACCTTTTCGACCCCTATTGGTTTGTTCAGATATAAAAGATTTAGGTTTGGGGTGTCGTCAGCTGCAGAGCTTTTTCAGGATGTCATTCGCAGTATAATGGAGCCTGTCACACATGCTTTTAATTACAGTGATTGTTGGAAGTGGGGGTCCTTATCCCTCACCGCCGCCACCAAATGCTGGAGGCGGGAGTCCCTGTCCCACACCGCTGTTGCCGGGTGCGAGATCCGGACCCCTCGTCTCAACGTTAGGCTAAGTAAGAACACCGTCTGAGATAGCCCTGCTCACCCCCTTAGTAGCTTGGCACAAGCAGCCAGGCTTATCTCCAAGGCACGAGTGTACAGTATGTGCCACCACACTCACAGCAACCCAATGATGTCACCACAAATAGATTCCACACGAGTTTTTATAAAACGAGTATAATCTTTATACAAGAAGATATACGATATGACCACACAATACAAAACCAACATATAATAATGGGTAGTATTTCTTCCAGTGGATTGGTAGGTTCTAATCCCAACCACCGCTTCTAACCAACAGTTAAGCTGACTTTTAACCGTTTCCAAAAGGTTAGGTAGGTCGTATTGCTAGAATCACACACGTTGCAAAAGAAACGAAATACTGCAATGCGTAACGATATACTTCTGAACTGTGCAATAGAGAAACAAAGCCATACGTAGCGCCACAGTCATGTACTTTGCAATAGAAGGAATAATGCAATGCGTATCACCACCAGCATGCCCTGTGCAAGGAAGAAACAAAGCAATGCGTCACGCTACAATCATGTACTGTGCACTGAAGAAATAATGCAATGTGCCACGTTATAATCAGGTACTGTGCGATGAAGAAATAATGCAATGCGCCACGCTTACAATCATGTACTCTGCAAAGGAAAATAACGCAGTGCGTAGCGCACCCAGCATGTAGTTCGTCAGGCACAAATAGAGTCAGGCGTCATACGACAGTTCGATAGTTCGTTAGCAGCAATAATGCAAAGTGTAATACGACAGTCTAGGTGCTTCGTTAACAGTTGCCCCTGACATGGATCAATGATGACACAAAAGTACCGCTTCTCACTCCGGCCCCAGTACTGCCCCTCCTTGGGCCAGCACGGGCATCGATCCGAGCCGAAGCAACAGGCTCACGCAGCTGCCAGGAGCGAGAGGCCGAGAGAGTGTCCCTCCGAGCCCGCACCCCACCCCAGGTGGTGATCCACGTTACCTGGGGGGGCGCGACCCCACTCTCCTCCCCTCCTTCAGCGACTTGGGCCTTGATCCAGAACTCCGTCAATGGGCACGGCGAGCTCGGGCCGGCGACTCCGCTCCTCCGGGACTGCTTGTGCGGGCCGCTACTGTTGCACTCCGAGGGCCCAATGACCTGGCCCTCCTTCCGGCGGTCTCAGTGGACACCGAGACCCGTCCTCAGCACTTGTGGAGACTTACTTCGATTTTGGTGCACATGCTACCCAGGCACTCCTCACCAGTGCCTCTGGTTGCACCGCGACACGTACTCTGCGCGTCCGAGACTCGCCTCTTCTCTGGTGCACACGATGACCAGGCAATCATCACCACTCCTCGGCTTGCACCTCGACACGCACCCTGCGCGTCCGAGTCTCACCTCTTCTCCCGGTGCACACAACGACCAGGCGCTCTTCACCAGCGCCTCGGCTTGCACCACGACACGCACTCTGCGCGTCCGAGTCTCACCTCTTCTCTCGGTGCACACAACGACCAGGCGCTCTTCACCAATGCCTTGGCTTGACCACGACACGCACCCTGCGCGTTCGAGACTCACTTCTTTTCCCGGTGCACACAACGACCACGCGCTCCTCACCAACGCCTCGGCTTGCACCACGACACGCACCCTGCGCGTACGAATCTCACCTCGTCTCCCAGTGCACACAACGACCAGGCGCTCCTCACCAACGCCCCGGCTTGCACCACGACACGCACCCTGCGTGTCCGAGACTCAGTTTACTCCTGCGTGCCCACGATCCCAAGGCACAACTTCTGAGGGGATCAAGCTGCAAAAGCACACGCACACCGCGTTGCTTGGGACTTCTCCGGAAACTTTTATGTTCCTGTGTTTCCAAACAGGGAGCCAGCTCACCTCGGGCCCTTGGGGTTCAGGACACAGCACAAAGCACAGTCCTGTTCAAGAAGGGGGGGACACCACCCACTGCAATGTCCCTTCAGTCTCTTCCTTAGTAAAAGCTACTAACTGCAGGCCAGCCCCAGATCACGAAGCAAGGGTCAGTCCTATCCAGCAGTCTCTTCAGCAACTTCTTCCTTGGCAGAGGTTCTTCTTGACCACGAAAGAGGTCAAAGCCTTTTCAGACTCGACCTGTCCATTTCGCCATTCAAAATTACACCAAATTCTAGGGGTTTCAGTTCTCTTAGTTATACCCCTTCATGTCTTTGAAGTTCGTTGTGCTCAGGGGTCCCTGATCCCTGCCTAAATCAGTTCTGGGTGTCTCCCTCCCAGTGTCACCTTTCTCCCTTTGATACTGGGGGTCTGGACCCTTAATCACTCAGCAGGAGATGGGTCAATTGTTTTATAGCTGCAACCCAGGCCTCTTCACCTCCCGGGGTTTCTCCTCGCATACTCTCCAGATGCAGGTCAGCCAGGTGCCATCTCATCCCTCCCATCTCAGATCCAGACAGTCAATCCACATTCAGCAGAGACACACAGAAATGCTTAAAGCACAAAACTCAGCCACTTTCTAAAAGAGTGGTTTCTGAACACACAGTGACAAAACCACTTTCATAGAAAGATGTGTTATGACACTGTGAGTTCATACATACTAAACTTCACCTCTCCATTATAAACTTATAGGAAACTAGGCTAACAAAACACCATACCCAGCCTCCCCCATTCTGTCCTATGGGCAGAATGGCCTTTCACCAGTGAAAACAAAATGGAGTGTTTTTCACTGTCAGGACATAGCACACACCTCAGTATATGTCCTGCCTTTTACCTACACTGCACCCTGCCCTGGGGTTACCCGGAACCTACCACAGGGGTGCCCACAGTGTACGCAAAAGGGAAAGTAAGGCCTGACAAGTGGTTGCACTTGTCAGGACAACATGCTAACTTAGCAAACTGCGCGCAGGCCCTACACTGAAGGCCAGAGTTCCCTTCTCTGCGCGCCCTTGCATTACTAGCCCTTGCACACACAGTGCACATCACTAGGGACTTTTACTAGTAAGGCAAACATACCAATCATGGCCAACCAATTACCATTGTACTTTACATAGGGAACCCTTGTACTTTGACACTGATCAGCAGTGGCAAAGTACCCAAAGCATCTAAAAACAAAGGAGATAGAGGCAAAAAGTCAGGGGTGCTCACGCCCAGATATGCCAGGTCTAACAGTGATGATGTCCTGGTATTTGGAGCCACTCGAAAGGAACATGACAAAGCCATTAAAACAAGTAGGCCATTTACATGCCGACGACGCAGGTCTCACTTTGAAAGCAGAAAAGTATGAGTTTCATAAACCAAAACTCACATTCTTGGAGGTTGTTTTCTCTGAAAAGGGCATGACACCAGATCCGGCAAAAGCACAAGCTTTATCATCCACTTGTCTCCCACAGGATGTGACAATGCTGCGATCTTTCCTCAGCATGGCCATTTACCATTCCAGGTACATTTGTGACTTTGCCACAGTCAGTGTCCCATTGAGAGATTTAACAAAACGGAATGCTTGGTTCAAGTGGTCACATGAATGTGGTCATAGCTTTAAGAAACTCAAACACACAATTGAGAACGCAACTGAAATGGCCTACTTTGATCCAAAACTACATACTGAGGTTGTGGTAGATGCAAGCCCATTAGGCTGGGTGTGATCCTTGCACTGCACAATGGAAACGACAATGCTCAGAGACCTCATTGTGGCTTATGCGAGCAAGAGTCTGTCGCAGACCAAACGTGCTTACCCCCAACCTGAAAAAGAAAGACTAGCTGTAGTGTGGGCTTGTGAACACTTCCATGTTTTTCTATATGGAAAGCACTTCACCCTGGTCATTGATCACCACGTGCTGATCACCATTTTCGGAAATCCGAAAGCCAAGATGCCCCCTCATATCGAGAGGAGAGGGTTGCGACTGCAAGTGTATGATTACACTATGGTGCATAGGCCAGGGAAAGATCAAAATCCTGCTGACTAATTTTCACGAGAACCATTGCAGTGTCGCAGTACAACATCTACAGTGGCTGAGGCATATATTAACTTCATAGTCAAGCCAAGTACGCCTGCAGCTATATCTGTGAAACAAATTCTTGCTGTTACGAACACCAATCAAGATATGCTTGCCCTCAAGGATATTATTGCACAGCAATCCTTGAGGAAACATAATGGACCTCTTACGGATGACTTTGAATATCAAAAGTTCAAAAATATGAGAGAGGAACTTTCTGTTACTCAAGAAGGCATTATATTACGAGGTTCTAGAATTGTGATTCCCGAGAGTCTGAGACAACTAGTCATTGAACTAGCACACGAGGGTCATCGTGGCATTGTCGCCACTAAGCATGCTCTTTGAGACCGAGTGTGGTATCCTCGTCTAGATGAAAAAGTTGAAAGAGAATTAAAGACCTGTCATTTGTGTAACTGCTTATCTCCCAAAACAACACAGCATCCATTAGTTATGTCTGATCTTCCGAAGCAAGTGTGGGAGAGGATTGCAGTGAATTCCTTTGGACCCCTCAGCAATGGCCATCATCTCATTGTAGTCACTGATGAGGTACTCACGATTTCCCCTTGTGGAAGGCTGATCAACCACACATGACAACGTCATTGGGGCATTAAATAAAATTTTTGCAACATGGGCTGTTCCCTCCATTCTTAAGTCTGACAATGGCCCACCATTGAATAGCTGGGAGTTTAAGGACTTTCTCATTAATATGAATGTTAAACATCAGAAAAGGACACTTCTCTGGCCACAGGCAAATGGCGTTGTCGAACGATTCATGGGCACCCTGAACAGAGTAGTTCAGTGTGCTGCGCTAGGAGGAAGTGACCTTAAGTCGGCTTTATGTTCAGCCCTTCGTGCCTACAGGTCAACTCTTCATACCACGACAGGTGAAAGCCCCGCCACCTTAATGTTTGGGAGAGCCATGGGAACAAAATTGCCACAATGGACCACTAAAAGGCAGACAGATGCTGACGAGATCCGTGCAACGGATTCCTTTCACAAGTCCTGAATGAAGACCTAGGCTGACAAACGTCGGTGTGCTCAGGACACAGTTTTTAAAGAAGAAGACCGGGTCCTGGTCATTCAAAAACGCAAGTCTGACATTCTGTTTGATGCTGACCCACTGAGCGTTGTGACGAGCAAAGGATATATGGTGACCGATCAATGTCCCGGAAAGTAAATCACGAGAGACTTGTCACATTTCAACACCTGCCTCGATGTTCGTTGGTTCCAGATATTAGAAGTGAGACATGTCCACCTGAGAGTGCAAGGAGCCCAAGTCATACACATGCCTCTGCATCACCTGTACCTGAGGTAGGCTTCTCCTCTACGCCTCATCAACCTCACACAACGAGATCTGGAGGAGTGGTTCAAGCACCTCAACAAATCACTGAGGAACTATACTTTTTATTTAACAAAGGGGGAGATGTAGTGTCTTGTATGACCAGCAGGACCCTTCTGGTCCCTGATGGACTCCGTAGGAGAATGACAATCAGTTGGGTGGGTCTGAGTGTGGTTAATAACGTTTATGACGCAGTGCATGCTGTTAACAGTTGCTCTCTGAAGAATAAAGACGTGCACTACAGAGCTCTATGTGTGGCATTGTCATTTGCATGCTACCGGGCTGGAGAGGATGCTACATGTTGAACAACATTGCCAAAGCCAATAGCTCTTGCATAGGTGAGACCTATTGGCTTTGCCAATGCTTGTTTCTAATGCACTTCGACCACCGATTGCTTCTAGTTAATTCCCTGACATAATGGGCACCCGATGAGCGAAACCAGACTCCGCCCAAGCAGATGAGTCAACTCCTCAAACCAGTGACAAGAATCACTGAGGGACGCGAGTGATAAAGGTCATGCCATAAAATCAGCTTACACTTTTTCCCCCAAACCAATGTACATATTGAACATATAACTTGTATTAGCCATGTAAAGCTTTAAAAAAAAGCCAATCCTCTAGGATCCACTGCTGGATTATTATTATTATGATGGGACCAGCTGGACATGTTTGTCCTTTAATGGCCCAACATAACCAGCCCAGCTAACTTTCAAATATCTGTACAATTCACATCAGATCACCATACAAATGTCCTCGAGATTGTGTCCCTATACCTCCAAAAACATAGTGCGCCTCACAAGGCTGCAGATGATTCCATAACACCGATCTTTATCCTAGCAATGGTTATCTAAATCATTCTTATTACCTCTCTCCAACATGACGGAGACACCCGTTGGCCCCAGCTCACCGGCATTGCGCCTGCCCTTGTCTGGCACAAATGCTTTCAAGATCAAGCACCCCGTAAACCTTTCCAAATACGCAAAGAAAAACCTGAAACACAGGACCATGAGAGACCACCCAGAAACCCTCTTTGCAGATCAATGCCAACACAAAGGCGCCCTCACAACTGACCGCTTCCTCTTCACACACAACACTGACCTATGGATCAGGTCTCTTCGCAATTTTCTCCTATCCTCCTCTCTCTCTCAAATATACCCTTTGTTCGAAAACTCAAATGCTTGTCTCCCGTTGGCCTCTCGGGCAACCTTGCTATCTCCATCTACAACAATGGGAAAATCATGTTCCATGCCAACACCACAGTCCTGGCCACAATCAACCTTATTTATCCCAACCTCAAGCCGTCCGACGATCCTCCATGCTGCCCCTCTCTGTTCATCCCTAACACCCCTCACCCACTCCCCACCCTTTATGGTCCACCCAGACAACCCCCTATCTCCCTGGACTCCACTGCAGTCCCATATGCTCCCCTCAACCCATTGCTCACAGCAAACCACAGATCATCTCCAACCGCCCACATACCAGTATCTCCCCTCTGGTCGCCCGCCTCACAGTCGACCCATATGCCTCCCAGCACCTCCCCTCCTTCATCGCCCACTGCCCTAACTTCTCCCAACACCAAATACCAACAATCCACATCTCCCACGATCATAACTGAATAACATAACTGGCCTCTACTCGACAAGCTCCTTTCCTCGTTCTCGCACCTCTCTCGGAAAATCGTCTCTTTCCCATCTAAGTGTCTCTCTAGCCTCCCGTTGCAGCTCCTTCCTTCACTCCCCACCGACCCTCAACCCCATTTCTTCCTACATACCGAGAGACAGCCGTCTACCCAGACCCAAATGGACACAAACTCCCACAGACACCTCAGAACTATCCTCTCTCCTACAAACTTACACAGCTTCAAACTTCAGCCCCCCCCCCTCTCTATTCCCACAGCAGGCTACCCGATCTCCACCATTATCTCAGACCTCAGTCAAACTAACACACACCATCCCAGTGTACGTTCACCCCCTAACTTGATTCAAATCCCAACCTCCCTCCCTGAACAGCCTAGCCAAAGAGTCAACCACTTCTCCTTGAACTGCATGCTACACAATTGTCGTTCTGCAGTCCAAAACGGCCTAGAGATACCGGCCTCGACCCTGGACCATAATCTTGATATTCTGATCCTCACTGAAACATGGCTCAATTACTCAGCTAACCACGCTCTAGACCTTCTACTTCCTCCCAATTACTCCACATTACGTAGAGACCGAGAAGAAAAACCAGGCGGAGGTCTCGCACTCATTCACAGAAACTCACCAAGATGCAAGATACTCCAAACGACTCAGTTTCAGTCTTTCGAATGCATGTCAGTGGAATGGCCCACATCCACTACCTCCACTATCAGACTGAATTTGATTTATCATCCACCAGGTCATAACAATTCCTTCATTGAGGAATATATGGATCTCTTCACGTCTCAACTGATCAGCTCAGACAACACGATCTTCCTTGGAGACTTCAACATCCACTGGGGAATTGAGGGTAACAGCCTGGTGGACACATTTACAGCCTTTTTCAAAGACAATGATCTCCAACAACACTGCCTTAAACCCACACACCACAAAGGCGCCATCCTTGACCTGATAATCTCCAATTCCCCCAATCTACAGTCATAAGACCCAATTCCAGTAGATTGGTCTGACCACTAGCAGATCCCATTCCCCCTTTCCGGCTTTTATACCAAAACGTCCGGGCAACCCAAGAAAGAGAAAATATGGTTCAGAGACACATCCAACCTTGACACAGAAGCCACAGCCATCATGACCCTTCCTACCCTAATCTTAATTACATCCAACCTTGATATTAATGAAGTCACCGACAAATACAATTCCTGCATGGAATCACTTATCGACAAATTTGCACCCCTGAAGTGCAAATTATCGAGCCCAAAATCCTCCAATCCCTGGTTCTCTAAAGAACTTTATGAGGAAAGAATGCTTATCAGAAAGTGTGAGAAAGAACCCTCTCACCTGAGAAGAAATAACCTTCGCTTAGCACGAAAACAATACAAAGAACGAATACTTAGAGTCAAATCCTCTCACTTCAGAGCACTCGTGAATTCGGCAAAGAACAGACCAAAGCGCCCAAACTACTAACCCCTCCACCACTCCAGCTCTTGAGCCATCAGTGGCCCGCTGCAACAACTTTGTGGATTTCTTTGATAGAAAAGTCAGAGACATCCATATCTTGCTACACACCAGTGAACCTCCAGAAACTGAGATTCTACCCTGCAAGGCGTTTCATTTGTGGTCCTCTTTCCCCCCCCCATTTCCCAACTAGACTTACAGCGAACAATCTCCAAAGTGAAACCCTCAAACCACCTTCAGGACGCCATTCCAGCAAATCTCCTGGCACACACCCTACTTCTCCTATGAACCAACATGGTCAACTCCTCTCTTCAACAGGGCCTATTTACAGAATGACAAAAAGTGGCTCAAGTCTCTCCTCTCTTGAAAAAACAATCTCTCGACCCAAAGAACATGAACAACTACCGGCCAGTCTCCACACTTCCATTTTTAGGCAAAGTAATTGAAAGTTGCGTTGCTTCCCAGCTCACCTCACACATTCGAACAAACAACCTCCTAGACTCTCTCCAATCAGGTTTCCGCCAGGGCCACAGTACAGAAACTGTGCTCCTACAAATAGTCGATGACTCCCTTAGAATCCTCGACTCCGGGAGCTCTTGCCTCCTGGACTTGTCTGCTGCATTCGACACTGTCGACCACCTGGACCTCCTTCACACTCTTGAAGAATGCATGGGCTGTGGAGGCACAGTCCTCAATTGCTTCTCCTCTTACCTAACCAACTGCTCCCAAATTGTGAAACTGGGAAGCTCGTTCTCGAGACCAGACAATGTTCATCAAGGGGTCCCCCAAAGCTCGATCCTCTCCCCAACCCTCTTAAACTTTTACTTAGAACCATGTGTGATTCTCAGAAAAGCTGCAATTCTCTTCCACCTCTATGCTGACGACACTCGAATATACATGAAAATCTCTTCCCCTGAAGACCTTGTCCTCTTTTCAATCATGCAACAAAAAAATTCAAAACTGGATGTCTAGCCATCATCTAAAACTCAACCCAACTAAAACAGAATTTCTTTTGATCCCACCTCCGAATGCAAAAACCCGAACACAGGAATGGATGGCCAACTTTCCTGTCCTGGATGGGTGCCCGGCCATTGTCCAGACTGCTAGATCAGCTAAACCTCCACAGCCACATCATAGCTGAAAGGAATTAAAAATTTGCTAACATTCGTGACAAGAATTTTCAATTCTATTAAGGACTCGGAGGTGAGGATTATGCTTCTCATTTCTTTACTTAGAAACTCAGCAGCCAATGAAAACACAGTAATGAAAATCACATGACCAACCATAGAGTATCCTAGTATGTAAGGTCACAGTCTGTCCAAAGTGTCCTCTTTCTTTGTAAACCATAAAACAGTTAAGTCCATGCACCACCTGCTCTCGAAGAACAGAAGAAATACAACAGAATCTCTCTTGAACGATAACCTGGGCCCAACGGGGCTGCTTCTTCTGAACCGGGACTCGTCCCATAACCACCGGACGACGTGTCGTCATGCAGAACTTTGCTCCATGGAGGGTTCCTCCTGCCAACCTTGTAGCTTGTCAGAGCTTGTTCACGCCTTACTTGTTATCAGCGCCTGAAAAGAATAGAAACAACACCCGTAACACCATTCTATAACAATATGGTCATAAGAAAGGGTGGGAATTAGAAACAAATGAACAATACATTCTCCATTTAGATATTACAGTAACATCTTATAAAGATAACTTTGACATTTGGGTGGGATAATCCTCGCCTCCGAGTCCTTAATAGAATTGAAAATTCTTGTCACGAATGTTAGCAAATTTTAAATTCTATGTCAGGACCGGAGGCTCCGATTATGCTTGTTCAAAGCTTCGCCAACACCACATAAGACACATCCACAATTGGTTTGTAATAAAAGGCTTTAAATGTACTCTCTGTAGACCAGTCAGCTGCGTGCATGATATCTGATAAACTGACTCATGCTGCATAAGCCTTAGACGCAATGGCCCCACGGGCCGAATGCGCCCCAAATTTAGACACGTCAATACCCGCTTCGCCCATGAGCCAACGCATCCATCGTGACAAGGTAGCGGGGGTCACTGGGTGAAAGGGTTTCTGCAAAGTGATTAAAAGTTGACCTTGCATATCAGCTCGAAACTCCGCAGTACTTACCTCATAATCCTTTAGACATTCTCACCACACACAACTTGGGATTGTTAGGGAACTCCGGGTAAGACACCAATGAGGTGTTACATTTAGTCCTTCTGGACAGTATGAATGTTATGCCTTCCGGAGAAAATCTACGACCTGCCAGGTCCAGAGCCCGAACATCAGAGACTCTTTTACAAGAAACAAGGCAAAGTAGCATTGTCAATTTAGCTGACAATTGCTTTCTAGAAAGGTATTTATTTGACGGCCAGGCTTCCAGAAACCGCAACACAGTAGACACATCCCATAACTGCGAATATTTGGGACAAGGGGGTTTCACCATCCGGACTCCCCTGAGCAATTTACACACCAAAGGATGTTCTCCGATTGGTTTACCATCTACCGGCGTATGACTTGCCGATATAGCCGATCTGAAGTTATTGACCGTTCTATATGCTAAACCGGAGGAAGCTATGGAGGCCAAAAAATTAACGACTAGAGAGACATGTGCCTTAAAGGGATCCACTTCCCGTTGAGAGCACCAATCACACCATCTCCTCCAAGATGAGGAATATCTTTTGTGGGTATTAGCAGACCATGCCTCATTGATGAATCTGTCAGCTTCCTTTGAAAGGCCTGGGACTTTCCATCTGTCCCGGAAACCCGCCAAGCAACCAGCGGGAGCTGGCCCGACTCCATCATGGGATGAGGAGCCTGAAGAGGGTCCAGCAACAGATTTCGCCACCACGGAAGAAGGACAGGTACTGCGCAAATCATCTCTAGAAGTACCGGGAACCAAGCCTGCGCTCTCCAGAGTGGAGTGATCAGGATCAATTCCGCCCGATGCCGTCTGGTTCGTGCCAGAACCCTGGGAATCATTGCGAATGGAGGGAAGGCATAACAGAGAAAAGGTGGCCACTCCTGAAGGAAATCAATAAAAACAAGGGAGATACCCTTCAAGTCCAATCAGGGACAGGGAAAGTTCAAACAAAATTACCAAGAGGGTCCCTACTAGATACTATGTACCACAAAAAAATTTACTAAGTACCAAAAAATATATATTGTACTGGTGTTTAGAGAAATACATAAAAACAATATAATTATATCATCACAATGAGTCAGAACCAACATGCAAAAAATACAATCAAAATGTATCAATAACTAAAATTCACATGAACATATATCAATAAATATTTATTAACATTTGTATACACAATCACTTTCATAAAAAAGGTTAAAAAAACATTTCATATTGCTATATACAATCATTCAGAAAACAGAATTGTAAATGACTTGAAAACAAAGTTGTCGGTATGGTACCTTTTTTACAATACTCAATAAGAAAATCAGCGTGTAATTCAGTTCTTATAATTTTCTTTTTAAGGTTCCATAATATTCTCCACTGTTCCTCATCACTCTTATCTAGGGTAACAGTAGAAATATTTTTAGTTGTACCGTTAATGATCTTATTGAATTGATCCTCTGAAAAACCATAGGTTTTGAGTCCTTCCATACTGCTCTTATAATAGTGAGCAGAAGGTGGAGAAAGACTCCCCAGCTAACAAGCTGTACGTAAAATCAATAAAAACAAGGGAGATACCCTTCAAGTCCAATCAGGGACAGGGAAAGTTCAAACAAAATATTGTATTTTTTGCATTTTGGTTCTGACTCATTGTGATGATATAATTATATTGTTTTTATGTATTTCTCTAAACACCAGTACAATATATATTTTTTGGTACTTAGTAAAAAAAAATTGTGGTACATAGTATCTAGTAGGGACCCGCTTGGTAATATTTCTACTGTTACCCTAGATAAGAGTGATGAGGAACAGTGGAGAATATTATGGAACCTTAAAAAGAAAATTATAAGAACTGAATTACACGCTGATTTTCTTATTGAGTATTGTAAAAAAGGTACCATACCGACAACTTTGTTTTCAAGTCATTTACAATTCTGTTTTCTGAATGATTGTATATAGCAATATGAAATGTTTTTTTAACCTTTTTTATGAAAGTGATTGTGTATACAAATGTTAATAAATATTTATTGATATATGTTCATGTGAATTTTTGTTATTGATACATTTTGATTGTATTTTTTGCATGTTGGTTCTGACTCATTGTGATGATATAATTATATTGTTTTTATGGATTTCTCTAAACACCAGTACAATATATATTTTTTGGTACTTAGTAAATTTTTTTGTGGTACATAGTATCTAGTAGGGACCCGCTTGGTAATTTTGTTTCACTCCTGAAGGAAGGCATCCGTGGCCAGAGCCTCCGGATCCGGGCGCCAACTGTAAAAGGATGGAATCTGTCTGTTGAGCCGAGATGCAAATAGATCTATGTGGCATGGGCCCCAAAGGTTGTTCAAGGCATGGAACACTCGTGGGTGCAACCTCCAGTCGCTAAAGTCTCGGAGATGCCGTGAGTGCCAATCGGCTACCTCGTTTGTGGACCCTGGAAGATATTCCGCTATCACAGAAATTCTGTTCTGTAGGCAAAAGTGCCAAAAATCCTTGGCGATCTCCGCCAGCATTCGCGACCTCGTGCCGCCTAATTTGTTGATGTACCTCACCGCTGAGACGTTGTCCATCCGAAGAAGGATACAACAATCGGTCTTCTGAGGAGAGAGACAACGGATCGCAAAGGATCCAGCAAGGAGCTCCAGGCAATTGATATGTAACGTGAGCTCCTCCTGCGACCAACAACCACCCGTGGACAATGTTCCGCAACGGGCCCCCCAACCCCACCGGCTGGCATCGGATTCGATCACTATGTCCGGTGTCGACCCGCAAATTGCACGGCCGTTCCAGGCCTCCATGTGGGTTAACCACCACAACATCTCTAGCCTCGCCTCCTCTGAGAGGGGAATCTGCTAATCTGCTCTGAATACTTGAGGCCTTTCTGTAGATGTTGAATTTTGAGATGTTGAAGGGCCCAGTAGTGTAGGGGACCCAGAAAGATCGCCTGAATCGAGGAGGCCAACAAACCCACTACGCAGGCAACTGCCCGCAGTGATACCGTCTGTTTGTGGAGAATGGCTCTCAATTCCCTCTTGATCGATCTGATCTTTTGTGCGAGCATGAGGAGTTGGCAACTCACGGACTCCACTAAGAACCCTAGGAACTCTATTGATTGGGACGGAGTCAAGACGGACTTCTGGGCGTTCACCACGAACCCTAGACTCTGTAGGAGGCTGACCGCCCATTCGAGATGAGTCATCACTAGACAAGGGGAGGATGCCATGATAATGTTGTCGTCCAAGTAGACGATCATGCGGACTCCCCGAGCTCTGAGCGATTTAACCACCGGTTGGAGGAGTTTCGTGAAGTACCACGGTGCCGACGAGAGGCCAAATGGGAGAACCTTGTACTCGTAGCAAACTCCCTGCCACAGAAACTGGAGAAACCGCCGATGTGGGGTGAGAATGGGATTGGATAGGTACGCATCCTTCAAGTCCAAGCGGACCATCCAGTCCCCTTCTCTGAGTAGGTCCCTCAAAAGATGGATACCCTCCATCTTGAAGTGTCTGTAGACTATCCAGGTGTTGAAGTCTTTTAAGTTTAAGACCAACCTGGATCCACCCCCTTTCTTGTCCACCAGGAAGACATTGCTGAGGAAACCTCGAGGGTGTGGGGACGAGACCACGATGGCCCCTTTGCGAATTAAGGAGGTTATCTCTGTGGAGATAAAATTCCGATCTTGACGGGAAAAACACATCTGAGCTGGGGGAATGCTCTGAACAGGGGTATCGTACAGCTCTAACTTGTATCCCTGAACGGTCTCCAAGACCCATGCATCTTGCGAGATCGTTCGCCAGCTGTCTAGAAAAAACATGATTCTGCCCCCCAGAATTACCTCTGAACTCGGAATCAGCCTCACCTGAATTTCCGGCGTCTTGAGTTCCTGAATTGCCGCCGAATCTGCCCCTGCGAAATCTGTTCTTTGAGCGTCTTGTGGGGTAGAAGGAGGCATTGGCGTTGGGATCCTGATATCCTCCACGCTGTTGTCCCCGCGGGGCGCCTTGGTTATAACCGTGGCCGAACGAGCGCCCTCGAAATCGTCCGGCCCTGCCAAAAACCGGGCGGAACGCTCGTTTAAGCGACCCTTGCGCCTTATCCAAGCCACTAAACGTTGCCACAAACTTTGTCAGCTCCTTAAGGAACGGTTGCCCAAAAAGGAGACCTTGGGCCAGAGGGCCGGATTCAGATGTAGCGAGTTCGGCCAGTCTGGGATCTAATTTCAATAAAATGGCGCGTCTGCGTTCCGTAGATAATGCACAATTGGCGTTACCCAATTGGCACACCGCCCTCTGAGCCCAACCTATCAGGTCCTCAGCATCAATCAATAAGGCAGATTCTTTCGCCCTGAATCCTAGCTCTAGGATCTTTGTTAGGGGTCCGGCCATGTCCAGTACCTTGTCCTGACATGAACGCCAAGATCTATCAAGGCCTTTCTTGGGATCCTTGGAGTACTTCTTCAAATATGTCAACATGGAGGGGTCAACCTCCGGGGTTTCCGCCACCTTCCCTGCAAGATCAGGTCTGGGACATTCGGAACGAAGGTGCGCCCTTACGTCTTTGTCGAAGGCCTGGCGTAAATGAGACTGGACATATTCGGCCACCTTTTGGGAGGGGGTCCAGGCGGTAGAATTAGGATGAACTATTTTGGTGGGTTCGAAACTTAGAACCTTGGGAGCGGAATGCACGTCTGCGTGCTTCTCCTTTCTCGCCTTCTTGGAAGGTCTCGGCGCCTCCTCTTGGTCGGTGGACGGATCGGACGACGTGTCGTGATCATTATCTGGGGTAATCTCAGTAATGGTAGCCTCTTTGCTGGGAGCGGTCTGATCTTGGTCAGCCATAGTTTTTGCCAGCCTGGCGAAGTCTGCTGCGTGCGGATTCTTAATCCCCGCTACACTAGCCCTAGGGCGATTACCTGTGTTAGGCAGCCAGCCCTGTTGCTTGGCATAGTGTTACAGCAAACAAATGATGGACAGAATGCTGACAATGCAAACATTCTCCCCCAGTCAAAAGTTCTGGGTTAAATCCATCGTTCTTTTGCCCACTACGCCACCCCAGTTTGGACCCAGCCATATGCAAATCAGTCTTGACCCTGTGCCCCATGGGAACAGTCCAGACCGAACTGCCAGGCCAGGTCCTCCCTGGACCGGAAGCAAGCATCCTGGGACCGGTTTCAGGGTATGTCACCCTTCTTCAGCCAGGCTAGCTTGAATCCAGTGGCACAGTGAGCAAGGGACCCACGTCTGAGCATACCCATCCCACTTAGGGCGAAAAGTGTTACAGCAAACAAATGATGGACGGAATGCTGACAATGCAAACATTCTCCCCCAGTCAAAAGATCTGGGTTAAATCCATCGTTCTTTTGCCCACTACGCCACCCCAGTTTGGACCCAGCCATATGCAAATCAGTCTTGACCCTGTGCCCCATGGGAACAGTCCAGACCGAACTGCCAGGCCAGGTCCTCCCTGGACCGGAAACAAGCATCCTGGGACCGGTTTCAGGGTATGTCACCCTTCTTCAGCCAGGCTAGCTTGAATCCAGTGGCACAGTGAGCAAGGGACCCACGTCTGGGCATACCCATCCCACTTAGGACGAAAAGTGTTACAGCAAACAAATGATGGACGGAATGCTGACAATGCAAACATTCTCCCCCAGTCAAAAGATCTGGGTTAAATCCATCGTTCTTTTGCCCACTACGCCACCCCAGTTTGGACCCAGCCATATGCAAATCAGTCTTGACCCTGTGCCCCATGGGAACAGTCCAGACCGAACTGCCAGGCCAGGTCCTCCCTGGACCGGAAACAAGCATCCTGGGACCGGTTTCAGGGTATGTCACCCTTCTTCAGCCAGGCTAGCTTGAATCCAGTGGCACAGTGAGCAAGGGACCCACGTCTGGGCATACCCATCCCACTTAGGGCGAAAAGTGTTACAGCAAACAAATGATGGACGGAAAGCTGACAATGCAAACATTCTCCCCCAGTCAAAAGATCTGGGTTAAATCCATCGTTCTTTTGCCCACTACGCCACCCCAGTTTGGACCCAGCCATATGCAAATCAGGCTTGACCCTGTGCCCCATGGGAACAGTCCAGACCGAACTGCCAGGCCAGGTCCTCCCTGGACCTCCCTGCATTCTGTCCATCAACTGTTGTTTTTGCATTTGTCACCCCGAGTGGGACGGGTATGCCCAGACGTGGGTCCCGTGCTCTCCATGCCACTGGAATCAAGCTATCCTGGCTGAAGAGGGGTGAAACCCCGAAACCGGTCCTAGGATGCTTGTTTCCAGTCCAGGGAGGACCTGGCTTGGCAGTTCGGGCTGGACTGTTCCCATGAGGCACAGGGTCGAGACTGATTTGCATATGGCTGGGTTCAAACTGGAATGGCATGGTGAGCAAAAAAACGATGGATTTAGGCCCAGATCTCTGTACTGGGGTGAATGTATGACATTGTTCTGCATTCTGTCCATCAACTGTTGTTTTTGCATTTGTCACCTCGAGTGGGACGGGTATGCCCAGATGTGGGTCCCGTGCTCTTCATGCCACTGGAATCAAGCTATCCTGGCTGAAGAGGGGTGAAACCCCGAAGCCGGTCCTAGGATGCTTGTTTCCAGTCCAGGGAGGACCTGGCTTGGCAGTTCGGGCTGGACTGTTCCCATGAGGCACAGGGTCAAGACTGATTTGCATATGGCTGGGTTCAAACTGGAATGGCATGGTGAGCAAAAAAACGATGGATTTAGGCCCAGATCTCTGTACTGGGGTGAATGTATGACATTGTTCTGCATTCTGTCCATCAACTGTTGTTTTTGCATTTGTCACCCCGAGTGGGACGGGTATGCCCAGACGTGGGTCCCGTGCTCTCCATGCCACTGGAATCAAGCTATCCTGGCTGAAGAGGGTGAAACCCCGAAACCGGGCCTAGGATGCTTGTTTCCAGTCCAGGGAGGACCTGGCTTGGCAGTTCGGGCTGGACTGTTCCCATGAGGCACAGGGTCAAGACTGATTTGCATATGGCTGGGTTCAAACTGGAATGGCATGGTGAGCAAAAAAACGATGGATTTAGGCCCAGATCTCTGTACTGGGGTGAATGTATGACATAGTTCTGCATTCTGTCCATCAACTGTTGTTTTTGCTGTTGCTTGGCATAGGTACATAAATGACGCTTGAGGGGTTCTATGGCTCGCACCAGAGCTTTATTAACGGATTGCTGGACCCCTGCGTCCAGAGCCTCAACGAGGTCCTGCTCCATGGACCCGGAGGGTTCCTCATCATAGTAGTAGTCCTCCTCATACCAGTAATCAGCCATCTTGCTACACTGAGTGTAGAATGTTCCCCCAGGAGGATTGCCTGTAGTAACAACGAGGGAGAGCCCTAGTAAAGGCAGGCAGGCAAAGTAACTTTATAATCAGGGGGAGTGGTATAACCCCAGGCAAGCCAAGCACAGTCCTCAAGGGATGTAAATATGCAGATAAGATGTGGAGGGAGGGCTTGCCAACCACTCTAGGCAAAGCCTATGCAAATTGAACATCCCCCACCAATATCTCCAGGTGTGGGATGTAATTGGGAGCACTAGCGCTGCAATTTGATGCAAAAATGCACACTGCGTGGGGTGAAAGGAGCTAAAAACGCAGCTCCGGCGTTCAGTGAAGCCCCGACTGATAATACGAGGCAAAAATGGCCGCCGCGCATGCGCGGTAACGGCCGCACGCTAGTAATGAAAAGAGGACTGCGCGTCACAGGGACGCGTGTCCTCGCTCCCAGAGAAAAACCTCCCGCTCCACTGCACAAACGAACGGCACAACCGGGCCGCGAGCGCTCGACCGGACACAACCTGCACGGAGCGCAAGGGAGGGGAAAGCTACCAGGTAAATCAAGGCTGGAGCGGGGCTCCGTATACACCACAATCGCGGCTAAAACCCCTCGAAAACGGCCACAATACACAATGAGCATAAAAAATGCAATAGTAAGCACTGGCATACACGCGATAGCCTTCACATGAAAGTTAACCCTTAAACCAAGCAACAATCACAAGGAAGGGAAAAAGGCACTTAACTGGCTGCGGAGCAGCAAAGAAAGAGGACACTTTGGACAGACTGTGACCTTATATACTAGGATACTCTATGGTTGGTCATGTGATTTTCATTACTGTGTTTTCATTGGCTGCTGAGTTTCTAAGTAAAGAAATGAGAAGCATAATCGGAGCCTCCGGTCCTGACATAGAATCAAAACCCTAATTTAGATTTAGGCCCTAATTATTCTGTTCATTATTCTGTTTTACCTATCACTTGCCTACAAACTGTGAATTATTATCATGTAAAGAAAGAAAAACAGTATAATGCAGTTTAAATGTATGGTTAAAAGTGCATGTTTAAGTTACACCTTTTATCTGGTAATAACCTACAGCCTGCTTTCAAAAAAGGTCTAAATGCGGTCTGACTTAAGTGTTTTTCTTCTCATTGTATGCTTGTTGAGAAACTTCCTGACTTGAATATGTAACAGGAAATTCGGAGCAGCAATTCAATTGTAGTCTGTAAGTGTGGCGTGACTTCTAGAAGTCACGAACACAGGAACGAGATGGGCGTGAAGGAAATGTATGTAATGAACATTTTCCTAGCTAACGTAAAGGAAAGTTTCAATTCTATTAAGGACACGGAGGCGAGGATTAGGCTTGCTCTCTTCACTTTTATTACAATTAGATTACTCCAGGAGCCATTTTTAAAGTATGTAAAATTCATCAAAAACTACATCTCCCATGAAAACTAGGGAATGACATCAACATAGTTCAACCAATCACATAACAGTCCATTGTATAACGTCCCACGTCGCCCTTCTAGATCCCTCTTTCTTCCTGCGACGGCTGTCAATCGCCACTTTTATTGCTCTTGTTTGTTAGAATCTGCCCCTGTAACAAAGGGATACCCATTACTTGCTACGGTAAAGAAAAATTCAAGTATCATAACACAACATGATTCGCTATTATGACCACAAATCCATAAATCAAATGCAAATCTTTAAGCCATAAATCATTCCTTAATAACATCAGCCTGTTTTCAATAATGGGAAGGGAGAATTTTCAAGAATTCTTAGGGCGGGCTAATCCTCGCCTCCGTCTCCTTAATAGAATTGAAACTTTCCTTTACGTTAGCTAGGAAATTTTTCATTCTATGTCAGGACCCGGAGGCGAGGATTAGGCTAGTTCAAAGCTTCCACCACCATGCTTGCCAGAGAGGGAACTGGTCTAAAATAAAAAGTCTTGAAGGTGGAGTTGTTTGACCATTCTGCCGCGTTGAGGATATCCTCAAGGCGAGCTCCTAGACAAAATGCTTTTGAGGCCATGGCCCCTCTGACTGAGTGGGCTCCAAAACGGAATGTATCAATCCCTGCTTCTTGCAGGACCCACCTTGCAATCGTAGGGGACGAAACCGCTTTGTGAGGCTTTGTGAGTGCAATTAGCAATTGTCTCTCCCCATGAGGGCGGAGTTCTTCAGTCACAATTTCATAAGCCTTAATAGTGCGAACTACACATAATTTAGGATTTCCTTGTAAAGCTGGATAAGAAACAGTTGTAGAATTACACTTCGTCCTGTGAGAAATATGAAACAAGACCCCTTCCGGGGTAAACACTCTACCTGTTATATCCAGGGCTTGGACATCCGAAACTCTGCGACAGGATAACAGACATAGAAGCATTGCCAATTTCGCTGACAGCTGTTTTCTGGACAGATATTTATTATGAGGCCAAGATTGAAATAAGGATAGGCTCTTGTTAACATCCCATAAGGATGTGTACTTGGGTTCAGGAGGAATTGAGAGTCTGATACCCCTTAACAGTTTCCTGACCAACGGATGTTCCCAGGCTGGGTGACCATCCTCAGGCAAGTGACCTGCCAAAATCGCTGATCTATAAGTATTGATAGATCGATATGCGAAACCCTGGAAAGCCAGGCTCGCTAGGAAATTCACCACGTGGACAACGTCTGCCCCAAGGGATCAATTTGGTATTGATGACACCAACATAACCATCGTGACCAGGCGGAATTGTATAGTCTGTTGGTATTGTCTGCCCAGGCCTTAGCGAGCAAGGAGGAAGCTTCTGTCGAAAGGCCTGGGACTTGCTAACATCGCCTGTAACCCTCCAGGCCATAAGGCGAAGAGACCCGGCCGAAACCAGCCGGTGAGGATTGCCTTGGGGATCCCGGAGGAGATCCGGAAATAGGGGTAGAGGGATTGGAAAATCCCAAGAAAGTTCCATCATCACTGGAAACCAGACTTGAGATCTCCACATTGGGGTTATCACCACTACTTCCGCCTTCTGCCTGCGTACCTGTGCCGTCAACCTGGTTATCATGGCGAAGGGGGGAAAGGCATAAGGTTGCTCCTTGCTCCAATCCTGGAGGAAGGCGTCCAAGGCTGTCACCTGTAGCTCTGGCCTCCAGCTGCAATACCTGCCGAGCTGGAAGTCCAGTCTGGACGCGAATAGGTCCATGGAGAAGGGATCCCACCTGTTCTGGATTTGTCGAAAGATCTGTGGGTTCAACTTCCAAAGGCTGACATCTCTACAATGACGGGAATGCCAGTCGGCTACTTGATTGGAGCTCCCAGGAAGATGCTCCGCTGACAAGGAAATTTGATTGGCTAGGCAATACTCCCAAAGAGTTCGGGCTAGGTCCGACAATGTCTTTGACCTTGTCCCTCCTAGATGATTGACGTAGTGTACTGCTGCCACATTGTCCATTTTGAGAAGGACGAAACACTTCACTTTCTGTTTGGTCCAACAGCGGATCGCGAAGGATCCCGCCATCAACTCCAAGCAGTTGATGTGTAGAGAGCTTTCAATGGAGGACCATTTTCCGCCTGTGGAAAAATCCCTACACCGCGCGCCCCATCCGGAACCGCTGGCGTCTGACTTGATTATGAGGTCGGGTTGAGAGCCGAAAATCGCTCTGCCATGCCAGGCTTCCATGTGGTTTAACCACCAACCCATCTCTTCTTTCGCCTCGGGTGAGAGAGGAATCATCTGTGAGTATGACAGACCCTTCCAAAGATGCTCGATTTTCAGACGGTGCAGGGTCCTGTAGTGGAGAGGACCTGGAAAAATCGCTTGGATAGAGGACGACAGAAGTCCCACTATCCTCGCCAATTGCCGGAGTGACACGTGGGACTTGGACATTGTCCTCCGCTATTCGTGTTGAATTTTGGATAGCTTCTTCATTGGTAGACTGAGAGTTGCTTCGGTTGCGTTCACCACGAAGCCCAGAAACTCCATCGATTGGGATGGGACCAGAGCTGATTTGCCCTCGTTTATTACGAAGCCTAAAGATTCCAGCAAGTCTATTGCTGTCTGCAAATGTTTGGAAAATCGACTCGGGCATTGGTCCATAAGAAGGATATCGTCGAGATAGACAATAAGTCTCATCCCCTGAGCCCGTAGATGTTCGACAACCGGATTCATCAGCTTGGTGAAGCACCAAGGAGCTGAGGAGAGTCTGAACGGAAGGGCGATAAATTCTAAAACCTGGTTCTCCCAACAAAATTGTAGGAAACGTCTGTGCGGGGGAAAAATGGGTATCCCCAAATAGGCCATCCAATCGGAGATTTGGAGCAGGTCTCACAGGAGGTGTATACCCTCCATTTTGAAATGACGGTAGAGTAGCCAAGAGTTTAATTCCTTGAAGTTGATAACCGTACGCTGCCCGCCGTCTCTCTTTTCCACTAGGAAAATGTTGCTGACGAAACCGCGAGGGTGAATTACCGAAGGAGCTATTGCCCCTTTCTGCAAAAGATCATCCACCTCCTGGCTCACCAGTGCTCTCTGTTCGGGAGAGAAAACCAAAGGGTTGGGTGGGCGGGGTTGGGACGGGGTCCCATAAAACTCGATGTGGAAACCCCCCCACCGTCTCTATCACCCATGCATCTGAGGATAACTTCTTCCAGTTCGATTGAAAATGGGCCAACCGCCCCCCAATGGAATTCCCCATAGAATCCTGGATTCTCACCTTGTGTATTATTGAAGTTGCCTCTTTGGCCGCCTCTGCATCCCCGACGACAGGGATAGGATTTTGTTTGGTAGAAGTTCCCAAACTTTCTGGGATCTTGCCATTGGCCACGTCTGGAGTCGCCACCTTTGGAGGCTGCTTGGAATGAGCGGCCGGACGAGCGCCCCCTATCTCGCAAAAACATGGGGTGTGAAGATTCTTTTAATTGAGGATAGCGCCTTGTCTAGGGAATTGAAAGTATTAACAAATTTGCCCAGTTCTTTTATAAATGGATCCCCGAACAAATTCCCTTGGGCTATCGTCCCCGCCTCCGAAGTGGAGAGCTCCCCCAGTTTGGGGTCAATCTTAATAAGGAGTGACCTGCGCCTCTCCGTAGAGATCGCGCAGTTTGTATTTCCCAGAAATATTATCGCCCGTTGGGCCCAGTTGGACAGTACCTCTGGGGATATGAGGGAGCAGGAGGCCTTGGCGTCCTCCGCCATATCCATTATTTTAGCCAGGGGGCCGGCGACATCCAGGAGTTTATCCTGGCATGAGCGCCAGGAGCGATCAATCCCTTTTTTGGGATTGATTACAAATTTTGCGAGAAAGGTGGCCATTTTGGGGTCTATCTCTGGTGTCTTGGCCATCTTCCCCTCCAGGGCAGGGCGGGGACATTCTGCTCTGAGGCAGCCCCCCACTTCTTTATCTAAAGGCTTCCTTAGCAGACTGGCCATGTAGGCCGCCACTTTGGGAGCCGGACACCATTCTGCTGACCTAGGGTGTAGGAGGTCATCTGGATTTAATAAATCTTCGTGGGTGGTTAAGTCGGTATACGCAGGGAGGTCTAATCCTCCCAGGGAACTAGGCGTCGGGCGCCATGGTCTAGAACCATCCCCCTCCCCGTCGGAATTGTTGGGTGAATCATCCCCGTCCCCTAAGGTCTGTGGCGGTAAACGCGGGGTCACCCCCGAGGGGCCTGGTGTCTTGGATGGGTTGGGCATCGCGAAAGGCTTTTTTAAGGCGTGCAAATGCGTCAAAATCAACCCCAGGGTCAATTGTGCGTTTGCGCTTTTCCACACTCTGGGGAGGGACACAAGGTGTGTTAGCCACCTGTCCAGGAGGTAGGGGGGCCAGGGGCCCATGAGGATCTTCCCTCGTTTTGAGGGGTTGTTGACACTGCGCCTGGAGTGCCGCCAGTTTCTTCTCCAGGGGGACCACCACCTGCGTCACTGCCCTCAGGATGGATGCGTCCATGACCTTGCAAAACTGGTCATCAATAGGAAGGTAAGTAACTGATTCCTCTTCTATATAATTCCCAGCTTCCTCGTATTCCATGAGGGTAATGTTATTAGGGGAAAAAAATTCCCACTTAATTGAGGGATTCAGAGTCTTAAAGACAAATTTTTGTATAAATTTTACAAATAATTGCAGAGTCTGCCCCCTTATTTCTCTGTGGGGTAAAGTGCCTGGGGTGTCCCTTTTTACAATGGGGAAAAATATGTCCTACCCCGCAGGGTGTTATACCCTTCAGGCACCGGCTCGCTTGTGTACAGGAAAGCACTACGCAAGTGCACCGACAGAAGCTAATTAGTCAGTTGCAGCTCGCGTGTGTCAGTTTCAGTTCCCAGACGCGCGCGCTCCTCTCAACCCCCCGCGATGTCGGTTACCACCGGAACAATGCGTCAGCTTTAAAGACAGAAGCTGATGTGTTCCGGGGGGTGGGGGGGGAGAGAAGGACGCGCTGCGCGCGGAGACAGTAACGCAGGCCCCCCTGCCGGACGGAAGACCGCACCGCGTCCGTACCTGACAGGATCAGCCGCGTAGGAGCGAGGACTCCTGCAGCGTCTAATTACACCAATTAGTGCACAAGGGAAACCAACAATTAGGAGCGACCGCGGAGCGTGAAGCCGCGGAGCGTGAAGCCGCGCAGCGCTCACATTATCAGTTAAGTAAAAGGAGAATAGAGCAGTTATCTGATTGCTGCTGGAGCAGCGAAGAAAGAGGGATCTAGAAGGGCGAAGTGGGACGTTATACAATGGACTGTTATGTGATTGGTTGAACTATGTTGATGTCATTCCCTAGTTTTCATGGGAGATGTAGTTTTTGATGAATTTTACATACTTTAAAAATGGCTGCTGGAGTAATCCAATTGTAATAAAAGTGAAGAGAGACAAGCCTAAACCTCGCCTCCGGGTCCTGACATAGAATCTGGGTGGGTTATAACAGAAAAGCAGGAAGTTTTTTCTATTGTTCACATTATATTGATGGTATGGATGTATGCCAAAATTAGTATTATAAGACTAGACTCGCAGCATGTGTAATTTGAGACTGACTTGTGCTTCTCTCATAGTACGGGTCGCTCTCCCAGCTGTGGTAGTCTGGCATATGCAATAAACCTGTTTGTACTCCCTTTTGTTGCAGATGTGGTGAATAAATGATTTTCACTGCTTAAAGGATTTTTTCTTGACATCGTGGCAGGGCCAGCCAGGAGATCCCCTTTGCTCCAGCCTGCCGCTGGGGAGGTTCCCCTTCGGACAACTAATTTAGTCGTGCACAATTTGAGGAGGATGACAGACACCCGTTGAGACGAAAGATCCGTTTTTTGGACGACAGGGGTACCGGTCTGGGGGACGTCTGCAGCGGCCAGATAAGGTAGGAAAAAAGGGCGATCAGTGAATCCTTGTGTATTGATCCACAACTGTTCCAAACGGAGATGTGTATTTAGTTAATCCTGGCAGACCTTTGTTTAGGAATTGTCAGAGAGGGAGAGAGAGAGAATTAAATGTGTTTTGTTGATCCTGACAGACCTTTGTTTAGGAATCGTCAGAGAAATAGATGTTTATTTAGTTAAACTTGGCAGACTGTTTTTCTTTCCCTTGGGGAATTATAGAGAAATAGGAATTATATAAGAAGTTTATCCTGACAGTTTGAATTAGGAAAACGTCAGAGAAAGAGAGAAAAAGTTGACATTTTGTATAAATATGTTATGTGAGTTGTTTTTTTAACAACAAAAAAAATATATATATATACACACATATATATAATGTAGATTTGTGATTGTTATATCATGTGTAATAGATCATGAGTTCTCTTGCATTATCAGAGGTCCCAACTGTTTTTTTAGTGTTAACTCCATTAGGACAGGAGCCTTTAAGAATAGTAAAAGTTGGGTCTACTAGGATACCAGGTAGATTTATTCCGTGTAATATAGATCCATCTGATTTGAGTGTAGGTGTGTCGTGTGAAACTTTTGTAAGTATCCCACAACTTGCTTATTTAGGGATAACTGAAGACAAGGCTAAACAAAAGGGAGTAGTCTGTGTTATAGTCCACGTGTTTTTTACCCAGGAATAGTAAAAGTTTCTGGTAGATTAAAAGAAAAATTGTGAGGTCATGCCTTTCTTTATGAAATCTTCCCCGGGGAGGCAGGGCGAGAGAGGGACTCCTTTAGGGCATATGATTTCCACATTTCCAGGAGACTCTGATAGAATAAAAAGACACTGTCAGGAATGGGCAGAAGGTACAAAGACTTCCCTGGTTCCATGGCCACCAGATGGCTCTTTTGATAATACAGTGATAGCCCATGTAATATCCTATATCTTAGGTGCATTTAAAGGAGATAAAAGAACAAAAAGATTAGCATCATTAGACATGTGGAAGATATTCAGTCAGGATTCCCATGTAGAAGCCACAGCACCACCACCGACATATTCTGAGATAATTAAAGGGCCCTTATGCCGTCAGGGTATGCATCCATCATTGTCAGTGGAAGATAAAGTATCCACTACCTCAATAGACTCAGTGGACACTGATGTTCCAGCTTTAGGCTTTAAAGATCCGATATTAATACCCCTGACTGACATAAACAAAGTTACACCAAAGGTTGATGACTTATTAAAAATGCAGGAGGTTGATCTTGCTCAAACAATAAATAAAGATTCTCTTAAACCTGAAAAAGTACATGAGGGAACAGAGTCCCTAACAGGAGACATTTCAGTAAAATTAAGACAAGACAATAATGGAAAGATGCTGGAACAAAAGGCAAAAGACATATTAGAATGGGCTAGCAAGATTCCTCAAAACTTAAGTGAGGGAAATGGATACTATACTAGTACCCCACAGGTGAAGTTTGACTTACGGGCACGATCAAAAATACATCAGGAAGAGGATAGGGTTATCGTGACATGACCACCAGTGTAAAGGGAATACAGAATACAACTGAGAGATTAAGTCTTATTGCTGATGACTGTTCAAATATATGTAAATCTATATTATTTAAACCAGATGAAAAGCCAGTTGTAAGGGATATAGGATATGATATAGAAATCAAGAATGTGACAGGAAAGGATGAGGAAGAAATAAACTCAGTGGGGAGTGAAATTACAAGGGTTCCTGACCGTGAACGCATGGAATTGTGGCAAGAGGCTGAGAACAGAAATGCTGAAATAAATAGAAGAAAATTAGAGGAACAAAGTGCCTTTAGAGAACAAACAAGAGGAGAGCCGGTGTTTCCCAGTAGTATAACAAGGTTTGGCGTCCATTTCGAGCAGAGGGTATGATAGAGTTAAGACAAAGTTCCCCTCCGGCTGAAGTAAGATCCCTTCATGTACGAAATATGCAGGGAATGACAAGTTTTATACAGAGAAAAGAAAGAAAAGGAAACAGTGACTTGACACCCAATGAAATAGTAGCGAAGGGAGAAAACAGTTGGTATAATGTTGTCCCATTTACTAATAACCTTGCGGGGTGGACAGAAGGTATTGTGCCACAGATGAAAGTGTGGCCAAGAGCAGGATCCTTTGACCCTGAATTGATAAATATGGCTGATTTATGTATTTGTCAAGGTTATGGGGACCCAGAGTGGGATTATGATTACATGCAACAAAGTCTGTGCGTGTGGAAGAAATATGCTTTAAGGTCTGAGACACCTTATGAGGGACATGGTGGCAGGAATACTGCTGTAATGCAGACGCCACTGGTGTATAAGACAAAGGGAGCACAGCCTGTCTATGTTCCATGGCAACACATACATAAAGAAAATCTAAAAAAAGGCCTGCCTCCATTACACGAAGGAGCAGGGAAATGGATAAAAGCATTTGAAAATGCAACAGCTGGGATACCTTTAGCTCTTGGGGATGTAAAGAGCCTGTTGAGCTCCAAAGTAGGGGTTGAGGTGGACAGTATAATGAGAAGTGCAGGGATACAAGGAGTAACTATTACTAAAGGAAGACATGATGGGTCTGCTTTTGGAGTAGTGAGCTCTAGGGTGTGGACTGAATTAAGGAATAGGTACCCAGACCGACCAGATATTGGGGCATTGATGACGCAAACTATGTCTCCAGGACAGTCCTGTGCAGACTACATAACAATGATGAAGAAAAAGTGGGAAGCAGTTGTAGGACCTGTAGACATAGGAGGTAGTTGTCGATTATTCTACAATGTTTTAAAACAGGGGCTACCGGGAGACATACAAGACCATTTAGATCAGGTTGTGGCCTTAGATGTAGAAATACAAGCACATATTATACATTTTTGTAGAAAAAAGGAAGAAAAGGAGAGGAGAAATAAAGACCAAAGTGACATAGCCCAAGCCAAACTGGTGACACAAAAAATACAGAAAAATGAGAAGGAAAAGACAGGAAAAGAAATGACTGTGCAGGTTCCTGTTGCAAACAGGGAGCAAGGAAGGGGTCAAAGAGAGGGGAGACAGATGCAAGGAAGAAGACATTTTAAATGCCATTACTGCGGTAACATTGGACATTTTATTGCTGAATGCCGCTTTAAGAAGAGTGATGAAGCGCAGGGAGTGATAGGAATAGGGAGAGGAAGACAAAATGTGAACACGTCAGGGCCAGCGCCTCAATATGGTCCTTATCAGTATGTCCCCTATCCTCAACAACAAATAACTCCCCTACCACGGGTTTATATGCCACAACAGCAATTTGCTAATGTACCTGTTCATGGGGCACCAGCACCTGTTTTACATACAGGAGGCCAGAATCAGGTGCAGACTACTGCAGTGGTGTGCACAGTGAGTCAAGGACAAGGGGGAATGATTGTTCAAGGTGGAAACCCCTTTTATCATACAGCCTGATGGGACGCACCAGGGAATCCCAATTGTTCTGTGGTAGCTAGGACTCTAGACCCAGAGGAAGAACCAATGGTAGAAATGATTATAATGGGAAGGAGGTATGCTTTCTTGGTTGATACAGGGGCAACAAAATCTTGCCTCTCAGAAGGAAATGTTCCATTGTCCTCTGCCACCATGGATACGCCGGGCTTCTCTGGTGAAGTCCAGCGCATTCCATACACAACACATGTGCCCATAGAGGTGGCAGGAGTGCGAACGCAGGAGCGTCTCCTTTATTCTCCAAATTCACCAGCAAATTTATTAGGAAGGGATATCATGTCTAAATTAAACATGACAATAAGGTTTCCCTCTGATGGGTCCATGACATGTGAAATACCAGGGCAAGCGAAATGTGGGATACATCTGCTAAAAATACCAGAGGAAAATGTGGTTGGAAAGGCAGAGCCAGTGCATTATAAATTGCTAGCAGATGCAGTACTTACGGTTCTGAAGACAGAGGAACTACTTTTAGGGAGATGGATGGAATTGCCACCTAGACTAAATTTCAGGACACAAGCTGGTGGTGATGAACTGGGACATGTGAATACCCTTTACCTTGAGTGCATGCAAATATCCAGTAGGTGGGGTGCTCTGGTGGCATCAAATAATGATGGAGGAATTTGAAAGGTCCTGATTTTTCTTATGCCTGGTCTGAGACCACGGGACATTTCTGACTCAGAACTCTTTTCAGACGATCCCACCAGGACTGAGATAGTTTATACACACACTGCACCCTTGTTAGTGCGTGTTTTCCTTGCACAGACCACGTTACCAGTTGTGCCATCCCCCTCCCATGATATTGAAGCACTTGCAGCAGTCCCGCCTTGTCTCTGGACATCGGCTCCAGATGAGGTAGGACTGATACTATCTGCAGAACCATTTAAGATAAAGTTGAAGCCAGGTGCACAATTGCCACGTGTAAAACAGTATCCACTGTCCAAAGAAGCAAAAGAAGGTATTAGAGGGACAATACAAAGACTAAAGGATGAGGGAGTCCTGTATTCCTGTTCATCACCTTGTACACCGCAATTTATCCTGTAAAAAAATCTACAGGTAATACTTGGAGGATGGTTCAGGATTTTCGCCCCCTTATGCCATAGTATTAGCAGAGTACCCCATAGTGCCAAACCCATCTGTGATATTGACTAATATACCTAGTGACAGCAAATGGTTTTCTGTAGTGGATCTAAAGAAAACTTTGTTTTAGCATACCTGTACATCCTGACAGTCAGTCATTATTTGACAGCCTTCAGTTTTGATGGTGAACAAATCGTCTACTCTAGACTCCCACAAGGAGTCACAAGGATTTTGTGAGTCTCCATCTGTGTTTAATAGAGTATTGAGAGATGATTTGTTAAATTTCCAGTCAGACAGTACAGTCTTGCAATATGTAGATGATTTACTAATATGTAGTAAAACAGAATCTGAATGTGTTTTGTCTGCAGAAAGCAAAAAGATAGCAGGTTCTAGAATACAAACTATACGTGATCAGCCTCAGCCCAAGACAGTAAAAGACATGCAGAAATTTCTAGGCCTTTGTAATTTTGTACATCAGTGGGTATTTGATTATGCTACAATCATACAACCACTAGTATATGCAATGAAGAAAGCTAAAACTGACAACACAGGCATACAGTGGAGTGATGACAGTGTAAGGGCATTTCAGACATTGAAAGAAGCAATTGCTTCAGCCCCAGTGCTAGCAAATCAAGACTACACAAAGAGATTTTTTCTGTTTTCTGCTGCCACAGAGGATTCCATGATATCAGTCCTTACTCAAAAATACCCAAAGGGCCACAAACCCGTCGCCTATTTTAGTGGACTATTAGATCCAGTAATGAACGGTCACTTTCCTTGTGAGCGAGCACTTGCAGCAGCAGCTTTTGCAGTAGAAAAGAGTAGTACTATTACAGCAGGATGCCCTGTGACATTGTATGTTGAGCACTCTCCATTCGCTGTGCTGCAGAAAAATAAAAGTACACTGACCACTCAAAGAGCCACAGGTTATGAAGTAATACTGTCAAACCCTTCTATCTGCATTGAGCGAGTACACTCAGTCAATCCTGCAACTTTTTTAGTGCACCCACTAGAGCCCACTGATCATGACTGTAGTGTAACATTGGAGGAGGACGATCACCTGGCACATGAGGACCCCTTGTCTGATGGCCGACAATTGTTTATTGATGGTTCCTCATGGATAGACCAGGAGACAGGCAAAAGACATACAGGTGCAGCTGTTGATGAGGCTATTGGTACACCTACTGCTTATACCTTACACACATTGCACCTCCTACCCTTGCCATCCCAAGAATCAGCCCAAGTGGCTGAATTAAAAGCATTGATAACGGCCCTACAGGCTTGTCAGGGTCAGCCAGTAACAATATACACTGATTCAGCATATGTAGCTTCCACAGTTCACTCAGGGCTAAAGAGATGGGAACGGCGAGGATTTCTTAAATCTGATGGGACACCAGTAGCGCACCAACATCTTTTAGCTGACCTTATTGCTGCATTGCAAATACCATGTCAAGTAGCAGTGGTTAAGTGCCAGGCACATACAAAAGGAACAGATTTGGTGTCTAAGGGAAATGAAGCTGCTGATACAGCAGCAAAGGAAGCTAGTTTATATGCAATGAAAACATGCAGTATGTACACTTTTGATGCAGATGATGAGGTTGAGATACAACACTATGAGAATATTTCTACAGAGGCATTATTAGACATTCAAAATGCAGCACCACAACATGAAAAAGGTCTCTGGAAATCAAGGGGGGGGAGTGACTGGATTTCCAGATCTCCTTTATAGATCAGCAATTTCAGGTAAAGTTATAATGCCTCAGTCACTACTTATAACAGCCCTTCGACAACTTCAATTACCAATACACAATTCTAAAAGAGTAATGATGGATTAATTAAATAAAAGCTGGTTTATCCCAAATCTAGGACCATTAGTTGATGTATTCCTAGCCTCACGTCATGTGTGTTATCAGTACTCTAATGAGAGGTCACCAAAAATGCCTTCATCCTCCATTCCAAGACCAAAAGGTCCTTTCATAGAGTTACACAGAGACTTTGTAGATATGATACAAAAATGTAACGGATATAGGTACCTGTTAGTAGTGGTGTGTCCATTTTCACGATGGATTGAAGTGGGACCCTGCTCCAGGCGTGATGCTGACCAGGCAGCCAAATTCCTGGTGAGAGAGGTCATACCGAGGTGGGGGGTTCCGGCGGCAATGTGCAGCGATAATGACAAACACTTTGCTAACACCCTATTTCAGCAAATTACTAAACTATTCGGAGTGGAACACCAGTTTACCTCAGTTTAGCACCCAGAGAGTAATGGAATTGTTGAGAGGATGAATGGTTTATTGAAAAGCAAAGTGTCAAAAATTTGTGAGACACTGAAAAAGAATATGCTTTAGTGCCTTCCCCTTGCTCTGTATGCATTGAGAAATGCCCTTCAAAGGATCCTCATTAGACCCCTCACCAAGTCGTAACAGGTAGGCATTCTAATTTTTCCTTTAAACAAAATCAAATGATTCGTTCTGATACTAAGTCTTCATCAAAAAGTGTTTGGCAAGAAATGAATGCATACATGTCTGCCTTAACAAAAGCTGTACAGGTTTATTCTAAACAGGTTCAGCTGCAATAGGCCGACAGTACTGCACCACCTCTGCCCTGATCTACAGCCATCAGCATCGTTTCCTGGGTCTTTGTGTGCAACTTTGTGAGAACACTGAAAGACCCCAAGTTTCTAGGCCCCTACCAAGTAACACAGAGCACGCCAACAGCAGTAAAAGTGGAGGGGATGCAGAACTGGGTGCATGTAACGGACCTTATTCCATTTTTGGCCTCACTCCCGCAGAGAGGGGAGGAGGCAATGGTCCAAGAATAAATGATACAATGAAGAGACAGTTAAATTATATTTTTTTCATAGTATAATAATGAGTTCAGTGGTTATGATTATTACTCTGATAATTTGCTATTGGAATATGCGTTATATAGATGCAAAAGATCCCACCCATAGGGAAGAAATATTACGCTTTCGTATAGCTGTTTTTAATGAAACAGATATACATCCTTTGCATGATTCTTTACTTGATAATTTGTGGTATAAAAGCATGCATGATATAGGTACCAATACACAAAATGATAGTTGTTATGTATGTTCTCTTATTCCCCATGCCATAGAAACACCACCTTTAGTGTATCCTAAAGAAGTGCCTGTTAATATGACAAAGTGTTTATTGCACCTTTTCTTGTGTAGGATAAAAGCACAGTTACAGCCAACTCATGTTAGTCCTATGACTGCTAGAGTTAATACAACTAGATTTGATACAACCCCTGAAATTTTGCAAATTTTGACAGATAAAACAGAGATAATGAAAGAGATATCCAGAATGAAGGGAGCAGGGCAGAAATATAGTTATGTAAATTGGGAGGAAGCAGTATTGGAACGAGGTATTCTAAGGAGATCTAATCCACCATCCACCTGTAATAATTATTCTGCCAAACCACTGCCCCCAGATTGCGCAGCCAGGCCAGTATTAAGTATTGAAGCATCAGTATTTGCCAATAATAAATGGTTTACTGGAGCTAGGTTTTCATGTAGGGCCATATCTTTATGGAATGGCACAGAAACAAAAAATCATTTGAGATTTGATGATGTAAAAGCATCATGTCAGCAAGTATGGGATGAAAACATACAGAGATATGCATGGACTGGAACTAAACGTCATCCTAAGCTGGCTGTGAAACTAATGAGATTTTCTCTTTGCTTTCAGGGAAATGGGATTGTTAAAGTGGGACGGAATCTCAATTGCAGCTCAACTATTTACAATGCCGATATGCAGGGCGGTACCTCCAGCCTTATGGATTTTTTCTGGCAGTGTGGAACTCGAATATACACTCAATTGCCCCCCGACTGGAGTGGAATCTGCTCTCTGGTGACTTTGCTTACCCCATCTATGGTAATACTAGCAAAAGAAATAAAAGATTTGCATTTGCATTCCATGAGTGAAGCATCAACTTTGCTGCATCATCACAGAAGAAAAAGGATGGCTGAGTACTTTGAAACTTCAGTGTGGCAGGATGTGCCCAAAGAGAATAGGTTGTTCAATGACGCCCAAACATTTTTGGGGAGTCTGTTACCTATGTTTCAAGAAAAAGCAACTGCTCGCTGGGTTCAAATCACCCGGTGGGAATTGATGAAAGCAATAAATGCTACTGAAGATGGCTTTAATGCAATTAAAGAAGAGCTGCGTTCAATCAGACTTATGGTAATGGAAAACAGATATGTTTCAGACTTGATGACAGCAATCGAAGGAGGGGTATGTACAAAAATTAATTCCGTATGCTGCACTTTCATACCGGCAAATGATGAAGATGAAGGAAATCTAACTCAGGCAATATTGACTTTGCATAATTTGCATACACAGATGAAGAAAGAAGGGGGTGCTCCAGATGAGTGGTTCACTGGCTGGTCTGATTGGGTGCCATCCTGGATGTCAGGTTGTCTAAGGCCTTGTTGCCTATAATAGTTCTGTTGCTATTGATGTGCCTAGTATTTCAGGTTATCTTAGCATGTTGCAAGAGGGTTACAGCTAAAGTGGGAGGTATGTTTCCTATACTAAGAAATAAAGAGATGCAAAATACAGAATTGGAAGAAATGTACAGGGGTAGTATTGTATTGTAATTGCATTTATATAACGCTTACTACCCCTGACGAGGCGTCGAAGCGCTTTTTCGGCGAGTAGCACGCTGCTCCGGAACCCATAAAGGATTAGTGTTGAATTAGTATAATGAAATATGAAAGTAATTTGAGTGGTGGACAGGTTAGTCAGTTATTTGGATTCAGAAGTAAAGCGGAAGGATAGAAGAGGGAAAAAGGTTTGTATTTATATAGCGCTTGTTACCCCATATGGGGTGTTGAAGTGCTTTTTGGCGAGTAGCACGCTACTCTGGAAACTCATAAATCATCGCATCATACTTTTAGACAAAATCTAATTACAGCTTTTAAATTATCGAACTGTACAACTACACTATTGAAATCTTGGACTCCTGCGCTCTTGAGGCTCTTTTTAAAACATTTAACGCCGAGGATAAGTTACGACCTCGACATCAAACATTGTTCTCAATTGCATCATTATAAACATTTTGCAGAGTCAATAGAATACAAATATCTGCAACAGTATATTCGCTTCACCTTAGGGCACGGAGTCCGGCGATGCATTATTTTATTACGGCTTGGGATTCTTCCCCTAAAAGCATTTACTTCCAGATGGAACCACATTGAAAATGCCACCAGTATTTGTGATCTTTGTTACGGAGGAGTGCAAGATTTACAGCATGTTCTGTTTGTATGCCCAAATTTGACATTAGTCGAGGTCAGACACCGGTACTTAAAACCGATTCGAACCAGGTGTAATATTACTCAGTGCAAGGCCTTATTTTGCTTCTTAAATATCCGCCTGATGAATTTGTGTGTCATTTGTTCACATTTTTTAAAACTTTTTTAAAACTGTGCTGAAATGATCATCTTATTAATGTTTTATAACAAATTTTTTTTTTTTTATTTGTTCTCAGTAGAAAACTAAATCAAATAAAATTTGACTTTGACATAAAGGATTAGTGGTGAATTAGTATAGTGAAATATGAAAGTAATTTGAGTGGTGGATATTAGTCAGTTATTTGGAGTGAGAAGGATAGCGGAGGGATAGAAGAGGGAAAAAGGCTTGTTACCCCTGATGGGGTGTTGAAGCGCTTTTTTGGCGAGTAGCACGCTACTCTGGAACCCATAAAGGATTAGTGGTGAATTAGTATAGTGAAATATTAAATTTGAGAAGTGGACATGTTAGTCTGTTATTTTGATTGAAAAGGATAGTGGAGGGATAGAAGAGTGAAGGATTTAGACTTTTTTTGTTTGTTTTGGAGGTCATAGCAGTAGGAGGAGGCTTGGGATGAGTAAAAAGGGATGTGGAGGGAAGAGTGAGAGGGAAGAGTTTAGAAAGGCTTGTTTTGGGGGATTGGTATAGTAAAATATGTGTCAGATGATGCAAGGAGGGGTAGAGGAGGGGAGAGTCTAGAAAGGGGTATTTTGGGGATCATAGTAGTGGTATGGGGTTTGGGATAAATGAGAGAGAGGATGTAGAGGATATATTGATAGAGGTATAGGGTGAGAATTAGGGAAGTGCATTGGATATGCTGAATTAGAAGAAAGTGATAAATATATAGATCCATAAGTACATGGAAAGTATATAGATGCATAAAGGAGGTAGGTATATGTAGATTAAAGATATTGATAGAGGTATAGGATGAGAAATAGGGTAGTGCATTGAATATGCTTTTTTAGGAGAAAAGTAATAAATATATAGATCCAAGTACATGGAAGGTATATAGATGCATAAAGGAAGTCAGTATATGTAGATCAAAGATGCATTAGATAAACTAGGTTTTCAAGTGTTGTTTATTAAAAAATGCATTTTATTTATTTTTTAACAATATAATTATTCTACATGTTTATACAAAGCAATACACAAAGATAGGTACATATCTATAGTACAAATAAATGCTTATATACAGAGGGATATAGTGAGGAAGTAGTCAAAGAATCGACTAGAGAGGGGAATGAAAGGAATCAAAACCCTAATTTAGATTTAGGCCCTAATTATTCTGTTCATTATTCCGTTTTACCTATCACTTGCCCACAAACTGTGAAATATTATCAAGTAAAGAAAGAAAAACAGTATAATGCGGTTTAAATGTGTGGTTAAAAGTACATGTTTAAGTTACACCAGCTCAAGCGACTCATTACTCGGTAAAATCGAAAGCCGTTATAAATAGCTCATTAGTATCACTCCCACTATATCAGATGGTAACAAGTTACAAGTTGGGCAAGAGGCTGGAAAGCGATCACCAATCACAAATGATTAGACTTAACTTAAATATTCCTCTACATGACCAAACTGCCCCAGAGTTAGGTCAGTCCATTGGCCTTAACTATAAGAGACTACACTGGTCAGTAAATAGCATACAAATTATCGAACAGCAAGCAAGAGTCCAGTGGGAAGCTTTAAATAAAATAGATCAAAATCCTTTGACTCAGTGGGAGCAGTTTTCAATCTGTCTAGTAGAGAAAAATGCTGTTCAGTCTAAAGTCAGGGCAGCAACAGTTACGTCTTTCCCAAATAAGATGTCTGCGCAACTTAAAACAGAAAAGAGAAAATTGAATCATGCCTTAAGGGTTTTAAGAAATGACGCATCCTCCAGCATCAGGAATGGCGCCCTACCAAAATTAAGGTCACTTTATAAAAAAGAGGTATGGTTACAAACAAAAGCGGAGCTAGATCTGTATTGGTGTAAAATTAATTATGCAGCTAAACGTAAAGACGCACGTGAGTTTTGGAGATTGGTAAATCAAGCCAATGGCAGGAAACAGCAACTAATAACTTCAAATATATCGGAAGAAGTATGGGAAAAGCACTTGGGTTCTACATCAGGTGCCATAAACAACATAACAAATCCAGTGGAAGATGGATCAGGGGATAATTCAAGGGACATCATGCAGTTAAAAATCCAGTACACAACAGTGGAAAACATTATAAGTTCTAGTCGTCGGAGTGGTGCGCCAGGACCAAATGGCATCCCTCAAGCCCTATTTAAAGAAAACTCGCACTATTGGGCAAAGAATCTGACAATACTATTTAATCATGCCTTGCAGAATTAAGAAATCCCCGATAAATGGAGGGGCTCAATCTTGGCCCCGATTTTTAAAGTTGGCAAGTCCTCGGTCCCTGCGAATTATAGGCTAATAGCCTTAATGGATTGTGAAGCTAAGTTTTCGGCTAAATGTCTGCTGGCAGAGCTAACGGCTTGGGTGGGAGACAGTAAACAGCTGCCAATGAATCAAACAGGGTTTATAAAAGGCATGGGGACTATTATTAACATTCAAATGTTAGCTCTTATAACTGAAATGGCAAAGTGCCGAGCATTGAACCTGTATCTATGTTTTATTGATTTTAGTTTGGCCTTTGACACAGTGCAAAGGAATATTCTTTGGAACAAGTTATCGAAAAGTGGAATCGCACCTAGTTTGTTGAGAGCGATCCAACTGCTGTATACTAATACCTGGACGAGAGTAAGGTTGGGCCAGGGTACAGTAGTGTAAAAAAAAATGATAACAAGGAATGGGCTGAAGCAAGGATGTGTGTTGGCTCCTACCTTGTTCAACCTGTATTTAGCTGATATTTCTCCTAGGTTGAATGATATTAACTCTCATTCCCCATTGTTGGCCGGTTTTAAGGTTTCCCACTTACTGTATGCCGACGATATTGTATTAATAAGTTACACAAAGGTGTGGCTGCAGAGACTAATAAACGAAACTGCTCTATACGCTTCATCTCACGGGTTAAAGGTCAATTTAAAGAAGTCAAAAACAATGCTGGTGTCAAGGGGGTTAGCAGCACAACCTTTATTGAGTATAGAAGGGTCGGTATTAGAATCCGTTTCAGAGAATAGATATCTGGGTGTCATACTAGACGCTAGGGGGTCGGGTAAGAATCAGTGGGCAGCACTACAGAGAAGAAATAACTCACTAACTGCAGCATTTGCAACCCTACAGAATAACTTAAAAGGCCTTTCCCTCAAACCATTACTAGAAGTAATGTCAGTTAAACACGTTCCATCTCTGACATATGGAGTAGAGACCTTTAGAGGGCGTGCTGATAATATCATAGACAAGCTGGTGACAGGTACCTATCGTCGCTTGTTTCATCTCCCTCAGCAGACACCACCAGCGCAAATTCAACTTGAATTTGGCCTTAGACGACAGAACCTAAACAGTTTAGGGGCATATTTGAAATTTTGCCACAAACTGAGACGGGATAATAATGCAACGCTGATGACAGTGATTTGGGAGGCGATAAGTGACAACAAACATAAGCAGGCAAACGAATACTTCAAATTGGCTATAGATACGTTTAAGGCTGAACAATTATGGGCTTTACCCCTTTCACAGGTGGCATTTAACAAAGTGATAAATGGGTGCAGCAAAAAAATGTCCTTGCTGTTGGATAAAGCAGTATTGGCAAAAAGAGCCCATGCATGGACAGTGATTGCTTCATATGGTATGCTCAAAGCTCAGAGCTATCTAGGGGTTCTAAATAGCCAAAGGGCCAATTTGAAATTTATGAGTCTCCGGTTAGGCAACAGCCTATTCCGTGGGGACACCTCAACGTGGAAAAAGCCGAGTGTTAATAGTACGTGTCGCCTCTGTAACTATAATAGAGAAGATATTCGTCATATCATCTGTAGTTGCCCGGGGCTATTAGTGGAATGTAGGAGGCTGCTGAGGCAGGATTTTAATAGTCAATTGATACGATCATGTCGACAAGCAGTCATTGCCAGCCTGCAGGGAGAAGGTTTACAATTCACTGGCAGACTTTTGAAGTTTATAGAAATAGCAGAGAGGAAATTGACTAATAGTGATCAATGAAGAGATTTTTTTAGTACTTATGAATTGAGGAATCGTACTTTTAATTATGTGGTTTTTAAATAAGGGCTCGGGATTGGTTACGTATGAAAGGTAAGGAAATTGCATAAAGAGGTTTTATTGTATGAAATGTTAAAAAATTGTATTAAGATGTTTTTATTAACTGAACAATACATTTTTTCATTCATTCATTCATTGTTTAAGTTACACAGTTTATCTGGTAATAACCTACAGCCTGCTTTAAAAAAAGGTCTAAATGAGGTCTGACTTAAGTGTTTTTTCTTCTCATTGTATGCTTGCTGAGAAACTTCCTGACTTGAATATGTAACAGGAAATTCGGAGCAGCAAGAATGTTCCAATTGTAGTCTGTAAGTGTGGCGTGACTTCTAGAAGTAACGAACACAGGAAAGAGATGGGCGTGAAGGAAATATATGTAATCTGGGTTGGGACATAACGGAAAAGCAGGAAGCTTTTTCTATTGTTCCCATTATATTGATGGTATGGATGTATGCCAAAATTAGTATTATAAGACTAGACTCGCAGCATGTGTAATTTGAGACTGACTTGTACGGGTTGCTCTCCCAGCTGTAGTAGTCTGGCATATGCAATAAACCTGTTTGTACTACCTTTTGTTGCAGATGTGGTGATTAAATGATTTTCACTGCTTAAAGGATTTTTTCCCGACATAGCCATGGCCAAAAGCGCACAACACCAACTCAGGCAGCTGTGGGGCATCATACAATGGATCCCAGAACAAGATCTCAAAACAGTGGAGCAGTCGCTCATCCTCTCCAGACTAGATTACGGAATTGCCCTTCTCAGGCATTCCCAAAGTTCATCTAGGCCCACTACATACAGCAGCGCACTTTGCTAGGTCTCAAGAAATGTGAACACATTTCCCCGGCCCTGCTAACCCTCCAATGGATTCCCATTGAACCTCGTGCCAAATTCAAAACCACCTGCATTACCCACTGAGCGCTGCACTCCTCTTCACCCTCCTAAGCAGGGCTTTAAGTGGGGGGGGGGGTCTGTGGGGGTCTGAGCACTCCCCGTTTTTTTTGGGGGGCCTCGAAAGGGGTCTCTAGGGGGCTCTATTTTCGGGCCTCAAAGGTCAAAGGTAGGGTGACCAGACGTCCCGGTTTTTGTTTGGTGTTTCGGGTGAGCATGCGCGCGCACTGCTTAAGGTGTGACGTCATTGTAGCAGTAAGGGAAATCCTTTGAAGAGAGACACTTTCTCTCGGGATTTCCCTTTTCTTTGAACACGCAGCGCCACCTACGTCATCGTGCCAGCCATCGGCACAACAACAGCTGGTTAGAACCGGCATGACCCTGCTTTTACGGCCTGCAGCCCCTCGAGCTGTGTTGTGTGCCCGAGGCCGGGTTCGCCGCTCTGAGAAGGAGCCTTGAAAACACCCTGCCGGTATTCACCACCGCCGGCCCGGGATCGTCATTTCCGAGCCGAGCTCGGATTGGTCACAGCAACGAGGGTTTCCCCCAGCAACGCGGAGGTTCGTCTGGCGGAGCTACATTGAGTCTGGAGAGGCGCGAGGCGTCCCCTAGCAACCGGGGTTCCCTCGCGCTCGTCATCGAGGAAAGGAGCTGAACCTGAGGCCGAGGCGCGTCCCACCGGCGAAAGCGGCTTCACCGGAGATCAGCGCGGACCGCAGAGCCCCCTTCACATCCTAAGGTAACCGGCTCCAACACGTGACCGGAGTTTGCACAGGGGGGGAGATTGTGATCACACGCGCTACCGGCGGGCCGCCGCAGGGGTGATTAAAGCTTGGTGACTTGACTATGGCAATCACGGGGGTGATTTGAGAAAGCGCTATTTTTGTGATTTGAGAAAGTGCTATTTTTGTGATTGGGAAAACGATATATATTTTTTTTTTTACTTTATTTTGCATTTTAATAGTAAACAATACGATACATTCGTAGTATAGCAGTCATGTACGCAAATGACGATGTTGTTTTACAGCTTACAGTTAATTGCATTTTCATCGCATTTATGTTAAGGGAAATATACAAAATTTCTTATCGCCTACACATTAGCCAATCTCTAATTACACATTAGTTGCCCCAACTAATCCGTTGTAGTGTAATAAGAAGGTGTTTTACAGTTGTGATATATGGGAAAACGCTACTTTGGGTGATTCTCTGACTCCACGAGTGCAGCTGGGGCATTTTTGAAAAACATCTCAGTCACATTAGTTTTGAAATAATGTTCCACACGCTAGGAGCAGGAGTCCTCCAAGCCGAATACATTGGTGGTGACAGTACACAAATGTAATGCAAAACATATGGAGAGCACATGCAGGGTATTTGACACTGCCTACTACTTGGCAAAAAAAGATCGCCCTTTCACTGACCACCCTGATCTAATTCTCCTTCAGGCAAAGAATGGCAGTGCAATGGGCCGTGTTTTGCACAGCAATGTGACTGCAACTGAAATAATAAAACACATTGCACTGGAAATGCAACAAAGATTGGTCTGTTATATCAGACAACACAAACCAAAGATCACAGTATTTATTGATGAAAGCACTTCTATTAGCAATACTTCTACCTTAATCATCTACCTCCGTGGCATTTTTGGAAATGAAAGTACCCCAGTGACCATCTATTTCGGCCTTCTGGAGCTGGCAGAAACAAATGCCCTTGGCGTAAAGACAGCTCTCCTAAGCTACTTCGAAAAAGTTGGACTCACAAAAGTCTGCTACATGATATCTTGATTGCAGTATGTTCAGATGGAGCAGCAGTAATGTTTGGTAAAAAAGGAGGAGTAGTAGCATTGCTGAAATCAGAATTTCCAAATCTTGTACTGACATGGCACTGTTTGGCTCACAGACTAGAACTTGCTGTGGCAGATACAGTTGATGAGGTTGCCGGGGTCAATCACTTCAAGATTTTCATGGACTCATTGTATGCCACATACAGCATGTCACCAAAAAACCAGAGAGAGCTAAATCTGGCCGCCAGCGAGCTATGTGTACAGCTTCAGAAGATAGGGGAAATGCTTGATACTAGATGGGTAGCATCCAGTTACAGATCTGTGAAAGCTGTTTGGAACTGCTTCCCTGCCTTGTGCAAACATTTTGAGAATGCTTCTAAAGACCCATCCAGACCCATAAGAGACCGGAGTAAGTATGAAGGTCTCTTGAAGAAGCTTACATCCTATTCTTTTATCAGAGATTTGGGGGTAATGTGTGATGCACGTCAAGAGCTCAAAGACTTATCACTCTCCTTACAGAGGAGGGACATTACAATTGTTAATGCCCACAGACTTTTGGTTAGTCAAGTATGTATATTTAGAGCAATGAAGGACTCACCAGGGAGTTTGCTTCTGCGGCTCAGAGAGCAGTTGACGAGGGCAAATTCAAGAATGTTCCTCTTTTCCATGATAGAAGTAACTCTGTTGCCCTTAATCAAAATCAGTTTTACCAAAGTCTGTCTGTAAATATCAATAAACGATGTGCCCCGGATTCTGAGAAAGAACTTATAGCCAGCTTCAGTGTGCTAGATGCAGGCAACTTGCCTTCTGGTGATGAATGCATTCTTTATGGTGAAACAGATATCCAGAAACTGTGTTCAGAGTTTCAGCTGCCAGCAAGAGATACTATCCAAGCTTTTAGACTTTTCAAAGATTTTGGTGGAAAGAAAACCCCTGAAGCATTAAAAAGTTAGTAGTTTGCATGGAAACCCTGCCAGCAAGTAATGCGGATTGCGAGAGAGGTTTCAGCGCAATGAACTTAATTGCTAGTCCTTCAAGGGCCTCTCTTCTTGTAGAGACCATTTCTTCATGCTTATGGGTAAAACTCAATGGTCCTCCATTTGAAACATTTGACGCAAAGCTGTATGTAAAGACTTGGCTGGCAAAAGGTAGAAGGTCTGCTGAAGAAAATTGTTGTGAGAAACCCCAGCAAAATAGACACAGTGAATATCTTCAAGGGTTTTGGGAAATCCTGCAATAGATTTCTAAGTAATGTAAATAATTTTTACATGTTTTTTAAAGTGTTTTGTATTTTATGGCTTATACTTAATAAATATACCTTTTTGCCTATTTTATTATCCTTTGCTGGATGCGACTTCATGATTTTCTTAAGCACACAATGCTAGTTATCTTGATTTAGACCACGCCCCTACTCGGATAGGCCACACCCCTTTAAGAAATTTGTCAAGTCCCTTTTAGAGCACCCCCAGTTTTTTTCCCCACTTAAAGCCCTGCTCCTAAGTGAGAAACTGAAAATCTCTGGAGCAAATAGGGGTTCCAGAAATGCCCAATCCCTGCTACTGGAACCCCCTCCCCCTCTTCAGTGGAGAACAGTACATGAGCCAGTCATTCTCCGGTAGTGCCGCGCGAATCTGGAACTCCTTACCTACCTCCCTCCCTCAGTCTAAGAACCTGCATAGCCACCTTCAAAAAGACCTTAAGCTCCTTCTATTTGACTCTCGCCCTCGACCATACCCAAGTACTCTATCCAGGAGACGACCTACCTTCTTTCTGTGTCCCCACCATTTTAATCAATGTCTGAACTGTGTAAGTCCGTTGTCCAACGGCAGCCCTGCCAAGTGTCACGCAACAGGCGTGACACTAACGCATATTAATGCCGGTGTCCGCATCTCCGCATTAAATGCATTGTCACGCATATGTAGCTTAGCTCCCTGACACCCTTTGGGGATCATGAGGCGTCCAAATACAGGCTTGTGCTAAGCACTGCCCCCTCTGCCTGCGATTGAATTTAGGTTTCTTGCGCCGGCCGAGAGAGCTCGTAGTCATGGTAACATGCCACACAGAGATACATTGTTTCTTTCTCCCTCTGTCAGCCCCGCTCGTCCGGCCTCTCTGAGACCCACGTGTGGTTGCTGGATCTCCCAGCGGGGGCGTGTCTGCTTTACTGTGTGTGTTGGGTTAGGGCCTTCTGTACTCGTGCCAGCAGGTGGGACCCCTAGAACAACTGGAATGGACAGTTTACTGCCAGCCTGCCCAAATGGACAGTTTACTGCCAGCCTGCCATGTACGTCTTGTCTTTAGCAGCCGCCGAAACACTCAGCCAGGAGCAGCCCACGATGAGAGCCTCGTGAGCACTACATGAATTCAGTCACCACAGTAAGTAATACGACACGTTAGGGTTGGTGTGAAAGGCACACAAATTAGAACCTGCCTGCTCCGTCGGGGAGCTGACTGAGTTTATCCACTGTGACGTGAGGGAATCGTTTTTTGCATGTTTTTTTATTATTCTTGGAATCACTTGTAGTTTCGTTTTCACTATGTGATAGCAGAAGGCAAGTTTCAGACGGCATGTGCAGCTTCTCTGCCTTTCTGAAAGGCTGTTTTTCTGCACTTAACTTCAGTGGGGGCAGACTGACACACGCTGTGTAGAGTGCATCCTTGTCCCCTAGCTGTTCACACAGGCCTTTCTCTCCTGCTCGCACACACTGCCGAGAGAGGATCGGGGAGATGCATGGGAGAAGTGTGGCCATTCCAGGCAAAAGCCTGTGCCAGGATCCTTTGTTCTTCATTTAAAATGCTCTCTTAAGGTGACGCCACAGGGAGCAAAGAGAGGGGCAGGCAGAAGTGACCACCAGAGACGGCTCACAATCTTGGTCAGTTCAGGACGGGGAGGGGAGATGTACTTGGGCAGTCTGTCGTGAAAAAAAGCCCCTTATCACTGATTGTCCAGCAAGAGTTCTCAGGAGCTTGCAGGACATAGGAAAGCGCATCACAGAGTGCGCTTTTTATAAACACCCTGCAAGGCTCTTTATTTCATCAGAGCGCGCCGGGCCCAGGGCAAAGTCAGTATATATGGCACTTGACAATACAGCTTTGCATATGTGGAGCTGACATGGTCATTAGGAAGGATAGTACCTCAGGATAATTTCCTGTTTCATAAACGTTTTTTACCTTTCACAGCATTCTATACTGAATGATTAGAATGCAGCTTTTAATCTAATGTCTAAACGGTTTCATCTTTTTTTGTTCATTAATGTAGCTGCACTTTATGTGTTTCTCCCAGAGTGAATGGGAGCTGTGACTTCGCACATAATATAATTTTGTCCAGTAAAAATGGGGTTTATGCGGACGCAGCGTTACGCTGCACTGTCTGAGCAGTTGTTGAGCACGAGTGTGTGCTCATAGTATGCAGAGGAAGAGTAGATTTAACAAGTATTGGCAAAGCCAAAAGCTCTCCCCTCTGGGAGAGCTTTTGACTTTGGCAGCCAAGTGGAGGGTGGCTAATGGGGGAAGAGGGTTGGATAACTGAATGACTTGAAAAAAGCACTAGAAAGTGGACAGTGCTGACTGCTTCACAGTGCTTTTAGGTCCAGATTGCAGAGACGGGGAAAGTGGGAGGGGGTGAGGAAGGAGGAATAAAAAGAGTACCAGGGAGGGAAATGAGACAGTGGGAAGGAGGGAAAAAGCAAGAAAGAGGACAAAAGGGGAGAAGGAGAGAAAGAACATGAACCACACATTCCAAAAACTGTTTTTGATGAGGATTAGCTGTGAGTTCCTGCTTTTTACTAGCTTTGTGCCCTTCCATTTCTGGAGCTTTACAACAGTTGTAAGCTCTTATTAGGGTTTCTTGTTGTAAAAATATGTTTAATTTCTTGTATTTATATGTTTCCCTCTTCTTTATTGCATAATTTTGCTCGCGAGAAAGTGTCACTCATAGTCGTTGAATGTCACTCATAATTACATTGAAATTATGAAAATGTCACACATAAGCAATCTGAAACCTTGGCAGCTATGCAACGGCTGCATTTGTCTTAGATGCAACAACCAATGTAAATGTCTGAACGTTATTATTTTAACTGTAACTTGCTGTACCCTTACATACATCATGCTACTGTTGTAAAGCGCACTGATGGCTTCGGCCCATGTCCGCGCTATATAAAATTGCAAAAATGAAAATAAAATAAAAATGGATGTATAGCCCAATTCAAAAAGTATACTTTAAGGCAGGTCATGAAAGACTGCAATTATCGTTGGGATGTATGAAAACTACGTCAAATTAAACACGGGACCACGAAAGTGGCGAACAACAGACACAACGCTCTCACGATGCATCCAAATTCTTTTCTCGACCCAAAAACAGTCGCTGCACGAGAGCAGTTTAACGCGTGGTAAACGTCCAAGGGGCGCGAGCGAGCGGTTGTCCAATGATCAGCCGCTCGGTGTGAAAAAGACGGTTGTAATGCTGCTGCGCCGACGAAAGCCAAGGTGCGGCCATTTTGAACTGAACCTACGTCAGAGGCAATGCAACGAATATTTTCAAAATAGCGACATACACTCCGATTTTCAAAAGGTGATCAGCATTGTACGCTTAGTTGTTTGCATTACATCATTTTAAAAAGTAAATATTTAGGACAATTTGTTTTTGTTGACATTTCTAAATGTACACAAAGCTAGTAAAAAATGAGGGCTGTAGGTAAATCTATAAAATGCACTATACAGTATCAAATTAGCCATTTTGCGGTGACCTGATTTTAATGTTTTCCCTTTTCAGTATGACAGCTGAGCTACGGCAAGGACGAGCCTAGGCGCCCTCTGGGGCGGCTCACGCAGTCTGTCTTCCGTGTCTACGGGCCTCAGACCGCGCCCCGGGTAGGGAGTGGCGAGACCTGCCCGAGGGGTGGATCCGTGTGCCGGGGGTACCCGGACTGGGACTCCCGTAGAGCACCGGGTGCAGCGGCAGGGCATGAGATGGGAGTTGACAGCAGCGAGGGGCGGCGGTTGCCCTGATCCCACCCACCGGAGGAGGGCGGTCTGCCTCCGCGGAGGAGGGAGCAGCAATCGCACAGGCGGCGGCTGTGTGGCAGCGGTGCCACCAGTCGGCAGCAGAGGGACCGCCCAGCACAGGTAAGAGCCATTTCTCTCTAAGCCATGTACAAGTGACATTTCTGCCGGAAGAAACGCCAGGTAGGCTGCTTTGTCTGTTCTTTCCTGCACCTCCTCCCATCCATGCAATTCTTTCATTTTGTTGTCCGAGTTACGCGTTTCTGTTGCCTGTTTCGTCTGCTCTTGGAACTTGAGATGTCCAGTCTCCCGCGGTCGAAAATCCAGTTTATTCAGTGCTTCTCGTTGGGAGAGTGAGAGCTTTATTAGTTCCGCTATTGGTGTGTTATCCTAAAACTGGGAACTCTCAAGTTCCACTGGTGTATTTTTATTGGGAACATCATTAATAAAAAAAACTGTTTCGACAGCATATTGTGGGCCCCATATACACAGTGGTGTATGTAAAAAAGTTTGCAGCATTTTACACAGAAGCGTGTGAACTAGGATATTGAAAGTTATCTGGTGTTCTGTCACACTGAAAGAAGAGATACAAAAGCATAGTTGTGCTGGGGCAGACTTGGGTAAATAAAAAGACATTTGGGACAACCAAGAGAAGTCGGACGATATCGCGGTAGAAAGGAAAGGAAGAACAAACTCTTAACTAGTACAGCAGCCAAAGAGCGAGAAACGACTTGGTGAACTTACTCTCTCAGATAGATGAAAATGCCTAACTTAACCGCTGCCCACATTGAAATACTGGTCGGCAACCTTTTTGTGTCAAGCCCTCGCCCCTTTATACAGTTATCGACTTGTATATGTGCCATAATATTTTGTCACAACTGTTGTGCGAAACGGTTAATATCGCCAGCAAGCTTAAACATTACAGTGGGACTTGATGGCATCTCACCTACGAATTGTAGTCAAGACTAATGCTTCTCAGTGGACACGAATCGAATTATGCATTGTAAAAAACATTGCCAGTCGCCTAAACAGTTAAGGTGAAAAGAGATGGAGGCATCTTGAAAGGCTGGCCCGTGACGCACGTTCTTAGCTGTTTGTGTTTCTTACGACAAATCAGCTATATGTAATTGAAAACCTAATGTAAGAGGAAATCCAAACGTCTGGTTTACATACTCTCTGGGTCATTCAAACTACGATCTCACAATTTGTTCAAGTGCGTCAGTTGGGATTTGAGTCCATGTTCCCCCATCTCAACATCTGCATTTCACCCACTCGTCAATATCTACTCCTCTTCCTCATTTTACACAGAATAATAGCATATCGTGCTTAGTTTACTTTGAAAACTGGAATTAGTGCAATAAAATCGACTTAATTAATATGATACTATATGAGAAATTTTGTCGAGAAAAATCAAGTATGCCTTAGTAAGTTAAAGGGACAAAAGCACACCGAAACGAATATTTTAGCATTATATAGCAATCCAGGAAACCACAACTCACTGTGTTAATCCAGAAAAACAGCACCCTTGTTTTTTTAATACAAAGTTAAGTGTGAAGCAGAGCACTCTATGTTAATATCAGTGGCGTACTCGAGTTAACAAACATACTTCAGAAAGAACCCCGCCTTAATCTACACAATTAAATAAACTTGATAATCCATAGGGTTGGAGGTCCCATGACGCTTGTTCTCATGGTCCAAGTGTTAAATGGGACAGACTTCCCAAAGGCAAGTAAAGTCTTTAGGCACGTTTTCGCTTACGAACAACAAAAGGAAAAACACTCTTCTTTCTTTTCAAAACTGCATTAGGGATGGGAGATCGTGTCTTAGATAATGGGCTCGGTTCTGAAATGACGCCCATGGATGCCCTTTCCATCCAGTTTCCTTAGTTGTCCCATTGGCCTGGGTGGTATTGTTTCGTTGTGTATTTCACCTTTCTATGGTTGGGACTAAATCAAGGACACTGGAGCCAACCCGTTGTTGTCCCCTGCCCTGGAGGAAGACATAGGCAACAATGACCAGGAGTACAAAGAGCACATCCCAGCTAACTGAATACATTCATGCTGAATGCATCAAGGACACGAACATGGTGCATAAGGACCTTCCAGCCCTCCTGGCTGATCAAACACATGAACTTCAAGAGGGTGGCAGTGAGAGCAAAAAATAAAAAAAAATCATGCCAGAGTGGGATCCCTTCCCGCTGTATATTATGCATGCATCCCTTTCTATCATGGTGTGTTGGTACTGAAGTATTTTTACAGCAAATGGACCAGCAGAATAGACCAAGGAGAAGCTGAGAGCCCCTAGTGCAACCTCCAAGATTAGGCATGCATATCCTGCAGAACGGCCATCAATCTGCATTTAGCATCAGATAACTTGTCGGTCTGCCCCTCCTGGATCACCCTGAACTATGCAGGATTACAGACTGACGTCTCAAACCCTAGTTTCGAAAGGCCAAAGGCCATGATGAATCAACTACAGGTCCTGCCTCTTAAACGGTGTGTGCTTACTCAAGTTTCGAAAGCACAGCATTCTGCTACAATCCCATGCAGTGGGCTTTCTCAGCACCAGGAATTTGTCTGCATAGTAAACCCTAACCCCTCCCCCCCCCCCCCCCCTCCCGGAGTGGCTCCTTGTGAATTGATATAGGGTCGTAGAAGTCAGTCTCAACTCTTTCACAACACCAAACGCATCAAGGGGAACCACTGAAAGCATCTCACAGTACAGACATTTCTGCACCACCTCTGCGGTTTCCACCTGGCCGGTTTTCTACCGGCATCACAAGTATTTTAATGTCCCGGCTGGTATGAGAAAAAGCAAAATCACCCAGAGCCGGTATTTGTAGCCCTTATCTGTATATACTTCAGACGGCAATTGTAAATGGAAAGCACTTCTAAATGTGTTCTAGAGCTGGGTTAACGATCCATCACAAATAATTAAAGTGAAGAAAGGCAGAAAAGCTATGTTACAAATGAATGCATACGATTTTGTTTAAAGTCCTATTTAGTATCACATCAGGGCCTTTGAAGATTGTTAAAACCACAACAAATGGCTGATATTTTTCTTTTGTAAAGGTGGCAACCCTAATCACCTCCGTCACCCTATAAAATGGCTGGGAATCCTATGATACATACGTTCCGTGGTCTCAGCAAATCTTTCAGATACTCCACTTTCGATTCCAGCAGGATGATGCAGTTGACTGCACAATCCTTGAACTCTAGTTCATCAGGTCCTCTTTGAGTCAGCCGTATGCACTGGTTTCTCCCGAACCTTGGATTTGTTCACCTGCAACCTTGGCTGCTGGTCTCTAATCTACTGTCAATTTATGACGACGCTTCAACATTACTAGTAGTAGCCTGCAGGTCCTTTGGAGCTACCATGAAAAGGCACTTTTCTGTCTGTCAAGCTGGTGCCAGTAGGCTCACTACCTTCATGCAACTCCTAGTACAAGGTTTGAGGCAAAAAGTTACTCTTTTTATGTCTGACTGTCTTATCATATTTCCCCTTAGTTGTTATCGCTCTGCATCAGGGGTCCGGTAGGAAGGGTGCAGCATTCTACCAGTTCATAGCACATGGAAAGGTGCACCAGCAAATACCAAAATAGATAAAATCCAGGCTGGATTTGATCTATTTTGATCATTGAAGAAACACAAGAACATATTTTGAGCATATATTGGATTTCCACTATTTGCTGGTGCTCCTTTCCATGTGCTATAATCTTTGATCTGCTGGACAGTGGCTCCGAACAGCGGCAGGTGCATGATAAGTAGTGCACAGGACATACATAATGTGTAAACTATGATTGAGGGTCGGTCTTTCTAGTCCGTTCTACTAGTTCAGGCCAGAATTTTTAAATGGAAAGTTGAGGACTGAATGAATACACGTGGTTGGTGTATATGGAGTGATCTGTCAAGAAATGAAGTCATTCGCAGTGTTTACATGTGCGTTATTATAGCAAACAGGTAAGTATGGAATGGACATACACAGAGCACTTTACCAACATGTCATCATTCCAAAGAGGGCCTTGTTCAGTGGGTATAGAGAATGACGTATTCCCTCCCAAAAAAGTGATTTCTCTAAAGAGAAATCACCGATTTATTACTCGTTGACACTAGTGTTCCCTTTGCTTAAGGAGATGTTTAGCAAAGGGTCTAAACATTAAATAGACATGAGGCCCCAATCCATGTCTCATTCTGTGTCTAACAGTTCGTCCCTCTGGTCTTCTATGTGTTCCAGGCAGAGTGATGTCTGCCTGTATATGCGTTGTATGGGGCTGTATTCGTGCCTACATGGTTATTGCCTGTGTGTGCCAGTCTGAGTATTGGGATTTGGACTTGCATACTTGGTTGTCCTAGCTCTCCTTGGCATCTTTAGAACAGACGTCAACTACTAAGATGAGGTTCTGATCCATTCACCATTTGACCCCTGATCACTTATATTACCTTCCCTCTTCTACTTCCCCTTTCCTTACCTGCAGCCTATTTTCCTCCCACTGTTGCACTCAGTTGGCCAAAGTCTGCTACTGACCACTGCTCCGCTGTGGAGAAACATCATTCCATTCACAAGGATTCTACCTCATTTCGTCTCTCTAGTTATGCCCTTTTCATTCTTCTGTCACATCTAGCAATTTAAGATTGCTTTGCTACAATGTAAAGCTCTATACTGGATATACATCATAACACATCTTTGTGTGTATGGTTGACTACATCTCAGGCGATTCATATGTATGGGTGCTTGTAGTCTGCTTCCCTGGATGTCAATATGCATATTGCTCTGCCCGTGTATTGGATTGTATGCATCACCTACATTAGTGCATGTGTAGATGATGTTTGTCTTCAGGCATGGTAATCTATGTCGCCAATACTTTTTTTTTTTTATAGGTGTGCTCACCTTGTGCATTTTCCCCGATTGGCCTAGCACCTTCCATGTGACTTTTTGATACTGTAAACCCATTTTTCTTGTCCCCCCTGCAATGTAATTACCCACTGGATGAGTTTTATACCGTGTTTCTCCACACACCACAAACAGGAGATGAGTACTCCCTTTTGACCAGGATATTTGAGGACTGATCGTTAATGGCACTGCACTTGTGGGCCAGTATCCTACCAACTCTGTGTTGAAATCCAATGAGTGCACTTTAGATGTAGCCCTTCGTTTAAGCCTTTCCCCCATATGCTGCTAGTCATGAGTTATATTTTGAGTACTTCATTCTGTGCGAGTATATATGTGTTTGTGTGTGCAGAGTAAGCAAGGTATTGCGTGGCAAGGTGTGGTGGTGTTTATTTTTTATCGGAGGCCTGCGAAACTCGTTGGATACAGGTTACTGGGTTGTTTCCATGATATCCGTCCCCACCCTACCCCGCCACACAGTTTTGTGAAAGTGGTTGTGTCATGCATGTATTCAGTTAGCTGGGCTTTGCTCCCTGTTGTCCTGGTCATTATTGCCCATGTCTTCTTCCAGGGCAGGGGACCACAGCAGGCAGTTGTCATGTCAGGTTAGACTACAGGAGTTTGTTGTTTTTAGGGTTACTCGAGTATCTTATAGCTCGGTCTAATATATACTCTGAGCTCTGTGACCACATTTATTCTCAGCCTCTCTCTACACGACTCCAACTTGATCTCTGTGATTTACAGGTGGCTCCCAAGGGGAAACAAAATCTGGTTCATAAGCCTCATCATCTAACATGGAGCATCCCAGGGAGATGGTCAGCTTTTCCTTCAGTCTTGCTTCTCAAGCTATAGGATACAGTACTGAACCTGTTGAAAGCAAGTGGTGATCCTGACATTAGGGATTGATGTACTTGACATGAAGGACCCATGTCAGCCGTTGGTTAGTCGTGGTGTGCCCCATTCGTAGTCGCCACAGAACCATCAATGAGACCTTTATTCATGCTTATTCCTGAAGGCCAAACGTGTTGGGCCTTTCCTCTAGCTTTTGAGACAGTAAGTTCACCGTTCTGAGACGGCAACTACTGGTAGTACCATTTACAGTTATTTTTCATTAGTTTTCTGTGGCCCTGAATTCAGGGCCCACACTCAAGTCATTCACAACATCTCTCTTCTGCCTGGCTGCAACAGGGTGCAATTTTTGTCAAATGTAACTTTCAGAATTCTTGAGTGGGCCAGTGACAGACCAACGTTTTCCCAGTTGGTTGCAGTCTAGTGAGACTCAAAAATCTGCTTAAAGCAGGTTAACATCTTGAGTGTTGCTAAAGCACAAGCAAAAAACAACTTTCTATTGACACAATGTTTTAGAGCACAACTTCAAAGTTGGAAATACAGTAAAAGTCAAACGTCTAGGAAGAGTCGCACCAAAATGGATACACCAGTCACTTCGAAACTAGCAATACCTCCTTTCTGCGGAGTTGTTTTACTGACTGTCTGGCTGCCCGGATCTTCCTGGGTCCCTGTAGTGGTGGTGGGCACTGGTGGTGAAACTAGGGGCCAGTTTGGGATCAAACTGGTCTGCTTGATTTCATTGACACAAGGGAGATCCATGAATGGAATAGGTGCTGTCCCAGTTCTCTTCATGTTCTTGTATCTCGGTTCCAACTGGTCATCATGTTGATTTTTCGAATGCCAGGTGAACTGCCTGCATGAGGAACACTGACTTGGCACCATATCTCTATTGTTTCTTTACCATTGACAGGAATGTAGCCAAGTAAAGCTGCAACCTTCTCCTTTTTATTTAGTTTCTGTATATCATTCAGAAGTCTGAATATTGACTATCATGCGCACACTACTGATCCATTGTTATAGTTCTCCACATTTTTCTTGGAGATATTAGTTGGGGATAGATTAGCACTACGTGCTGCAGTTATCTCGTTAGTAAGTGCTGAATCCTTTTTTTAAATTTTTTTTTATTTCTCCAGTTCTTTGACCACAAAATCCTGTTGTAGCATCTTCTTATCCAGATTGCTGTGTTCACGTTTCCTTTTGCCAGACTGCGCTAAACGTAACTATTCCATCATTGTTTTTCTGCTTGGTATTCTTTATGGAGTTTTCCTTTAGTATCTGTAGCTCTTAACTACCTAATCCTTGAGGGCAGGTAAGTCTGGCAGGAGTTGAACCTGGCGTCGGCCATTACCATCTTGTTTGTAGCCATGTCACACACAAATGTGCACATTTTCACCTTATACTTGGGGTTGAGGTCCCCAGTTACAGGAGACTAACTTTATCAAGAGTGCCAGAAGTGTTTCCACTCTCAGGGATTGATGTAAAAAGCCCAGTATCCAACTACCAATCTCCTGCCGCCAGCGAGAAATCTTTCCAGAGCCTGAGAAGGAGAGGTAGCAAGTTTGACGATGGTCACTTTTGTGTATCTTTTCTCCACCAATGTCGAATACTGTCCTTGGCAAATAAAGAAAATGGAACCTCCGCCAGTGGATAAGAGGAATCCAGAAGTGCGCATACATGCAATTAGGTGGTACAACTGACTGTCCAAGTATGAAAATTAATCTTTACAAAATGTGTGAATATAAGATGTAGATGAATATTCCAAAGTCCTGTGCTGATTAATGGGCACAAGCCAGACGTGTTCCAAGATAATAATGATTGCCTCTGTTTTTTTCTGGTCTGATAATCCTTGGAGATTGTACAATTTGGTATAGAGAGAATCAAAACCAATTAATTGATGTGATAGCAAGCTCAGCTTCACCCCAGTCTAAAATGGTTATTGTTGGTATGGTCATGGATGCTGACATAATTGAGTTTGTACAGACTGCTGCTCTATTCATGTAGCAACTTCAGGAATTATAGAGTGATGTGTATGCATGCCAGTTCCACTTCACTTTTACGATGGAGCTTCAACACTGAACTGCTGCTATGTCTTGTTGTTTCACCATACTCCTTATGTCCTCCATCTGCGTTTACCTTCCAAAACTCTGCCTTTCATCTTTTTTTTTTATTCCTTCCCTACCCCCTTCCTTTCCGCTCCTTGGCTGCCCACCTCCGTAGGATTTCCTCTGATTCCCATCCCCTTTTTATGGTCTGGCTTGACAGCGAAACTGTCGCCATACAGTTATGTGAGCATTACTTGAAAGGAACTTTGACCTCACCCACATGTTGGGAGCCAGGAGTACATGTTTTGATTAGGTAGAAGTTGTGTGCTTCCACCAAAAAAGTGCTTGCCCTCCACGCTTCTATAACCATTTTGTTTATTTGTCCAGCACACAAAGCTTGAACTTTCAAGGACACACACATGACATTGGAATTATATTAAAATGTCTTAGATAACTGTTGTTTTTCTCTGGCAGCTTTACAGAAGGGAGAAGGGCAGTCATTAACCTACATGGATGTTTAGGTCTGACTTTACAGTGCAACTGTTGCATGCCATCTTAAGCTGCACAAATATAACTCTACAGTTCTTTGCTTCCACACAAATACGTGTGCATTCCCATGCTCTTTACTTGTAATGCTTCATATTACCATACAACGTTCTTTCAAAGCCAGGGGCGTAGCTAGGCCTTAGGCTGCCCGTGGCGGCCCCTGCGTTTGCCGCCCTCGGCAGAATGATAGAGGAGCGGGGGGGTCGGGGGTAGCAGCGGCCGATTCTTACGGCCGCAGGTAAGAGCGGGGGAAGGGGGGCCGACTGCCTCCCCAAAACTCGTGCCGCCTGGGGCATTGCCAATGCTCGGGTTTTTTAAAAATGTGTTTTTACTTCACATTCGTTCTTTCTCGAAGTGTGGCAGCCCATCGTTACTCCTCCTGTTTGACTGAACGACCACTCCTGCTCCATGTATCTGGCTGACTGACCATCCTCTTTGTGTCGGGCCCATCGGCTGCCCTCCTCCTTGTTTGGCTGGCTGCCCGGAGGCCGATATCCTTGTGTCTGGCCAGCTGGCCGCCGCCTCCTTCTTTTTGGTTGCCCTCCTCCTTGTCTGCACGCTCCCTTTCTCCTAGTGCTTGTACTCTTCGCTTGTGGTGCCTCCTTTCTGTGCTCCCAGTGCTTTTACTCGAATATGTGATGTTACAACGCGATCAAAATGATCGCGGTATGTAACATCGCAGGAAGGTGTTGGAATAGTAAATATTACTATTCCTTAGGTTATAGCGCCCTCCAGTGCAAGTCGATGTAACGCTTGCGTTGTAATGGCAGCGTTCTAAATGCATCGCGGTGTAATCACCGCGATGTAAAGGATGTTTCCCCTTTTACTCCTTCTTATGGTCTGGCTGGACAGCAGCGGTCGCCAGACAATTATGTGAGAACCACCAGAAGAGGAGCTTTGGCTCAGTCCACACGTTGGGAGCCAGGATATTATGTTTTGATTGGGAAGAAGTTGTGTGCTTCCACAAAAAAATTGTTTGCCCTCCACGCTGCTGTGATCATTTTGTTTATTTATCCAGTTGCCTGATCTTGAACTTTAAGGGGCACAGACATCATTATATTGTTTTTAAAGTGTCTTGGGTAACTAGATAGTTCATGGTGTTTTTCTCTGGCAGCAGCACAGATAGGAGGAGGCAATCTTTAACGTACATGTGTTTTTAGGTCTGTCTTGACAGTGCATTCATAAACTTGCCCTGTTGCCATTGCCAATGTTAGTTTTCTAGTTTTTGGTATCTGCACTGCTGTTTCCTCGCTCTTTGCCCCCTTGTTGCTTGCGCTGTCTCTCCCCAGGGTAGGGTCAGTTTCTGACGATGAAGGCATCTCTCATGTGTACTTGTTCCTATAGTGATACCTCGCTAATGAGGACGCTTCCCTTCGTGCCCTCTCTGAGGAGACGCTGCGGTAAACAAACCTCCGCCTCTAACCTCATTGTTATGGGCCGGGCGGATGTGTTTCCACCTGAGGCACGTCTCTAGGTGCCTGCCTGGCAGTGTCCTGTGCATTTATAACTGGCCTTCCATGTTGCGCTGATACTTGTCTTGTGGAGGGCTTTGGTATTCCACTTTTACAATAAAATGGCTTTTTTATAGAAAAGGCTGCTCTCTATACGTGACGTGAAGGGTGTGCCTTACATTCGCCGACCCACCCTCTCTCCTGGGCTTGATGGGCCAGGCTGCTTCGAGGCAGTTCCACTCCTGCCAATGGGTAGCTAAAGCCTGCCTGCTCCACTTGGGTATGAAGTGTCTGCCTGCTGCTCCGAGGCAGTTTCATATGCGCCTCTGTATGTGCAGGCCATGCCTGCTCCTGGACCGTCCCACACCCAACTTAGTGTGTGGAGGGCTTACCTGCGCCAAGGCTGTCCACCTTTGCAACTGGGTATAAAGGGCCTCCCTGCTCAGGGGCCTACTATACCTCCAGTAAGTATGAAAGGCCTGCCCTGCTTGCTTCAAAGCCCTACCACACCAGCCCGTGTAGGGCTTGAATTCTGAGGCTGTCCTCACCGGGTTCTAGTTATGATGGGCCTCCCTGCTACAAGACCCTACCACACCCTCTATTAGGTATGAAGGGCCTGCCTGCTCCGAGACCCTCCAAACCTGCCCCTAGGTATGAAGGACCTACCTGATCTGAGACCCTCCAAATCTGCCCCTAGGTATGAAGGGGCTTATGAAGGTGTACAGACTGCTTTTTCTTCTGGTCTGATCTGAGAGAAAGTTTGGAGTTATCACACTTCACCACACAGTACAACTGATGTTCTCCATTCAAATTGTTACGTAACAGACAATCCAGGAGCAAATTGTATCCAATATATGTCGAAGAGTTTTCTCAGGACACTATAGTAAAAGCTAATTCTGAGGACATGAGGAACAAAGTGTCTAAGAAACAGGAAGCAGTTGCCAAATATGTTGAGGATAAAAAAAAAAAAATTCCAAGGAGGTTGAGTACTTAGTTGGAGACTGGCTTCTCATTAAATAAGGTTAAGAAAGGATAGTCAAAATATACACTACCCATCAAGGTGGTTAAAGTATCTAAAGGTGTTATTCTTTTGGAAGGGAGAGGGTGGTGGAGCAGGAGGAGTCTCGTAAAGGTCACTCAGTACCAAGCTTCAAAAAATACAGCTGTCAAAAACAAAGGTATTTTTACTGAGAGTGGTGTAGGAAGTTCCTGGTGGGATGTTCCTCGGAAGGAAAGTGCTCCTCACTCTGCTCTTAGTGCCTTCTCTGATGTTGGAGGTGCTAGTTCTTCCAGTGAAGTACCTTTTGGGTCTGACGGCTATTCTCATATGATTCTCAATGATGAAAGTGTTCTTTCTAGTTAGTTTGAGAAGTTTAAATACTCCTAATAGAGTCAAGGCCTTCAATTGAAAGGGCTGCCTTTAGAGATGTTCGAAATGTTTCATTTCCTTTAAAATTCAAAGATTATTATTTGATGTGATACTGTATCCTTTTCCTTCTGTGTATATTCCTTTGGTTTTTTTCTCCCTATTTTATGTGTTTAACCTCTAAGTGTTTGAAAAGGGTATGATGATGTTGTATTGTACAAGTTGTTCTTGATATGGAAAAAGGACAACTTGTTTTCTTCCTGTGTTTCCGCAAGAGACACCGAATGTATTTGTTCACATGTATGCCGTTGGCTCCGCTTCCGCTGTCCCTGGGTGTTCTGCTCAGACCAGTTCCCGTTTGCGCAGTAGCACCGAGCCGGAGGAGCGGTCGTGGGCTCTTCACTCGGAACCTGTATTCCACAATAAAACCATTTGTTGTTCTACCTACCTGCATCTGTGAGAGTCATTTTCTTCAACTTGACAGACTGCCTGCTCCGAGGCCCTCCAAACCTGCCCCTAGGTATGAATGGCCTGCCTGCTCCGAGACCATCCAAACCGTCCGCTAAGTATGAAGGGCCTGCCTGCTCTTGAGCCCTCCAATCCCGCCTCTAGGTTTGAAGGGCCAGCCTGCTCCGAGGACCATGTCCCCAGGTAAGAAGGGCCTGCCTGCTCCGAGACCCTCCAAACCTGCCGCTACGTATGAAGGACCTGCCAGCTCCGAAGTCCTCCAAACCTGCCCCTAGGTATGAAGGACCTGCCAGCTCCGAAGCCCTCCAAACCTGCCCCTAGGTATGAAGGGCCTGCCTGCTCCGAAGTCCTCCAAACCTGCCCCTAGGTATGAAGGGACTGCCTGCTCAGAGACCCTCCAAACCTGCCCCTAGGTATGAAGGGCCTGCTCAGAGACCCTCCAAACCTGCCCCTAGGTATGAAGGACCTGCTTGCTCCGAGACCCTCCAAACCTGCCCCTAGGTATGAAGGACCTGCCTGCTCTGGAGTCCTCCAAACCTGCCCCTAGGTATGAAGGACCTGCCTGCTCCGAGGCCCTCCAATCCCGCCTTTAGGTTTGAAGGGCCAGCCTGCTCCGAGGTCCTCCAACCCAGCCTGGGTATGAAGGGCCTGCCTACTCTGGAGCCCTCCAATCCCGCCCCTAGGTATGAAGGGCCTGCCTGCTCTTAAGCCCTCCAAACCTGCTGCTACGTATGAAGGGCCTGCCTGCTCTTAAGCCCTCCAAACCTGCCCCTAGGTATGAAGGGCCTGCCTGCTCTTAAGCCCTCCAAACCTGCCCCTAGGTATGAAGGGCCTGCCTGTTCCGAGACCCTCCAAACCTGCCCCTAGGTATGAAGGGCGTGCCTGCTCCGAGACACTCCAAACCTGCCCCTAGGTATGAAGGCCCTGTCTGCTCCGAGACGCTTTCACATCTGCCCCACCCTAGATGCGAAGGGCTTGCCTGCTCCGAGGCCCTTCCAAACTCGCTCCAGGTTGTGAGGTTTCACAGGTCAGTCCCTGACTGGCTCCATCAAAGGGGCAACTTGTCTCCGAACTCAAATATCTTCATGGGGAGAAAGTAGACGGGAGAGAACGGGGGCTGGCAGGGTTTTAATTACAACTCGTTAATAATAATTAGAACGGCTTTAAACTGAATCGCTGGAGCCAAGGTAGAGAGGGACGTTGCTGTGCACAGGACCTTAATGCAGAGAGCTCCTCTGTAGATTGGCGCCCTGGGCCTAACCCCAGCTCGCCCCTGTCAAAAGCCGGCCCTGGTCCTGTTTCTTTTCTCAAGAGTTGCATTTCTCAATGTAGCATTATAAAGACTCTGCTGCTCGGAGAGGGTCTCTGGTGCTAAAACTTCCAGCAGGCAGTATCTCGGGTACCAGTCAATTATTTAAAATAAGCTTTTTTTTGTAATTGTATACATGAGTTACTTTTACGGGTGTGGGAGCGACAGTGGACGATGGATGCAGTGGAAGCGCCCCTGCCTCGTAGGGGGTGATCCCCCTGGACAGGGGATGTCCCCCCTGAGGAGGGCGCACATTCAGAGGGAAGGACCCACCTGCTAACAAACTACACAACCCCAAGAAAATCACACCTCTCTGGGTGTGCTTTTAGCAGCATTGGGTAATACGGAGCCGAACTACCACAAATGCACGATACAGAACACAATCAGAAAACCTATATGGTTCACGTACTTTACAGCACGTAAAGTACGTGAACCGTATAGGTTTTCTGATTGTGTTCTGTATCGTGCATTTGTGGTAGTTCGGCTTTAAGTTGTCGCCTCCCGTGCTGAAAGTTTACACCTGTCAACTCATAACTAATGACGCCGAAGGGCACCGCTGCTGATTTAGCAGAAACACATTGTGTATTTATGCTTACAGGATGGAATTTCCTGCTTCCAGCAGCTACGTTTGTACAAATGATGTCCCATGCCCACCCCCACCCCCTTTGCCATCCCTACTCAGCACCCGCATCTCCCAGCAGTAAAGTGCCTGCTTTCGCAGTTAACTCTGCGATACCAAAGGGGATGATGGACGGAGCGTTAGAGCAAATCAAACACTCACCCCCAGTCAACTGATCTGGGTTTAATCCATCATTCTTTAGCTCACTCCACTACCCCAGTTCAGAAATGGCCATATGCAAATCAGTCTGACCCTGTGCCTCATGGGAACAGTCCAGCCCGAACTGCCAAGCCATGTCTTCCCTGGACCGGAAACAAGCATCCTGGAACCGGTTTCGGGTTCATAACCCTAATCAGCCAGGCTATCTTGAATCCAGTGGCAAAGTGAGCTAGGGACCCACGTCTGGGCATACCCTGCCAACTTAGGGCGAACAAAGCGATACCAAAGGGGATGATGGACGGAGCGTTAGAGCAAATCAAACACTCACCCCCAGTCAACTGATCTGGGTTTAATCCATCATCATTCTTTAGCTCACTCCACCACCCCAGTTCAGACATGGCCATATGCAAATCAGGCTGACCCTGTGCCTCATGGGAACAGTCCAGCCCGAACTGCCAAGCCATGTCTTCCCTGGACCTTGCTCACTTTGCCACTGGATTCAAGCTAGCCTGGCTGATGAGGGCTGTTAGCCCGAAACCGGTCCCAGGATGCTTGATTCCGGTCCAGGGAAGACATGGCTTGGCAGTTCGGTCTGGACTGTTCCCATGAGCACAGGGTCAAGACTGATTTGCATATAGCTATGTCTGAACTGGGGTGGCAAAGTGAGCTAAAGAATGATGATGGATTCAACCCAGATCTGTGACTGGGGGTGAGTGTTTGAAAGGTTTCAGCACTCCGTCCATCATCTCCTTGTGTTTGCTTTGTTCGCAGTTAACTCTGGCTAGGTAACCGGCGGTGCAATCGGAAGACCCAAATGACAGCATGTGTGACCCTGGGCTTACGTCTTCAGCTCCCCGTGCCTCTGTTGAGTAAGAAACTAAACACTGAGTGTGTTTAAACACTGTTTTGGAACAGACCATCCCTTGACATAATACATGTTGGTTAGCACTAAACACGTACCGATTACTTCAGGGGTCTCCAATGTAGGCCCCAAAAACTGTATCCATGCCGGATTTTTTAGGATTATCGCAGGCAGGGGCGCAACGAGACCTGAACTTAGGGGGAGGGCAAACACTCCCAGCCGGGGCTGGCCCTAGCACTGGTCGCACACGGTGCAACAGTCTTTTTTTGGCGTCCTCCTCCATTTCCTCTTTCTCCATGAATAACCTCACTACCACTCACCCACAATGAACCTCATCTCTCTATAGCACCTTTCTGACAAACATTTCATTTTTTGATAGCACTACTCATAGTTTACTCACACTCAGTTCTGTGATCTGCATGGTACACGTTCTATGTAGCTGGCACATTAACCCTCTGCGCTGTGTGGGTGGCGGAGTGCCCATGTGAGTGCACGGTGAGCAATGCGACAGTGTGAGAGTAGGGTAAGAGGAGTGACTGCAGGCTGAGTGAGGCGACCATATAAATTTGGGTGCTGATGTAAGTGCAGAATGGGATGAATAAATGCATGGTTAGTGATGGGCTTGTCTGAGTGAGATTGCAGATTGAGCAGTGAGGGGGACAGGTGAGTGAAGTGTCACATGAGTGCAGGGTGAGGTACAGGGTGAACAGCACAAGTGCATTGAGAGTGCAGAGTGATCACTGTGAGTGCAGGGTCAGCGGGTAAATGGTGCGAGTGCATGGTGATCAGTGTGAGTGCATTGTATTGTGATTGCTGTGAGTCCAGGGTGAGTGTGAAAGTGAAGGGCGAGAATGAGGAGTGAGTTTGTCTGAATGCAGAGTGCATTCCCAGACACTTGAAGTAACTCAGCATTTATTTGACGGCTGGTGTAGGGTTTCAGATGCAAGTTAAACTATTGTTATTATGGCATTAATCAGGGATCGAGGGTGGAGGAAATAAATAACGTGCTGATCCTGCAACAAACTTCCATTGTTATGATTAGGGCTCCTGGTTTTATGGTATTTATTTTTTTGACATTTCCGTCTGTATTTATCCATATTTATTTTGGGTTTTATGAAAAAATGAAGCTGAAATTAGTATATTTACATATTTATTTAACTGGTTAATATGCATTCATGCTTAAATGCCTACCAGATTTCAATGCTATAAACGACCACAGAAGATAAATCAAAGCGCTTATAAGAAAATATGCAATTTTCAGTATCAACCTTGTGCATGTCTACTGCTGTTAAAGCCTCTTTAGTAAAAAATCCTTTCTTTTTTAGCCCCCTTACCTATCACTCCACACAGCTGTTGGCCTGGCAGTCATGGCAGACACTATTTAGAAATACTCAAAAAGCAACGCAATTTCTGTTTTTATCCACATTTAAAAATAAATAGACAAAAAAATAAATGTTTTCTGTCTGTATTTATCTGTAAAAATCAGTAAAAAAGGAAAACAGGGAGCCTTAGTTATGATTAGGGTTGCCAGCTCATTATTTTGATGTCCCAGACGGTACAAAAGTAAACATTCATCTAAAGCCATATTTTCAGCACTTATCTGTGCATACTTCGAACAGCACATATAAATAGAAAGCACTTTTAATTGTGTTCTAGGGCTGCCTGAATGATCCGTGACTGATAAATAAAGGGAACAAAGACAGAAAAGTCACATTACAAATGAATACATACTTTTTTTATTTATAACTCTATTTAGTGTCAAGACAAGGTCTTTGCAGCTCTTTCAACAACACATAGCTGGCATTTTTAGGTCGAGCCTCGAGTAGCGCGCAAGCGCTACTCTGGCGAGACTTTAAGTTAGGGGTTTCAGAAAGCTGACCACACGCTCGTGCGTCATGGCCTTTTCCGTGCGGTTACCCGCAAGCAAAAGGCCATGGTGCACGAGCGTGTGGTCACGCCTGCTGCTCGCAAGCACACAAGCGCGCGCGACGTGCACAGCTGCCATCTGGCTTTCTACAGCACGTGAATACCCTCCCCTACCCCCTCCTCCCCCCCCCTCCTCCCACTCCCTCCTCGTCAGCTTCATTTTCCTTTCACTTTCGCGCCGCGCGGCCGTGTCACTTTCACGGCCGCGCGGCTATCAGCTTCATTTAAAAAAAAATAATTTTTAATTAACTTTCAGCGCGAGGCGCGCACTGGTTTTAGAAGTTTCACAGCACACATGGGTGTTCGTCTGCACTGAAGGTGTGTTTACTTGTTTAAAAGGGAAACGGGAAGAAACCAATTTTGTTACTTTCAGCTTTAAAGTCTTCGTTTTTATACGTTCATGTTTTTTAACGGCTTTTTCCTCAATATCTGTGAAAAACTGTTATTATACTGAAAATTCCAGGTGGGTTGAGCAGCACGGGGAGTCTGATCTGGGGCAACGCTTTACTTCATTGTATTGCACGATGTCCCCCGACCGAATCACTTTAGTGACATAAAATGCATTAAAAGTCCTATTACATTATGTATTGTAGGCGCTACAACATGCATCAGGGACCTTCTGATACAGGAAAAAATACTGAAGAGATGTAAGTCTTTCATTCAGCCGCCTCCTTCACAACCTAGGGATGCGGCGCTCTCTGTTCAGCTGGCAGCATGTCTGTTGGATACTGCAGGATTAAACACCACAGTCAAGACAACAGAGAAAAACAAGCATTGGCAAAACCAATAGGTCTCGCTTCTGAAACCTGTTGGCTTTGGCACGTTTTTTGGCCTTTCTATACAGCTGAACGGCTGCTGCGCAGCATAGCAGAAACTTATGTAAAAAAAAAAAAAAAGAGCTATGACGCAGCCACCTACAAAATGAGACGAGCATTTTTTTTTCATTTATTGAGTTGAGATGTATTAGCAAATACTCTATAATGAGCTACAAAACAAAAACAAATGGGGGAGTAGGTTTGGATGGGAAGCAGGCAGGGGATGAGGTAACAGAGGGAGGGCAGGAAAAAAGGAGGCGGGTGGGGAGCGAAGGACAAGCGAGAGACAACAATGGGGATGTACACAGACAACGGAGGGCATGGGATAGGGAAGCACATGAAAAACAGAGGTGGGCAGGCGGGAATGGGGAAAAGCACAGAGAATGTAAGGTGGGTGGTTAAGGATTGGGAAGCACTCAAGCAATGGAGGGTGGCTGGGGATGGGAAAGCACACGGACAAGGTAGGAGGGGTGGGAAAGCAAGAACAGCAGGAGAAGGTGGGCTGTCGTGGAGGAAGCAAGAACTGCAACTGAGGAGGGAGGACAAGGTGAGAAACACACAGGAAAGAAAGAGGAACACAGTGCTCTTGAGGAAGACAGCTGGGAAACACATGCACTCTTGTAGAGTGCTTAACCCAAAAGAAAAAAGAAGCACCTGAAAAGGGAGCAGTGGAAAGACACAAATAATGGGTCCATGTTCCACAGAAGGCATAAAAACAAACAAGCATTGGCATAGCCGATAGGTCTCGCCTTTGGGACCTTATAAGTGTTTAGCCATGCAACACTTGATGTTGTTGCACCAAGGATATTGTGCTGGATAACTAAACACTTATAAGGTCCCAAATGCGAGACATATTGGCTATGCCAATGCTTGTTCTTTTGGCAACCCCGCTTTATATTCCTTTTCATGAAATGCATTCTCACACTAGGGCAGTAAATGTAAAATACAAATGTAAGGAATAGGCAGAGTGGGGGCCCAGGGGGTACTGGAACCAGAAACCAAAACTAAGCCTCAGTAAACAGTTTACAAAGGTATGTAAATATGCAAATAGTTTTTAAAGACCTGTGGGGGGTGCTGGAGATAAGACTCCAGACACTGCCCAGCCGAGCTCACAGCAGCCCGGCTTGAGATACACGAGGGGGCGGGGTGGGGGCGCTGAAGCCCTTCCAGCCCTATGGGCGTTGCGCGCCTGGCCACAGGAGATAAATTTACATGCAGTGCATCTAAGTGGAACTCATTTGCATAGATGTTATGCTGAACATGTGGCATGAACAAGCGTTACATGAGCCAAGGGTTCCTTGTTCCTCATCACACTTTTGTTCTCCTTCACCCCTGAGATGCACCGATAGCCGCTTCTTTATCATTTTCATTCTTGCCTTGTGTTTCAATCTAGGCAGTGACCCGTGGCAGCCACACCTGTCCTTACCTGGACCAAGCAGGCTTTTGCAGTAGTGCGGAGAGGTATGATGAGCACCAAGAAGTCAAGGCATGGCAAGGCGACTGACTTCGATGACTCGCTGTGCTGCTGCGAATACATCGACCGAGATGGTGAGAAGAACCATATGGTGGCCTGCTTCTGCGACTGTGAAGACCTTGACAACACCTGCGACAGGTGAGCCTGCGAGCGAGCGAGCCACTGCTGTGTCGAGCACTGCTGAGTTGTGCAGCTCGCATTGGGTAATACTAAGCTGTGCGGCTGGCATTGGGTACTATTGAGCTGCGCAGCTAGCATTGGGTTCTATTGAGCTGCGCGGCTAGCATTGGGTACTACTGAGCTGCGCGGCTAGCATTGGGTTCTATTGAGCTGCGCGGCTAGCATTGGGTACTACTGAGCTGCGCGGCTAGCATTGGGTACTACTGAGCTGCGCGGCTAGCATTGGGTACTACTGAGCTGCGCGGCTAGCATTGGGTACTACTGAGCTGCGCGGCTAGCATTGGGTACTACTGAGCTGCGCGGCTAGCATTGGGTACTACTGAGCTGCGCGGCTAGCATTGGGTACTACTGAGCTGCGCGGCTAGCATTGGGTACTACTGAGCTGCGCGGCTAGCATTGGGTACTACGGAGCTGCGCAGCTAGCATTGGGTACTACGGAGCTGCGCGGCTAGCATTGGGTACTACGGAGCTGCGCGGCTAGCATTGGGTACTACGGAGCTGTGCGGCTAGCATTGGGTACTACGGAGCTGTGCGGCTAGCATTGAGCACTACGGAGCTGTGCGGCTAGCATTGGGTACTACGGAGTTGTGCGGCAAGCTTTGGGTACTACAGAGCTGTGCGGCTAGCATTGGGTACTACGGAGCTGTGCGGCTAGCATTGGGTACTACGGAGCTGTGCGGCTAGCATTGGGTACTACTGAGCTGTGCGGCTAGCATTGGGTACTATTGAGCCGTGCGGCTAGCATTGGGTACTATTGAGCTGTGCGGCTAGCATTGGGTACTATTGAGCTGTGCGGCTAGCATTGGGTACTACTGAACTGTGCGGCTAGCATTGGACACTACTGAGCTGTGCGGCTAGCATTGGGTACTACCGAGCTGTGCGGCTAGCATAGGGTACTACTAAGCTGGGCAGATAGCACTGGGTACTACTGAGCTGCGCGGCTAGCACTGGGTACTACTGAGCTGCGCAGCTAGCACTGGGTACTACGGAGTTGCGCGGCTAGCATTGGTTTCTGCTGACCTGCCCTGTTAGTGATGTGTGCTCTTGACCTTCACGGCTAGCTTTGGGTACTGCTGAGCTGCCCAGTTAGCATTGTGTGCTCTTGACCTGCGCGGCTAGCACTGGCTTCTACTGACCTCAGCTAATGTTGTGTAATACTAGCCTGCCCGACTAGCATTGGATACTGCAGACTCATGTGTCTAGCACTGGGTATTGAAGACCGCTTGGCTTGCAATGGGTACTACTGACCTGCTTGGCAAGTGATAGTTACTATTGACCTTCGTGGCTAGCACTGGTTTCTGCTGATCTGCTCAAGTAGCGTTGTGTACTGCTGATCTGCATAGCTAGCATTGGGTACTGCAGACCCATGTGACTACTGACCAGCCTGGCTAGCATTGGGTAATGCAGACCTGCGTGGCTTGCGATGTGTGCTACTGACCCGCGCAGCTATGATTGGGTGCTACTGATCTGCATAGCTAGCATCGGGTACTGCAGACCTATGTGACTACTGACCTGCACGGCTAGGATTGGGTACTGCTGACCTGCGTGGCTATTATTTGGTACTGCAAACCCATGTGACTAGCATTGGGTGCTGAAGACCGCTTGACTTGCGATGGGTACTACTGACCTGCGCAGCTAGTATTGGGTACTGCAGAATCATGTGGCTAGCGATGGGTACTAGTGACCTGCGTGGCTTACATTGGGTACTACTGATCTGACTGGCTAGCATGGTTTACTACTGATCTGCGTGGTTAGTTTGGAGTACTACTGACCTGCGTGGCTTGTGTTGGACACTACTACCCTGTGTTGCTAGCGTTGGATACTGCTGATCGTCATGCCTAATGCTGCGTACTATTGACCTGTGTGGCTAGTATTGGGTACTACTGACCTACGTGGCTGGTGTTTGTTACTACTGACCTGCAAGGCTAGTATTGAGTACTACTGATCTGCGTGGCTAGTTTTAGGTACCACTGACCTGCATGTCTGGTGTTGGACAGTACTGCCATGTGCTGCTAGCATTGGGTACTGCTGATCTCATGCCTAGTGTTGGGTACTACAGTCCTGCATGTCTGGTGTTGGACAGTACTGCCATGTGCTGCTAGCATTGGCTACTGCTGATCTCATGCCTAGTGTTGGGTACTACTGACCTGCGTGGCTGGTGTTGGTTACAACTGACCTGTTTGGTTAGTATTTGGTACTACTGACTTGCATTGCTGGTGTTGGGCACTACTGCCCTGGGTTGATGGCGTTGGATACTGCTGTTCCTCATGCCTAGCGTTGGGCACTTCTGGATGGTGGTTCGTACTTTTACTCTGCCTTCTGTGAAGAACCTCCTTAAGTTACTTCTGAGCCTCACCTGAAAAGTCCCATCTCTTGTGCTGCCTCTGGTCTAGTCACCCCTCTTGGTACATGCAGATCTGTTCTTTCTCCAAGCACACACTGTCATTAGCGATCACATGGTGGTTAGCGTAGGGTACTATTGATCCGTGTGTCTTGCACTGAGTAGTAATGACCATCATGCCCAGCATTTGGTACTACCTGTCAAGTTGGCACCAGAGCCCATTAACCTGTATGTGGGCTTCTGGTGTTAAACTTTGAGCAATAACTGAACCTCAGTAAGTTTAGAGCTGCCAGTTCTTCAGTAGGAAGTACCACTGGTCTGTGTGCCCTCCGCAGAGGCTGTGGCTCTGCTTGTATTGCAAATACCTGGGGGTGCTTATCGGTGGCGGTGAAGATCACCTGCCCTCTCCAGTAGGCTCATTTCTTGAATGCTGCAGTGTTGTCACCACTACCACACTACTGTTATTGATACCTGCTGAGGACACCCATCATCGCTACCACACTACTATTATTGATACCTGCGGAGGACACACATCATCACCGCTACCACACTACTGTTATTGATACCTGCGGAGGACACACACCATCACCGCTACCACACTACTGTTATTGATACCTGCGGAGGACGCACACCGTCTCCGCTACCACGCTACTGTTATTGATACCTGCCGAGGACAAACACCATCTCCGCTACCACACTGCTGTTATTGATACCTGCGGAGGTCACACCATCACTACTACCACACCACTGTTATTGATACCTGCGCAGGTCACACATAATCACCGCTACCACACTACTGTTATTGATAACCTGCTGAGGACACACATCATCACTGCTACCACACTACTGTTATTGATACCTGCCGAGGGCACACATCACCGCTACCAAGCTACTGTTATTGATAACCTGCTGAGGACCCACATTGCCGCTACCACACTACTGTTATTGATTATCTGCTGAGGACACACATCATCACCGCTACCACACTACTGTTGTTGATACCTGCGGAGGACACACATCATCACTGCTACCACACTACTGTTATTGATACCTGCAGAGGACCCACATTGCCGCTACCACACTACTGTTATTGATACCTGCCGAGGGCACACATCACCGCTACCAAGCTACTGTTATTGATAACCTGCTGAGGACCCACATTGCCGCTACCACACTACTGTTATTGATACCTGCGGAGGACACACACCATCACCGCTACCACACTACTGTTATTGATACCTGCGGAGGACACACATCATCACTGCTACCACACTACTGTTATTGATACCTGCAGAGGACCCACATTGCCGCTACCACACTACTGTTATTGATACCTGCGGAGGACACACATCACCGCTACCACACTACTGTTGTTGATACCTGCGGAGGACACACATCATCACTGCTACCACACTACTGTTATTGATACCTGCAGAGGACCCACATTGCCGCTACCACACTACTGTTATTGATACCTGCGGAGGACACACATCATCACCGCTACCACACTACTGTTATTGATACCTGCCGAGGACACACACCATCGCCGCTACCACACTACTGATATTGATACCTGCTGAGGACACACATCACCGCTACCACACTACTGTTATTGGTACCTGCTGAGCTGTCTCCTTGTTTTTGCCCTCTGTCTCCCACATTTGTTGCAGATCTTCTTGAATTCCCTCCTTTCAATGCTGGATCCTCTCACTGGACGGTGGTTGGTGCATCGACAGTGCCTTCTTCGGAGTACCCCAGTATGTCAATTCTGAGCCTCCTCTGACAAGCCTGGTCTCTTGAGCCCTTGTTACAGTCACCCCTCTCCCGGTACACACTGATACGTACTGTTTACAAGCAGGCACTGCTTTTAATGATGACTTGGGCAAGAACACATTCTCATTGCTGACACTTTCGGAGGCCACACACCATCACCGCTACCACACTACTGTTATTGATACCTGCGGAGGTCACACCATCACCGCTACCACACTACTGTTATTGATACATGCTGAGGCCACACACCATCACCGCTACCACACTATTGTTATTGATACCTGCCGAGGGCACACATCACCGCTACCAAGCTACTGTTATTGATAACCTGCTGAGGACACACATTGCCGCTACCACACTACTGTTATTGATACCTGCTGAGGACACACATCACCGCTACCACACTGTTGTGATTGATACCTGATTAGGAGACACACCATCACTGCTACCACACTGCTGTTATTGATACCTGCCGAGTACACACACCATCACCTCTACTACACTACTGTTATTGATACCTACCGAGTACACACACCATCACCGCTACCAATACTACTGTTATTGATACATGCTGAGGGCACACACCATCGCCGCGACCACGCGTCTGTTATTGATACATGCCGAGTACACAGACATCACCGCTACCACACTACTGTTATTGATGCATGCTGCGGACACACACCATCACTGCTACCACACTACTATTATCGATACCTCCGGAGGACACACATAATCACAGCTACCACACTACTGTTAATGATACCTGCAGAGGAAACACATCGCCGCTACCACACTACTGTTCATGATACCTGCTGAGGACACACATCGCCGCTACCACACTACTGTTATTGGTACCTGCTGAGCAGTCTCCTTGTTTTTGCCCTCGGCCTCCCACATTTGTTGCAGATCTTCTTGAATTCCCTCCTTTCAATGCTGGATCCTCTCACTGGACGGTGGTTGGTGCATCGACAGTGCCTTCTTCGGAGTACCCCAGTATGTCAATTCTGAGCCTCCTCTGACAAGCCTGGTCTCTTGAGCCCTTGTTACAGTCACCCCTCTCCCGGGACACGCTGATATGTACTGTTTACAAGCAGGCACTGCTTTTAATGATGACTTGGTTAAGAACACATTCTCATTGCTGACACCTTCGGAGGCCACACACCATCACCACTACCACACTACTGTTATTGATACCTGCGGAGGTCACACCATCACCGCTACCACACTACTGTTATTGATACCTGCAGAGGTCACACCATCACCGCTACTACACTACTGTTATTGATACCTGCGGAGGTCACACCATCACCGCTACCACACTACTGTTATTGATATCTGCGGAGGTCACACCATCACCGCTACCACACTACTGTTATTGATACCTGCGGAGGTCACGCCATCACCGCTACCACACTACTGTTATTGATACCTGCGGAGGTCACACCATCACCGCTACCACACTACTGGTATTGGTACCTGCTGAGGACACACATCATCACTGCTACCACACTACTGTTATTGAAACCTGCTGAGGACGCACATCATCACTGCTACCACACTACTGTTATTGATACCTGCCGAGGACACACACCATCACCGCTACCACACTACTGTTATTGATACCTGCTGAGGACACACATCATCGCCGCTTCCACACTACTGTTATTGATACCTGCCGAGTAAACACACCATCGCCGCTACCACACTACTGTTATTGATACATGCTGAGGCCACACACCATTACCGCTACCACACTAATGTTATTGATACATGTTGAGGACACACGCCATCACCTTACCACACTACTGTTATTGATGCCTGCGAGTACAATCACCATCCCCGCTACCACACTGTTGTGATTGATACCCGATTAGGAGACACACCATCACTGCTACCACACTACTGTTATTGATACTTGCCGAGTACACACACCATCACTGCTACTACACTACTGTTATTGAAATCGTTCACATCACGGGCGACCACACGCGTGGCTGGTGTGGAGTCTACTTTTCTCATTAGGCGAAGGACGTATCATGGTCTGGCCTCTTGATGCTCGTTCACCACTTCATGAGTATGTGCTCCACTAGCGGATATTACCCTTTGTTTATTTGATGAAGGACGTCACTGCGGTTAATGCTTATTAGCTCTGATTTTACACTAGCGGCTATATTTTTGGCCTTGAGAGAGTCTGAATACAGATGTGTACAGACAAAACACGTGTTGGCTTCAGTATTTGCTGGGAATTTCTTTAACATCAATAAAAAAGAATTTTTTTTCAACGGAAGGTGTTCGTGGATTACCTCTTAAGCCCTGCACAGGATTGGAATATATTATACTCGCTTTATGACTACAGGGATTGACTTTTTCATGTTATGATGAACAAACGTCCAACACGTTCGTTTTGGATTTATTTTAACTAATAAGGGTGTGCTGTACCAGCTTCTTTCTTAATGTTCAATTGCATTATATTTGTAACGTGCTGATGGCACCGTTTGGTCGTAGGTGCCCTTAGCTACCCTAGCACCCCGTTATACCTACATCTAATTACCATCCACGCTTGTACTTGTTATTTGTCACACTGTCTTTTTTGATGTGCGGTTTTTGATTACTACTGTTATTGATACCTGCCGAGTACACACACCATCACCGCTACCAATACTACTGTTATTGATACATGCTGAGGGGGCACACCATCGCCGCGACCACGCTACTGTTATTGATACATGCCGAGTACACAGACATCACTGCTACCACACTACTGTTATTGATACATGCTGCGGACACACACCATCACTGCTACCACACTACTGTTATCGATACCTCCGGAGGACACACATAATCACAGCTACCACGCTACTGTTAATGATACCTGCAGAGGTCACACCATCAGCGCTACCACACTACTGTTAATGATACCTGCAGAGGTCACACCATCACCGCTACCACACTACTGTTATTGATACCTGCAGAGGTCACACCATCACCGCTACCGCACTACTGTTAATGATACTTGCCGAGAACACACACCATCACCACTACCACACTGCTGTTATTGATACCTACCGAGGTCACACCATCACCGCTACCACACCACTGTTAATATTTTATTTCACTTCAGAGACCGTGCGCTCGGTTAACCATACCCCCTAACAGTAATGGAATTTAGAGAGAGCTCACCCCTTAACGCTAAGGATGATATATGAAGTCCGCAAAGGCCACATGCAGGTAACCCCTCTGTGCCTTCACACCTGGCATTTGTATCTGTCGGTGAAAATCTTCATGCCCTGTTAATAATAATCTCTGCAGTGTCTATGCATTGGTATTCGTGCTCTGTCATGGTGGACATCTGCAGACGCATCATAGACTGTAGATCCAGATATGTAACCCTGCATAGGCAGCAGTGCTCGAAGTACATACAAAAAGTATGAGACCTGAGATCCTGAGTGCACTGGAGGTGGGGGTCAGTGAGCGTGGGGCAGGGTCAGAGGCGCGGCTAAAAAGAACTAAACATTCTGTAACTATTTTGTTAGTCTTTCACCTGTGTTTAACTACATATAAAATAATGCCCACCTTAAATGAAAAATGAATGCAAGTTAAAATAGTCAATGGGAAGTGCACTACTTTACGTTATGAAATCTCTTTTGGTTAATGTGATTACTGCAGAGGTCTGTGTGTGTAGCCAGACAGCCACAATATTGAATCCTGGTTGGCGCAGCAGGGAATAGTTTATAGTGCTATGAGGTCTCAGCCTTTGGCAGCAAGCACTGTGACTATGTAAGTCATTATTTTTATATTCTTCCTGTGACCCATGAGGGAATCTGCCGCCGCACGCTGCGCCAGCATAATATATATACATGGGGGCGGGGGATTTATACCTCCATGGAAAATGTCGGACTAAGGAGGAGTTCTTTGGAGAGCATCTCCCCACTCCAGTGGAGCTGTTTATGTACATTAGACTTAGGCAAGATGTAGTGACATGCACCCCAGCGTTCCCAGAGGAGCCGCATAATTTGGCACCATTAGATACTATGTTACAGGCCGGCAGCCCTACACACATGGTAGCAAGGCTATACCCAAGTGCCCTTATGGCAACAACACTACCCCAAGACAGAGCACGGGCAAGCTGAGAAGGCGAACTGGGTTTTCCACTTCAAGACACACAGTGGAATTACTGTTGTCTGCAGTCAGGTAAAATAACATCTAGCAGCAGACTGCGGATCATTCACTACAAATATTTACATAGGATGTATTTTTACACCCCAGCGAGAATGCGCAGATATGGGTTGCGGACCACTGATTGTTGTGAGAGATGCGGCTCGGCGGGAGCAGATATCCTTCACTTGGCCTGGTCCTGCAGACTGGTGCATAAATATTGGGAAGAGGTCGGAAGCGCCATGTCCCAAATGGTGGGAATAGATATAAGCCTTACTCCAGTTAGTGCACTATTGGGTTACACTGAGAAAATTGAGGGGACAGTTCGCAGATTTGTATCACTGGGACTATTGTTGGCCAAGCGTAGTGTTGCATGCAGATGGGGGCGGGGGAGGGCTCCTAAATTTAAGGAATGGATGCATGACTTGATCTATTGCTAAGAACAGTTAACCATATATGCTGAATTATTGCCGCTCAGCTCCAGACCCCGCAATATTTGGGACTAATTAAAGAATTATTTAATGAGCACCCCACAGGATGCAAATGTACCACGAGCCTCCCATGCTTACCCGGAAGTTACGGATACACGGGTGTCGACTTAGAAAACCCTCTCCGCATAATATAAAATGTGGGATATACATGAGATGTCAAATTGATGTGCCGACGTAAACCTGCTATGTCCTAATCATATGTGGGGCAGGGAAGGACAGTACTATAGTTGTGCAAACAGTAAGTGAATGATATTGAAATGTAATTGCCGAAGATACTGTGCTTTATCGAAATGTGCACTGATGTAACTTGTTTATATCTTTGTTCTCTGTTTTTTATTATTTTCTTTTTAGGTCTCGCGCCTAGCGTTGCAGTGCGCAGCACTGCTCGCGCAGCGCGAGACCTTTAGAAGGGCTTCTGAAAACGACCCACACGCTCGTGCGTGTGGTTTTGTTTTCAGAAGCCCACATTAACTGGAGCGTGCGTTTTAAAAAAAAACGCAACGCGATTGGGCAAAGGCGGGCGCATGTCCCGCCTTTGCTCCTCCCATTCCCGACGGTGGCCAGAACGCACAGCAGCGCGCGTTCGCCTCGCTGCCACGCTCCCTCCCCCCGCTCCTCTGTGGTGCGCGCGCACCACTAGTTTCGATTCCCGCGTCCGGCTGGTTTTCGGCTGGGGTTGATTATACAGTCGGATGGACGAGCCAGGGCCTTTTAGCCTCCGCACGGGCAGGAACGATGCTTCATTTTATCTTTTCAAACACCACGTGTGCACGGTTGCACGTGCGCAGCTTTACGGAGCTGCGTTGTTCCGTCAGTCACCCCATTGCTGCTTGTAAAGAGAGCGCGTGTCTACGCGTCAAACCAGACACGCGCATCTTCACTTCCTGCGTGCGCCGTGCTTTCATGACCATTTCGCACCTAAATGGCAGCAAATCTTCTCCTCGGCGTGTGCCGCGAAGCCTCCGAGTCAGCAGAGCTGGGCGCGAGTGGAGCGGGCCACTGGCGCCCTCTCGTTAGGAAGCACCTGACGTTTCTGGGGAGCTGGGTATCACGACGCCACCTATGAAGCACGAGGGGCCGTCAGGTAATTGTGTGCGTTAGTGGATTAACGCTTATGTGTACCCGTGAAAATAAATGTGCGTCAATTAAGCATAATCTGTGAAACGCACCTTCACCAATGTATTGCTACGGTGCTTGAAATTCCAAGTTTTTGCCGTAGAGCAGCCCCCCATAGTGCTTACTGCTACACGGGAGGCACGGCATATAGACTTTTTGGTTGTGATTTTCCCAGCATACACGTTCCGTTTGCTGCTTGCCTGTCCCTTTCACCACCTCACTCCTGTCGATCTTCAACTTATGCACAGATGGCATGTGCTTTCGATTCTCACGCATGCTGTTCATGTGTTTCGCGGCCTTACAATGCAAAACAAAGGGGCTTCGGTATATGTCCATACAACAATTTATTTTTATAATTTTTGCAGACGATGTGACATGGCTGTGTTGACATGCACACTTTCCACACGTCTATGGCAGGCTCAAGATGGACATGTGTGCTTTTACAAGACCTCCACACCACTAAGCAACCATTTGGATGCATAAATTAACAACGTGGAACACGTGCTAAAGGATTAAAAACGAAATCGGATTAAGAAACCACAAAGACAGAAAAGCGGCGCCGCTCAAAACAGAACACTAGTACACTACACACGGTAGGTAATCTCTTCACACCCATTCCGTTTAGACTACACGTAACAGTCACATCTAGCACAAAACCAAATGACGACAAATTCTAACTAAGGTTTTCAATCTTTGCAGAAGATGCAGTGTCAAACATTAATGGCAACCAAGTTATTTATAGTCAGTCGCTGGCTCCCAGACTGAAAACAAACAACTAATTTAATGCATGTTCATTTATAACCAGGAACACTGCAGTGATCGACTTTTACCGATTACAAGTAAAATATTTCATTTCAGTACTACCGCTTCAATAGGTTTGGATCACTCAATTTCAATGGAGGCACACAAGTTAACCAAAACACTAATTTGATAAATGCTAGTCATGACACGATTATTTGGCAGACCAGCGTTGTAACCTCAACAGCTCCCAAGAGACTGCAAAGCTTCAGATGATTATCATTATGAGAAAAGGGCTGCCATGGAACCTGGCTGCCGTTGATCAAGTTCTCAAAGGAAGTGTTTATGAATGAAAGTTAACATGCATATCCATATGGCAGCACAAGCTTCATGCACATTAACGACGTATAGAGGTAAAAACTACGTTTAGAGCTTAAAAATCCCTTGTATGCATTAAGAAAGCTAACACTGTGCTGAATTTAATTAAACTAATCACATAATAGAAATAGATGACTAACAAGGTATAAGTAGATGTAAGACTGCACATTCAACACTTCAATTACTTTTTATAATAAACTTTGGCAAAGCCATTAGGTCTGGCATTGAGAGCGTATATTTTTTTCTAACAAATGCAACATGAACAAGCATTGGCAAAGCAGATAGGTCTCATTTATGCAAGAGCTATTGGCTTTGCTAATGTGTTTTAGCCATGTTTTACACCAGCATGGCTAAACATTAGAAGCGTAGAGTTGATGGAGGGGCGTGGAGTAAAGTGGAAGGAGGGGCGCGGCATATAGTGGCTGGAGGGGCTTGGCCTACAGTGGAAGGCCGCAGAGTGTCAGTGTCATGGAATAGAGTATAGTGTTGTGGAGTGGCAGTGTGGAGTATGCATGGTGTGGTAGCACACTGTGATTATAGATAACACATTTTCAATTGAAATGACCATTACGTTTGCACACATACAGTTTTACTGATAAAACTATACAGCGCACAGGCAATGTGTGTCATTACCTAGTGTATTGATTTGTTTTGATCGGGTTAAAATTTGCTTCCACCACAGTTCAGAATTTCAAAACAATGTGCTTTATTTGTGCTTTCTTAATTCGGATATATTCTGGAATATCTGCATAGCTCAGTTAGACATTTAAAAGTTTATGTACTATAAAAAAGCTGCTCCTTTCACAGGAGCATGGTCACAAATCCTCGTACTCTGAAGTAAGAGAAAGAAAAGTAAACACCAAGCTCCCTCGGAAGACCTGACATTTGACCTCTGTCTTTGAATGCACAACAAACATGACAAGATAAAAACAAGATTTAAAAGCCTGCTTACAGTAAGTGAACACTCGTGGAAGAATACAGTAAATAGACTATGGCCCTCAGGGTGGGACGAACATAAGCTGGACAGCCTAAAACAAGCAAATAGAAAGCAAGGAAACGTGAGTTACAAAACATGGGCTAATGGGAAGCAATGGGTGGAACGCATTCCCATGGAAGCTTTCAGAATGTCCCCAAGTAGTAGTTCGCAAACCAAGCAGCTGTGCGGTCTGGTAAGCCTCGACCTAAAAATTGCCAAATATGAAAATAAAGGATACACCCATCAGCCAAAGCACGATAGCCCTGGCACAAAGTGACTTCATTTTAAATCGGCTGTGCACAGGTTATAAGGAAAAAGGATGAGTGGAAGCAAAATGTAACACCTGAACAGACAAAGGATGTTGGCAGTCCTTGTATTTATTTTGAATTAATTTTTAAATACATTATATTTTTAGGTCTTGGCTAGACACCACCATGGTTGCTTGCATGCTAGGCAAAAAATAAAATTTATGGTTTATAAATTCAATCATATCTTCATGTTCCTTAACATTACATTTGGTTTGCAGTAGTACTCTATGCCCAGAACAATATTACATACTTCAACACAATATGGTATAACCAAGAGCATATTTCATGATATGCATTTCAGGACTTCCAACGGTATAAAAGCAAATTGCACACGCAAACTATAATGAAATTCAGCATTATAAACTGATTTCGTCAATTCGTTACTGGGACCAGTGCATCCATCAGAAGAATATTGTAATTCACCAATTTACAAAAACAGATAAACATGTGGAAATGCAGATGCTGCTCTTCATGCAGCAATGAGAATTCGGAAATAGCTTATTAGTTGTTGAGTTTCTTAAGCATGGTAATAAATAAAAGCTGTTTTATGCTCCATGTGAAAAAAGTACTAGTGCTCAGCTAAAACGATAACACAGAATATAACCAAAGACGGTGTAATATAACAAAGTCTGCCAGTTGCTTATACGAAGAAAAACATTATCTGTGGGTTACATCAGTCGACTACTAAAGTGTTCATCCAAGAGGGTGGAAAGAAGTTGGTTTGGTCTTAAAGAGGCTCATTAAATGAATCGACAGATCCATACACTAGGGACAGAACCAGATGCCTTTTCACATAATCTAATGATTCTCTTGTGGTTTATACTACAGGTAATGTTCCACATTAAACCCAATCCATTGGCTTGTAACAAAATAAACCCCACACTGAAGCAGCAATTTTTTTTTTTATGGAAGCACACAATTTTTGCCCAATAAAAATATGTGCTCCTGGCTCCAACATGTGGGCAGTGCCAAAGACCCACTCTAGTGCTGTCAAGCCAGACCCCAAAACAAGCATTTGCAATGCAATAGGTCTCACATTTACGCGAGTTTAAACTATTGGCATTGTAAATGACAATGCCTTTTATTTATGTTTTAAAAACGAAAACAAAAATAAAAGGCAGTCATTTGCAATGTCAATAGCTCAAACTTGCGTAAATGCGAGACCTATTGCATTGAAAATGCTTTTTTTCTTTTTCATCCCATTCCCCTTCCCCCCCCCCCCCCCCGAGTGGTGCCTTTTCAGGATAGCTTGTATTGAATGCTCTTGAGAGGTATTCAAAAGGGATTTGGAGAGATTGCTTCACATCACCTCTGCTGGGTAAAAATACAGGTTAGTGGTAATCCCATTAACTGCTTGTCAGCTCTGAACACTCCACACCCACCACTCATCTCTTCTCTGCTGCTCCACACCATTATCTATAATGTTTGAAGTTGAAGCCAACATCCTGTGAACCACCTTCCCTCAGAAGACATTGCTTTGTCATTCAATGTGGCCTTCACAGTTCCATTCATCAGCATTCAAAGGATTGGCATAGATGGCATACTGGAGCTCTTATGTGCCATTGTTTAATAATGGAAATTAAGGCCTTTCCTAGTGCACATGGCTCTTCCACCCCTCCACAGCTGGATGCATCTCTTTCTCTCTGCATGCTTGTGATATGTGTTAAGGATTCCACCACCCAGTGAGACACTTTGACATCCCTGTATTCTAACCTTTAGCTCTACACCTTAGTATAGAGAGGCGCTTTGTCAGTAAATCTTTATCAATGTTACCATTTAGTAAAACACAGCCAATGCACACATATTTAGCCAAAATGTGAGAATAGGTCAAGATGTCCAACAAACTAATAAACATGTCCCCGCCGGGCATATAGCTACCGAAATACATGCATAAAAGCTCAGCACTAGATAGAACAATAAGATAAAGTGGTGTTGTATATTTAACTTCAAAGTTGATGCCTAACATTCTAAATGGAAGCGACGCCATCTTGGGTAGCGCTCTAGTTGTTTATTTGCACTCTCCCTATTTAATGGATAAGATGCAAGCGCGCGCGCGCAGCGGGCGCGCCAGAGGCGCGCCAAAGGCAAGCCCGTCTGCGCCCGTCCGCGCTCTGGATGCGCTCAGCGTCAGCCATACTGCTTTAAGGGCCTCCCGTTTGATCTATTCTAGAGATGAGCTTATCCGACTTGATACTCGGAGAGACAGGAACATGTTGAATGAAAATGGCACTGACGGTAAGAGTTTTTAAAGAAAGCTATATCTGAAACGCTCAACTGTGGATTGATTAATGTTAGATCCCTGGCTAAACATCATCTAGAGATCTATACATTATTAGAAGATTATAATTTCGATGTCCTGTTTCTTACAGAAACTTGGACACGAATAGATAGAGAAGTTGAACTAGGCTTAGCTTGCCCCCAGGTTATAAAATTTGCCATAAACCTAGAATAGATGGGAGAGGAGGAGGAGGAGTAGGATTTATTTACAAAGATAGCTGGAACCTCACCCCATTTTGTGTGGAGGATATTCCAGGGATAGAATCACTGGGGTTCTCACTTAAGAATACCAGTGGTACTTTATGCACTGGCTTACTATGTTATAGACCACCTGGTGGAGCTGCCCATGGTTATCAAGAGTTGATTGATGCGATATATGATTTATCACACTCTCACTCTAAACTATTGATCCTTGGAGATTTTAATCTCTGGGAGAATGGTACCCTTGATACAGCGTTTAAAGAGCTCTGCCAGGCTTGTGAGAATGTTAACCTTCAACAGTTGATATTACATCCTACTCATCAGAAGGGCCATGTGCTTGATCTTGTCTTTTCTGGTGAAAAAGACACAACTATAAAGGACATACTTCCGCTATGTTGGACAGACCATTTCTTGGTGGTTTTCTCCTTAAAAATAGCTAATTGCCTAAAACAAGCTGCTTATATGACCGTTACTCGAACGAGTAGAGAATGGTCTAAAATACTAAAACTGGCGGATCTTCCCCGGTTGGTTGATGACAGAGTTGCTATTTATGACTCAGTAGAGCTGAACTACCTGAATCTATGTCATCAAATCACTAATACGTTAGATCAGTTAGCCCCTTTGAGGAAAGCTAAAAATCGTAAAAAACCCTCTGCCCCTTGGTACAATGAAGAGCTAAGATTGATGAAAACTAGCTGTAAACAAGCGGAAAGGAATTGGAGGAAGAATTACTTAGAGATAGATAAAGTAGCCTTAAAAAATAGGCTCTACACCTATAAAGAATCGATAGGCAAAGCAAAGGCTAAATACCTTGAGGAGATCATCTTACATTCAGCTAATAAATCTCAAACCTTATTTAGCTTAGTAAGAGGTTTGTCCAATCCAGACTGTGCAAAGCCTAAAATTCCAGCATCGCAAGAACTATGTGATGAATTGGCTGTCTTTTTTGAGGAAAAAATCAATAAAATTTTAAATGGATTTCAGTCCTCTACGGATGATGATGTGCTCCAGGCTACTGATAATGACACTTTAACAAACTGTGACATAAGTGGAAAAGAACATACAACATTCTTGGATCAATTCCAAATTCCCTCACAAGAGGAATTTAGTGTAATTGCAGCCGGCATTTCTTCCGGCTCCCCTATGGACCCACTCCCACATAAGTTCTGGAAACTGTTTGGTAATGAACTTTTTCCACATCTGTATCAAATTTGTTGCCAATCCCTAACTAATGGAGTAGTACCGGATTGTTGGAAAAAGGCGGTGGTTTCTCCACTGTTAAAAAAGGCTACACTGGATCCCCAATGCCCTTCCAGTTACAGACCCATCTCTCTGCTACCGTATCCGATTAAGATCTTGGAGAAGGTAGTGAGTAAATCTCTCTCAAAATTTGTGGAGGATAATGAGTTGCTGGACGAAGTCCAATTTTGATTTCGCCCCGCACATGGAACCGAGACTGCCTTGGTGGCAGTCTTGGATGACCTGCGAATGAGGGCCGACAGTGGTCAGGCAGCCTTTTTAGTGCTGCTTGACATGTCGGCCGCATTCGATACGGTTAACCATCGAATCCTGATTAAGAGAGTAGTGGAGATGGGTGTTACGGGTAGGGCTCGGGACTGGCTGCATTCTTTTCTTTCTAATAGGCAGCAGGCAGTGACTTTGTCGTCATTTACCTCTCAGAATAGAGATGTTAAACATGGAGTCCCGCAGGGTTCGGCTATTAGCCCGATTCTGTTTAATCTTTATCTTCGACCACTTATTATTTTAATTAAATCATTTGGCATTGATGTCATAAACTATGCGGACGACACTCAGCTCGTCTTTTCTATTGAGGGCAATAAAGCAGTGCCCCTAGAAAAATTTCATAAATGTATGCATAGAACAGCGGAATGGTTGAAAGAGAACTCACTGCAATTTAATGGTGAAAAAACTGAAATCCTGTGGTGTACTGCAGGCAAAATTCAGCGACCATTCCCAGTAGATTTCTGGCCTGGTCCGGCCAACAACTCCGTATTGCCCGCTAGTTCAGTGCGCAATTTAGGAGTGATGCTGGATAGCAATTTACAACTAGATTCTCAGGTGAATAAAACGGTGAACACTTGTCTTTCTCTGCTCCGAGCTCTTCGGAAGATCCTCCCGTTTTTACCTACCCTTGCTAGACCTCAAGTGGTGCGGAGTATAGTTTTAAGCAGACTGGATTATTGTAATGCACTCCTTTTAGGTGCTCCAGCATCCCTGATAATAAAATTGCAAAGAGTCCAGATCATGGCGGCTAAGTTGGCATTAAATCGACCGCGTAGGGCCTCGGCCTCATTGGCGTTAAAGGACCTACATTGGTTACCCATCGCGCAAAGAGTCCAATTTAAGGCACTTTGTATTGTATATAGGGCAATACATAAAACTGGACCTAAATTGCTGCAAAAGAAATTTGTATGGTATTCTCCTGTTAGATGCTTGCGCTCTTCTTCTGCTAATCTGGTTTGCGTTCCCCATGTTAGTAAAGTGCGAATGGGTGGCAGATCTTTTAGCTTTACAGCATCTAGACTTTGGAACGCTTTGCCTCCGGAAATCAGACAACTGAACACCTTGTCACGCTTCAGGAAGGAATTGAAAACCAGACTGTTTCCTAGAAACTGATTCCTGCCTACCTTAGTTTAGCTACGCGCAATGGATGATTGGTAACTTAAGCGCCAGGATACCCTTGGGGTGGCAGCTGCGCTATACAAGTGTACCTTACATTACATTACATTACATGTAACTGGGTCTCAAAAGACAAAGTGAGACAAGAGGAAAGGGGTAATAACAAAAAAATTATATACACAACATGCATCTAATCTTCTGCTCCTCTGTGAAGGGCTATCCCCCCTCTTTACACTTCTAAGAAGACTGCAATCTCTGAAAGTACATTTTCACACCACTAGAGAGGGGTAACAAGTCTGTCTTCTGACTAAAGGAGGGGCAGAGGAATTCACACAGCAATATTCTGCTTTTTAGGAGTAAATTCAGCTAACCTGGGGGGTGTATTACAGCCTGAGGTGGAAACCTTACGTACTATGTGGAGGAGCCCTCTTTACACACACACACACAGATTTCCATGGTGGAGATGACTACTGGATCAGTGCCCCCTCCTGAGGGCATTACACCCCTTTGAGCATGGACAGCCAACAGGGGTATTTCACCACCATGAGCAATGCTAACCCCATCCCCAGACTGGCACTTTATGTGGGACAACCCTGCGTATGATTCCTGATGGACTATCTACTTAGTGATTGTAGCACCAGGAACTTCTTCCATATGTTCCAACTCTTATAACCAATAATATCCACCCTTCAACAATCTAACAACATATGAAACAGATTATCACACCCAACATGTGTTGGTGCCCAATACAAACATAAACATACCTACGGTTGAGTATATCTAGGATTAGGACCCAATTTTTAGGTCTCGCCTAGGCAGCGCATGCGCCATCTCTCTGAGACTTCAAGTAATCTGTAAGTTGGGTGAAACTCCGCCCATTGCCGTGAAAATTGTCCTGCCGCTTGCCATTCGTTTAACTGTGGCATTGCTCTTCTTAGCTGCCTTTTTATTGGCTGTTGGTTTGATACGTACTTCCGTTTATTCCGGAAGCAGCATCGCCTAACTGCAATTAAGTTCCGCTGCAGGGCTGTATCTATTAATGTATGGACTACTTTTTTTTTTTTTTTTTGCTATAGCGCATGGTTCACTTCATGTATACGTTTAATGTGTAAGCCGCTTTGTTTCCCGTGCCGTTTGTGAAGAGCTTTTCATACTTTTGAAAAAAGTTGATTAAATGAGTAACAGCGAGTTCAGTAATAATACATTTTTAAGGGAAACTATATAAGTCAATATTTTCTGTGTGTGTGATATACTAATGTAGTGTAAAAAACCAGAGAGGTGGCTCTACAGTCCAAGGGAACAGAGCACTCAATATCTATAAGATAAACCTAATTTCCCTTGGAAATCACGACACACAGAGAAGTCTCATTCATTCACTGATTAGGCTCAAAATCATTCATATCCCACACGGGACTTAAAACATATGCAAGGTTTTTCTATAATAACCCAAAATCTGATGTATCGTTATCACAATTTTATTACATGTAATTCATAAAAAACAGATAAATTTCATATTAAAAACTATACATAAAAATATTCATTTCGTACATACAAAACAATTATACTTCATTTCTAAAAATACCAAAATGCCTATGTTAAAAAAAATCCCTTTGAAACACTCTAAAAGTAAAAGCCCAGAGAGGCACAATGATTTACACTGTTGCTAACATTGATCCAACACTATATTAACAAACAGAAGAACTGGTGAGAATCTTAATCTTATTCGAGTAGATCTGGTTTGTTGGATTCTCAGAAAAGACTAGCGTTGACGCGTTTCGGTGGTATAACAAATCCTATATAAAACCACCTTCTTCAGTACTCAACATTAATATGGGTTTGTTCTTGTGGGAAGTTGATTACTATCTTATCCAAGATCTAGTCGTTTCCACACGTAATATGAAAAGTGTAGAGAATACTGCTTCGTTTGTTAAAAAACTGCCGATACTCTGCGTCATGGGCGTGTATTCGGACTCAGGACCGTTTGGCTATTACTTGCGTATTATAATGATCTTGGCTCCACTTCTTATACTTCACCGAATTTGGTGGTGTTCTTCCACTATTCAATGCAGTGACTAATTCTCATAAACCTAACTTTATAGAGGATTTCCTCACAAACATCGGGGAAAAAAACGGTTCTTTGTGCGGGGGGCTCACGACTCTTATAAATCTGTCCTCCACCAGGCCGTATATCTTTATCGCCTACTTTTTCAAGCCTGTATACAGAAAACGAGGACATACTGAGGTACCGAGGTCCCGGAAATAAAAGGATTAACTACTAGCCGACTATACATGGAGGCTTGAAAAAGTAGGCGATAAAGATATACGGCCTGGTGGAGGACAGATTTATAAGAGTCGTGAGCCCCCCGCACAAAGAACCGTTTTTTTTCCCGATGTTTGTGAGGAAATCCTCTATAAGGTTAGGTTTATGAGAATTAGTCACTGCATTGAATATTGGAAGAACACCACCAAATTCGGTGAAGTATAAGAAAAGGAGCCAAGATCATTATAATACGCAAGTAATAGCCAAACGGTCCTGAGTCCGAATACACGCCCATGACGCCGAGTATCTGCAGTTTTTTAACAAACTAAGCAGTATTCTCTACACTTTTCATATTACGTGTGGAAACGACTAGATCTTGGCTAAGATAGTAATCAACTTCCCACAAGAACAAACCCATATTAATGTTGAGTCCTGAAGAAGGTGGTTTTATATAGGATTTGTTACACCACAGAAACGCGTCGACGCTAGTCTTTTCTGAGAATCCAACAAACCAGATCTACTCGGATAAGATTAAGATTCTCACCAGTTCTTCTGTTTGTTAATATAGTGTTGGATCAATGTTAGCAACAGTGTAAATCATTGTGCCTCTCTGGGTTTTTACTTTTACTTTTAGAGTGTTTCACGGGGATTTTTTTAACATAGGCATTTTGGTATTTTTAGAAATGAAGTATAATTGTTTTGTATGTACGAAATGAATATTTTTATGTATATTTTTTAATATGAAATGTATCTGTTTTTTATGAATTACATGTAATAAAATTGTGATAACGCTACATCAGATTTTGGGTTTATTATAGAAAAACCTTGTATATGTTTTAAGTCCCGTGTGGGATATGAATGATTTTGAGCGTAATCAGTGAATGAATGAGACTTCTCTGTGTGTCGTGATTTCCAAGGGAAATTAGGTTTATCTTGTGGTATACTAATGTCAGAAATTTTACATCCACAACATCAACCTCGGTGTGTTGGTCAAATACCCAAAGCATAAGAGCGCCATTTCTTGATTACTCCCTCTCTGACCAGACTCCGACTGTATATCTGTTCATAATGTGACTAGACTTACAGCCTCTTTCCACAGATCTAGTCGTCTGCCATAAATATCGGCGCTGCTCCGGCGTGCTGTTCAGGACATCAATTGCTCCTTAACTTATATTCCACATCCTGATTGGTTGTTTTATAAAAACTTCTGTGCACGGCCTTGAATGTTTTTGCATTTCCCCAGCAGATGTTAAATTGCTAAACCTGGCTGCGCTTATCATTGCTATGCAGATGACATGCAGATTTATTATTCTCCTCATAACTAGCTGACAAATCCCATTTTGATTCAACAGCAGATGAATGCAAATAAGTTGGCCTTAATGTTTTGAAAACAGAATGATTGCAGACCGGCACTCCATTTGTCATGACGAATGGCACCCTACCTATTTTGGCAGGTTGTAAAGAACGCGGGATTTCGATTCCTCACATCTTTTGATCAGTGTATTAGGCAAATGCGCATGGCGTCGCTGTTTCATTTGCATAACATTTCTGCCGTTTGCGGATTTGCAAGACCAAGCCGCTGCAGTAGTTTGAGACGGTTCATCAAACGAGAAGTGTAAAATATACAATTCCTCTTCATCGCTTCCACGCTTCACCGGTTTCGGCGAGGGAGAAATTCTTTTTTGTTTTCCATTGTGCTATTATGCCAAAATCTCGCAAAAATCAATCAATGAATTAGAGTCGAACACTGTTCAATACTGCTTGCAGTGCGAAGCAAACACGACAACTCGAAAAAAGTCCGTGCTTAGTGAGAAATGGTTCTGCAGACTGCAAAAAGAAAGATATCTTTCCAAAGCCTGTCTCTGACAGCTTCACGTGCACATCTGACCAGGAAACGAAAAGTTAATGTCTCGCGCCATTCTTTTGCCCATTTGATTTGGGTGATCGCTCCAAGCTCGTAGGCTTCGGGGATGGCTTCGGGATGTTAGCAGCAAGCGAGTGTTAAAGGGTGTGTTTGCCTTGAAGGGCTTTCTTTTCTCAGAACGTAGGTAACTAGAAAGTATTGTGCATTGATTGGGAACTTGGAGAGTGGTGACAATAGGGCTAAGAATAAATCTCCTTGTCATTAAATAGCATCTCAATGACACGTTCCTAAGGCTAAGTCCCTTATTCGTTTTTCTTTGTTTTTTTTTGCTGATTTATATAGCGCGAACTCGACCCGAAGGTACTGGAACACTTTACACGAGCACCAGTTACATTACACAAGGACACATTCATTTTTGTTTTAGGCACGGGGAGATTTCGTGATTTGCCCAGAATCACAGGATGTTGAGCCGACGCAAGACTCGAACATGTCTTCCCAGCTCCAAAGTCTGCAGCTCTGGCCGTTATGCCACATCCTCTCTCTCTAATTTCACAGAAATGACTGTTGCATTGTAGCTGGCATTTGATATCACACATGGCCATATAATAGTATCGGTAATCCTAGTGTTAGTGGTGCTATTTCAAGCAACCAACTGATTTGTGCAACTTCTTCACCAATGTTGGAAATTAAAAGAAAGACCCAGCAACCCCTTCTGCAGCACCAAATACAAAATGAGTCACGAGCAACGCAATCACGGCGGGAAGCCCACTCTGTTGTGCATGAAGCCCTTAAGGTGGTACAGCCAAAAAAATAACAGTGAGAGAACCGAGCCTAGGGTAACTCTTGCCCTCGAGGCATGGACAGCATGTTTGGTCCGGAGGCTTCCTGTGCTGGGAGAGGATGTGGCATAGTGGCCAGAGCTGGCGATTAAGGGACTGGGGAACCATGTTTGATTCTTGGCGTCGTCTCAACATCCTGGGATTCTGGGCAAATCACTTAATCACTAAGGGGCATATTAGCAAGACCCACGTTAAAATTATCGCCGTTTTAGCGGCAGGAAACTGCCGCTAAAACGGCGATAATGGGCTTGCTAATATGCGTTATAGAATTCCAATAGAAGCCCAGGTTAGATGTGCAGGACATCTAACCCGGGCTTCTATTGGAATTCCATAACGCATATTAGCAAGCCCATTATCGCCGTTTTAGCGGCAGGAAACTGCCGCTAAAACGGCGATAATTTTAACGTGGGTCTTGCTAATATGCCCCTATGTGCCTTTAAAAAAAAGTGTTCCCTTGTTTGCAATAGGGCCCGCTGTATATTTGCTATGCTGCTGAAACCAGCTTCACAGTGAAGCAGCACCCAGGCCCCCACGTCACAGCTATCCTCATGTTGAGCCTTTCATTCCCTCGGTTGCACCCGGTGCTTCCTTATCGTAGTCGGAAGTGATCATCCTCATTTACACTGCCTGTCAGGTTCAATGTGCATTCAAACCAATCTGCTGACTTGAGGGGAAAACAAACAAGCATGTGCAATGCAATAGGACTCACATTTACACAAGTTTGATCTATTGGCATTGTAAATGACAATTCCTTTTATTTTATGTTTTGGTTTTAAAACGTAAATAAAAGGCATTGTCATTTCTAATGCCAATAGCTTAAACTAGCGTAAATGCGAGACCTATTGCATTGCAAATGCTTGTTTCTTCTTGTAAATCAAATAAAAAAGAATTTAAAAAAGTCATTTTTAGGTCTCGCCTGAGCCAGCACATGCGCTGCCCTGGCGCGACATTTAGTAGCTGGGTTTTAAAAGTGCTACCCACAGCTTTTGCCGGCCACCAGCTTGCTGTTACGCGCACAAGCGCTCGCGACGTGCACAGCTATGCCTCTCCTTCTTTCGCGCGCACCACTCGCGTTTCTTTTAGCGCGCGCGCGCGCGCACACGCAACTCCCGGGCTCTGTTCCTCGCGCGCGGCCAATGCTTGTCTGAACGTGAGCCATAGCGCTGATGCCTTCATTCGCTGATGCGCTAAACACATCTTGAAAAGTATTGTTCAACCAGTCTTCATAGACATTCTTTAAACCCACACAGCTATTACAGACTTTAAATGCTTATTAGATTTGTTTAAATAAAAAAAGACCCTGTACACTTTAAATAAACGTCTCCCCCCTCCCTTCTCCCACTCCCTCCTCGTCAGTTTCATTGCTTTCACTTTCGCGCCACGTGTGAATCCCCTCCCCCCTCCCTTCTCCGCGGCCATTGCTTGTTGTATTTCCTATAGTGTTCATGAAAGGTGGAGGTTATATAGAATTGCATATGGCACACACCGACAGCTAACCGCGTCCCGGTTTGACAGCATAAACACCAAGACACTGTTGGAGTCTACATCAAGGCATTCAGGATTCTGTGTTGGAAAATATCTCTTTGTTGCTGATTAACCATGAACAAATTGATATTGTATATGTCCCCATCCATCACATTCTATCCTTACCCACAGTGGGCGGTCCTCTTAAAGAAGCAACGAAATCAGTGAGGGCAGGAGTCATTGGCAAGCCATATAAAACGCGATAGTGATGCTGGCCACCACAAACATAAATACTACACATATGCGCATATATGGCCTGGTCTCTTTCGACTGTCTCCAGCATCCCCAGTGCTGGACTTGCATCTGCCCAATATAAAATAGATCTTACATGCAGCTCGTCTGCCCACCTACCATTGCACCTTTTCTACCCTTTGCTTTGCAAGCAATGGGTGTTCTTGTTCTTTAAGGGCCTAACTCACAAAGCTGTTATTTACTCACAGAGTTGTATGCCGATGTACAGAGTACATTTGTAATCTGAGCAATTCACAAAAGATTCCAGAAAGACTACTGAAAGTTCTCTGGTGCAGAAGAGTGTCTTAAAAGTTCATATGTATTTCGGAACTTTTTGTTTCCCGATGGAAAAATATTTTTCTCTATAGAGCAAATTTTTCCCTATACCCTGCTCAGCCTGAGAGTGTTAGGTCTCCCATTCGCATCTTAAAGATGGATGATGGTAGTACATCTTCAAGCGTTTTCAAGGTTGAAATATAGCAGAGAAATGTTTGTGAAAGCTCACTGCTGGTGTCCTGACTATCATACGGCTGACAACCACTCCTCTGGAAGCAGACACCATCAGCTGGATCCAGCAACACATAATTCTTGGACGTGCACGTCGCCACTGTGCTGCATCTGTCCCTGATGTGCGAGGGTAGCACAAGGTATATTATGGACGACTGCTTCCGGGCCACCCTCCTTGCCACCCCCTTCAATAGAGCTGACAGGAGTTGTCCTAAACCCTAATTGTGCATAATGTCTCCATTAAGGAGCCGATTCACCACAAAAGTAATAATTATTTAAGTGATGGAACAAATATACACAATCGGGGTCGGACTTGCCTAGCGCCAGGCTACTGCAATTATGCGATTCTGTTGTGCTGTGTTTTTCGCAGAAGTATGGATTTGCCGCATTTGCCACGCAAGCCTTCATTTGCTGCATAATCTGTAGATGTTAACAAAATAAGATTTTGTTTCTAGCTCAAATATATCAAAAGTTACTCAAAATATTGTGTTTGGTGTTCCCATGCAGTGAAAGGCCAGTCGCAAAATTAGACCAGTTATCTTTCAGTTGGTTATTGCCATATTTGATTGTGAAACCGGTACTAATGAGATGAAACCTATGCCCAGACAGTGTTACCATGAGTAACAAGCATTGACATAGCCAATAGGTCTCGCCTTTGGGACCTTATAAGTGTTTAGCCATGCAACAGTTGTTGTTGCACCAAGGATATTGTGCTGCATAACTAAATACTTATAAGGTCCCAAAAGCGAGACCTATTGGCTATGCCAATGCTTGTTTTTATAACTTGCAATACATATAGTATAAGGTAGGATGCCAAAAGCTATGCAAAAAGATTTAGGTTTCAGATTAAAAAGTGCTTGCAAGATAATTGATTTTACTAATAAGCAGGCTGTACATACTGCATTTTTATAACTGTCCATTAAAAGCACACTTTACAGAACTCCGCTGATAACACCCTTACAACCACTCTCCAAGCTTCTCTTCATCTTTGTCATCCCGAAGCTTCAAGTGACTTTGTCAATTAAAGTCATACTGGCTTCCAAGCAGCCTTTACATTTTCGGATTAACCAATGTACACATTTACATTTCTTTCAGGGATCAGGCAGGAAGGCTTGATTTTCGTTTAGCTGTCTATCCCACTCTCGGCTGTGCAACGCAGGAGACTCCGTCCCTTTTATTTCAGCCGAGGCAGCTCCACTCTCGAAATTACCCGTCCTGTTTTAATAAAAAGTAGGGGTAGTGTTTTTGGTAACTTAAAAAAAGTAAGATACGTCGTGCCCCCCAAAACCCGCCCACTTCGACCTCTGATTGCCAGTAATGACTACTGCGAACCCAGATATGGCCACACCCGTCACCAGCAGAGGCTCCCCACTGGCTCTTGTGCCTGTTATTAATAATCAGAACTGAATCCTTGAGTGTGCTCCGTTCTTGTTGGTTGCTCACCTTGAATTGTGGCACTGTATCCCTGGATGTGAAAGAGCAGTGCCTATTCTACAGCTGCTTCTTTATTTAGCAATAGCTCCTACCATATAGAACTATGGCATGTTTGACTCAACCAACTGCTACTCACAAATCTATAGGAAGTAACTAAAGATGTGCAGAAATGATTTGTTTTCGTCAAATGATTGTTTTGTCATTTGTTTCACAGTTTCTTGTGGTCCATTTCTTTTCTTTGCAGGCATTGTGCCACTCCCCTGAGTGCAGTACCGACCATGATTAGCTTCCCCAATGCAAGGGTCGTTTTTTTGGCAGAGAGTAAATTGGCTCTTGAGGTTATAAAAGTAATCCGAAGCCTGCGGAAGGAACCATTTGTGAATATAGGGGAAGAGCTGGGACGTCCGCTCACTTGGAGCCAGTGCAGATTTTGCTGCCCCCAAAGGGGGTGGGGGGTATTTCTTCCATGCTAGGTTTTGTGGCTTTTATCAGTTTCTATTTATGGGACAGTCTAAGGCAGAAGGTGACGCATATCCTGCAAAAGTAAATCGCACACATTTGTGACTGGATTAGACTAAATCTGTAACCATGGCAGTGCAAATCTTTTGATGTGACCTAAAAAATTGTGTGGGTCGCCAAACTACGAGGTGGCACTTGGAAGAAACCTCACTCTTCCACATGAGTAAATGCTTACCTTGAAAGTCCTTTGCAAACCGTGCCCTGCTGAAAGGAGGGCATGTCGGCCCCTCTTCCGTGTAGCAACACGCTCCTTGCTGATGGATGCCTTGTTGCCATTTTGCTACCAAATGGTCTGTTCCATGCATCCAGGCGGAGGGCTTCAAGGAGCCCAATAATGGCAGAAGGCACCACAATACCACATATTTTAAAGGTTAGTTTCTCCTCGATGGTGTATGAAGGTGACTTATTTGAGAGTTTCTCATCAGTGACTCAAGAATTAAAATGTAATGCACTTGAGCACTGCATGCTTTCTGCACTGAAGTACCAAGAGCTGTGTTCCCGCTTGTAAGTCTCAATGGTGCTTCGACTGCACAGGGTGGCGGTAAATTTGGGTAATAGGAATTCCTGTTATTTACAGCACTTTGTAACTGCACAGGTGTGGTGAAAAACAACAAATTATATGATGTGGGATTCATAGTGTTGCTGCACTGGGACCGCTACACGGTATGACTGTAAGGGAAACTATGCAGCGATGAACGAGTTAGGCTGGAGTGCACATGGTGCTTTATTCCCAGTTTTTAAGACCTATGGTTGCACATTTGACAGCTTGGAAAATCCGAGAATTGCTTAGCACCCAGCCATATGGCGGCATTCCTCTTATTCCTTTTGGGTTCTCCTCAGGACCCTGATTGGTTATTATTCTCGTTCTTAGTGGGATGGGTATGCCTAGACATTGGTCCCTTGCTTGCTGTGCCACTGGATTCAAGCTAGCCTGGCTGTTGAGGGGGTGATACCCCGAAACCAAACCCAGAGTGCTTGCTTCCAGTTCAGGGAGGACCTGGCTTGGCAGTTCAGGCTGGACTGTTCCCATGAGGAGCATGGTCAAGACTGATTTGCATATGGATGGGTCCAAACTGGGGGTGAATAGTTGATTTGTTTCGCATTACGTTAATCATTTGGTGTCTTTTGCTTTCTCGCATAAGTGCCCGGGTATGCCCAGACGTGGGTCCCGGTGCCACTGGATTCAAGCTAGCCTGGCTGATGAGGGGTGATACCCCGAAACCGGTCCCAGGATGCTTGTTTCCGGTCCAGGGAAGACATGGCTTGGCAGTTCGGGCTGGACTGTTCCCATGAGGCACAGGGTCAAGACTGATTTGCATAGAGCTGTGTCTGAACTGGGGTGGCGAAGTGAGCTAAAGAACGATGATGGATTCAACCCAGATCTGTTACTGGGGGTGAGTGTCTGAAAAGTTTCAGCGCTCCGTCCATCATCTCCTTGTGTTTGCTTTGTTCGCCCTAAGTTGGCAGGGTATGCCCAGACGTGGGTCCCTTGCTCACTTTGCCACTGGATTCAAGCTAGCCTGGCTGATGAGGGCTGTTAGCCTGAAACCGGTCCCAGGATGCTTGTTTCCGGTCCAGGAAAGACCTGGCTTGGCAATTCGGGCTGGAATGTTCGCATGAGGCACAGGGTCAAGACTGATTTGCATAGAGCTGTGTCTGAACTGGGGTGGCGAAGTGAGCTAAAGAACGATGATGGATTCAACCCAGATCTGTGACTGGGGGTGCGTGTCTGAAAAGTTTCAGCGCTCTGTCCATCTCCTTGTGTTTGGTATCTTGAGAGGTGGCATTCTGCTGTGTCTGGTAAGAATGCTGTCATCCTCCTCCCCTGCTTGGGATCCACTGTGTGGTGTATGTTGAGAGGTGGCATTCTGCTGTGTCTGGTAAGAATGCTGTCCTTCCCCCTACCTGTGATCCACTGTGTGCTGTATGCTGAGAGGGGGCATTCATCTGTGTCTGGTAACAATGCTGCCCCCCCCACCTGTGATCCACTGTGTGCTGTATGTTGAGAGGTGGCATTCAGCTGTGTCTGGTAAGAATGCTGTCCTCCCCCGCTTGGGATCCACTGATATCCTGCTTCTTTGGAAGTGAGGGATGGAACAGGGAGCGTTCAGCCACTTGCTTTCCTATGTGAATTGTGCACTTTCAAGGTTGCACAGTTACGTTAAGAGTGTCTTGCGAACTGCAGGGTGAATTGCCACAAGCTGTCGTCGACTGCAGCTGTAAGAAGGCGCAAGAGAGATTGCCTCGAAGGCTGCCCTCTGTGATCTTCTTGTGTGCCTTTCCGAGCTCCATGTAGCAGAGATTATAAAATACACACCACAACTGGGCAGCTGCTGAGCTGGCAAGAATGATTATCGCTCTGTAAAAATAACTTCGGGTTTTCCTCTCTGGGGAACAATTTTCTCCATCCTAATGAGCATGAAGAATTAAGGACTCTCTTCAGAGGGGGTCTCTCCAGGGACTGCGTGTGGCGGAATCTCTGAGTCTGCAGTGTTTCGAGGGAGACACACTAAACGTGGCCACCTTCCTTGTACTCTGCTGTGGAGGGGGCGAGCTTGTGAAGGGTGACGGGGGTGAACAGGCTGATCAAGCAGCCAAGGTTGGTCACACACTCCCTGATGTCATGGGCAGTCTGCGGAAATGTCCTTTGAACAAAGAATCCGGATATTTGAAAAAGGCCTGTATGGTTGGTGCATTCTGAAATGAAGGAGATGACAATTCCGGTTCTCTAAAGTATTTAGATGCGGCAAGAGGGTCTGAGTGTTTGTATTCTGCTCTTGAAAGTGCCAGTTTGTGTAGGGTAGGCTCTTACAACTAGAGCCGGATGCGTTTCATTTTAATTATAGATTTTTTTGCTTTCTACTCTGACCTTCTCATTTTTTCCCACATATCATACTCACATTCCTCTAAAATAGTCAGTTTGGCCAATGTAAGTGATTAATTAAACTCCTTAAATAAATAAATAGTTCATTATGCGGGTCCAAATCTATTTTCTTATGCTCCTCATGTGCCTATAGGCAAGTCAAGATAGCTTTATTTGAGTTTGGCATAGCAAATCATAAAAAGTACTTAAAGAGCATTCAGTTCAGTATCTTAATCAAAAAACCGATCCAAATAATGAAATACAATTTCATACACTAGAGTGAAACACCCCGCTAAAAAAAACGATACATAAAAGCAAACAGTAAAATTATCTAAAAGCTGCAGATACAGTAAGGCCAGCTTTGACTGTTTAAAATCCAGAGGCAAAAAAAGGGGATGAATATATTTGTGTCTCAAGCTAGTCCATTTGGGACAAATGAGTGATATGCAAAGTGTTTAGTACAGCAACCATGTCACATGAGCATATCGGAGGGTCTGATGACTTATGCCACCCCACTTTTAATTAAGGGAACAGATTCAAACGTAAATACGTTAAAAGTCTACGGAAAACCAGCATATCAAGCAGCAAATACAAATCTCTTACTTGAGGATTTCACCATGGCATGATGTATACACAAACCTATGTGCAGTGAGCTTTTGGCCCTTTTTTCTTGCATGTATCCCACAAAGGACTCCTTTACCCAAGCAACATCTAATTTAGAGATCGAGCCGGGGTCACTAAAAAGCTGCGGTTTACCCAGCTCAGTTAAAGTAGTTTTGGCGTAATTCACTCGTGGTATACGCAGACAATGATCCAGGCTCAAGCAGTCTCTTAGGACTCTTCTATTAAACACCAGTTCACTTTAAAGCCATACTGAAAACCATAAAAGTAAGGAGCGAACTCCAACATGATCCGCAGTAAATCCAGCACCCAGTTCATCGTTCACAATCTCTGCAGGTGCATTCTGGGGGAATCTATATCCTCCTAAAAAAATTATTTTCAGCTACTTGTATTGGCAAGCATGGCTTATAACCCCAGATCTCTGCCACAAATGACACAGTTGGTACACATTTCGCTTTATAAAGGTGTAAAATTGAGTTAATGTGGCTATATTCTAGACGCCTAGAAAAGGCGTCAATACTGCGGGCTACTCTGTTAAATATTTGAACATGTGATCTCAACAAGGGATCCCAATTAATTTTGCTGTCCAGCAAAATATCCAAATAACAGAATGTTCCACTTTACGAATATGGTGATCTTTGATAACATATGTTTTGGTTTCGGCATGTTTCGAGCCCAGTGTGGTCATGTAGGATTTGGTGTAATTAATTTTCAGTACCGGATTATCCATAAAATCAAAAAATCAATCCATTAAAAGCTGCACGCCAATAGCTGAATGCGATATAAGAACAGCGTCGTCCGTGTACAGTAATGCTGAGATAGCTGTATCTCCTGTCTTTGGGACATCTATGCAGTGACTTCATGAAAACTGCTCCAACCGATTATTATAAAGTATAAAAAGCAGCGGAGCCTTGCTGGACTTACCCTCCCCAAATTAGTGTGCGCAGCGCATTCACCATTTGACCAAATCTAACTTTAGCTTCTAGTCCCAAGTGCAAATCATACAGAAAAGCCACAAGAGCATCATCCACCCCCATGTCCCTCAGCACAGCCCACAATTTCGACCTATCCACTGTGTCGAATGCTGTGCTGAGGTCCATAAAGGCCAAATGAATTCTCTCCCTCCTTGCTACTGTGTAAATGGATTCAAAATGGGATTCCCAATTCTGGGTTGGGATAGTTTGGACTAGGTCAGGAGCTGCTATCTTATTGAAAAGTGGCTGATCAATCACCTTCCAAAAAGGCCGATCTCTCACCAGAGCCACAGGCCTCCTTGAAATCCCCGCTCCTCTAAGGGCACTCATTCTATTCCTACGTGCTATCATATACTGCTTTCTAGCGTCCTTTACCGCTTCTTTCGACCATGGCTTTTTCTGGAGAACCAGCTTTAAATCTTTGTAAGCTTTAGTGCAACTCTTATCAAACCATTTAGGTCCATAGGTGTCCTTCCTTTTGTCTTTCCTAGTTAAGGTGGTTTGAGCCTCCATACAAATAGTAGAAATCGAGTCCACCATATCTTGGTCAGAGGAATAAATATGCAGGCACACATCAAATTCAGGTCCACACCTTAAAAGTAAATCCCTCATAAAATACTCTGGGATAATCTTACTCCAGGCAATTCGCCGACCTTTTTCCTTAAAAAAAGGGCTTCTTTAGGAATATTGTTGCTCTTGTCCCTATAGTCAAACCAACAAAACTCAGCTATAAGTGGGTTATTATCACTATTGGCACTCCACACTGTCTTAATCAATAAGGGATGGAAACATGCCTTCAGACACAAGAATAAAATCTATGGTGGAGTTACTAACTCTCCCCTTAAATGTGGGTATTAGACCGGGGGACTCGTACTCCTCTTTATTCAGAAGATTGGTGAGGTTAAATTCAGAGAGCAAGAGATTAAGATTATCTCTCTGACAAGAGTGCCTGAAATGAACATACTCTGATTCCGCACAGGGACCTTCTTCTTCCCCCCCCCCCTCTCCCCCCCCTCCCCCAATAAAACTACACAAGGAACATGGGTAAATGTTAACATCCCCTACTAATAATAATAATAAATAATAAAATTTGTAAAGTTCATGGTTACACCTGGACGGTGTGTCCCTGCACTGAAGCCCTGACCATCGGAGAGCAGAGAAACCAGAATCAAGCGAGATCGGGGTGTTAACAAGAGTTGCGGAACAGCCAGGTTTTCAGTTTACTTCTGAACGCACTTTTTGAGAGAGATGCTCTCAGATTATAAGATAGAGTTCCACATTTTAGCGGCCAGAAAGGAGAAGGATTGAGCCCCCAGTCTGGCTTTCATTATCTTCGGTATTCTGGCTAGTTTAGCATCGGATGATCTAAGATCGCGACCTGGGGTGTAAGGTTGTATCATTGAATGCAGGTATATTGGGCCTTGCTTGTGAAGGATGCGGCGGCAGCAGCACATGGCTTTAAACTTAATTTTTGGGAAAACTGGGAGCCATTGCAGCTGGTTGCGAGCTTACGATGCAGAAGATCTTGGGAAGACTGAGCACAAGTCTAGCTGCGGCATTCTGGACTCTCTGAAGCGAATTGATACTCCCCTTCATGGCTCCGAGATACAGGACATTACCATAGTCCAGTTGGGAGGTAATAAGAGCGTGCACAATGGTTTTGCAGGATTTGGTAGGAATTAAGTCTAAGATTTTTCTAAGGGCTTTGAGGGTGTCAAAGCACTTACCTGCAATGTTTCTAATCTGATCTTCGAAGGAGAGTTTGGAAGCAAACCAGATTTTTTACTTTCACTTTGGGTTCCGGAGGCTGGCCAAGGGGAGCAGGCCACCAGGTGGAGGTCCAGATCGAGGGGGGTCCGGCCTACTATCAGGAGTTTTGTTTTATTCACGTTCAATTTTAGACATCTGGCAGTCATCCAAGTGGCAACTTCAGCCAGACAAGATCTAAAACAATCTGCTGAGACGATGTTGGGTTCTGAGAGATTCGCAATCAGTTGTGTCTCGTTGGCATACGACCCCACCTGAATTTTGTATTTGTTAATATCTGCTTGAGGTGGGATATAGATATTAAGCAAGGTTGGACTCTCGATTGAACCTTGAGGAACTCCTTGAGCTGAGGCAAACGGTTTAAAAAAACACAGGGCTTTTGAGTGACCTGAAAGGTTCGATCCTGGAGGAAGAATTTGAACCATTTAAGCGCTTTACCGCTTATCCCACATTCTTGGAGCCTATGAATTAGGATCCGGTGGGATACGGTGTCAAAGGCAGCGCTTGCGTCCAGTAATATAAGGGCAGAGGTCTGACCCTGGTCCGCATTCTGAGAACTTCCTCCGACAGAAGAGCCGATTCAGTAGAATAATGAGCCCTAAAGCCAGATTGAGAAGAATGAAGCACTGCTTTAGATTCAGTAAACGCTGTTAGAAGATTGTTCAAGTGTTTCTCTAAAATCTTTGCCCAAAAAGGTAGTAGAGTTATAGGTCTGAGGTTCTCTAAGACAAAGGGATCCAGTGAAAGGTTTTTCCGAATAGGGAGCACCATTGCATGTTTCCATTGCTTAGGTACCAAGCATAGGTTGATAGACTTAGTAATCAGTTTAGATAGATGTGGAAGAATAGCAGTGATGCCCAAGCAAGGAATTTTGGGCAGGGCTGGGTCCTGGGGTGAACCTGACTTGATGGTCAATAAGAGGGCGTCGTGTTCATCCAGAGAGGGGATGTCCAAATTGATCATATCACCAGAGTACTCACAAATTGCTGGAGAGTCTTCCTTATGTGCTGCCACAAGGAAGGCGTCATAAATCTTAGCTAATTTTGAAGAGAAAAAGGAAGCTTTGTTATTGCAATTTTCTGTAGAAGGAGTAGCATTCATTGATACCCGTTCCAGAGATGATAATGATTGAAGTAGGGAAAATAGTTCTTTGGTAGGTTTGCTGGCTGAATCGATTTTCAAGGCATAGTATTGTTTATGTGAAACTCTAATGAGCGTATGATATTGATTCAGAGCTTCTTTAAGTCGAGAGTGGCTGATAGTTTTATAATCTTTCCTCCATCCGTGTTCAAGGCGTTTGCAATGTTTTTTAGTCGTTGCTATCTGTTCTTTATACCAGGGTGCAGAAGGAGAAGATCTAATGTGGCGTCTGGATGATAGGGGAGCTATACTGTCAATGGCGCTAGTTAACCATGAATCAAAGTTGTGAGCCGCAAGGTTAAGATTGTCCTCCCCTATGGCTGGATCGGATGCCATCAAGGCGGTAGTGAAGTTCTCGGGATTGAATACAAACCAGTATTATAGGCACAAAGGACCAGACAAGTAGGGTCCCTTCCCAGAATGTCCTTTGCTCTACTTCCAGCAGGACCTCTAATGATGGCGAGTTATAGATGTTAACTACCAAGGCCCTAACCTTATGCAGGAAAGAAAGGAGAATGCCCAGGATAATTCCTCAGTCAAAGGGAACTTGTTCCATATCACAACCTCACCCCAAGCTCACAAATGTCACCAGGCTTCCCTTCGCCCTTCCATGAGGTGAGGGTGTTACATTAGCCCTATTGGCTGTGAACTCATCAATAAAAGATGACCCCTCCACATCCCATGTCTCCTGAAAGCAAAGTAATCCAAATGATTTGCAAAACAAATCCCTGATCATTAGCCAGTAGAGCTCTTATCCCTGCTACATTCCAGCTAAGGACTCCCAGGATATTCTTAAACACCTCTTTGAGGGCCACTTCTCCCCGGGGGGGCCTTTATATGCTAACTTCTATTGAGCTCAGATTATGCGTAACAACCCCACATGGAGAGCCGGCTTCCCCCTATCAAGTCAATCTAACTCAGCTAGAACATCAAAACAATTATGCGTGGGAATCCCATCTAAACTGACACTTCCACAAGTTGTCATTGTTGGAACTACTGACTGCCCTCTTCCTGATTGACTGATTTCACGTGCAGGGGCCCAAACTTCTCTCATCCGGTCTGTAAGAGTAACCTTAAGGCAATAATACAACGTTACTATGTTTATACTCAATACTCGTATGCCCAAAAAGCAAACTTTTGGCAATAAGAGGTGACCTAAAATTAACGACAATACAATCCCCTTGCCGGTCCACCAGCCCAGTGCCAATCTAGCCCACCCTCCTTGTAAGCAAAATACTATTAGCCCAAGCAGTGGGAAAATTTCTGTGGCGGCCTAACCAGTTCACAGGAGAGGAGTTGGCCTAACGGCTAGGGCGGTCGACCTCGAATCTGGGGAACTGGGTTCGAGTCTCGGCAATGACGCTGAACATCCTGTGATTCTGGGCAAATCACTTAATCTCCCCGTGCCTAACAAAAATGAATGTGTCCTCATGTAACGCAACTGGTGCTATGTAAAGCGCTCTGATACCCGATACCTTCGGGTCAAGTTCGCGCTATATAAAACTGTTAAATAAAAAAACAGGAGGGGCGGGAGGCGAGAGGTAGGCCTATTATCGGCTGTTTTTCCAGTAGCATAGCTCCCCTCTTCATCATGTTCACCAGATCCTTGGCCGTGTTGCATGTTAATGGGCTGCCTCTCGGGGTATGCATTGCTTATACCCACTGTAGTACCCGCTAGACTCCGAGGGATATCATGAATATTTGAGCCAGCACCAGGGGGATCTGGCAAGGGTCTTGCAATGAGGAGTCTGTTTTAGGGCCATTCTGATTGGGTGTCTACAGCCATCAGAATCCCTGTGGCCATCTAAGGGTACCAGGTTTTTCAGTTCAGGCAGACAAGGTTAGCTAGAACGCAAGCATTATTCTTTGCTCAGTCAGGAGATAAGACCACTCCCTTCCGCACCACTCCACCCGCCCCCCAATTTTTTCCTGCAGGCAAGTAAAAATGTAAGAGCATTCCAGCCAAATCAAGTCAATATTTGGTGATTTAAAAAAAAAAAAAAAATCTCCAACCCTACAGATGACTGACATTTACTCTGAAATGCATCAGGGTGTGGTTTTTTCAAAGCCGATTAAGTTCATGAACCCTTCACTGAAACTGGCTGTATTCCTTGTTGGCAGCAAGCCAGTAAGTTTGCTAGCAGGCTGCAGATAAGAAAATGCACACATTTTCTTCACTCTGCCATGGGCTTGTCTCCCGATCTAGTAGGCGTTGAGCTATCTGACTTAACTCGTGTACACCACAGCTCCGTGACTAACCAATTATATGTAGCCGCCAAAACCGAAGATTGACCACAAAACAGTGCCCGTAACACATCATTACAAGTCGAATCAGACTCGGGTCTGGAGCGTAACCTGCAACGCGAAGGGAAGTTACCAAACTGTTACATTTAGATTATACTATTGGCAACAAAATTGCAAAAACAAGCCGTGGCAAAGCTATTTAGAAAGGACCTCTCAAGCTGGTACGAGTGTTCATTTTTAAATGTGTAGGTCTGGCGTTAGCCAACTGGTTTTGATTGTAGCAAAAATATATCTGCATTATATTTATAGGGGCTTTCAGCCAGCTTTCTTCATCTGGTCTGGTGCTGGGTCTTCCACACTTTGTCTACAGCATCGGGCAAAGGGTCAGCCGACTTCAGCCATTATCTGTCCTCACTGAGGGATGGCATTCCGTTCTTTCACAAGGAGCACATCCGCACTTAAAAGTAGTTCCTTTCAGTACCATGGCCTACTATATTAGCTTTTTAAAACCAAAAACCTTTTTATATTTTTTTCTCCAATTTCTTTTTCCTTTAAATTAGCAAGGGCCTGAAAGCCCCCATAACAACGTTTTATAAACTTCATGGCAAAACAAAACGAGCATTGATAAAGCCCAAAGTCTAGCAGCAAATGCCAGACCGATTGGCTTTGCCAATGCTTGTTTTTATTGCAAGAATGTGCCACAAAATAAAAAGAGAATAACTAATGCCGCCTGTGATTGCCATAATATTTACAAAATAATCATAATAAAATAACTTAAATAGACCAGTACATGTACTTCCTAGTCAGCTGGTGTACTTAAAACAGGTAAAGAAACTTTCTTTACTTTTTAATGCATGTCACAGGAAAATTCAATTCGTAATGGAACTGAGAAGAAGTACTATTGGCTTTTACGTACAGTATCCAGAAGATGTAGTTTTAACAGACCAAGATGACATGAAAAAACAAGAATTCGCAAAGCCTTTACACCTGGCCTTGGCAAACATGCAATTTATTTTTTGCAAATGAATAATATGCAGATCATCTCGACAGGCATATTAAAAATATAAAAATAAAGACGTGGCACAGAATCCCAAATACATCAGTCCTGCCAGTAAAGTGTAGTCCACTTGCAGCATCTGTCCATGTGTGATCAAACAAAATGCCATCCCTATCAATGCAAGGCAGCTAACAGATGAAGTGGGCTGACCTTCACTGGCGTAGCAAGGGGGGGGCGGAGGGGGCGGTACGCCCCGGGCGGCACGAGAATTCGGGGCGGCAGGTAAATTTATCGCCAGCACCCCCCGGCTCTTAGGCGCTCGGCGGCGGCGGCAAAAGGCAGGGACCGCCACGGGCGGCAGAGTGCCTAGCTACGCCACTGCTGACCTTGCTGTATGCTTTGGTGGTAGAAGTAAAATGTGAATGACACTTGAACAGACCAAAGGATGATGATGGTTGACTGACAGCCCCTTTATGTATGCACCTTTATGTAATAAATGATATGTATTACATTTAGGGTTCCCGGTTTTATGGTATTTATTTTTTAGACATTTCCGTCTGTATTTATCCATATTTATTTTTTGTCAACTTGATCTGTATTTATCCATATTTATTATGAGTTTTGTGAAAAAAATAAAGCTGAAATTGGTATATTTTCACATTTATTTTAACCAATAAATATGCAGTCATGCTTGAATGCCTGCCAGGTTTCAGTGATATGAACACCCGCAGAAGATAAATCATAGCACTTATATGAAAATATGCACATTTCAGTATCATCCTTGTGCAGATCTACTGCTGTTTAAGCCTTTTTACTAAAATTCCTTTTTTTAACCCCCTTACCTCTCAATCCACAGTTATTAGCCTGGCAGTCATAGCAAAGTGTATTTAAAATCGCTCAAAAAGCACCCAATTTTCCGTTTTTATCCACATTTAAAAATAGAGACAAGAAAATAAATGGTTTTCTGTCTGTATTTATCTGTAAAAATCAGTAAAAACGGAAAACAGGGAGCCTTAATTACATTACACTGGCAGTGATGGCATCAGTGCAGTTATGTTTAGGTGAAAGACGCTGTTAACCTAATCTGCACAGAACTGTACAAAAAAAAGACACCAGCTCTCGGTTCTTCATGGGAAGTTTTGTACAGATTCATTAAGCGAGGACCAAGAAGGAGGGGGTCTCCACGGTGCCATTTCTGAATTTAATTCTCATTGGGTTCTTTGCCCTTCAATACAGAAAAAAAGGACAGAACTGCATTTCTCCAAATTTGGCATGAAGACAGAACTTTACTCAGTGCAGTGCCGTTTCTTGGATTGGTGTCAATCCTTTCTGTTGCTTTTGGGAAATTGGCATTTAAAAAGGTGCTCTGGTTGGGCATGAAGGGCTTAAATTGTATAGATATCTGAACCGGTAATTCACAGAAAGTCTGCATTACCAGTAGCGTGGAACTCAGTGGCTCAAAAATGTAAAAATTACTCTGTTCACATTGTCTGGAACTTTTTCACCTGTCCATTTCGGAGCAGCATATCTGAAGACTGATCTGATTGGAAGGCCAAACATTGGGAGAAAATGTTGCATTCACCATTTGAGGAGATGGGATATCAGCCACTGCATCCGGAAATTGAAGCGAAAAAAAACCTTTTTGCTTCATCAGATTTGCAAGACAACCCCCCCTCCCCTTACCCCCATCGCCCCCAATCCTTCAGACACACGTCCAATAACACAGAACCAAGTTTTAGTTTGCAGACTGGCAAGCTTCCCTTACCTGGTGTTGTGAAACTAGGGCAAGCTTCATGGGCATACGCCTATTGTAGGGTCCATGGATCCTGCATAGATCCTTGAAGGTTGCCAGAAGCTAGACCTTTTGGTGCTTGTGGCCAGCTCCTGCTGCACATTGCCAAAGGTCATGCATAGTTTGGGTCGGAGAGTGAGGTGTCGGGCTGGAGGACAGGAGTTGCACCCCAATGCGTGTTGTACTCTGCCTTCAGACCCTGCGCCTTATCCCCACTATGCATTGCAGATGCCCACAGTTGGTGAGTTTGGGGGTGAGGGGGGGGGTAGGTACAGCTGGAGAACAGGCCCTATGCCTAAGTGTTACTGCTTATGGCAGTAATTACATTTTATTTTTTTCCTACAATGTGCCCGATCTGTGGAACTGCCACAGAGCTATTGGGAAACCGTGTGCCAAAATGTGGTTTTGCCTGGAAACAGCAGAGGCTCCAAAAAATTGCAAAGAGATTTTCTATTACATATACAAGAATTGGTGACTCTGTGAAGAGGCTTTGCATTCCTAATGTGTTTTCTGCACTGTTATAGATACAAGTGGATATATTCCTTCAGGTTGCTAAGAAAGGTCTTATTTCCTTTTGCTGTCAAATGCTCGCTCTCTTTGGAAAATTCCAGGCATATCGAACTAGGAGTTGTGTATGGATCCCGTTCCATGATCTTGGAGTATGTGTAAATCACATAGTTGACATGTTTCTGGGATTTGTCTATTTGTGGGCAAAACTGGTTGGACTGTATCTGCTTCTGCCTTTGGCAGATGTTGGAATAGACAAAGGCTGCGTGGTGGAAGAGATGCATCAACGTCTCAAAGGTTTCTTTCATTTCGAATGATAAAGCAACACCTGTAACTGTGCAGGTATCTTTGCCCCCGCAAAGCATGATCATTTAATCTGGTTGCTAGCATGTTGAAATGCTTTCCACTAAAGGTAGTAGTTGATGCTATTTTTATTCCACAGAAGCCAATCCATGTAATGTCCATGTTAGGCAATCCTGTATTCTTGTGAGCTCCATAAGTTCTCACATACTAAAGAGTCCAGTGAACAAAGGCGTGACCACCTATCCACACACAAACTGTAGTGCCAGAATTCTTGTGATCCTCGGAGAAGGTGCTCCAGAAGGAGAAGTCTTCATCGAGAAGGAGTGATTTGAATATAAAAAGGTGACTGATTCATGGTAATTGCATTGTAGTTAGCTGTTGTCTGTGAGGTAGATCAAAATGTTAGGTTACCAACAAAGGTTTATTGAGAGATAACCATTAGACTTGGCTGTGCTTAGCAGAAAAAAAACAGCTTCACCTCCGCTTTGTAAGTGGGCACCGTGCACTGCAAAGCATGGTCTTTTCAGTGATTGGTGTAAACTCATATGGTGATGCCAAGGGCTACCAATAATTTGAAAGTTAGTCTCCTGATGAACAGACTATGCATGGGAAAGTTTTGACCCGACTAGGAACCGGGACACGCTCTGATTTGGTAACCTTGGAAACTGGAATACAGAAGAAAGGGAGTTTTTGTTATTGCGTAAACATATTAAGATTATGCAAATTTAAACCAGTGCCTTTGTTTGCAACAAGTATGTCCAAAATAACTTCTATTTAGATATTACAGTTTGACCCTAGTGATTCTTAAAGGTAGCATTTCACAATAAAGCTGGGATCAGTTCTTACACTGAATGAGAGGATGTCTGTGGTTAAATGTGCTTATGAAGATTTTTATAGGAATATTTCCGATACTTTCTTCAAATGTGTCCTGTATGAGAGAATCTGTAGATTGAGAACTACTTATGTTTTTTTTCTCCAAATTATTCATTTTCATATGTTACTATCTTGGTATATGATGGCTGATAAACTTAAATATCTTAAGTGACAAATTAAGGAGATACTAAATTAGGAACATAATTAAAGGGAAACTGATGTGTTTTCATAGTTGAGACTGTAGTGTGGACTATTTTTAAAGCGTAGTTGTGATAAATACATCAGGAGGTGCATTAATCCTGCAACTGCATATTTTATTAAGACAATTCCGAAAAAATCGACAAGTTCTCAGGGAATTTATTTTATGGTGTTTGGAAACTAAATGCTAAGCAGATGTGATTTTGCGAAGGTGTACTACAGGCACAAAGTGATGGAAAGCAGTGTCTACTCTTGCAAAGCTTTTTATTTTTCAGTGCAAAAGGCATTTAGCGCTTGAAATATACCTTTCTTTCTGCATAAATAACTCTGCGCCACTTTACACCAAGGGGCTATTACTTGAAGGTAAACCTGGGCAGATCAGAATAAGCACCCATGGTTTTTGGTAAAAAGCCTTGTCTAGTATGATAGCCAGACCATGCTTTACTTAGAAAACATAAAACTTGAAGTGGGTGCTAAAAAAAGAGATTTTTTTTTCATTCAGACAATTATCCCGTGCAATACATTTGTCCTGCACTGTACAGATAAGTACAATGTGTGGATTGTTTCAGAATTTGTCTAGTTGTAGTATATAATACTGGAAGGGTATGCTTTTATTACAAATGTTATGCTAAATAGTATATACACACCTCGGCATCATGGTTGCGTATTGCACAGACCAGACTGTAAAAGCTCCACCACAGAGGATGGCAGTAGCAGCATGCCATGAACAGAGTGGCTTGGATGCCTGTGGAGCATGGGGCTTGGCCAGGGACTGAAGCCAGGCATGCTTCCCACTCCTCAGCGAACCACTGAAGACTGTGATTAGCAGTTAAGGGTGCAGCGAAGGGCTAGATTGGCGGCTAGTTCCTGTGCACCAACTCTGCTGCACACAGCCACCGGTCGAGAGCAGTGGGGTTTGGGTGTCAAATAACATCACTCATGACATCACTGATGACATCTACAAAATCACTAACGCACCCACTCACACCCCCATATAACCTTTCATACACCCACACAATAATTCAGACTCACCCACTTGCTAATTCATAGATCTACACACACATCCACTCACTGACCCATACAGCCACTCCACACACTCACTCACGCAATCACTCACTAATACAGCCACTAATACAGCCACTGACATTCACTCATACACTCACTCACACACTGGGCCAGTCACCCATAGAGCTACTCATGTGCCTACTCACTCACCCATACAGTCAATCACACACCCACTTGCTTACGCATACAGATACCAACACGTACTCACTCACCTATACAGTCACCGACACGAGCACACACTCACCCATAGAGCCACTCTCACATTCACTCAGTCATATATGCCATCACTCACCCGTACTGCCTTTCACATACCCAGTTACTCACCCATATACCACTGACCCATCCACTCACTCACGCACACCGCCATACACACACACACTCACCCATACAGCCCCTCACACACGCATTCACTAACCCATACAGCCACTGAGTCACCCACTCATTCATCCATGCAGGCAGTCACACACCCCCTCACCCACCCACTCAGACACCCATACAGGTACTCAGACAACCAATCAATCACCCATACAGCCACTCGCGTACCGACTCATACACCAATACACCCACTTAGACACCAACTGATAGACATTCACACAACCAGTCACTCACCCATACATTCACTGAAACACCTAATCACTCACTTATTCAGCTAATCACGCACTCACTGAATCATCCATACAGGCACTCATACACCCAGTGATTCACCAAAACACCTTGGTATATATATTTAACACTCATAAACTATATAAAAACGCAGTCACTGGATGATGTTATCGGTGATGTCACTGATCATGTCGAGAGTGATGTAATATGTGAGGTCATAAGCAGTGGATTTCGGGGGTGCGAGTTATAGTTACCTCAGCTAACTATAACAGCTGAATTTGACTGGTTTTGTACGAGTGAAGCCTGAGCCTAACTATAACGTCTGTGTAACCTTTGTTTTTCTTTTAGTGAAAAAAATAAATATCTATATCTGTATATAGGTATATATATATATATATAATACTTTTTTGTATTTTTTAGTGCTTTTACTTTCTTGGGGGTAAAAAACATATATCCATTGAAAAAGTGGAATAAGAACTTCGATTAAAAAAATTAATTTATAAATACATTTATGCCTTTTATTTCCACAAGTGAACAAAGCATTGCAACCAGTCAGTGGATGTTGAACCTGGTAACATAAGAACATATGCTGAAATTTATTGAAAGACTGCTGTGGTTTTCACTGTGGAAGACCTCTCACTATCAACATCATCATTTACAGGCAGAGATACTGTCCGCTGTTGACAAAGAAGCTATAGACCTCGTCCCCCAAGTCCAGGAATGTGAGGGATTGTGCTCCAGGTTCTTCCTGATGGAAAAAAAAAAGATTGGGAGATTGGCACCCTATTCTGGATCTTCAACTCAACCAAAACCTGAGAAAGCAAACATTCAGAAGGGTGCCTGCACAGATGATGCTCCATTTGCTTCAAGAAGAATTCATGACTTAAGACCACCAGGACGCCTAATTCTAGATACCCGTTCATCACAATCATTGTAAGTACCTAAGGTATCAGTTAGTCGACTGCCAATATCAGTTTAGAGTGTTGCTACTCTTTGGTCTCAACTCGGTACAAAGGATTTTCACAAAGTAGCCGCATTCCTGCAGCACTATGGCTATTTATCTTCACTTACCTTGATCACTGGTCTTTGAAGGGGAAACCTTTGGCAAGTGCCAGCGAATCCACACAGGAGTGCACAATTCTTTTCTCGAAACTGGGCCTTGCACTCAACATGGCCCATAAATAACATCCAGTTCCTTGGCACTGTCTTGAATACCAGTGAGGTCAGAGCCTTCCATCATAAGAGATGAGTCTTCAGTCTCTCACTCGTCAAATTCAGAAATTTGACTTGATATTGCTGCACCTGTTCAAATCATTGCTGGACATGATACCATCTTTCATTCCATTGATACCACAGTGCAGGCTGTCGATTCGCCTACTGCAAGGTGAATTATATGCTCCATGGATCCAAGTACTCAGATCTTTCAATGACTGACAGGTCTCAATCAATCAATCATATCATTTGTAAAGCGCACTACTCACCGGTGAGGGTCTCAAGGCGCTGGGGTGGGGAATGCTGCTACTGCTCGAAAAGCCAGGTCTTGAGGAGTTTTCTGAAGGTCAGCAGGTCCTGGGTCTGCCGTAGGTGGATGGGGAGGGTGTTCCAGGTCTTGGCGGCGAGGTGGGAGAATGATCTGCCACCGGAGGTCGCTCTTCGGAAGCGGGGGACAGTGGCGAGGTCGGCGGAGCGGAGCTGGCGGGTGGGGGTGTAGAAGCTGAGTCGTCTGTTGAGGTACGTTGGTCCGGTGTTGTGGAGTGCCTTGTGTGCGTGGGTGAGGAGTTTGAAGGTTATCCTCTTGTTGACCGGTCTGGTTGCAGGTCTCTCAGGTGGGGTGTGATGTGGCTGCGGCGAGGGATGTCGAGGATCCGGCGTTCTGGATGCGTTGGAGCCGTCTCAGGAGTTTGGCCGAGGCTCCTGCATAGAGGGCGTTTCCGTAGTCCAACCTGCTGCTGACGAGGGCCTGGGTGACCGTTCTTCTCGTTTCAGTGGGGATCCACTTGTAGATCCTGCGGAGCATGCAGAGGGTGTTGAAGCAGGCGGAGGAGACGGCGTTGACCTGTTTAGTCATGGAGAGGGTGGAGTCGAGGATGACCCCTAGGTTGCGTGCGTGGTCGGTGGGTGTTTGGGCGGTTCCCAGTGCGGTCGGCCACCAGGAGTCGTCCCAGGCCGAAGGGGTGGATCCGAGGATGAGGACCTCTGTCTTGTCCGAGTTCAGCTTCAGTCGGCTGTTCCTCATCCATTCAGCGACGGCCTTCATTCCTTCGTGAAGGTTGGTTTTGGCGGTGTGGGGGTCCTTGGTGAGGGAGAGGATCAGCTGGGTGTCATCGGCGTAGGAGATGAAGTTGAGGTCGTGCCGACGGGCGATGTGGGCGAGCGGTGCCATGTAGATGTTAAACAGAGTTGGGCTGAGGGAAGAGCCCTGGGGTACGCCGCAGATTATCTCGGTGGCTACGGAGCGGAAGGGGGGAAGGCGGACGCTCTGTGTTCTGCCGGAGAGGAAGGAGGTGGTCCAGTCCAGGGCCTGCTCTTGGATCCCGGCGTTGTGGAGGCGTGTTCGTAGTGTGTGGTGGCAGACCGTGTCGAAGGCGGCTGACAGGTCCAGGAGGATGAGGGCCGCCGTTTCTCCGTTGTCCAGCAGGGACTTGATGTCACCGGTGGCGGCGATGAGGGCAGTCTCGTTGCTGTGGAACCCGGACTGGGAAGGGTCCATGATGTTGTTCTCCTCGAGGTAGCGGGTCAGTTGTTTGTTGACTGTCTTCTCGATGACCTTTGCCGGGAATGGGAGCAGGGAGATGGACCGGAAGTTCTTGAGGTCCGCCTTGGGTTTCTTGAGTAAGGCGTTGATCTTGGCGTGCTTCCAGCTCTCCGGGAAGGTTGCTGTCTCGAAGGAGGTGTTGATGACTTTCCGGAGATGGGGTGCGATGGCTGTGCTGGCTTTGTTGAAGATGTGGTGTGGGCATGGGTCTGACGGAGATCCGGAGTGGATGGTGTTCATGATCTTGATGGTGTCGTCGTCGTTGATGTTGGTCCAGGAGAGCAGGCGGTTGGTGCGGATGGTGGTCGTGGGGGCGGAGATCTGTGGTTGTCGGGGCGGTCGTGGCGTTGAAGCTGTCGTGGATGTCTGCGATCTTGCGGTGGAAGAAGGTGGCCAGCGAGTCGCACAGGTCTTGCGAGGGTGGGACGTCGTTGGTGTTGGAGCTGGGGTTGGAGAGTTCCTTCACGATGTTGAAGAGCTCTTTGCTGTTGTGCGCGTTGTTGTCTAGGCGGTCTTTGAAGGAGGCCCTTTTGGCGGATCTGATGAGGTGATGGTGTCTGCGGGTGGCGTTCTTGTGGACTGCGTGGCTGTCCGGTGTTCGTTCACGAAGCCAGATCTTCTCCAGCTTTCGGCAGGTTTGCTTGGAGGCCCGGAGGTCTTCAGTGAACCAGCTGGCTTTCTTGTTCGTGTGACTGTTGGAGGGTTTCTTGATCGGGGCGAGGTTGTTGGCGCAGTCGTTGATCCACTGTCTGAGGTTGCGGTGTCTGGGTCGGTGGGGTCGGCGGGTGGGCTCTGGGCGAGGGTGGTGGTTAGCTGGTCTTCGGTGACTTTGCTCCAGCAGCGACAGGGCATCTGTTGGGTGCGGTGGTGCGTGGTGGGTTTCTTGAAGGTGAAGTGGATGCAGCGATGGTCGGTCCAGTGGAGTTCGGTGGTGTGGTTGAAGGAGACGTGGGGGCTTGCGGAGAAGATGGGGTCAAGCGTGTGACCGGTGGAGTGGGTGGGTGTTGTGACGAGTTGTCTGAGTCCGAGGTTGGCTAGGTTGTCGATCAGGGTGGTGGAGTTGGTGTCGTTGTTGTTCTCGAGGTGGAAGTTCAGGTCCCCGAGGAGGATGTAGTCCGTGGAGGCGAGGGCGTGTGTGCTGACTAAGTCGGCGATGGAGTCGCTGAACTGTGGTCGGGTTCTGGGGGGTCTGTAGACGAGGGTTCCTCTGAGGGTGGTGTTGGGATCGATGTGGAAGTGCAGGTGTTCGGCGGTGCTGAGGGTGTCGTCGGTGTTGGTCGAGACTCTGAGAGTGTTCCTGTGGACGATGGCGATTCCTGCTCCGTTGGTGCTGTCCCTGCGCGTGATCTTGTAGCCTTCCGGGACGGCTACGGCTATGTCGGGTGCCGAGGCGGGGTTCAGCCAGGTCTACGTCAGGAAGGCGACGTCTGGGGAGGTTGAGTCGAGTAGGTCCCAGAGTTCAACGGCGTGTTTGCGGGCCGAGCGGGTGTTGAGAAGGATGCATCTGAGGTGGTTGGGTTCTTTACTGGTCGGCAGCATGGTGGGGCGGATGCTTGTGAAGCTGCAGTTCCGGCAGGTGAAAGCTCCGTGGGTGTGCTTCGGGGCGGCCAGGAAGCAGGTGTGTGATCGTCCGGTGTTGAGTGCGTGGAGGGTTCTGGCATCGTAGCGGTGTCGGGCGTCGTGGCGTTCGCGGGGTCCTGGCGCTGGGCGCGGTCCAGGCGCGGACAGGCACAGACGGGCTTGCCTTAGGCGCGCCAGTGGCGCGCCCGCTGCGTGGCCTCCATATGAGGGGATGTGGGAGGGAGGAGCAGCTGGGAGGCGGGAGCGGGGCGGTGAATGGGATTGCAGGGGGGCAGGGACGCAGCGGCGGGAAAAACGGGCGGGGGCCGCGGGATAACTGGCCACAGGAAGGAAAAACAAGTTTAGGCAAGAAAACCAGTACAGGCACAGAGGAATAAAAACAAGTCTGGGCAAGAAAGCAAGTTAGGCACGGGAATAAAAACAAGTCTGGGCAAGAAAGCAAGTTAGGCACAGGGGAATAAAAACAAGTCTGGGCAAGAAAGCAAGTTAGGCACAGGGGAATAAAAACAAGTCTGGGCAAGAAAGCAAGTTAGTCACAGGGGAATAAAAACAAGTCTGGGCAAGAAAGCAAGTTAGGCACAGGGGGATAAAAACAAGTCTGGGCAAGAAAGCAAGTTAGGCACAGGGGAAAAATACAGGATTAGGCAAAACAATGCAGGCAGAGCCGTGCAGCAGCGTGGGGAGCGACCTGCCTGCGAGCCATGGAGAGGGTCAAATAAACCTTGATGTGGCAGGACGAGAAAATCTAATGCAAGGATTACCCTTCTTACTCAGTTTGTAATGATAGTAGATATGTCCCTGGAAGCTTAAGGAGCCTACATTCAAGAATTAGAAACAAGAGGCCACTGGTCTACTCGGGGGAAGGTTCTTCATATAAATGTACTAGAAGTCGAAGCAGTTCACCAAAGCCTACAACCTTTTGCAATAAGGCTGGAGCATTCGGTGTTGCTAGTCAGAATGGACAGTTCATCTGTAATGTTTTAAATAAAAAAAATAATGGAGCTAATGGCAGAACATCTCTCCGGTGTTTTGTAAACAAATGCACAGATGCCTTCAGCAGAAAAATAAGTGTATCTCACAAATAGGAAAAACTTCATGATCTATCAACCATGATTTTCAAGTAATGGGATCACCCAACGTAAGACCTTTTCCCAACATGGTAGAAGAATAATATCTGGTACTTCTCCAGCAGACAGTGGGATCTGGGGGTCGCACATTTGGTTTGTTTGTGGTGCTTGGAGTGGGTCCACGACTGCAAGGACTGCCGCACCATTAACCCGAAGGTGCAGAGAGAAAGCTCCCTCAATCTTCTGGCCACCTGGCATCTGATGACCCATCGACAGTCTCTATCCCAGTTTCGTGGAGCATCCTAGAACTGTTTTGAATGTTCTGATGTTTTAGCCTTTATCTGGGATTTTGGTGAGACTGACTCTGAGGCTGTTGGGCCTCATGACCTTATGCATCTTGCTGGTAACGTATGCCTGTTGGCATATGCAGGTTCTGCAGTGGGTCCTGAAGTCCCAGTAGGCACAGCATCAGGGAAATCACTCCAACATGATGTAGATCTGAGAGGGTGCTGCAAAAGACCTTCAGTGGTGGCTGACAAATTGCGACTGGGTCAATGGCAGACTCCCTTCCTTTACCCATCCAGAGTTGACTTTAGTAACCGATGCATCACTCTTGGGTTGGGGTGGTCAGCTGGGAGAGGTGGAGATCAGAGAACTCTGTTCACTGGCAGAGTCCCAGCCCCTCATTAACTTGCTAGAGCTGTAGGTTATCTGAGTGGCTTTAAAAGCCTTTTTTCCTTGAATCAAGGGAAGGTAGTTTAGGTGTTCACAGACGACACCACTGCCATGTGGTACTTTAACAAACTTGTACACCAGGGCAATTTCTTGGTGGTTCAACACCTCGGACTCTCTAAACACCAGAGCAGATAAACTCCGTCGTCAATGCCTAGAAGATCACCAATGGCATCTCCATCATGAGGTGGTGTAAGGTCTCTTTTGAGGTTGGGGAGAACCTTGGTTAGATCTGTTCGCTACTGGGATAACGCACAATGTCAGCAGTTCTTCGCACTGGAGTTTTGTCTTGAGTGGAGCTCAGGCCTCCTTGTATGCCCTTCTGCCAGTACCACTCTTGTCCAGAGTTCTGAAGAAGATCAGGAACTAACGGGCTCAATTCATTCTTGTGGCCCCGGATTTTAAGCACTGAGACTTTAGTATTGGAGCGTAAGCATCGCTTCTTCGACCAACCTGCCCCTTCGGGAGGATCTTCTGTCACTGCAGTAGGGCCGGGTCCTGCTCCCGAACCTGCGCACCATTTGCCTTTGTGTGGAGACTGAGCAGCAGCAGTTGACGGCCCACAACCTCCCTCCCGAAGACTGTGATGTTTTTCTGGCAGCTAGGTGTCACTCCACCAAGACGGTATACCCCTGCCTTTGGGAAAAGTTTGTAACATGCTATGCATCCAAGAACAAGACCCTCTTTCTGCACCCTTATCCCAAGGTTTACTGTTTGTTCTTTCTCTGGCCCAGCAGGGCTCAACTCTGGGCACTGTTAAAGGGTACTTGTCAGCCATATCTTCTTTCTTACAGTTGGTGGACCAACCTTTCTTGTTAGTCTCCTGTTGCGAGTTGATTTCTTAAGGGACTCCAACATCAATTTCCCCCAAGACCATTCATCATGCCCCAATGGGGCCTCAATCTGATCTTAACCATTCTCATGTGCGCACCCTTTAAGCCCCTGCATAATTGCCCGCTTTGATTATTAAGTATAAAAACAGCTTTTCTGGTGGCCATAACATTGGCCAGGAGGGCCAGCCAACTCCAAGCACTCTCTGTGTACACTCCCTCATGACATTCTACCCAGACAAACTGGTTCTGAGATCCAAGGCCGCTTTCCGTCCGAAGGTGGTAACTCCCTTCCATGTAGGACACAAAATATCACATTGCCTAATTTCTTTGCTTCACCTCATCCTTCTAAAAAAGAGGAGAGACTTCATCATCTGGACCCAAAAAGAGAGAGCGTTCTTCTACATCGATCGAACTAGAGACTTCTGGATGGACAATCAGCTCTTTGTTGGAAATATTGGGGCACAGAAAGATAACGCTGTGCAGAAACAGATCATCTCATGATGGATTTTTGCTCTGCATAAAAATCTGCTGCACTTTGGCCAAGAAGCAACCCACTGAGGGCTTGTGTAGTCATTCCTCCCGAGTCAAGGATGCAACCACTGTGTTAACTTGAGGAGTCCCTGTCCTGGACATCTGTCAGGCAGTAACTTGGATGTCTTTGCACTACTTCCTGGATGGTCCTGTAGGGCTTTATTGGTCTAATCTGTTCACAGACCCACTTCCGGGGAGGTATTGTTTGGGTATCTATTCTAAGGTGAGGAATCTGCGGTTAGAAGTCTATCAAATTAACAAGTTACTTACCTTCAGAAACCCCTTATCTAGTAGAGACTAGGGGTGGGTGGAAGATTTCGCAGAGTTCCGGCAGCGGGCAGAAAATGTGCATGTTACGTTGCTCGCGCTGCAAGTTAGAAACAGTAGCGCGAGCAATGCTGAAGAAGCAGCGCAAACAGCACCATGTGGTGTGGAAGACCTCGCCAACATTCAAGTTGGTTTTACTGCCGTTCGAGAAGCAGCCCACTGACCGCAAACACCCACTGTAGAAAATAGCTCGAGGGAGTGCCATATCTCGCTCACATTTCTGGAGCCTTTGCAGGAAAAAATTCCATCACACGGCAATTGGTGGAATTTGGCCAGAAGTCTGCGTTACAAGAGTAACGTGGAGTCTCCAAATTCCTCCAGTTCTGCAGGTGGAATGTTCCTAATGGAGACACTACCTAGCCGCAGGTTCCTTACCAATCCTCCCCACGAGCAAACAGATTTCTCAACAGGGTCACCCTGTTGAGATTGGTGGTGATGCACACCAGTCCATCAGTGTTCTTCCTGGCTCTGCGCTTCTGGCGTGGAAAGGCCGCGAAAAGAAACTAATGTGAGCTAGCTGGGGAGGCGTCTATTTTGGCACCGCGCACGTCACGGCAGACACAAACCGAACCTCACCACCTTCCGGCATGCATGGGTACTGCTCGAACATTTCCAGATCCAGTCTGATGCCTAGAGCTTATTCTAGGCTAAGGAATGTGCGGCTAGATAGTCTCTACCAGATAAGACGTTACTGAAGGTAAGTAACTTGTTAATTAATATCCACTGAGAGCTATTTCCAGGTTCCTGTGCAGTTCTAGGGTGTCCTCTCTAACTTCCAAAGGGATCATTTAGGAGTTCCTTACAGGTCTGTTTAGGGCGATACTGCCTGTACAACCCCAAGGTCCCCAATGCCAGTTAAATACATTTCTTGGTCAATTAATAAAACCACCATTCGAACTGGTTCACAAAGTCAACATCAAATTTGTCTCATCGAAAACTACACGGTTAGTCTTCCGCCAGACGTGTCAATTAAAACACAAGCATTTACAATTAAACTGCCATTCTTAGGTTTCCGTTAAGACTCTGTGCTTTCACTCCCTAACCTTAAATTCCTCCCTAGAGTGTCTAAAAATGTTCACTTAAACTAGGTGTACTCTGAGCATTCTTCCAAAATTCAGCGACCACCTTGGAATGACCGTTGCATTTCTTGGGTGACCACATATGCTTGAAATTCTACATTGATTGCACCGAGTCCTTCCAGCACTCTGACCAGCACCTTGTGGCTTTTGCCATCCTCACAGAGGATATCTTCTATCAAAACAATGCAGAACAAAATGGATTTTTGCTGCTGTTTGTCACACCATCCGCTACCGTCGGCTACATCAGTTCACTCGACTAGTAGAGCCGCAGCAGCGCTGTAAGCTGGAGTTCCTCTTTTGGTCATCTGTAGAACTACAGTATAAAGCAGCTGACACCCATCACCAAACACCACTGCATGGATACAGACCCTTCCAAAGTTTGAGCTGTCGGATGGGTGGTCTTGCGTCATCTTTTTCACAAAGGTAAGACTTTTCTCGCATATATATGTAGCTGAGTATATGTGCATACGCTATGGAGTCTTTAGGACGGAGTGGAGTTCAGTGCATTGTCACTTCGTTTGCTGAAGTTTAGGCCTTTCCTCATGAGGCGACAGGGTTACTAAAGTGCGTGGTTTTTATGTTTCTTAAGGAAATGTCTTTGTACTGCTATGGAAATGTTACTGTGCGACTCCCAGCGCGTCACCTGGGAATGATTCAGGCACGTGGCTCCATGAAAGATACCAACCCTGGAGAAGGATTAGTTACTTACCTGTAATCCTAGTTCTCTTCCAGGGGTATACTCATCAAAGTCATAAGCACTGAATTATCCCCGCCCATCTGCGGGATCCCGGAGCATATAGAAATATACATATATATATGAGTATGTTGGGGGATCACAAGTGCATAGCACTTCCGCGACATACATATATACATGTATATAAATACATAAATATGCAGCCTAACAAATTCCAATAAGGCAAAATGCCAAAATTACAAAGGTTTTCCCTGTACAGACAATCTCCTATATACACTCTGTAATAGAGAACATACACTGTAATAGTGTTATGCAAGAAAAACCTTTATTTTCAGAAAAGAAAACATGTAATAGCAGGCAGTTGGCCCATAGGCTGCATAGCTGAATAAATATCACCGTACAGTAAAACACTGGCACCTTGCCTTTAAGGCTTCCAAGAACTTGGACACTTTGCCTTTAAGGCCTCCAGGAGACCCTCTGCTCCCATCATGCACCACAGGTGACAGTTAGGTCAGTTCTTTTTGCACGGTGTACTAACTTTTAACAATTACTAAAAATGCTCGTCCGGGGAGGCGGGAGGGTTGCTTATGACTTTGATGAGTATACCCCTGGAAGAGAACTAGGATTACAGGTAAGTAACTAATCCTTCTCTTCCAGGGGATACTCATCAATAGTCATAAGCACTGAATAGAGTAGCAAGCCCATACCCACTACCTCGCGGACGAGCAAATAGTATTAAAAACAGATCATCTTAACATGACATTAAGCAAATAAATTCCTCAGTGAGGCTTGTCCCACTTGGGCATCCTCCTGAGCATCTGAATCTAAACAGTAATGGCGAGAGAAAGTATGAACAGACCGCCATGTAGCTGCTTTGCAGATTTCTGCTATAGGGACGTTCCTGAGGAGGGCCGTAGTAGAGGCCTTTCCTCTGGTTGAATGCGCTTTAGGCCTTCCCTGAAGAGACTTATTAGCTAATTGATAGGCTAGAGATATGCAGGAGACTATCCATCTTGAAATAGACCTTTTAGAGGATGCCAATCCTGTATTAATGGGGCCGTAGTTGACAAACAAGCGGTCCGTCTTTCTTATTACCTTGGTCTTATCCAGATAAAACTTCAACACCCTCTTAAGGTCTAACGAGTGTAAGGCCCTTTCAGGAGGTGTAGAAGGATTAGAGAAGAAGGTAGGCAAAGTGATAACCTGATTAATGTGGAAATCTGAAACCACTTTTGGCAGAAAACTTGGATGAGTTCTGAGAACTACCCTATTTGAGTGAAAAACAGTGTAGGGTTCCTTACAACATAATGCTTGTATCTCGCTGACTCTACGAGCCGACGTGATAGCAACCAAAAAGCCACTTTCCAAGACAAGTGCTGCAAAGAGGACTTGTGTATTGGTTCAAAAGGTGCGCCCATCAGTTTGGTAAGGACCACATTGAGCTCCCAAGGAGGAGAAGGGGCTCGTACTGGTGGGTATACCTTTTTTAACCCTTCAAGAAAATCTTTCACCACTGGCATTTTGAAAAAGAAACCTGTGAAGGTGATTTTCTATATGCCGTTATTGCTGCTAAGTGTACCTTGATAGATGTAAACTGCAGGCCCGACTTAGCCAGGTGTAAGAGATACGGCAAAATGACCTGTTCCTGCCCTCTAACTGGGTCATGACCATTATTCAAACACCATAAGTAAAAACGTTTCCACTTGAAAGCGTAGGAAACCCTGGTAGAAGGTCTTTTAGCTTCCTTAAGTATGTTCATACAGTCCGCTGGCAAGTCTAAGTGACCATACTGCAAGACTTCAGGAGCCATGCTGTCAGCCTGAGGGAAGGAAGGTTGGGGTGAAACACTCTCCCCTGGCTCTTGGATAGTAGGTCCGGACGACAAGGCAATCTCTGTTGCGGAACTTCGGAAAGTTGTAGAAGATCCGGATACCACCACTGGCGTGGCCACTCCGGAGCGATCAGAATCATCCTGGTGTTGGACTTGTAGAACTTCGTGATCACTGCTGGAATGAGAGGCAGTGGAGGAAAAGCGTAGAGTAAGCTCTGAGACCATTTTATCAACAGAGCATTCCCGCTTGAACCTGGTTGGTGATACCTGGACGCGTAGACGGGGCATTTGGCGTTTGTTGCATCTGCGAACAAGTCTATATCCGGCACACCCCATCTTTGAAAGATATCCTGAGCCACTTCGGTGTTTAGCACCCAGTCGTGCGCTTCTACGAACTCTCTGCTTAGGAAGTCCGCCTGTACATTTAGGACGCCCGGCACATGGACAGCCGTGATGGTGAGATGCCGTGCCAGAAGCCACTTCCAAATGGCTTGTGCCTCCTGAGACAGAATTCTGGACCTGGTGCCTCCCTGCTTGTTCAGATAAAACATCGTCGTGGTGTTGTCTGTCTGAATCAAGAGGGAGTTGGACTGAAGAGAAGGAAAGAAGGATTTTAGGGCTAGTTGGACAGCCCTCAACTCCAGAAAATTGATATGGTATCCCTTTTCTTTGTCCGACCATAGCCCTTGCACTTGAAGGTGATTCATATGAGAGCCCCAACCTTGCAGGGAGGCGTCTGTCACTATAGTTTGAGTCGGAGTCTCTTGATGGAAGGGAACACCTTTCATTAGATGTGATCGCCTTGTCCACCACACAATGGAGTCCCTGGCAGACTGGGGCAGAGTGATCCGATCCTCCCAGCTGCCCGAAGCTTGCACCCACTGGTCCTCCAGAGCTTGCTGCAGGGGACGCATGTGCAATCTGGCATTGGGAACTATGAAGATGCAGGAAGCCATCGAACCCAGGAGAGAGGACACTTGTCGGACTGTTGGGTGGCGAATCCGCAGGAGTTCTCTGCATTTGATCCTGATTGATGAAAACCTCTCCGCCGAAGGACACACGCTTGCTTCCGCGGTGTCCAGCGACGACCCTAGGTAGTGAATGTTCTGGGTCGGATTGAGAATCGATTTTTTGAAATTGACTCGTAGACCCAACTTGTTCATTAACTGGAGACTGTAGGAGAGATGAGACTGAAGCAGGGAAGGAGTTGCACTCTTCAGAAGCCAGTCGTCCAGATACGGGTAAACAAATATTTTGTGTCTGCGGAGAAAAGCTGCCACCACTGCCATGCACTTTGAAAAAGTCCGTGGGGCTGACTTCAGTCCGAAAGGTAGGACTCGGAACTGGAAGTGACGTAGAGCAACCTGAAAACGGAGAAATTTTCGATGTTTTCTGGACACTGGAATGTGGAAATAAGCGTCCTGCAGATCTATGGAGCACATCCAGTCTCCTTGATGTAGATGGGGAAAGATCTGGTGAAGGGCAAGCATTCGAAATTTCTCTTTGCGGATGTATTTGTTCAAGATGCGCAAGTCCAGAATTGGTCTGAATTCTACTGTCGGACCTTTTTTTCTGACCAGGAAATATCGAGAGTATATTCCCTGGCGCCTCTGATGAACAGGGACGTATTCTATGGCTTTTTTCTGTAGAAGACCGTTTACCTCCTCGTGTAAAATGTGATGACACAAGCGGACTCGTCCTTCTGGAGGAACCGAAGGAGGTGGGATCTTGAACCGTAGCAAGTATCCATCTTGAACAATGTTCAACACCCATTTGTCGATGGTTATGTTTCTCCACTCCTCCAGATGTAATGCGATACTTCCTCCTACCGGAGTGGAACACGTGTCTAGAGGAAGCACTCCCTCATTGTTTTGATGGTTGCTTTGAGGTAGAGGCCTGCTGTCTATTGGTCCCTCTTCCTCTTCCTGGTCTCCGTTGGTGGAAGTGAGACCTCTGCTGCTGCTGACCCTGAGCCGACCATTGAGGGGTTTGAACCCTCTGTTGGAACGGGCGTTTATCATAGGGACGGGAGCGCCTACGGAATTCCTTCCGTTTTCGAGACCCACAGCTTTCACCGTGTCCAGCTCTGCTTTCATCTTTGCCATTTCTTCGTCCGCATGTGGCCCGAAGAGAGAAGACCCGTTGAAAGGCAGGTTGGTTATCTTCCGCTGGACATCGGGTTTGAGGCCAGTCAATCGTAACCAAGCAGAACGCCTCGAACAGATACCATGGGAGTATCCGTGGGCAGCCAGATCAGATGAGTCAGCGGAAGCACTAATCACCTGATTAGCCACTAGACCTCCCTCTTGTAGAATTTCTCTAAAGTCTTGCTGGTCCTCTTTTGGGAGTTTGTCTGCAAAACGTCCCAGTGAATCCCACAAGGATCTATCATACCTCCCCAGCAGAGCGGAGGAACTGGAGACCTTCATGATAGAAGCTGAAGTGTTGCACATCCTTCTACCTAAAGAATCCATCAGTTTACTATCCTTATCCGGAGGCGCTGAGGAGGAAGACATAGCTGAGTGCGTCTTTCTAGCCGCCGCCACAATGATGGAATCCGGAGGAGGATCCGATCTAAGGAACAACGGATCTTGGTCCGGAGCCTTGTACTTTTTGGCTATTCGGGAAGGAACAGCTCCCACCGTTGCCGGTGTCAAAAAGTTTGCATAGCAGGTTCGAGAAGGCCTGGGACAAGAGGAAGCAAAGGCCGAGTCGAGGAGCGATGATGAAGAGTCTCAAAAATCACTGAGGAGGTAACAGTCGGGACATACATAGAAATGTTCAGCTTATTCGCTCCTCTACAGAGAACTTCACTAAAAGTGCTGATGTCATCGATTGGAGAAACTCTTGACGGAGGTGTAGCTGTCAAAGTTGGAGAATAGTCTGATAGAGGACCTGGTGGAAGAAGACCGGGTGGGAGACCTATGCCGCCTCCTCTTCGGAGAAGAATGATAAGAGCGAGATCTGTCCCTTGATCTAGCATGCAGAGCATGTGAAGATCGTGATCTGCTTGGAGTCCTCCTTCTGGAAGAAAACACAGTCGGTGATCTTGATCTTCTAGGCGTTTTAGGGGATGACAAGCGTGAAGGAGAATAGGTACGGGAAAAATCAGACCCCGGGCTACTGAGGGCCCTAGGCTTCCTGCGCCGTGCATCTTCACCAACCACCGGAGAGCCTTCCGGGAGATCTGGACAATATGCAGTCCTGGAGAAGATCCCGATTTTGATGATAGAGATGCAGCTCTAACCTCATCCGAGGCAACAGCAGGCTCTTTAGCTCTCGACGTCGAGCGCCTCGACGTCGACCTTTGGTTTTCCCTCGACGTCGACTTCTCCCTTGACGTGGGATGATGTCTAGGAGGAGTTAAGGACTTCGCTGCCCTCGACGGCGACCTCACCTCCCTCAAAGGTGTCCTCGACGTCGACCGTCTACTCAGGGACTTCGACGCCGAACGTACTCGCCTCCTCGACGTCAATAGCTTCGCCGTCTTCGACGCCGACTGGTCTCGCGGCACCCTTGCCGTCGGCAAACTTCTCGACGTCGACCTACGGGGAGGTGACGGAGAGTGCCTTGACGTCGACGGATGTCTCGACGTCGATGGATGTTTTGACGTCGATCGGTCTTTGCCATGGCTATACCTCGAGCCCGAGGTAGCATGCTTCGACGTCAATACCTTTCTCGACGACGGAGACTCACGCCGTCTCGACGTCGGAGATTGTGTCGTTCGCTTCTTCGACGGCGGCAACGACGTCGACGGTGAACAGTCCGGAATCTGCCGTTTCCTCGATGTTGAAGAGGCAGAATGATGTTGGCGTCGATGTTCTTGAAGAGAGGAGGGCTCTTGACACGCAAGGCCACTTCCCAGCCGGGTTTTCCTCTCTCGATCACAGCCTGAAGGCGAATCCTCTCCCTGTCGCGAAGAGTCCTCGTAGAAAACTTACTACAATGGTAACAAGTGTCAGGCTTGTGACTGGAAGGAAGACAAGCGATACACACAGAGTGTGGATCAGAGATGGCCATCTTCTTTCCACAGGATGGACATTTTCGAAAAAGAGCTGGCATTCTGACAGAAAAAGTTTGTTAAATTTTGTCAGAGAATGATAATAAAACACTGCCAGCACAGGAAAATCGCAAAAAACTAAAGAAAACAATTCCTGACAGAAAAGTCAGAAAAAACTGTCGAGCTCAAGCTCCAGGATCCTCATAGAAGGAGCCGGAAAAAGAACTGACCTAACTGTCACCTGTGGTGCATGATGGGAGCAGAGGGTCTCCTGGAGGCCTTAAAGGCAAAGTGTCCAAGTTCTTGGAAGCCTTAAAGGCAAGGTGCCAGTGTTTTACTGTACGGTGATATTTATTCAGCTATGCAGCCTATGGGCCAACTGCCTGCTATTACATGTTTTCTTTTCTGAAAATAAAGGTTTTTCTTGCATAACACTATTACAGTGTATGTTCTCTATTACAGAGTGTATATAGGAGATTGTCTGTACAGGGAAAACCTTTGTAATTTTGGCATTTTGCCTTATTGGAATTTGTTAGGCTGCATATTTATGTATTTATATACATGTATATATGTATGTCGCGGAAGTGCTATGCACTTGTGATCCCCCAACATACTCATATATATATGTATATTTCTATATGCTCCGGGATCCCGCAGATGGGCGGGGATAATTCAGTGCTTATGACTATTGATGAGTATCCCCTGGAAGAGAACTGTAGTTACAAATAAGTAACTAACTTATAATATTCTTTTACCTCAGTACCTTTTTTTTTTAATCGCCTTTATTTAAGAAAACTTGGCTTATTATTCAATCCTGGGTTGGAGGAGGGTATTATTTTCTCACTTTTGGTTGTTTCTTACAGCAGACATTCCAAATTAGAAACTCTTATCTTAAATTTTAAAAAAAAGGTCCGATTTCTCCTGGAAAAATAGAGTTGGTGCACGATTAATGCGATCTCTATTCCCCAACTCAATTTATGGTCTTATTGCCATTGCAGGTTGTTTCTAGTAATAGAACAGTCGGCAGTGCCTCCTTGAGATCACACAGTGCTAAATTGAGAAGTGTATTTCTTTGCTGGAAGAAAAAAAGTTCTCTGGAAATAAATACAAAAAAAAGTCGCGTCCTGCAATATGTTTTCGTTTTTGACATTGTTCATTACATGAAGGATTTTATTTTTATTTTAACAAAGCTAGGTGGTGCTGGTGTCAGTGTGTTCTCTTCTAGGCTGCTCTAAAACGTAAATAAATATCCTGAAGTCCACCTTGTACACACCTGAAAAGAGCTTTCTCCACCTCTTCACCTCCTTGCACAGTCCATGTTGGCTCCAGATAACTTCATGTTGAAGTTTCCCTGAGCAAGAGGCTATCGTGCACAAGTAAAGTGTATTTTCCGCTCTTAAGTCTTCACACTTTAAACCCCTCCTTCTACCAATATAAACGTGTTCTCCTTAAATGGCAAACATTGTGGGTAGAGGACAAAGTGGTTTCTAAAAGCACAGGTTCCTATTTTTTGTATAGAGGACAGAGTTGCGCTGAGAAGAAGCATACCTCCTCAATTCCCGCTTCCATTAGTGCTGGAAGACTCAGGAAGTGGCATTAAGTCTAGTATATAGACACATTATTTATTTATGAAGCTGCATGTTCCATTTTCGTAAAAGCACTGAAACAGATTAATATTTATGCGTCAAGCGTTAAATGCTGCCAGTAGTTTCTAAATGTATACTGTCCATCACAGACATACTGCGAGCATCAGGCCACAGAGGTTGTGTTTGATAAACAGCCCTAGACTTCCCTTAGAAGTATAGTCCTTAATAAGCGGAAGTTACTATAAACATTCAGAACTGCATCTCTAGCCTTTAAATCGCCGAAAAACCTTTGTTATACATTTTGTAGCGCTAAGTTCGGTTCATGTCTAACAAATAGCCTTATTGAGAGGCTTCCTTCGTTCACGCACCCTAGAAGTTAATGCAATCGTTTTGATATGTTAAAACCTGCATTATTATAGTGAGAATGAACTAACTATCCCACCAGTACCGGTTCAAACTGTGTACAATCAATCTTCTGTTTCTTCCACCCCTCTTAGGGGTTTCATAGCCAAGCACCGCTGTAACTGCAAAGTGCTGGCTAGTTATAAATACAAAAGAGTGAGTAATTTGCCGCCTTTAGCTATTTTTGTGCTCCTGGTATATTCAAAATATTTGAAGTAACCAAATCTTTTTATTATAATTTTTATTGGATTTCTGCATAGAGCAATATTAAAAATCATTGGACCATATACCACAGGGCTTTAGACCTCTCTCCCCGGCTCATCCCTTTGTCACACAAGTATCAACCCGGAGCTTTGATGCAACATCCCAGTTCTCCGGTTGTCGGCTGCAGCACAGATATTGCCCCTGCAACTATTCCAAGGTCCCCAGATTTTGTCCCACTTTCGGGGACATCCTCGGTCTTCATAGACTACCCTTTTGGCCACCATGCACCCGTCCATGTGATTCTTCTACCCTCCAAGTTGTGGCACTTGCTCCACACCCCATAATTTAACACTATTGCGTTTTGCTATGGAAAGGCCCAGTGTTACCCATAGTCGGCTCATATGTGGTAGTTCCATCTCCCTCCGTACATTCAGGAGACACCCTTTTGCCGTTAGGGTGAGGGAGGACCCACATACCTAAATTAAGCACTCAACCACTGCTTCCCAGAAGACCTGCAGCTTCAGACAATCCCAACGCATATGGTAGAAGGTGCCCACATCTCGTCTACAATTGACAGTTGTGGCGCTACCCATTTTGAGCAGTATGGTTGGGGAATAGTATGAGCGGTGCAATATTTTCAATTGCATAGGACAGAAGCAAGATCTAATGGCTACTTCTCGAGGGGAGGCCATGCCCTCCACCCATTCTTCATCCTGAAGTTCCCCCCTCCACCCCCCAAGATCGTGTGTCCATCTATCATGTAGGTGTGTTGGTGTATTGGGCAGTATTCTTTCTACATGTTAAAGAGGTGGCCTCGTGTGGCATGTGTTCGTCCAGTAATCGGTCTTCCAGTGGCGCGGATTCTGTGAGTTGCATTTTACAAGTATCGCTGCCTTTAGTGTGTGTCTGATCTGTAGATACCGTTACATTTCCGTGGGAGCCAGCTGCCTGGTACAGCTCTGTGAAGGGCATTACATCCCCAGGCGCCACAGGTCTCCCACCTTGAAGATACCTATGAGATCCCTTTTGTCAATCCCTGGGAGGTCTATTAATGTTCCTAGTGGAGCTGTGTACCTTAAAGGCATGGTTTGTGTAATCTTCCTCTTCCACCCCAGTGATCGGGTGGCCATGTGCCAAATCTGTATTACTATTGTCATTGGCCCAAGGAGTTTCAAGTGCCCGAGGAGACCGAAAGTGCTCTAAGGTACCCTCCTGGCTGCAGCCTCAGCTTGTCCATGCGACAGGCCGGTTTATCCGGATGCCCGAAGGCCCAGGAGTTGATGGATAGTTGCACCACCTAATAGTACTTCTGGATAGCAGGCAATGCCACTCCGTCATCATACCGCCCCCTCCCTCGTGAGATTATGCTGTGCACTCCGCTCTAGGAAATGGAGAGCGGTGAGGAGCTCTGTTCCGTGTTTGGAGTTTATGAAGCAATGTGAGGGAAGTGGAAACGGGTGAGGAGATCGGTACTATGGTTGGGGTTTATCTAGAAAGGCGAGGGAAGTGGAGAGAGGGGAGGAGCTTGGTACCGTGGTTGGGATTTATCCAGCAAGGTGAGGGAAGAGGAGACTGGTGAGGAGCTTGGTACCGTAGTTAGGATTTATTCAGCAAGGTGAGGGAAGAGGAGACTGGTGAGGAGCTTGGTACCGTAGTTAGGATTTATCCAGCAAGGTTAGGGTGTTGGAGAGAGGTGAGAAGCTTGGTACTGGGGTTGGGTTTTATCCAGCAAGGTGAGGGAAGTGGAGAGAGGTGAGGAGCTTGGTACCGTAGTTAGGATTTATCCAGCAAGGTGAGGGAAGAGGAGACTGGTGAGGAGCTTGGTACCGTGGTTAGGATTTATCCAGCAAGGTGAGGGAAGAGGAGACTGGTGAGGAGCTTGGTACCGTAGTTCGGATTTATCCAGCAAGGTGAGGGAAGTGGAGAGAGGTGAGGAGCTCGGTACCGTAGTTAGGATTTATCCAGCAAGGTGAGGGAAGAGGAGACTGGTGAGGAGCTTGGTAACGTAGTTAGGATTTATCCAGCAAGGTGAGGGAAGAGGAGACTGGTGAGGAGCTTGGTACCGTGGTTAGGATTTATCCAGCAAGGTGAGGGAAGAGGAGACTGGTGAGGAGCTTGGTACCGTAGTTCGGATTTATCCAGCAAGGTGAGGGCAGTGGAGAGAGGTGAGGAGCTCGGTACCGTAGTTAGGATTTATCCAGCAAGGTGAGGGAAGAGGAGACTGGTGAGGAGCTTGGTAACGTAGTTAGGATTTATCCAGCAAGGTGAGGGAAGAGGAGACTGGTGAGGAGCTTGGTACCGTAGTTCGGATTTATCCAGCAAGGTGAGGGAAGTGGAGAGAGGTGAGGAGCTCGGTACCGTAGTTAGGATTTATCCAGCAAGGTGAGGGAAGAGGAGACTGGTGAGGAGCTCGGTACCGTGGTTAGGATTTATCCAGCAAGGTGAGGGAAGAGGAGACTGGTTAGGAGCTTGGTACAGTGGTTAGGTTTTATCCAGCAAGGTGAGGGAAGAGGAGACTGGTGAGGAGCTTGGTACCGTAGTTAGGATTTATCCAGCAAGGTGAGGGAAGAGGAGACTGGTGAGGAGCTTGGTACCGTAGTTAGGATTTATCCAGCAAGGTGAGGGAAGAGGAGACTGGTGAGGAGCTTGGTACCGTAGTTAGGATTTATCCAGCAAGGTTAGGGTGTTGGAGAGAGGTGAGAAGCTTGGTACTGGGGTTGGGTTTTATACAGCAAGGTGAGGGAAGTGGAGAGAGGTGAGGAGCTTGGTACTGGGGTTTGGGTTTATGAAGCAAGGTGAAGAAACAAATGACCTTTCCCATACTAACCCAAATGTGTACCGTACATTTTGTGCACAAACTAAAGGTATAAAGTAGACACACTCCAACATGATGCATATCCGAATAAGACCACTATACATATGCTAAGCTGCTGACTTTACCTCGTCCTGCCTGTCTACACCAGCGAGGTTTTTAAAGCTTACTTGTGTGTTGATCCAAGCTCATATATGCACTACCTTTTGACATCCTTGCCCTCGCCACTTTGGTAAGGCATTGAAGTGTAAATCAATCGACGTCCCTTTCATTGTTCGTGCGTTTTTCACTCATCAACACTGCGAAACTAGTGAACCTCATGGAGAGCTCAGCCTCCCTGTGGACCCACTGCTCTGCCTGCTGCATCTAGACACTCCGGAATCTTATGAATTGAAAAAAACCAACGCGTCACCAAACTCTATAACAAAACATGTCCGCTGAAGTGCGCATGTCTAAGTATTTATTTATTTATGCTATAACATTACTAGACCCAAAACGGGTATTGGAGCGCTATGGGTCAGATAATAAGACACTGCCTGGTCTTGGGCACTGCCTTGTTAAGGAACACATTCTTCACTAATGGCATTTCTAATCTTCTGCGTAGTAGTGCTAGCAAGCTGTAGGGACCAGCCTCGCACCCCCTCCCCTCCTCCCCCCCTCTTGAGAAAAGAGAAGGCATGCCCTCACGCGTTACAGGTAAGTGTGTTGTAACATTGTCCTTGTGCAGGCAGTAGCAAAGCCAAGGTGGCCTCACTGATTTGCCCTTTCTGCGTGCCATTGGGCCACTTCTGAACCTCCATCTCCTCTGTGGATGAGCGGAGGGATACTGTAAGGGGAGGAAACAAAGTACATGGCTTGTAAATGAGACCGCGATGGACCGCATCAAGCAGCTATGGACACATCTACCTTTCAGTCCCACCTTCGTCCGGGTCCTTCGGAACTACATTATTTGTACATTTCTTTAATGAACATAGTTATTGTAGTCATCCCCTTTAGAAATAGAAGCACAACGCTCCAGCTTCCCCATAGACGTTTTAAGCTGAGCCCAGAAGCCATCTATATTCACAATTAGACTTAAATGTCTTGTTAATATGCAGTTGTGTGTCCACAATTCCCACATGTCTCAGAACTGGCTCCCTCCTCCATGTAAGAGGGTTGCCTATTGTAATGATCTGTCGTCCCTTTATCCACGAGATTAAGTAGCGCACTCCCAGAGCTCCCTGCCTGTGACTGGTTCTGAAGAGTTCGAAGTGATGAGGGCCTCCGTTAGCAGTGATCAGTGGTTTTCCCTTTATTGCTGGTATCACTACAAGGCAGTAGCAGCTCCTCATCTAACCGCCAGGCCTGCTGCCTCTTCCGAGCTTGCCACACCGTCCCTGTTAGTGTGACTGCCATGGGCATGCTGTTGGGCTAACACTCATGCACCACACTGCCTGAATTGCTCCCTCTGTGGAGTGAGTGAATGGGCGAGGAAAGGACTCCTCTGTAGCCTTCACTCAGGGCGTCCTCCTTCCTCACACGATTGAGGTGACTAAGTAAGTATGGTATGTGGATCACCACATGCACTTCAACATTAATACGACTTTCAGGAGGCCAGTTCTGGCCCTGTAATGCTCTTCTGATTCACAAGTCAGTGCCTCCGTGGCATTGATAGTGGTGGTTGGAACTCGTATCTCTGCCGCTTCGGTATTTACTTCAGAACCTTGAATCTGCTTCCTGCCAGTCTCTGGCAGGAAGCAGATTCCTCTACTTGTCTACTTCCTCTACTTGTGAATATGGTACTAGACACGAGGCCTACTGTGCATATTCCGTATTTAAGTCCTTTTCCTCTGTCGACCCTTGATTGTTGATGAGCACGGAGTTAGTACCTGCTGGAGCTTTAATTCTGGTTTCATCCAGCACTCTGCTCAGTTAACCTCTTCCTCGCCTTTGTAAAAACCCCGAGTTCCTCGTTGGTTCCACCTAGAAGCAGAATATCCCTTGGCTGGAAGGAACATTGGAAGCTTCTCGCTCACACTTTGAAGTTTCCTCCCTCTCTGTTTAGATGAGTTTCCTGGAAGCAACCCTCATTGCATTTGCTCATTGAATATTGGATCATTTTCTTCCCATAATGGTTTTCTCGTAAACCATTAATGGTACAGGCTCCTCCTCTGATCTATAATTGAATAAGCGGAGTCCATTTGAGGTTTTCACAAGAAGTTAGACTGTTGCATTATGTTGTGATAGATTGGACCCTGATGTAATGCTCTCCATTTCTAGCTGACATTTAAGCCAGAGCAAAGACCTGACCACGAAAGAGCTTTGATACGAGTGTTCTCTGGACTTTCTGTAAGGGCGAGTGTGGCATTCTTCCTGGACCTGAAAAGAACGCCTCACAAACCTGCGAGCAAAGAGCTCATGGTGTACTAAAGAAGGGACTCTTAAAGCAAAGCTTCTTAAGGTCGGTCCCTAATTCTTGCAACCCAGATGTGTACAGACCAAGGTACCCGTGTTCTCCTTCTTGAGCCCATGAAGGTTTCTCCACCATGACCTAAAGCTCAGAGCACACTTTGAGAGACTGTAGAGCATTGACTTCATGTCCACCGTGGCTCACTGCTGGTAGTTCCACCACAGATTGGATCCTGCAGCCTTTTCGAGAGTGTACCATCCTCTTACGCACCCAAAGTGATTGAAATGGGCAGAATATGCCATGCATCGCTTTACAAGCAGGATGTAAGCACGTTTGTCATGCTTAAAACGAACACATGTATGTGCTACTTACAGCCCGGAGTTAGAACTAGGTAGATATTTTAACTATGCTTCTTGTTAAACCATTCAACTTTTGCATTCTTTCACCATGCCAATGTCATGATTGGCACCTAATTCATTGCTTCGGGTAAGTGCTGTGCCCCGATGGCTGGTCTAGAAGAGACTGTAAATGGTATGGAGAGAGTGATGCATTAGTCAGTGACTGGTCTAGAGGTGTGACTGTTATTGGTATGGGCAGAGTGGTGCTATACTGAGTGACTGGTCTACAGGTGAAACTGTAAATGGTATACAGACAGTGGTGTAGTAGTGACTGCTGTAGAGGTAAGACTGTACATTCTATGGAGAGAGTCGTGCAGGTATGAGTGACTGATCTAGAAGTGGAGCAATAGTGAGTGACTGGTCTAGGGGGGAGAATGGTGGATGCAGAGAGGTGTCTGAGGGTACATGGACGCCAGAGGTGAGACTGTAAATTCTATTGAGAGAGTGGTGCAGTCATGAGTGACTGGTCTAGAAGTGAGACTGTACATGGTATAGAGTGTGGTGCAGAAGTGAGTGACTGGTCTAGGGAGGAGAATGGTGGATGCAGAGAGGTGTCTGAGGGTACATGGACGCCATAGGTGAGACTTTACATTCTATGGAGAGAGTGGTGCAGTCATGAGTGACTGGTCTAGAAGTGAGACTGTACATGGTATAGAGGGCGGTGCAGTAGTGAGTGACTGGTCTAGAGATGAGACGGTACATGGTATAGAGAGTGGTGCAATACTGAGTGACTGGACTAGAGGTGAGACTGTAAAAGGTATGGAGAGAGTGGTGCTTTAATGAGTGACTGGTCTAGAGGTGAGACTGTAAAAGGTATGGAGAGAGTGGTGCTTTAATGAGTGACTGGTCTAGAGGTGAGACTAAATGCTATGGAGAGAGCGGTGCAATAGTGAGTGACTGGACTAGGGGTGAGAATGGTGGATGCAGAGAGGGTACATGGACGCCAGAGCAGTGCAGTAGTGAGTGACTGGTCTAGAAGTGAGACTGTAAAAGGTATGGAGAGAGTGGTGCAGGAGTGAGTACTAGTCTAGAGGTGACTATAAAAGATATGGAGAGAGCAGTGCAGGAGTGAGTGACTGGTCTAGAAGCGAGACTGTAAATGGTACGGAGAGAGTTGTGCAGGAGTAAGTGACTAGTCTAGAGGTGACTGTAAAAGGTATGTAGAGAGCAGTGCAGGAGTGAGTGACTGGTCTAGAAGCGAGACTGTAAATGGTACGGAGAGAGTTGTGCAGGAGTAAGTGACTAGTCTAGAGGTGACTGTAAAAGGTATGTAGAGAGCAGTGCAGGAGTGAGTGACTGGTCTAGAAGCGAGACTGTAAATGGTACGGAGAGAGTTGTGCAGGAGTAAGTGACTAGTCTAGAGGTGAGACTGTAAAAGGTATTGTAATTGTATTGTAATTGCATTTATATAGCGCTTACTACCCCAGACGAGGTGTTGAAGTGCTTTTTCGGTGAGTAGCACGCTACTCCGGAACCCATAAAGGATTAGTGTTGAATTAGTATAGTGAAATATGAAAGTAATTTGAGTGGTGGATAGGTTAGTCAGTTATTTGGATTCAGAAGGCTAGTGGAGGGATAGAAGAGGGAAAAAGGTTTGCATTTATGTAGCACTTGTTACCCCTGATGGGGTATTGAAGTGCTTTTTTGGCCAGTAGCACGCTACTCTGGAACCTATAAAGAATTAGTGTTGAATTAGTATGGTGAAATATGAAAGTAATTTGAGTGGTGGATATGGAGAGAGTGGTGTAGTAGTGAGCGATTAGTCTAGAGGTGAGACTGTAAAAGGTATGGAGAGAGTGGTGCAGGAGTGAGTGACAGGTGCAGAGAGGTGTAGGAGCATAGACTGGGGAGAAAGTCAATACTGTGAGGATTTGAGAGATGTGAGAATGAGGCACTAGGAGTGAGAGGTAAGAGGTGAGTGATGTTGAGTGAATGCTACGAGTCCGAGGGGGCTGAGAACCAGAAGTGATTGGGGTCTGGGAGCCAGTAGTTAGTGTGTTCAAAGTTAACGAGCGATAGGCTAGATTGTGCATATGTGGGAGAGGTGAGAGTAGGGGGCGCGATGTGGAAGGGGTGGAGCGAGGTGTTAGTGAGGGCTGTAGAGTATGTAGGAGGTTAAACAGAGCTGTGGGTAAACAAAAAGTTGAAACCTTGAGGAATGGGGAGGCAGAGAGTTTCTGACTTTGCCCGATTAGCTTCCATCGGGAGGCGACGAGCTCAGACTCCGTTCAAAACACTGCAGCGAGAGGGACCGAGGGACAAATTAACCCCGAATACTACTTACAAGGTTACTTTTAGCGGGCTTCTAGGAGCGTGCTGAGAGGGCGTGGAGCGGGGTGTCAGCCCGAGGAAGTCCTGCTTCTGGCACGGGACGGGAGCTGCGATGCAGGGAAATAAGTGTGACATGTAATTGTAATTTAGAGCAGGGAATAGCTAGAGGGAAACATTAGTCTTCATTGTTAATTAAAAACATCAACATATACAAATTAGAGCTGAATAGATGGAATGTATTTCTACATGTAGTTAGAAAATACGCAAAGCTGCCATCTACAGGATAAAAGAAACAAGCATTGGCATTGCCAATCGGTCTCGCCATATTACTGCGTGTGTATATGGTATTATGAGTAATAGCACTGCTGTTTTAGTCCTCGCAGATCAGTTGTGGTATTTTGAGTGATAGCACTGCTGTCTCAGTCCTCGCACATTAGTTGTGGTATGTGGAGAGACAGCGCTGCTATGTGTCTCCTCGCATATTACTGTGTGTGTATTTTTAGAGATAGAGCTGCTAGCTTTGTTCTTACGATAAAATACAATTTTGAAAAAAACGGACAAAAAGAAGTTGGGAGCTGGAGATGAAACAACCAAACAACCATTGTCCATTTAAGCACTATATGTGTATGTGGTATCATGAGTGATAGCACTGCTGTCTCAGTCCTTGCAGATTAGTTGTGGTATTTTAAGAATAGCGCTGCTATTTTAATCGTCGCACATCACTTGTGGTATATTGAGAGATAGCGCTGCTGTTTGTTTCCTTGCATATCACTATGTATGTATTTTCACAAATAAAGCTGCTAGCTTTGTTCTTATACATTATTGTATGTGTATGTTTAGAGATAGCGCTGCTATTTATGTCCTTATACAACACTGTGTGTGTATGTAAACGTAAACTTTTTGCACTTTATTAACATGCCTTATTAACATGACGCGCTTGACCTAAAAACATATAGTACAATCTAATGTAATTTTTTTTTAAAACAGAAAAACAGTAAGCTGTTAATTAAAAAAAAAATGTGTATTTCCGTTTGTAATGGATAGCGCATGTTGACCCACCGCTAAAAGAAGGAAGCAAGCAAGCACCAGCAAAAAGGAAAGGCAAGCAGAGGCATCGACAAAAACAAACTTAGGCCATATGAGTACTGCGTGTCTATGTGTTATCTCGAGGGATAGCACACGAGAAAGTACCTATGCGAAGTGTAATTTTTAATAATAATACCAACGCCACATGAAGTACATGCAACAAAATTATATGTATGTATGCAAAACGGACCCAAACTAAGCAGCAGTTCAAAAAGTAGATGCATTTGTACTTGGGAAGCATACAATTAGCAGAGGCTGAAACATTGTTTAATTTATTAACATTATGGGCTTGGCATAAATTGGTGCGTTGGACGGGAGGGATAATTCTTTAGCAATAGAGACAGTGAAAATGGAAACCCTTTAACCAACAGAAACATACAGCCTTTTGAACATATGCATGCTGTTTTCGAAAAGTGTGAAGTACTTAACTGCGGCTCCAAGAAGCAGCTACTTTGAAGGTCTTTGTTTCGTTCTGCTTGTAAAGCACACGATGTGAAGAAGACCTGTGAATGGCTGGGGTGCGGCTTTAACACCAAGCCAAGCAGCAAGTTTGCAATGATGTGTTTGTTCCTACTACAAAAGCATATAATTAAAAGGAGACCAGTGAACTCCTTGACTGCGGCTACAATGAAACAGACGTTAAACCAGACACCAAGTTAGCAAAAAAAAACAAAAAACTGTTTCTATGTGCGTAGGAAGCACCCTGTAGGAAGGAGCTTAAACACATTGGGGCAGATTTACAAGCCCCTTGCGCCACTTTTGCGTCACTTTTCCCATGTTAAAAGTGGCGCAAGGGGCTTGTAAATCTGCCCCTTAGTACTTTCATAATATTAAACGCTTGCCTGAAAAACAACATAAGATAAATAAATGTTAATGTCGATTACACTATGTGTCTGTGTACCTGGGACGCTTTGGATTATTAGCTGTCTGCCAAACTCTCAATCAGGCATTAGATATTACGAAATGACAGCTCACTTAAAGATATTGCATTTATGCACCTCAAACATTTCTGTATAAATCTCACCCAATACCATATATATCAACATTGTAGTTCACATCTTGGCGTGCACCACAATTTACTGGAATAGAGAAGACAGAACCGTATCATATCACAACCCTAGCATATGTGACGATAGTCCTTACCCAGTCACAAACCACACTGTAATGTAGTAGCAAATCTTGACGTTTATCATATCATACACAACCTACTGTCAGTTTGGAGATTTTCATTGTCAATTTAACGGATAAACATGTGCAGCTTCTTGCTCGAGAGAGATGAAATTGTGGATAATGGAATCATCTTCCATGCATACCGCACATTCTACACCCCCCCCCGCTCAAATTGATTGGCATACTAGACACAAGTTGCCATATTCCTTCAAATTCCTCGACAAACATCAAGCTGTTACTTTCCTTGGTGGCATTTCCATTTCAAACACCGTTTAATTCGTAGCCTTTGTGCTGGTGTAAAATACTGCTAGAATCAATATGTCTACTTCTTGAGCTAAATCCCCCAAAATCGACTGCGCTACCTTAAGGAGTGTCCATAGAAACCTCACCAGGTGACCAGACGTGGACTTCTAGATAACGGAGTTATGGGATTTTTGTCCTACTAAGTGCAGAGCAAATCACGCCCTAACGAGAATCGAAAGCTCTGAGGCCATTGGGCCATTGAAGGCACAAGTCTTTTGAGAATTTTTCACATTTCTTTGCAGGCCAACCAACCTCTACAATGGCGGTTGCACGTTCCTCTCTTTACTTTGATTCATCTCCTGAATTACCATGCCCTCTCTGCATACTGCAGAATTTACAGCTTGTTACATTCACAGAGCGCCCCACGAATACATAAACCGCGTCTGGCAGCCGTGCCCGGCATCCTCCGTGATGCTAATTAAAACTGTTGTTTACCTATGCGCAAAGCACTCAGCCGGCATCTGACCAAGCTGCCACCGGGTGCCAGTGGTAATGTCTGTAATGTCTCCCTCTTCTGCCTGGACGCGCAAATAATGCCGACAGAAACCCGCTCTCTGGCTCGGAGAGACCAGTGTGATTCAGCTGCGCGCGCGCCTGTTTGGGAATCGCTTTCATATTTCCTTCTCCTCAAAGCGACGACGTGCACACAAACAAGGGAGGTCAAATTCCTAAGTGGACTGCTTCCGTTAAACGACATGATTTGCTATAATCCTGCCACATAGAGGTAATTTCAGGACTGGAAGGAGACAGGACTAACTCTAAGAATGAAGGAGGTATGAGGCGGCGCCTGCTTGTAATTCGCCTCACCATTGTTCTCTCGGCTCTGAGAAGGCTGCAGGAAACCGCTTCGCCTCTTGTGCTGTCTCTGCCTCCCGATGTGAATTGTGAAAACGCCACTGTTTTGTCACGCATGCGCACGATGTAAGGCATCGCACGCATGCGAGACAGAGTGCGAACTGATCCACCAATCACACGCCAAACAAGCATTTCTTAATGCAATAGGACGCGTTTTTACGCGAAACCTATTGCATTGGAAATGGGAGGGTGGGGGTCAAGGAATGCACGAACTGGAGTGGGGAGGGCTGAAGGGGGTGGGCGAAAAGTCACAGACTGCGGGAGGGGGCGGGGAGGGGGACACAGGGGCAAAAATAGTTTTGGAGTAAAGGGGCCAATAGCCAGGAAGGATATAAATGAAAACATGGCCGTCAGGAGGAGGGACTAACAACCTGAAAACGAATCAAAAAGCAGATTTTAACATTGAAGCCAATGGAAAACATAGACAGAAAGTGGGCGGAGCTTCCCCCCACAATACTGTATACAGCATCTCTCGACGAGACAGCGCATGCGCTGCCTAGCCGAGACCTAAAAAGGAAATCCGAGAGTGACATCGGAGTTCAAAAATGGGCTTAAAACATCGCATTTAGTTCGAAAATAATGCATTACCAATAAAACACGTATGGAATCCATATTAATTACTCTGAAGAAAGCCCTCCAAGTAATTAATGGTTCTAAGATAAACAGATCGAGCCTTTCCCAGAGAGCATGTTTTCAACAAGCATTTGTAATGCAATAGGTCTCGCATTACTGACAGTTTGAGTTATTGGCGTTGCATTATTATTATTTGCAACGCCAATAGGTCAAACTTTCAGTAATGCGAGACCTATTGCATTGCAAATGCTTGTTTAATCTTGATCTTATCTCCAGGATCCCATGACGTTCTTCAGCAGGCCAGTGGCCTGTAAAACAAGCATTTGCAATGCAATAGGTTTCGCATTACTGAAAGTTTGAGTTATTGGCATTGCATTATTATTAGCAACGTCAATAGCTCAAACATTCAGTAATGAGAGACCTACTGCATTTCAAATGCTTGTTTAAGTATAACTAATGATTCTAAACCGTTATACATTTTTTAAACCACACATAATAATCCCTGAAGTTCTTCAGTCGTGATATGGACTAGCTGTTTGTGATCATTTTTGGTAAAAACATTCTAAAATTTTTGATAAATAAACTGTGTTAAAAAGTAACAACATAGGGTGGTATAGAGAGGGACAGGCTGTTGAATTTCTAGGAAGAAGCAAGGCAGAGCAAAGTTAGAAGACTGACTTTTTTTTTTTTCTTCCTTCAGATTTATACAGCAGAAACTCGACCTGAAGGTACTGGAGCACTTTACATGAGCACCAGTTACGTTACACAAGAGCACATTCATTTTTGGTAGGCAGGGAGAGATTAAGTGGTTTGCCCAGGATCACAGGATGCTGAGCCTACGTAGAGGCTGGTAGCTGGTTCCCTAGCTCTAAAGTCGGCAGCTCTAATCATAAGGCAAAGTTCGAGCCGAGCCATGAAAACATTCGGCATGTAAATGATGCATCAGACGTCTTGCAAAAACACCATAAGGCGCCATCCAGCGGATTAGTGCTTTTGCCCTTTAAAAGGTGAACTAGGGAGGGTAAAGTGCATTGGTAGAATGCGATGCTCCGGTGTAATGCCTGCATCTTCAAGCCAATAGAAATTGGAATCTGGTGCCCACATTTCTATCGTTGCAGAAACAAATAGAAAACGAAATACCTTTTTACAAAAGTCTCCAAACAGGATGAAAACGAATTTACATTTTAAATATACAAAAGATACACTATGAACGATATTTTTAAAATAATCAACAACGGTTCTTGTATATCCATGTGCCGTATAATAAAACTAACAATGCATGCACATACAGCGTAGGAAACTTCATTCACCACGCCTTCAGTCATACACAACAGTTTTGTATTTCAGAAAGTAATGCATAAAAATTATATTGTACAGAAGAAATCGGGGCACTGCACACAGGAAAGAAACGGGGACTGACGTTAAATATTTTCATACTGTGAATAAACTTGGATATTTTTGGGCCTGATTGTGTGTCTGATAGGACTTTCATTGTCTCTGGAGGTAGACATGAGGAGGAAATGTTGCAGACACTTTCATTTTGTTTTCATTCAAAAATGTGCTACGGTCTTCAACCCTGTACTGCGGGCTGACCAAGAATCAATAGAAAACGTGGCGCGATTAATTTAGTTTGCCGCATGCATAAGGCGCCTCAACTACCAAGAGATTCTGTTAGTAATGAGGAACGATGTAAGGAGAACATTGTTAGGTCTCGGCCTGCACCAGCGCTTGCGCTGGTCTGGCCGAGAGTTTTAGTAAGCGGGTTTTGGAAGTGCAAACACTGGCTTTCGGCTGGCGACCAGCTTGAGTTCACGATGGCGTGCACGCGCAGCTGCCATCTGTTGTTTCCTATCTCTTCCTCATTTCCTCGTCATGGCTCATTAACTCTCTGGACTCTGATGTTTCAATCGCAGCAACAGCTCACATTACCAACTGAGGGCCCTGGACTACAGTCACATGAAAAACAACAGCGATTAGCATTGAAATGCAAGCTTTTTTTGTCTAGTTAGAAATATTGCTTCGGTGGGTTGATTTCACCTTATATCGCTATTTGTTTTATATTGGGAGTCACAGCCTAATTACCAGTATTTTTGTCTCTCGCTGTTTTTTTAAAAATATTTATTCGCGCAAAGCACAAAGCTATATTTAAGGTTACTTTTTCCGCGTCACTTCTTCACTCTATTTAAACTCCACACCCCCACTCTTATTGTCTCTCTCCTTCTCTCTCTCTCCCTCTCTAATTCTCTCTCTACTTAATTAACTCTCCCCTCTCTATCTTTTTTAGCCTTTCATTCTCTCTCACCCCTTTATCTGTTTCTCTTTCAAACTCCTTCATTCACTCTCTCTCCCCTTCTTTCTCTCTCTCTATCCCGCTCCACTCTTTATTCTATGTACACCCTTTCTCTCTCTCTTTCTCTCTCACCACCCTCTCTAATTGGGCATTATATCTTCACTCTATCTCTCACTCGGCAACACCACAGCATCACTCAGTGCAACCACAGCATCACTCAGTGCAACCACAGCATCAATCAGAGCCAGCACAGCATCAATCAGAGCCAGCACAGAATCACTCAGCACCAACACCACATCTCTCAACGCCATCACAGCATCACTCAACGCCACGCCATCACAGCATCACTCAACGCCACGCCATCACAGCATCACTCAACGCCATCACAGCATCACTCAGCGCCATCACAGCATCGCTCAGCGCCATCACAGCATCGCTCAGCGCCATCACAGCATCGCTCAGCGCCATCACAGCATCGCTCAGCGCCATCACAGCATCGCTCAGCGCCACCACAGCATCGCTCAGCGCCACCACAGCATCGCTCAGCGCCACCACAGCATCGCTCAGCGCCACCACAGCATCGCTCAGCGCCACCACAGCATCGCTCAGCGCCACCACAGCATCGCTCAGCGCCACCACAGCATCGCTCAGCGCCACCACAGCATCGCTCAGCGCCACCACAGCATCGCTCAGCGCCACCACAGCATCGCTCAGCGCCACCACAGCATCGCTCAGCGCCACCACAGCATCGCTCAGCGCCACCACAGCATCGCTCAGCGCCACCACAGCATCGCTCAGCGCCACCACAGCATCGCTCAGCGCCACCACAGCATCGCTCAGCGCCACCACAGCATCACTCAGCGCCACCACAGCATCACTCAGCGCCACCACAGCATCACTCCGCGCCACCACAGCATCACTCAGCGCCACCACAGCATCAATCAGCGCCAGCACAGCATCAATCAGAGCCAACACAACATCACTCAACGCCAACACAGCATCACTCGGTGCAACCACAGCATCACTCGGTGGAACCACAGCATCACTCGGTGGAACCACAGCATCACTCGGTGCAACCACAGCATCACTCGGTGCAACCACAGCATCACTCGGTGCAACCACAGCATCACTCGGTGCAACCACAGCATCACTCGGTGCAACCACAGCATCACTCGGTGCAACCACAGCATCACTCGGTGCAACCACAGCATCACTCGGCGCAACCACAGCATCACTCGGCGCAACCACAGCATCACTCGGCGCAACCACAGCATCACTCGGCGCAACCACAGCATCACTCGGCGCAACCACAGCATCACTCGGCGCAACCACAGCATCACTCGGCGCAACCACAGCATCACTCGGCGCAACCACAGCATCACTCGGCGCAACCACAGCATCACTCGGCGCAACCACAGCATCACTCGGCGCAACCACAGCATCACTCGGCGCAACCACAGCATCACTCGGCGCAACCACAGCATCACTCGGCGCAACCACAGCATCACTCGGCGCAACCACAGCATCACTCGGCGCAACCACAGCATCACTCGGCGCAACCACAGCATCACTCGGCGCCACCACAGCATCACTCGGCGCCACCACAGCATCACTCGGCGCCACCACAGCATCACTCGGCGCCACCACAGCATCACTCGGCGCCACCACAGCATCACTCGGCGCCACCACAGCATCACTCAGCGCCACCACAGCATCACTCAGCGCCACCACAGCATCACTCAGCGCCACCACAGCATCACTCAGCGCCACCACAGCATCACTCAGCGCCACCACAGCATCACTCAGCGCCACCACAGCATCACTCAGCGCCACCACAGCATCACTCAGCGCCACCACAGCATCACTCAGCACCACCACAGCATCACTCAGCGCCAAGACAATATCACTCAGCACCACCACAGTATCACTCAGCAACACCTCAGCCTGCTCTCGGAATCTGGCATCTGTTGATTCTCCCCTAGCGTCTGGCCGCTGCTAGTGTTATAATACAGGTACTAGTTCCCAACCTTCACCCTCCGATTGTTTATGCCCCCTCAAAAAAAAAGCTTTAACAAACAACCATTGCAATAGGCAGAAACAAGTTGCCAGCATTGCAAGAACAAAAGAAAACTGAGGAAATTTTTTATTGTAAATACTTTTTTTAATATGGTCGTTCAGTTTTACATAATGCCTTCTTGGTCATATATAAAGTAACAAAAATGCTTCTGACACTTTTTTATTATAACTTTTCTGCATGCCGCACAGCAGCCACACTTCTCTACAGCACAGCTTGAAGACATTGGCAAAGTCAATAGCTCTGGCTAAACACTTATAAGGCCCCAAAGGCGAGACCTATTGGCTATGCCAATGCTTGTTTATGTCATAGACGTGCCTTATATATTCAGGCTGAAGATGTCACTGGCCACCACGAGAGGCACCTTTGTTTGGTTAGGTGAGCACCAGGCATTGCCCGGCCTTAGTTGTTTATCCGGAATACTCACTGATAGCCCGGCTGTGTGTACATAGGCAAAACAAAGCTGGCAGGGCGTCAGAATAAAAAAGCCTTGGCAAAGCCAAAAGAGCTAACACATAAACAAAGTGCGGTGTCCCTGTAGCGGGCACCGCTCTTATCTTTAAAGAAAAGAAAAAAGGAAGCATGAAGCGCTGTGTCCCTGAAGTGGGCACCACACTGAGCTTTAGAGTAAAAGAAAATCAAGGATTTAGGCACCCGAACTGTAAATTGTGGGTACCAAGAGAGGCCCACAACGAGGCCGGAGAGCAGAACCGGTGCCAGTGTCAATCACTTCATGATATCTGTCGCAGACTAGCAAGGGCCTGCGCCTGGTTCCCAGCAGTATCTACAAGGAAGTAGGCACCTGGACTGTAAACTGTGGGCACCCAGCGGGGACCACAACGAGGCCAGAGCAGCAGAACCGATGCCAGTGTCAATCACGTTATGATATCTGTTCCACACCACCAGGGACCTGCGCCTGGTGCCCAGCAGTGGGGTTTGGACACGGGGACAAGTTGTAGAACCCACTAGAATCGCAAGCGTGGGATACGGGGCTAATTCCGGGGAAGCTCCTTTCCCGGCAATGTGACCTACGCCGGAAACATGCAAACGGTGTCCGCGCGAGTTTACTGGAAGTACAGTGTGGCGACGAGGGGACAGCCTCAGCACGGTTCTATAGCCCATCTGTGGTTGTGTGCCTGCAGTCCCGATGCTAACTTAAAGGAATCTGCTTTACAACCAGGACGTGCACAGGCGTGTGCGCCAGAAACATACAAAAGCTGTCAGTGGAAAGACGGGGGGCACACAGTCCCGAATCACCCAGTTTCCTGTAACTTGGACGGTGCACCAAGTGCGCTAGAGGCGGAAGTGACGCTATGGGAGAGGCTAAATGTGAATCGCAGTCCGGGATGAATGCACACTTGTTGTTACACGTCAACATTAGTTTTTTAAAATTTTTTAAAAATATTTTATTTTCGTATTTTACACGTCAACATTAGTGAGACAAAGTTTTTCGAAGGTAGCGCTTTCACCGCAATATCTCGCCACGAGTTTGATGCTCTTGCCCAATTAGCTATTTAAAACAAGCAGTTCCAAGCCAGTCAGACTCACGGGGTCAGCGCTGCAGCTGCCCAATGCGTGCGTCTCTCGCTCACCTCGTGACCTGGGCTCCACAGACCCTCAGAGAGAGCTTAAAAAGCAGAAGCACTGCGCTCAGCTCCGCGCGTGACAACATGTCAGAACCCAACAAGCGCGTCCGCAAAAGGGAAAGCGACCCGCGCGCCAAATTAATTAAATAAACAAGCGCGGTCCCTAAAGTGAAAGAGGACCGCGCTGCAAATAACAAAAAAAGAGTGCTTACTGACTTATGGAGACCGTGGGTGTAACGCCGTAAGTAAACGATCCAGTCCTGATGGGCCATCCCAAAAGGAGACAGGGCGGTAACAAGGAGGGACTAAGAAGCCTCATTTTCAATCGGAGGCCAGCGTTTACCATACACGATGACGCCAGCCAATGAAAAATAGGGGTGGGGCTTCCACCCCACTTCTAAAACATACCCTAATACAATATGCCTCGCAGAGCGAGCAGCGCATGCGCGCTGCAACGCTAGGTCTGCGAGACCTAAAAAGGGCTTAAATGTTCCCCTCCAGATAACTGCATGAATGGACGCTGCATTTGCGCCTAAAGGGGGTTGGAGGGGCTGCCAGCGAGGAGTGAAGAGATGGCTAGAGCTGGCCAACCAAAAGAATCAATTGGTGATGTCAGCTGGGAAGGAACCAAACACTGAAAGGTGGGACAGATGCCCAATATTAACCAACCAGAGAAAAGGAATTTTCAACAAGCAGCCCAACTAACTAACCAAAAGCGGTGGGCATGTCTAAAGTCCCCGATAACCCATATACCTACTACAGTTATGATTTTTGGGAAACATCAAAAAAAGAAAATCCTGTCTTGGCGAGCAGGTGATTTATATATAGCGACCTGCACTAGCTATAATTATTCACTAGAATTAGGAGTTTGGTTTAACGAAAGAGCAAATCAAGTAGCCCATCTCAAACATCTGCGGCCCAAGGGAGCAGGGGTTATATATAGTCTGAGGCGCTTGAATCAGCATTTGCACAGCCCCACAGCCGAGTCAATCTTAAGGGTCCTACGTGCCAAACTGCTCTAGGCAGTGTCTTATGGTCATCTGGCTTTCCCTGGTAAAATGGATTCATTTCTAGTGAATTATCAAATAATGGCCTATAAGAAAATATTTCCGGCTCCTCCGCATGCAAGGAGGGCGAGGCTGAGACTTGAGCTGTGCCTTGCAAGTGCAGATCTTCACTGTCTAGGAGACTTAATTAAATTCTACATCTACACTCTGCGTGCACTAGCTCAATCCATGAAAGAACAATTGCAATCCGTGTTCACGGACGAACTCTCTCCTTGGTACAGACAGCTGCACTTGGCCATTTCCACACTGAAGATTGAAATTATAAACTTCTCTAATCCAATTATTCCCTTGTCAACGTGGAAAAAAACGATAAAAGCCAAATTGGAATGGACCACCTCCTTCCTCGACGGCAGAACCCAGAGAGTCCGCCTCCCACCTTTCCGATCCGAAGCCTCCGAGATCATCTGCGGCGTACCCCAGGGATCTTCCCTCAGCCCAACACTGTTCAACATCGCCCCGCTCGCACGCATCGCCAGACAGCACGACCTCAACATTATCTCCTACGCCGACGACACTCAACTGATCCTCTCCCTCACCAAGGACCCCCTCGCCGCCAAATCCAATCTCCATGAAGGAATAAAGGCCGTCGCAGATTGGATGAAGATCAGCCGACTGAAGCTGAACACGGCCAAGACAGAGGTCCTCATCCTCGGCTCCAACCCCTCAGCCTGGGACGACTCCTGGTGGCCAACGACGCTGGGAGCAGCCCCGACACCCACCGACCACGCACGCAACCTGGGAGTCATCCTCGACTCAACGCTCTCCATGGCCAAGCAAGTCAACGCAGTCTCCTCCTTCTGCTTCAACACCCTCCGCATGCTTCGCAAGATCTACAGGTGGATCCCGACAGATACAAGAAGAACAGTCACCCAGGCCCTAGTCAGTAGCAGACTTGACTATGGGAACGCCCTCTACGCGGGAACCCCGGCCAAGCTCATCAAGCGACTGCAACGCATACAAAACGCCTCCGCACACCTGATCCTCGACGTACCACGCCACAGCCACATCACCCCCCACCTGAGGAACCTGCACTGGCTCCCCGTCGACAGGAGAATCTCCTTCAAACTCCTCATCCACACACGAGGCACTCCACAAGACTGGCCCAGCCTACCTCAACAGACGACTCTTCTTCTACGTCCCCAACCGCCAGCTCCGCTCCGCCGACCTCTCCCTCGCCACCGTCCCTCGCATTCGAAGAACAACCACCGGCGGCAGATCCTTCTCACACCTCGCCGCCAAGACCTGGAACACCCTTCCACTAAGCCTATGACAGACCCAAGACCTGCTGACCTTCAGGAGGCTACTCAAGACCTGGCTGTTCGACCAGTAGCAGCACCCCCCGCCCCCCTTTTCTCTCCCCAGCGCCTTGAGACCCTCGCGGGTAAGTAGTGCGCTCTACAAATTCTGTGATTGATTGATTGAAATTACTTTAGTGTCATTTGAGAGAGACATTGCTCGGCTTCCCAAAAAAAAAACCACTTTTTACAGCTCTGGATGCCTTGTATATTAAGGGGAAACCTCAACCATATTTTAATTATTCTCTCCAATCACAGACTCGTAATAACATTATTTATATGAGGCTGTTAGCCCTTCCAATTCATGATTTTAACCCACTGTGGGCTCGGAGGAACGCTCAGCTAACTTGTAGGCTCTGCAATTATCCACATGAGTCCTGGTTACATCTGCTATGTTGTTGCCCTCATCTTGCCAACGATCGCCGACGTCTATTGATCCCAGTCTATCGGGAAAAGTTACTGAGACATTGTAGGGAAGCATCTGATTTGTGCTTCAGTAATAATTCAGCCCAAGTTCTAGCAAGGGCTGGGAAGTTTGTTAACATTATTTTAACTGCACTGCATAATGCCCAGCACTAAGAAATAGACAAGTTCCATTCTTATTGCACAAATGAACGTTGATGAAAGTTAACTATTAGTAATAAGCATTGTGATACTTTTGTCATTGTCTTTCACACTATACACTTCCCTTTGGACCAAACGGCTAATTGCGATATATTGCCATCAACCTGAAATGCTGCTTTTGGAATTGACATTTATTTCGTATTGCCAGATTTTATAAATGTGTATACAATTTTTAATTCTTAAATTTTATTAAGTATCAATATGATGTTTGTATGTTACGGTTTTAATTAACTGTATAATAAAAAAAATATATATATATATACCTACTACAGCTTGCCTTGCAGAGCCCTGGCTCGACCTAAAAACCAGGGAGTGTGAACTAGGGTTATTGCATTTTCTTATCTTGCTAAAGAAACCCTGTCCAGCACGCCCCCTCCACTCCTCCCCTCCCCCATCTGAAAAGATGTATATTGACACAAGATGCACTCAGTGACGTTTTACGCCATGGGCAAAGTGGGCTGTAGCCCAGGGCCCCATTCTTATAGGGGCCCCCCTGAGAAAGCAATCACTGTTCTGAAGAGAGTCTTGCCCTGATGGCCTTGAATAATTCATAAACGGATTGTTTTAAGCACTATTTTCCTTTAATTTAGTTTTAATGTGGATGATATGTGAGAGCCTATTTTAGAAAGTTTGCTAAGAAATGTTGTTTGTTTCATGCACCAACCATAAAAAAAGTTTATTTAAGATCACAATAGGGCCTCACATATGATAAATGGGAGGGTGTCGGAGATTATATGCAGTAATATTAAACTGCTGCTGTGTTACAATATTGAAAGTACAAGTCACTATTCCTGAATATTAGATGGAAACAACATTTAGAATTTGGACGAGTGTGCCTGTGTACTGTCAGTGACTGGGCAAAAGAGGGTATGAAAAATTGAAATTGAATCATAAATTCAAAGCTGTTCTGAACATGGGCCCCCAAAATACATTTGGCTCCGGGCCTCAGAATCCTTAAGATGTCCCTGGATACACTTTTGCTGTTCTAATGAATGGCAGCTTAACTTGTCTGCTTTGCTGTTCTACAAATCTCGAATATGAATTGCCATTAAATGAGTGCAACTGTATCACATCAAATGCCAGGTATTCTGAGCTTCCTGAGAAAGAACTCTCCTTGCCCTGCTTGTTGAGGTTGTGCATAAAGCACATGTCGGTCTGCAGAAGTAAGGGACTCACCTTGATCACTGGCAAGAATAACTTCAAAGCTACATACCCCGGTCTCAACTCCAGAATGTTTATCTGATAGAACTTCTCAGTCGTTGACTAAACTCCTTGAGTTCCTATTGGTGCAGCCCAACCATCCAGAGGTTCGTCTGTCGCTACAGTCTGAAGGAATTTGTGGATGAAACGGAACATCTGTCACCAAGTTCTTTATCCACCACCACCATATGAGCGATTCTTAAGTCTCTGGAAGACACCTGTATCTTGGTGTAATTTTCTAAGACATTCCAGTAGAGGTCTCGAAGTTTTACTTCTCCTACAATAACAATACAAGAGGCCATGGAGCCCAGGAGCGGGAGAACATTTGTCTGACCTTTGGATATTGTGTCAGATGAAGTTGAAGGCATTTCTGGTGTAAAGATAGAAGCCTCTCTTGCAAAAGAGGCGCTCTTCCTGACTTGTCTGGATTTGCTCCCAAGTAATCAGTCCGTTAAGTCGAATCGAGAGTTGATTTGTTTTTAAGTTGATGTGAAGTATTCGCCTGTCTATTCAACTGAAGAGCACTCAGAATTACTCCAGTATTGGAGCTTTCATAGATTCCCATGCTTGGAATCCTTCCCCGTCGTCGAGATGGGAGCCTCGGTAAATATATATATATATATATATATATATATATATATATATAACAGTAGTAAATAACCATTACAAAAGAGAAACAGGCCTAATCCCATTTTGTAGTCAGACCATGTCTTTTTGTAAAAGAGACCAAAAGACTCATTAGCCAATCAGAGCCGCCTCACCCTTAGAACCCTGGTGAAAGAACCTCAGCTCCTCAGATTTTCTACCGCACGTTGTGCAGAAGGGAGTCTCCTTGAGCTCTGCTCTATTTCGACTATTTCTTACACTTTTCAGCTGTTTTCTTCAGGTTTTCTTGGTGAAATGTCTGAGAAAGGAAAGAAAGGGTTATTTAAGGCTTGTTCCACTTGTGGAAAAAGAGGCTCTATGTGGAGGATAGGCACAAGGACTGTATATACTGCCTATACCCGGACCACAAGGCGGCGGAGTGCAAGATTTGCCGCACTTTCTCAACTAAGACTCTCCGGGATCGTGAGGGTCGTCTACTTACCTGGCTTCACAAGTTAAAGTCAAGGAAAGAGTCGGTGTCCAGTGACAGCGAGGACGCTTCTTCCGCAGTTTCTTCCAGAAGGTCAGTCAAGAGGGGTAGGGGTTCCCCTTCATCATCTCTGGGTCACCCCTCTAAGGCCTCAAAGAAGACCCCAAAGGAGTCTGAGGGCCAAGGTTCCATGAAATCTCCTCACTGCGGTGTAAAGGAGAGGGAGGAACCATTATCTTCATCTGCGACTCTCCCTGGCAAGGAGAAACCTTTGAAGAAGCCTTCTTCACATTCTTCGGAGAAGAGTTCCCATTCGTCGACTATGCGTAAACCCTCGTCGACGAAAACGCAAAAATCACAGGTTAAAAATGTTCCTGTGTCGACTCCGTCTCTTTTCCCAGTGTCGACGGGCTCGTCGACGAGCACATCTACAGCACCGTCGACGGCGGTGTCGACGAAGACGGCGTCTACAGTTCCGTCTACCACTGTGGCGTCGACGACGAGAGTGTCGACGATGACGACTGCAACAGTGATGACGACATCAGCAGGGGTGTGCCTTATCTCGTCGACGACAGGTTCGACGACGCCCATCGTCTCGTCGACGATCAGCTCGTCATCGAGGATGTCGACGCTGGTTCCATCAACTTTCTCGTCGACGGTGCCCCCGTCGACGATGATGTCACCGACGACGGTTTTGACCTCCACGTCGACGAGACCGTCGACGACGGTTTTCACCTCCACGTCGACGAGACCGTCGACGACGTCGTCGACTGGGAAAATTTCAATTTCCATTAAAAGAAAAGGGGTTGCGCCGGAGAGGCTTTCACCCAGGACAGTGGATCCCTTACCACCTGCATTATTATTGGAGGAGGAAGAGGACTCTTATGGTGAGGACAGTCAATTTGGCTATGCTAACAGCCCATCTCAGCTTCTAGTGAAATGTCAAGAAACTGATTCTGAGGGTGAATACTGCCAGGAACAAGTTTCTATACATCATCAATATCCACAACAGGAGGATGTTCAGCAACAGATGGTTTCTGTTCCCACCTCTCTGTTATCGGACTTACAGGGGATGCTTCTTGACTATCGTCAGAGGTTGTCTTCGCTTCCTCCGCAACCTATTCTCCTACCACAAACTGTGCATACTCCTCAACCCATGGTGATAGTTTCACCACCTCCAATGACTCATCCACAAATTCAAACGGAGGCAGTCCCTCAACTTCAGGATGTTTCTTCTGATGAGGAAGAAGGTGAGCTTGTGCAAACGGATCAGGGAGAGGAGTGGGACGATTACGTGATCCCTGATCCCGCTTCTCCAATTCCTGCTCCTGTGGATTCCCTCCGGCTGATATAGGGGTTTTCACAAGCTAATGGAAAGGGCTTCGTTACGTTTTGAACTTCCTATGCCATCTGTTCAAACGGAGTGTTTCCTATATGATTTTAAGGAGCCGGGTAGGAGGATGATACGTTCCATTCCCATTGTAAATCATGTATGGGAAGAGGGGATAAGGACCATGAAGAATCCAGCTACAGTGGTCCCAGTCCTACCACGGCTAGACAAAAAATATAAAGCTTCTGAGGACAGCCCAGCTTCGTTGACTGGTCAACCAAAGCCAGATTCAGTGATTTCCCAGGCAGCGCAGAGGAAATCTAAGAATCCTTCAGTACCTCTGACCACACCACCGGACAAGGAAGGCAGACGCCTAGACAATGCAGGGAAACGATTTTCCTCTATGGCGAGTCTGGTTATTAGGGCTGCTAATGCATTAGCGATACTTGGCCGATACGACCGCCAATTGTGGTGCGACCTTTCGCCTTACCTTGATCAATTGCCTGATACAGCTAAGTCTGAAGCGAAAAAGATCCTGCATGAAGGAGAGCTAACATCAGCAGAGATTATAGACTGTGCGATGGACATAGCTACGACATCTTTCCGCTCTTTGGCAGGGGCAGCTGTGCTTCGTCGACAAGGTTGGCTCAAAGCAACTTGGTTCCGGCCAGCGGTTCAGAATAAGATCCTGGACCTCCCATTTGACGGGGAAGCTTTGTTTGGGAAGCACATAGATGATGCTCTCCAAGACATTAAAAAAGACACTGAGACGGCTAGGTCGTTGGGACCCTTCAGTATCGGAATGTCCCTTTTCGGGGAGCAAGAGGCAGGGGTTCTCCCTCATATAGAGGATCCTATCAGCAACAGAGATATTCCTCGTATGCTCCCGCATCCCAATCTTACCGGCCTTCTTACAACCAGAAACAACAAGGCCAGACGTCATCTTTCTCCAGATCCAATTATAGGGGAAGACAGAATCGTCAGGGACGAGGCGCCTCTAAGAGGCAGTAGCGGCGACCTGGCTCTTTGCGCTGTGCCCTCCTCCTCCTCGAAGACATCTGTAGGAGGCAGGGTTTCTCTTTACCTTCAAAACTGGCAACGGATTACATCAGACCGTTGGGTCCTAAACATCATTCAGAGTGGCCACACCCTGGAGTTCATTCATCTACCACCATCCAGAGCTCCTCCCGCCTCCTCCATGAAACATCTGCGTCTTCTCCGGCTCGAAGTTCATCAACTGCTGATCAAAGGGGCAGTAGAGCCAGTTCCTTTCTCTCAGAGGAGCAAGGGTTTCTATTCCAGGTTTTTCCTGGTAAGGAAGACATTGGAAAAATGGCGGCCGATTCTCGACCTCAGGGAGCTCAACACTTATCTCACAAAACAATCCTTTCGGATGGTATCTCTCCAGGACATTCTGCGTCTTCTCAACACTGGGGATTTTATGGCCACTCTCGATCTCGAGGATGCGTATTTCCATATACCCATCCATCGGGCCCACAGAAGGTTTCTTCGGTTTACAGTCGCCAAGAGCCATTTTCAATTCAAGGTGCTTCCATTTGGCCTTCGCTCAGCTCCGAGAGTCTTCTCCAAGGTGCTTGCACCGGTAGCGGCATTTCTCAGGAAACATCATTTCCAAGTCTTTCCCTACCTGGACGACTGGTTGCTAAAGGCCCCTTCCAGGGGGCAGCAGCAGAGGCGGTCGCCTCTTGCACCTGCCTCTTCTCCAATCTGGGCTTGACTCTAAACACCACCAAATCTTATCTTCGCCCTTCCAGGAAGGTTCAGTTTCTGGGAGCGATTTTAAACACATCTCTCAGCAAGGTTTTTCCCTCTCTAGAGCGACAAAGAAATCTAATCTCAATGGGCCACCTAGTGCGAAGAAAAAAGTATCTTTCTGTTCGCCTCTACAAGTCCCTGCTGGGTATGATGTCCTCCTGCATTCCATTGATACCTCACTGCAGATTGCGAATGCGTCCCTGCAGGAGCTTCTGGATTTACAGTGGAAACAAGTGAGCGGATCCTTCAACGACAAGATTCGGATCACTCAGGACATGCGCCAGGCCATTCGATGGTGGACAAAACAAGAGCATTTGTCCCAAGGTCTATCCTTCGTAACCGCTCCAACACCTCAAGTGGTAACTACGGATGCGTCACTGGAGGGCTGGGGCGCAGTTTTGCAGGATCTGCAGGTCAGTGGTCACTGGCTTCCAGAACATCGCCTCCTTCACATCAACCTCTTAGAGTTGACAGCGATTCGTCTAGCTCTTCAAGCTTTTCTTCCAAGGTTGCAGGGTCTGTCGGTACTTGTCCGGACGGACAACACCACAGCCATGCACTACATCAACAAGGAGGGCGGCACCAGGTCTCTGCCATTGTCACAAGAAGCCCAAATAATCTGGGAGTGGGCGATCTGTCAGGGAATTTCTCTGAAAGCAGAACATTTGCCAGGAGTACTGAACGACAAGGCGGACAGACTCAGCAGGCTGAAGTCTGTCACACACGAGTGGGAACTGGATCAGACAACGCTGGAGAGGGTTTTTCGCCAGTGGGGCAGACCTTCCATAGACCTGTTTGCCACACCAGAAAACAGGAAATGCCAGTGCTACGCCAGCAAGCTGCACCATCGAGGGTCACTGGGGAATGCGCTTTCGATAGCCTGGTCAGGCGCATTTGTCTACGCCTTTCCCCCATTCCGCTAATTCCCAGAGTACTCAAGAAGATGAAAGTGGAAGGATGCAAGATGATCCTAATAGCTCCTGCCTGGCCGCGGCAGTTTTGGTTCACCGAACTTCACCTTCTCTCCTTGGACCATCCTCTTCCACTGCGACCAATTCCTCACCTTCTTACAATGTCTCAGGGTCAGATACTACACCCGGATCCTCGCTCGTTACAGCTCACAGCATGGCTCCTGAAGAGCGGGAATTTCTTCACTTAAATCTTCCAGAGGAGGTTAAAGATGTTCTTTCACAAGCAAGAGCTCCTTCCACGAACAGGACCTACCGCTTAAAATGGAAGCGTTTTAGCATATGGTGTCTAAGCAATAATTTGGATCCTTTCTTATCACAACCACACCAGGTCCTTCCGTATTTCCTGGCCTTGGCTAGGGCAGGTTTGGCTCATTCCTCCATTAAGGTGCACTTAGCAGCAATTTCTCGTTTTCGACGCACGTCTTCTGGGCCTTCTCTTTGGTCAAGCAGAATTGTCAAACAGTTTCTTAAGGGCCTCTTCAGGGTGTTTCCGCCAGTGAAGCCTCCACCGCCTTCGTGGCAACTAAATTTGGTTCTTTCTCAACTTATGAGGCATCCATTCGAACCGATTCATCGGTCAGATCTCAAGTTTCTCTCCTGGAAGGTCGCTCTGTTGTTGGCCCTCACTTCAGCCAGGAGGATAGGAGAATTACAAGCTCTTACAATTCAGGAACCCTTCCTTCAGTTCAAGGGAAATACTGTCATCTTGAGAACTAATCCAAAATTTATTCCTAAAGTACCTTCTTCTTTTCATCTCAACGAACCAGTGATCCTTAAAGCTTTTTTTCCTCAGCCTACTTCACCGGCCGAGAGAGCTCTTCACTCTCTGGATCTACAAAGATGTTTAAAATTTTACTTGGATCGAACTAAGTCCTTCCGCAAATCTTCACAGCTTTTTGTATCATATAGCGCTCCCCGCAAGGGATTTCCCATTTCCAAACAGGGGATATCTCGCTGGGTTGTGAGCGCTATTCGATACTGTCACACAGCAGCGGGCAAACCCCTGGAGGTTGTTGTCCGAGCACATTCGACAAGATCTATGGCATCTTCAGTGGCCTTGTTTGCTGGGGTCCAGATCAAGGACATTTGTAGGGCTGCAACTTGGAGCAGCACTCACACCTTTACAAAGCATTACTGCCTGGAGTCATCACTTCAAGACGACGCGGCGGTTGGACAGGCAGTCCTGAGGAACCTCTTCCAATGAGTGGTGAGCTTTCCCTTGCTTCCCTCCTTCCTTCTTTTATCTGCTTTATACGCATTTTCTCTTGTTTATAAATGCACTAACTTATCCATGCCTTTGGCTGGTTTTAAAAGATATATTTAGAGAATGTTTTTTCAGACAGGTAATGTCTTATGGAAAATGTGTATCCTTACTGCTAGCTACTCTGATTCCAAGCATGGGAATCTATGAAAGCTCCAATACTGGAGTAAGAAAACAAGTTACTTACCTGTAACTTTGGTTCTCCAGTATTGGAAGCTTTCATAGATTCCCATGCGACCCACCCTCCTCCCCTGGGAAAGCTCAGCCTCTCTCTGTGTATGTTTTCACAACGTATACGAAAATCTGAGGAGCTGAGGTTCTTTCACCAGGGTTCTAAGGGGTGAGGCGGCTCTGATTGGCTAATGAGTCTTTTTGGTCTCTTTTACAAAAAGACATGGTCTGACTACAAAATGGGATTAGGCCTAGGCCTGTTTCTCTTTGTAATGGTTATTTACTACTGTTATATATATATATATATATATATATATATATATATATATATATATATTTACCGAGGCTCCCATCTCGACGACGGGGAATGATTCCAAGCATGGGAATCTATGAAAGCTTCCAATACTGGAGAACCAAAGTTACAGGTAAGTAACTTGTTTTCTTCTCTGAAATGATTTAGCCATTGTAAAGAAGTTGCCAAGTTATAGCTAAATGAAGACATCTTTTCCCCCCAAAAAAGAAAGCCAGAACAATTGCCATGACTTTAAAAAAAAAAAATGCTCTGGGAGATATTATTGCCAAAGTCGGTGTCTTTCATTCGAAATGCTTGTTGCCAACATCGAACTGTTAGAAATTCTGGTGTTTGTAGCAGATTGGTACATAGGAATAAGAATCGTGCACATCCAAGGCACACATTAGAGCTTACTGTTAAAGAACTAGGAAACTTTGATAGATTACAAACATTCAAATAGTTTTCTTCAGGGCCCATTTGTTTGCTCTTTTCAACTTTAAATTGGTTGAAGGTCTTGTTTGGACCCTTTTTCCTGGGTCACAAAATAGCAAGAATAAACTCCATTGTTCCCTTCATGTTTTGGAATTGGCTTTTTCTCCAGTAAGCAACTTGTTTTTTTCAGTCAAGTGATCCAGCATCACAGGATTATTACCTTTCTATAGTAATTGAGGGGGAGAAGAAATAAACCTCAATCAGGTGACTTGTAAAGCGCTACTACTCACCCGTACGGGTATCAAGGCGCTTGGGAGCGGGTGGGGGGTTGACTGCTAGTTCGTCGAAGGTGCTGTGGTTCAGTCAAAGAGCCAGGTCTTCAGGTCCTTCCTGAATTGAGGCAGTGACGGTGATTGCCTAAGGTGGAGAGGGAGGATGTTCCAGGTCTTTGCTGCGAGGTAGGAGAAGGATCTTCCTCCAGCCGTGGTCTTGCGGATACGTGGGACGGTAGCCAGGGCCAGTTGGGTGGAGCAGAGGTCTTTGGTGGGTGCTTGGAATGCGAGGCAGTGGTTAAGGTACGCAGGTCCCGCGTCGTGTAGGGCTTTTTAGGAGTGTGTGAGGAGCTTGAAGGTGATTCTTTTGTTGACTGGGTGCCAGTGGAGGTCTCTCAGGTGACCGGTGATGTGGATGCGGCGGGGGATGTTGAGGATAAGTCTGGCAGAGACGTTCTGAAGTTTCTTGAGGAGTTTCTGGGTGATGCGTAGAGTGTATTGCCATAGTAGATTCTGCTGCTGATGAGCGCGTCGGTGACCGTCTTTCTGTACATGATTTTGTATCCATTCTGTGCAATATTTAGCACTCTCGAAACCTTTGTGATCTTTTGCTATGCCGGCAGAAATGTGGAAATAGTCCTATCTTCTGTGATGCAAAAGGGTTGCTTGATGGAGTCACTCTTTTATGGGTGATTTCCGAGTGGTAGCTGAAGGTTGTTGACTATTTCCCTCTTCCTCGGGCAGAATTCCGTCTCCGAATAGATGGCGTTTGTTGTTGCTGCTTCTGTTACCGCAGCGGTCTCTTTCAGAACGCAATACAGGAAATTTGCTTGCATCATACATAGCCACAAAACTGGACTTTTGCAAATTCTTTTCTCTTTTGAGACCCTGCAGATTTTAGGGTTCCCGCTTCAGTATGCATCCTGTGCACCTCCCATCTGCTTGCGACCCAAACAGCAAGGAACCAGTAAAAGATAGTTCCAATACCATATATTGTGCTGGTGCTGTCAGAGATGTTAACCTTAGGCATGAAGAACCTCTGATGGATACTGCATGGCAGATGTTAGCAGTAGCCAGATCACCCATGTCCCTTGCCAGACCAAAAGTGCTATCAGAAGAGAAAGAGCATTCTTTCTAGAGGAAATCCTCTTTGGTTTCTTGAAAGATGTACCCCAAACTGGTACACTGAATCCCACAAGGATCGATTATTTCGGCTGACGAAGGCGGAAGTACTTGATGGGTAAAATCTCTATTATTGGTTCCAAAAGTTCTGTAACTAAATGGAGTATGGGGCGAGCTCTGTATAGTCCTCAAAATCATCAAAGGTTGTACTTCTGGTGTTACTGTCTTGGTATTCAACTTCCTCCTAGTCCTATTGGGAAGTTTGTCGAAAGATATAATGTTGTCCATGGGTGAAACTCTTGTTGCACACTGTAAAGACCCTCGAGAAAGAGCCCTCCATTTTTTTTATAGAGGAAATGGAGCCAAAATCTGAGACAGAATGGAGTTGGATCCTGACCCTCCTTGAAACAGGTAATGACGATGTCTGGATTGTCCACATTGAGAGTGCTCCACATCTACCTCTCTTCTGTGATAATGAAGGAGACTTAACTCCTCTTGGAGTCTCTCCTGTCAATATCGGATTGTGCTGCTCTTGAGATTCTTGTGCTTGTATCTCGAATGATGGGAAGCAATGTGAAGCCCTCTACAGCGTATTAGATGTTGCAGGAAGTTGCACTGCAGTCTTTCTCAGAAGCAGGGTCAACCACCTCATCTATTGACAGTTGTGGAGAACCTGGAGGAGTTAAATGACTCTTCTTCTAGAAATAAATAGGGGATCCATCTCTATTCAGAGATGGCAGAATCCTGACTACCCTGATCCTTCCAATGTAGAAATATCTCTCAAAGTTTAAAAAAGTGCTTCAGCATCAACATAGAATTGAAAATGATTGCTTCGAAGAAAACCGGGAGGACTGCTGACTTCCAGAAGCTGCTCGTTCATCTTCTCAAGTGGCAGAAGCCTTTCATGAGAGATAGGAAACAGCCCTTCTCACTAGTGCCTCAGTTCGATTAGATCACAGAAGAGGTCCTCTTTCCAATTTTGCCTTTTTTTAGTCCTGAGGCTAAAAACATATTTTTTTTGGTGGGAAAAGTGTTTATGCCCATAACATCTAGGATTACTCTGGACATGCACGCACTGTGATGAAGCTATAGCTCTCAAATTTATACATGTCGGATATAAGTAGATCCTCTAGGCTTGTACTTTACATTGGAGCTCTTGATGTGTATAAAATATGAAAAACAAAGCTACAAGTACCAGAATGCAAAGTAAAAAAAAAACTGGGGTAATCATGCTTGACATTAGGTAACTTAGAATTGTGTAGCTAATAACTGAACACAGACTGAGCTGAATCCTCAACTACCAATCTAACCCTGTCTCTTTTCCCACCACAAAACTATTCAATCTTTGTCACCAAACTATGCTTTGATGCTCAGATCAATGCAGTGACCTCTGGGGGCTATTTTATGTTACGGGTCCTCAAAAAAATCCTCCCTTTCATTCCAACCGACCTTCAGAAGACCATATTGCTGGCCCTCATTGGCTCTAAGCTGGACTACTGCAATGCCCTTTATCTTGGCACTTTGAAATATCTGGTAAAAAATTGCAGTCTCTACAGAATGCGGTAGCCAGAACCCTTCTGAATATCCCCAAGTTTAAACCAGTATCTCATCTATTACAGGGCCTTCTTTGGCTACCGGTGGAGAAGAGAATCTCATTTAAAACTCTGTGCCTAATGCACAAGGCTGTCCATGGTACTGGCCCCCTCTATTTCCAGGAGCGAATTTCCTGGTATGCGCCCACTAGAACGCTCAGATCTAGTTCGGCGCATAAGGTCCTGATTCCCAGAGTTAAACGAGTAAACTGGGGCGGCAGAACACTGACCTTCCGGGGGCGGGGGGGTGTTATGGAACTCCCTTCCTCTTGCCCTCCGATCCCAACACAGCTTGCAGCTATTCAGAAAGCAGCTAAAGACTTGGCTTTTTCCGCTGGTAAATAACAAGGTCACTCAGACCTAACTCGGTTGATGCTCCTTCCTCAGTCCTTGATTCGCCTAGCGCTAAGACACCTTCGGGTATTGCGCGCTCTATAAATCTATTTCATTCATTCATTCAATCCAGCAGGTACCATGAACTCATAGCTGTCTTCGCATTGGGCTTTACGTCCTTTTCCCAGTTGCGATGACCCTTAGTTATCCTCTTCTTGGTAACTCTGATTTTTTTAATTGACATTTACAGTCCAAATTTGAAAATATTTCTCTTGTTTATCACTGTACAGAACTGGTGTCTTAATACAAAAAAGGTGACAACAGCACGTTTACTGTACATTAGACACCTGGCTACAAACCTATAGGAAAAAATGTATTGTCTAAAGTGTGCCACCCCCGTACTGCTTGCAGAAGTCTAAATAAGAACTCCCAAACAGACTAAGAAACCTATGCTATAATCTTGGCTGCTTATGAGTAGTAAGTGACCTGAAAGTCTCTAAAATTCTGGAACGCTCTCCAGCTGTCCCTCATGGGAAAAGTAGCAGTAGCAAAAATGATTTTCTTGCCACACTGCCTCTACATATTGCAGAGCGCTCGATATGAGATCCCAAAAAGACATTTACTCATCTGGACAAATTACTAGTTTAATTATTCTGGGCAGGAAAAAGATGCAGAGTCAAACTGGCCATGCTCAAAAGAGAATGGGAATGAAGTATAGTGGCTAGATGATAATGACAATTGGGAAAAAAGACTCTTGCGGAGTACACAAAAGAATATCCCACTACATGTGCTGTTGATGATGTTGTGTAAACTAAGTCTATAAGGTGAGTTCTACAACACCGGACTTTCCAACCCACGGATGTCTGAACTTAGATCAGTGCACCAATGCTTTTAAATGAACGTCCGGGTGTGTAGCCCCACTCAACTCTGTTTGATGTATTTTCAGTGTTTTCTCTGTCACTGTCATTCCCGTAAAGGTTTCAGGGACGTAGTGGTAATTCAAACCCAATTTCAACCATTCGCATATCACAATCGAGCTCTGCGCTAAGTTTTAAACCCTTTATGGTTAAAAAGTGTTTATTTCAGCATTTTAATTCTGTTTAGCTTAGCACATGAAAAGTAACCACACAGAATATGATTAATTTAGCAGTGAGGTACATGACCAACAATGTAAATAATATGAACATTTCCAACATAGTAAGAAAGTCATTTAGCAACCTGACGCCTACTTCTATGCATTACACTACTAGAGCATGCAGTAGAGTAACTTGCATGTCCAGTTTCTCTGGAGACAATGTACTGTATACTGGTTTACAGCAAAGTGCTGTGGTTAACCCGGAAGGCTGAAGTGTTTCTCCTGAAAGGAAAACGCATGTAGCTCCAAAGGAAAACACATGTAGCTCCGCTCTTCTCCTCTCCGCGCGGTATCGGCATTCAGCATGCAACTGGAGGCTGCGGCAGCATGTCGATCTGGCAGGGTCTGTCGGGAGAATCTCCGATAGAATGTGTTGCGATAATGTAGGGCAAAGACTGCTCTGATTTGATGGCGATTTCAGAGCATTTTTTATAGTAAATCAAACCCTCTCATCTTCCATTTGTAATCTATAGACCTAATCATGTACATCAGATAGATGTACTAATATGGTAAAAATACTTCATTGCAGGCTACACTGTTTGGGTTATAGCTCTTATTTGACCTTGGAAAAGGCTTCTGTCTCAGACTACTGTCACATGAGGAGCTTTTATGAATGTCACTACCAGGAGGATATGACAATTTTACACATTAGGGTTAGAAGGATGTGACACATTTACGACTCAAATGGATGTGACATATGTACTTCCCCCACGAAGGTAAAGACCACCATGTTTTAAATCTAGGAATCAAAAGGTTGTCCTTTTCAAAGTAGTCCTCAGACAAAATCGAGTCCCAATCACAGACAAAATGGAGTCAGGCCGTAGGGTCTATAGGAGAATGAGGGGTGGGTTGGTCCCAGTCAATCGACAGCTTTTAATTTGACAGGTGTGTGGGGTATGAGATGAGGCGGTGAAAATAATTATTAAAAGAGCTCCTTATGCACCGGACATGTGTATTTGATCTATTTACCCCATTGCACATATTGCACACATGATGTCCACAGATAAATGGCAAGAGGGCAGATGTTAACTGCTCTCGGATCCTTAACCAAATGGCAGATCCCAGACTATTGCAGAAGTGAGCGAATGTTACAGAATTGGTACGGGCCAATTCCTGCAATTTGTTGAATTCTCAGCTACAGCCAGAGGTATATGGATGACTTTTCTGGATGCACCACACATTCTAGCATGTTTCTATTGGCATTACCTGGTGGTTGGACATTCATATAACATGTATAAAGTGCTTAGGGCTGATACCAACAGTCCACTTGAGCATCCAGGAGAAATGGCATGAAGTACTGGAGGGAAACCCCCTACTGACAAAAAATGGGGAAAAATACATGAAGGAGTAAAGACGGTGTCAACAAATGCCAGGTTTAAGTTGGTCAAATATAATTACATAGTCATAGCATTTGTTGGCCGTAGATACATATGCTCAGCATTATCCTGCCATCTAGTGTTGGGCTCTGACAATTACAAGTTGTTTTTCTTCAAAGAAGTCTTCAAGTCATGAGGTATCGTGCCCCCCCCCCTCACCCTCCTCCGATGTCCATGGAGCATGTTGCTCGGCTCCTCTGTTAGATTTTGTCGATATCGTAGCTCTGGGACCAAAGCTTAATTCCTCACTGTGGCCTTTCCGGCCCTCGTTTTTTCTTTCAATCTAAAGGATTCCTATCCCAACATCAGCAGCTGGGGTTATTGGTCATTTATCAGCGCCTGCCCGGGCTCAGGCCCGAAATTCCAAAACTACTTCGCCTCCATTCTACAGGACCACGTCCATGAGGGATGGAAAACACGCCCTTCAGCTTTTGCCCCAATCGCCATGCAAAGTAATCCAGGCAAGATCAACACGGATTCTGCATTTTATTTGTCACCAGAACACCACGAGGCTTCCTGTGAGGCGTGCTTGGTGTTCCAGTCGAAGAAAACACTTCGACAGTGAAGGGAGCGCCGTTGAGCCCACACCACCATGCAGCGACGCACAGAAGACGCGCCAGACATCTTCGGAGAGCAGTTGCCAGACCCCGAACAGGGTCACCAGATGGGCAGATACTGCTGGCCAGCAGTGTGGACCGTTCGTACTTTGGCGCCCATTCCACACAAGGGCATGCGAGTACTTTGGCGAAAAGCACTCAAACCTCTACCAAACCACCCAAGCCGGCTTTGGGATCCCCACTGCCCTCTGCAATGGAGGTCTCCACCAACAGGCGCACAAACACAAGTCCACTCCGCCCGGAAAGCCTTCGACCAGTGTCGAAAAATATAAATAATTAAGGTGTGTTTCGGCACCAGCACCGAAACACAACACATCAGCACACTCAAAGTCAGGTAAAGACTCTGAGCCGAAGCAGCGCATATTGGATCGGAAAAACGCCTTGGATCCGAAAAAAGCCTCGGAACCAAAAAACGGTTCATCCTCAAAGTCCTCTGCTTCGAAATCGGCACCTAAGCTGTCCGCATCGAAGGCACATACCCAAAAGACTGCAACCGGCACAAAAGACTCTTCAATGTATTCCACACCAAAAAACACCAAAGGTGGCACAGAGCCACGGCAAGAACAATTGCAGCCCATTCTTGAGCGCTTGCAAGACAAACTAGACAAGGGACAAAAGACTCTTTTTGTACACTCGGACACTCCGAAACTAGGCACTAAACCACCACCACCTGTTTCCCAAACGCTTCCCAAGAGGAAGAACACGTTTCAGGAGGACATGTCTGATTCTGAACCAACCCATAAGCAAACAAGCATTGGCATAGACAATAGGTCTCGCCTTTGGGGCCTTATAAGTGTTTAGCCAGAGCTATTGACTTTGCCAATGTCTTTAAGCTGTGCTGTAGAGAAGTGTGGATGCTGTGCAGTGATCCAGCGGGTTACTAGCAACAAGCATTCATACACAAAATACTCACCTGGGCCCATTCATTCACGCTAACTAATAATCACCGCTGGTGGGACTCAGTTGTACTCTTTATCAAAATCCCTGCTACCAATTACCTTTTCTAATTGAAGAGTAATGACTTACCAATGGACCTTTGATAATTGGGGTTGAAATGAGATCATACAGTTCATAATTTCATTGAATTTCCTGAAATAACCACTGACTCAGGAAGTTTTAAAATGTTTATCTAAATTCTTTTGCAGAGTAAATTACAAACCACATAGTACTTAATCGCATATCAAGGAGGAAGCATACTATAGTCTTCTATTAATCACAAATGACAGTCTCTCAGAAAGGAGAAGATAGAGACAGCAGTACAACTAAAGATTACACATTTATAGTTACCTAAAGGTGTGAAAACCAAACCCCTTAGCCAAGGAGTTGGAAAGATGGGTCCCAAGAAGGATGAAGACCAAGACCTCCGGACAGGATAGGTGACCTCTCTACAAACGACGCCTGTCGTTCCCCCTCTCTGACGCTTCGTTCCTCCTCGATTCTTCCGTGTCTTCTTCTAATAGAGTCCGCCGCCCCCACCTCAGGACCTCTTCGGACAGCAGTTCAGTCTATAATCGATCAGCTCTCGTCTAAGGCAGCATCTGAGCCTTAGTGCTACCAGCTCTCTCTGCGTTCCAAGCTGCTCCTCCTAAGCCAACTAATTAGCTAATTCTATATCTTTTATACCCTTCTACGCCCATGTACCTCCCCTTAATGTTTCAATATTATGGGCCCACTATTTCTGATTGGACAGGGACAGGGGGTTGATCCTCACACCATGTCAATTTAGTTCAATTTTCTTAAGCTCTAGTTTTTAAATACCGCCCCTCTCAATTAATACATTTGCTTTATTTCCCACCCGTCTCACGACAATTTTTAATACAAAGTGTATACAAAATGTATCAATTTGTAGGACATCTCAGATGAACTGTGAAGGTGATCAGCGGGTCATGTCCTTGGACATCTTCCAAGTTGACTTCATCGCTTTCCTTTGTTAGTTTTCAGGGCGCATGCGCAAATCACGTGGTTTCTTGAGCTGCCGTTTAGTCAACCCAGGCCCACTTTACGAACTAATAGAAAATCAAAGAAGAAACATTAAAATCAAAAATAAATGTTTTCACTGTATACCCCCTACTTCTACTCTACTCCCATTTAAATATAAATGTCTATCCCGCATTAGTAGCGTTAGAATACCACATTATTAATTGCAGCAATGCGAAAGCTTTAGCATGTGAGCACATTAAGCGGCCATTTTAGCATACACTGCGCAGAAGCAAAAGATTCCCTCCAAGCAAAGAAAGACGTCATACCACGTGACATGGTTGACACATGCGTAGTAGAGTTCCCGCGATTTAGCGGCCATTTTGGATTAAACGAGGATTACTTATTAGTGGAAAACACATAGGCAAGCATCTTCTAGATAAAATGTTGTGTTTGCACATTATTAATAAAGACATTACAGGTTTTAGTACAAATTAATTAATACTGTGAGAAGATTGCTTTTGAGCAAGTCTCATTGCGAGTCCTTGCTCCATCAATCCCCTCTCTGATGGCGTTTCTGAGCCATCAAAACTACCTATAACCAGATGCCAACTTAACCCCTTCGGTGCGTATGACGGAGCGGTTCCGTCATGCGCATCGGTTGGGCTGTGCGCATGACGGTACCACTCAGTCATAGCCCGCCCACGCTCAAAACCTTCAGCACAGTGCTGAAATCCGCGCCGCGCTGAAGGGGTTAACATATTTCTGAAACATTTTCATTTTTACATTGTCTATTCTTACCTTCTCCTTTCAGTTTCTTGTAAATTTCACTTCTCAGGTCTTCTAACTCAATTTCATCAAATTTCCATTTCTTGCCTTTTCCTGTCACTCTATATGTTTCCTTCTTTCTACAACATTTGCACCATATTATTGACAGTACTATTATTGCTATCCCTACTAAGGGTACTATTATTTGACCTATAAGTCCTTTCCCTACATTAGTAAACCAGGTACCAATTGACGCAATGCTATTTGTCAATCTTTCCCATACACTATCAACTTCCAGTGGTTTCAGTTCCTTCTCAAGTTTAGTAATATTCTTTATATATGTTCCGATTTCTGCACTTTTGTCCGGAATATATGTGCAACAATGTTTCGTTTTCAACAATTTACAGACTCCGCCCTCTTTTGCTAATATTTTATCAAGAGCAAGTCGATTTTGCATAACCATAGATCTAATCGCAACCATCTCCGCATTAATCATTAGAAATCCTCCGGCAGTATCTGTTGATAAACGATCAACCACTGTAGACAATTTACATATTTTCCTTGAGTTCAGAATTATTCCCACTGAAGGTATCAATGCACCAAATATATCACCTACAATTTTGAAAAACTAGCTCTTTTACTTCGTGTTAATTCACTATTATTTTCATTGCGCCCAGTGTTTCTTTTTACGTGGTATACTTTTGGAAAATCTATTCCAAAATAACTTCCATACCACCGTGCAGGAAGCCTAAAGTAAGCCTTATTCCCACACACATAATAGATTCCAGGAAAGACTGAATCTGTTCCTCCTTTTAGTCCCCAACCTCCAAGAATTAAAAAATTATGTTCACATTCACTGGTACCAATAAAAACATTGTTATATTCAGTCTTTAACCTATGAAGACAAATTTTCCCTGTCTTTACAAAATCTAGAGCCATAGCAGCTTGAGCCTTGCCAGGTGTATAAATACCCTCTTTCTCAGCCCAAGGTGGAAGATGAGCTTTATGCTCTGACGCTTTCCTTTGGAAATTCTGTCTTCTATCTTCAACTAAGTTTAAATATATCTTTTCTTCTTCACATATTGAACATGTTAGATTGCTTCTATGTGCATGTGTTATGTCTATCGACTTCATTGTTAAGAAAAATTCTCCCATAAATTGCGCGTCTTGACTACTAAGCACTGGGTTCACATTCTTTCGAATAGGAACCTCTGAAAATATCACATCTATATTTGAATAATAATACTGGAATTTCCCTGTTCTATAAAATAAACTAGTTAGTACACTACCATGATATGCCATAAGTTAAAGGCAAATGAAGATATGTTAGACCTTCTGCTACTGATTCAGGTAACTTCATACAAACATAACAATCACTAACATCCATTGTATCTACGTACTGAAACAATAATTTAGTAAAGACATTTAAGCTAGTATCGTTATCTGTTACAACGTGATGAAAATCTGGTTCATCTTCTGCTTCTATTCCTACTCTATCACCTTTCAAGTTATCTATCCTTCCCTTGGTATTGTTGTTATTCTTTTTGTCCATTATCATAAGGTAAGGAATTGGTACAATCACGACTAACCACACTATAAGCACCACTACCAGACCACATATGTATATAGCACAGCATCTTTTACAACATTTCCGTTTCGGTCTCCCAGAAACTCTGTCGCCAGCCATTTTTGACAAGGAAGATTTCTCCTCTTTTCTTTTTCTTTCAAGATTTTAACGTTATCAAGGTGGTTTCACTTCTTTTTCATAAGTCATTTCTGCACTTGTTCCTTCGTCACCACTTTCACTTGACTCTGAACTCTCGCAGTCTTCGAGGATTATATAAGTCCAATCAGGACCTTTAAACTTATTGTTCACGAGTTTCAATCTTTTACTTTTTCGTTTTTCAGTCCCACTTGTTTGTCCAGATAAGCTTGTTACTTCATTTACTTGTTCTGGGTCTTCACTTCGTGTTACTATATGGTATTTCACTCTTTTGATGACACTAGGCCAATGATCACCCTTTCTGACTTTCTTTGTTTGCACTGTATCTTCACTTTTTGAGTCTTTTCCAAAAACTCCTTTTTTCTCAAGGTGTGGCACAAATTGTTTGTCCTCTATTTCAGTTTCCCACTCTATCTGCTCTTGTTCAGGTCTTATTGTTTCTTCAGTTGCCTGAATGCGAGTCTCTGCTAACTGGCCCTGTTCAGGATTGACGTTTTCATGCTTGATATTTTCTTGTTCGATGTTTTCTTGGTTTTCTTCTCCCTGAACATGGTTTTCTTGTCCTAACTGGTTCTGATCAGGGCTTATTGCACTCTGTACTTCTGCAGCCTGACCGCGTTCTTCTGAACCTGTCTGTCCCTGCTCAAATTTTGTTGTTTCGTTGTCAATTTGAGCCCGATTTCCTTTCCCTGTCTGGGCCTGCTCAGGTTCTCTTATTGTTTCAATCTCCCTTTCCTGAGCTGGTTCTTCTTTGCCTATCTGGTCCTCACTAATTTCCTCTAATCTAGCTGTACTTCTTGTTTTGATGAAGACTTCAGGTATATCGACCACTGGTATCCAGTCCTGACTTGTGCTCGGTTGTTGTTCTTCAGCTACTCCCGAATCTATCACTTGGGATTCTTCAGCTGTCCAACCTTCAGCTTCCTCAGCTATTGATGCTGTCTGAGGATCTCTTTCTTCAGGAGCTGGCACCCTTTTGGTGTGGCTTACATGAATCCAATTAGGCAAGCCTGCACATTTCACTGCTGTGTTTGTAACCAATATAACCTGACAAGGTTCTCCCCACCTGGATGATAAACACGTTTCTCTGGTGTGATGCTTCACTACCACCCAGTCTCCGGGGTTCAGATCATGCTCTGGTTCAGGCTGCCTGGAAACTGCGTCTTCTCCAACCTGGTGAAAGACAGAACGCACGAGGTCAGCCAATGCTTTGCAATAATCTAGAACCATATCATCTGTTATTTTCAGCAGTTTATTTCCAGGTTCATGGGCTTGTCTCATTGCTCTTCCCATGATGATTTCATGTGGACTCAATCCTGTATTTCTATCAGGAATGCTTCTGAGTCCCCTTAAGACAAGAGGCAATGCATCTGGCCAATCTAACGATGTGGATGCACACATCTTTGACAATCTTGATTTTATTTTGCCATTCATTTGTTCAACCACTCCAGAAGCCTCTGAGCGGTACGCACAGTGCAATTTTTGTTCAATTTTAAATGCTTCACATATTATTCGAATTACATCGTTATTGAAGTGACTCCCTCGATCTGATTCCAAAGTTACTGAGAAACCGAACCGTGGAATGAGTTCTCGTAACAACAGTTTTGCAACTGTTATGCTGTCATTCCTCCTGGTAGGGTAAGCCTCCACCCACCTTGAAAACAGACACACTGACAAGTACATATTTCAGTCCTTTACATGGTGGTAACTGAATGAAATCTAACTGCAATTTCACAAATGGACCCTCTGCCTTTCCAATTTTTCCCAAACCAATTACTGTTCTCCTCCCTGGATTATTCATTTGGAAAGTTAAGCACCTCTGGCAAAGACTCTCTGCTGCAGCCCTAAACTTTGGATTGTACCAACTCTGTCTGAAAAGTCTAATCATGGCATCTCTCCCTACATGTGTGTCTCCATGATACATTCTGGCCATTTGTGAAATCAGGCAATCAGGCATGACTGGTCTGCCATCTGAATAAACCCACACGTCATCTGTTCTTCGTGTACACCCTATTTTTATCCAAACATCCCTTTCACTCTCCTCAGCATCATCCTGCAATCGTTTCACATCATTCCATGTTTCAGGTGTTGAACATAGCATAGGTTGGCAGCTGATTACCATCCTTTCGACTTTTCTGTTCACTGCCAATCTGTTTCTGGCACAGTGTTGAGCAATTAGGTCTGCGTATCTGTTACCGGCTACCACCCAGTCATCTCCTGACTGGTGTGCGGCACATTTCACCACTGCCAATTCTTTTGGTGATTGTACTGCATCCAATAATTCCTTTACAAACTGCCCATTTTTGATTGGGATCCTGAAGAAGTCATGAAATCCCTCTGCATCCACAGTTGGCCAAAATCATGCACAACCCCGTACCCATATTGACTGTCCGTAAATATGGTTACTTTTAAATTTTTCCCAATTTTGGAGGCTTTGATCAAAGCAATTAATTCAGCTACTTGTGCAGATTTGACTCCTGGTAAATAGGATGCTTCGACTATTCCAGAAAGTTCACATACAGCATAGGCTGCACTCAATTTGCCATCCTCATGCCTTAGGCATGAGCCGTCCACAAACAGCTCCGTATCTGGGTTCTTCAGGGGCATTTCCTGTATGTCAGGACGCGGTTTGGTACACAACTCTGTGACTTGCAAACAGTCATGTTCTGTGTCGTCCTGAACTTCTTCACAATATGGATCTGGTAATGTAGCAGGATTTACAATTGTGCACCTAGCTATGGCCACATTTTCAGCGCCTAGAATTATTCGCTCATATCTTGTCATCCGAATAGGTGTGAGATGCTGAGTTCTAGTTCTTGTCAACAGGATTACAACTGCATGTGGGACGAACACCTTGACAGGATGTCCCATTACTATAGACTCACTTTGTTCAATGCTCCTACAGGTAGCAGCTACTGCTTTCAAACAGCCTGGCAATGCTGCAGCCACTGGGTCCAATGTAGCAGAAAAATATGCTATAGGACGCCTGTCTAGTCCATGTCTTTGGGTTAGGACTGAAAGTGCACAATTTCATAGCAAAATAGTGTGAATTCTTTTGTATAGTCAGGCATACCCAGGGCAGGTGCCTCACACAAATCATTTCATAATTTTACAAATGCACTGGCACTTTCATCATCCCATTCAACTGGATCCTTTGCTTTCTTTTTGGTTAACTGAATCAGAGGCTTTGCTAGTAATGAAAACCCTATAATCCATTGTCGACAGTATCCTACTATTCCAAGAATCATTCTCACCTCTTTCTGTTACTGGCATTTTCATTTGCTTAATTATTTTTATTCTCTCAGACGTTATTCTCCTTTTTCCTCTTTCAGTTTGGTGTCCCAAATACTTAACTGCTGTTGTACAAAATTGTAATTTTTGAGGTGACACTTTGTGTCCTTCCTCAGCCAAATGATTTAATAATGCAATTGAGTCGGCGACACAGTCGTCATGAGTTCTTGATGCGACTAACAAGTCGTCTATATATTGCACCAAGACTGAGTTCCTAGGCATTACTAATTTTTCTAAGCACCTTTTCAGTATTTGATTAAAAATGGAGGGACTTTCCGTGTACCCCTGAGGAACACGATTCCACACATAAACCTTGTTTTCGAATTTAAACGAAAACAGATATTGACTATCTGGATGCAATGGAATTGAGAAAAATGCTTGGCACAGATCAATTACAGTAAACCATTCTGCATTCCATGGTATCTGGTATAGGATCACTTCAGGATTTGGTACTATAGGACAACAAGGTACCACAATTTTATTAATTTTCCGCAAATCCTGAACGATCCTATATTTTCCACTAGGCTTTTTCAAACCCATAATTGGCGAATTACAAGGGCTACTCATGACTTCTTTTAATATGCCTTGTTTCACCATTCTGCCAATTTCCTCAGTAACTCCTGCTTTTACTTCTGCACTCATTTTGTACTGTCTGGTGTTTGGGAAAATTGCACCTTCTTTTACAGTGATCTTTACTGGGTCTATTTTTTCCATGAGACCTACTTCTTTCCCAGTAAAATCCCATACCTTCGAGCTCACTGTAGTTCTTAACTCTTCTGGTAATTCATCTTTGGTTATTAAGGAGAACATCTCATCTACTTCCGTACCTTGCTTGGCTATCATGAATTTGTAAACATGATCTTCATCCGGGGTCTGTATTGCAACACCATCCAGTGTGCAAAATATAGTGCAATTCATTTTGCACAGTAAATCAATGCCCAGAAAATTTACTGGACTGGAATCACACACCACAAATTGGTGCATTTCTCGGAGGTTTCCTATTCTTACTTCCATGGGCTCAGTAAGAAGAGTTCTAATCTTTCGATTGGCTACACCTACAACTTGGATAGCTTCTCCAGAGAGAGGGAGGTCTGGGATGTCTGCTGTTCTTACAGTAGAACGGGTAGCACAAGTGTCCAAAAGAAAGGTGATATCATTACCTTTTACTTTCCCTTCAACATATGGACTGGACTGATCTACCGGCAAGGATGCGCCAAGTACACACTCCTTCTCCCCCTCTCTTAGGCACCGTCATTGATAATCATATGGATTAAAATCATCCTGTAAAAGAAACTGTGAAGTTACATATTCATTCTTACCACTTCCTCCTTGATATCCGACGTCTGTACCGTGCTTTGCTCTGCTTACATTACCCTGTATAGGGGCAGGTGGCAACTGACTCTGAGGATTTATACCCTGCTGTGAGTCATTCTGCGTCTGTGGATTTAAATTATGATTTGGGCCATTATTATTTTGAATCTTTTTACATTTGTTCTTCCAATGTCCCAACTTTCCGCATCCATGACAAGGAAATTTCTTTTTAGCCTCTTCTCTACTCATTCGTCCTCTTACCTTTCCACCATTTCCTGTGTCACCATTCGTTCCAGATTCTTTTCCCTGACTTTCTGTCGGATTATCTAAATTAATTCCCTGTCGCTCAGCCATTTTCACTTGAGCCCACATCACTTTTTCTTGTAGTTTCTTGTGTCTGTCTTCAATGTCATCTCCACAATATTTAGCATATTTTAAAATTTCATCAATAGGCTCTCCCTGCCAGCATAACATGTGTTGCTTAATCATCTGACAAATCTCTGGTTTCAGACCATAAACGAATCGATAGACAAACTGACTCATATTTTTGTCTCCAATATCTTCAAAACCGCTGTACTGTTTGAACACCTGTAATAGACGTTCATAATAGGCATGTACCGATTCATTTGCTTCTTGGGTAATTCTGTCTATTTTCACCCAATCTGTTTCTTTTGGTGGTATTTTCCCTTTCAAATATGTTATTACCTGGTGATACTTTTTCATCACATCATTAGATGGGGCACCTGTCTTTGGATCACTAGGATACTCTTCACTAGGCCAGTCGATTGTAATTTTACAGTCTCTCCATAAATCAGCAGGTACCACTATGTCAAACAAACCATCTAGGTCCTTTAACAAAATCTTTGAAACTTGCACAAACCTCTCAACCTGCTTGTACCATTCAATTGGTTTTTCTCTCAATTTTGGAAAATCATTTGTAAATGACAAAATGTCTTGCCTGCTCCATGGGACATGAACATAACCTCCTCCCGCATCGGGTACATCTGTTCGACCTTTCCTGTTTCCTTCAATAAATACTCAGATGTCATTCTACTTGAACGTGCGTCTTCCTTTTTCTTTGTCCATCTAGTTTTCCATTTATCCAATTCTCCCCATTTCTGTAATACTGACATTAATTCTTTAACTTGTAATTTTCTACCAGATGTATTCATATTTTCTAAGTCTTTGTCAGTAAATTCTGCTCTATATGGTCTTTGCAACACTTTTGACTTCCTTATTTCAATTCCCATCTCTGAAGCCAAGTCCGTTAATTTTTCATGGAATATTTTTACATTTCTGGTTATGCTCCTACATACGAACAATAGTTCTTCACTGTAGGTATTTAGACGATCTACTCCTACGTTGCCTGCTATCATTTCTTCTAACTCTACTTTTAATTTATAAATGTCCAAAATCTTTGGGGGTGAACTTTGTCTGTCTATTCCTTGTGCCCATCTTTCTAAGTCTTCCGGAGTTACTACGGTTGCACTTTTAGTTCCTGAAGATGTTATTATATTTACATCCTTTGAGCAACCAGGTGTGGCTCTTCTGGGGGTGCTATTTGCAGATTCTCGACTAGGCAAATCCATTAGTGAAATCATAGATTCACAATCGCTGATATGATCATCAATTATTACAGCTTCATGTTTAGGAATATCCACAGGTGTAGGCATAGCTAAAGGCTTCGGGGAATTTACTTTGTCACCATATAAAGGGACCACGGGACCAATGGTTACAGGTATGGTCAGGGAATCAGGATGTACATTCAGCTGTGTTATTTTCTGTATCAATTCTGCTCTGTTTCTGTCTAAAGCCTCTCTTTCCTTATCCTGAAGTACCCTATTAACTGGTGGATTATGCAGTACTTGAGGTACCAATGGTGTTCTCAAAATTGGTGCACTTGGGGAACATCCACCCAACCCTTCCTGGTATGGTGGAGGGTTCTTTAATATTTCTTCCATAAATTCATCTTCGGATTCTCCAAACCCTGTCATATGTTTAGTTTTTTCTTTGCATTTGCTCCCTAATGGCTCATCTGCCATGAATACTGGATACAAACCCTCGGTAAGCATCGCTCGTCTCCACTGTTTCATCTGACTTTCTCGTGTCTCATTTTGGTGTCTAGGGAAAAATCCCCTATAATCCCTATTGCTTCTGGGTCTATCACGTTTAAATGCCTCGGTTTCCCATTCTTCTAGGGCTTCATATTGCGTTAATCTTGGTCTGGGTTCTAATTCATTCATTCTTATTCTTAAATTTTGAAGAATTCTCCCATTGAAAGTACCATTCTCTGGGAAAGCTAATATTCCGTCATCTTGTCATAAGGTTTCTGCACATACACAGAGCTATGCACAGGAAAATGGGACCCCGGAATACAGTGGTTTGCCACCATATACCGTAGCACCCAAAAACCCCAACCCAACTAGCTTAGCATCCCATTAGCACCCAAGTACTAATGTTTGGACAACCCAGAACACGGTATCTTTATCTCAGGACTCGCAGAAGCAAGAACACTCTTTCGTCACTCACTCGTACTTGTCCACAAGGTGCGTAGTAAGAGACACTGGATAGGTTAAAATGTTTATTCCAACTTACGTGCTCTAATGTACAGTACACGTGTCAGTACTAATAGCATAATGCATATGACTAATATAAGCAGCATGGTTACAATTCCATAGAATACAAACGGGGAAAGCATTTCAGAGCTCAGTGGATAAACGTATAAATAACATTACCACCCTCCCCTTGCAGTAAGATAGTTTATTATAATAATAGAAGACCTCTGGGCTTTGACTAGCGAACCCCCATACCTCAGTCTCTAGATGCAGAATTACATCAGCAGGACATCATAGCTCTTCTCACTGAAAGGGATTTCTCCAAGTGTGTTAAGCGCTAGTAAACCACAGCATTAAAAGCATATCAAATCCTTCATGGCAATTGCACATAATGTTATGTCTGGGTGCGCGAGACTGGCCATATCAGGAAGAACCAAAATACATTGTTATTCGACCTTGTACATGTTTGTGCAGACTGAGCCCAAAAAGGTGAACAACAGAAAATGCAGACAGTGCAAAAGAACGTGGCACGAGCAAAGGGCGAGGAAGGCCCGGCTCAGTGTAACGTGCGCAAAGAAAAGCAGCATGGCAGCCAGGCCTAGGCCAAAATAACAAGGCAGGTAACAATCCACAAGACAATCTTTTGTATATTCTATCCAATTTTCTAACCATACACAAGTATGATAACCCCTCTCCATCATCATGAATGAGGCGGGCGTTTTTGCTGGTGGAATGATAATTCCTTCTCTCGTTTTGATTAACTTATCCTTCTTAAAATAATTCTTAATCTTTTGTAAGAATGAAATTTTTCTTTTTTCTCCGTACATTTTGGGTAAATATCTATGTATTGAATTATATTCTGCAAAACCTAGGAATCTCCTGTCTGGACGTGTTCCTATTAAAGTCGGATCGCGTTTCCACATATAGTCTACACTATCCACTAAGATTTCGACTTCTATGCTGACAACCAATCAAATTCCAGCTAACATTTGTTTCGGAACCAATCCTAGCGCGGCTTTTTCTGTGACGTCTATTCACTCTTTCTGACGACCCCTCCTTTACAATCTGCGCTTCTCTGTCCCTCGCTGTCGACCAATCCCAGCGCGACACCTGTGACGTCAGTATTACTCCTAACTACTGACCCCTCCTTTACAAGACTCGTTCCACGCCCGCTGTTTCAGCCAATCCCAGCGCAGCACTTGTGACGTCAGCTTTTACTCCGGCTGCTGACCCTCCCTTTACAAAAATCGTACGCAAACTTTAATTCTTCAACACTTTTCATTAAATTTCAGTAACAACATAAAACAATCGCTATCTTGTCAGTTTCCCTAAATTAAAGGATAGATTTTCTCATACTTAGTAAAACCCTTCCGTTTACTAGACATACACTGCGAGTAAAACCCTTCCGTTTACTCTTCATGTAAGCTTCAGAAATACCTGCTACTCCTTCAATGTTACCCTTTCTAGGTGATATAACATTAAAATTTCACCAGCGTATTCCTTTGCTGTCACTCTCACACACACAGAGTCCCTAACAAGTACTGATAGCCCTGCTTAACTTTTCAGTACTATTTCTGCCTGACAGATAACCTCACTGTTGTATGGCTTCCACTTACCATCCACTATTCAAATTCCCCGGGGATTTCTAGACAACATAAAACAAAACTTTTTAAAACTGAGGTTAGTTCATAAAAATAAAACTCTCATTACCCAATTAACAAAGTATAACCATCCTCTGATAGCCAGATAACTGATCCAGCGGGTTACTAGCAACAAGCATTCATACACAAAATACTCACCTGGGCCCATTCATTCACGCTAACTAATAATCACCGCTGGTGGGACTCAGTTGTACTCTTTATCAAAATCCCTGCTACCAATTACCTTTTCTGATTGAAGAGTAATGACTTACCAATGGACCTTTGATAATTGGGGTTGAAATGAGATCATACAGTTCATAATTTCATTGAATTTCCTGAAATAACCACTGACTCAGGAAGTTTTAAAATGTTTATCTAAATTCTTTTGCAGAGTAAATTACAAACCACATAATACTTAATCGCATATCAAGGAGGAAGCATACTATAGTCTCCTATTAATCACAAATGACAGTCTCTCAGAAAGGAGAAGATAGAGACAGCAGTACAACTAAAGATTACACATTTATAGTTACCTAAAGGTGTGAAAACCAAACCCCTTAGCCAAGGCGTTGGAAACATGGATCCCAAGAAGGATGAAGACCAAGACCTCCGGACCAGGTTCAGGACAGGATAGGTGACCTCTCTACCAACGACGCCTGTGTCGTTCCCCCTCTCTGACGCTTCGTTCCTCCTCAATTCTTCCGTGTCTTCTTCTAATAGAGTCCGCCGCCCCCACCTCAGGACCTCTTCGGACAGCAGTTCAGTCTATAATCGATCAGCTCTCGTCTATGGCAGCATCTGAGCCTTAGTGCTACCAGCTCTCTCTGCGCTCCAAGCTGCTCCTCCTAAGCCAACTAATTAGCGAATTCTATATCTATTATACCCTTCTACGCCCATGTACCTCCCCTTAATGTTTCAATATTATGGGCCCACTATTTCTGATTGGACAGGGACAGGGGGTTGATCCTCACACCATGTCAATTTAGTTCAATTTTCTTAAGCCTATTGTTTTTAAATACCGCCCCTCTCAATTAATACATTTGCTTTATTTCCCACCCGTCTCACGACAATTTTTAATACAAAGTGTATACAAAATGTATCAATTTGTAGGACATCTCAGATGAACTGTGAAGGTGATCAGCGGGTCATGTCCTTGGACATCTTCCAAGTTGACTTCATCGCTTTCCTTTGTTAGTTTTCAGGGCGCATGCGCAAATCACGTGGTTTCTTGAGCTGCCGTTTAGTCAACCCAGGCCCACTTTACGAACTAATAGAAAATCAAAGAAGAAACATTAAAATCAAAAATAAATGTTTTCACTGTATACCCCCTACTTCTACTCTACTCCCATTTAAATATAAATGTCTATCCCGCATTAGTAGCGTTAGAATACCACATTATTAATTGCAGCAATGCGAAAGCTTTAGCATGTGAGCACATTAAGCGGCCATTTTAGCATACACTGCGCAGAAGCAAAAGATTCCCTCCAAGCAAAGAAAGACGTCATACCACGTGACATGGTTGACACATGCGCAGGAGAGTTCCCGCGCTTTAGCGGCCATTTTGGATTAAACGAGGATTACTTATTAGTGGAAAACACATAGGCAAGCATCTTCTAGATAAAATGTTGTGTTTGCACATTATTAATAAAGACATTACAGGTTTTAGTACAAATTAATACTGTGAGAAGATTGCTTTCGAGCAAGTCTCATTGTGAGTCCTTGCTCCATCAGCAGCATGCTGAAAAGTTATAATAAAAAAGTGTCAGAAGCATTTTTGTTACCTTATATATGACCAAGAAGGCTTTATGTACAACTGAATGACCATATTAGAAAAAGTATTTACAATAAAAATGTCCTCGGTTTTCTTTTGTCCTTGCAGTGCTGGCAACTTGTTTCTGCCTGTTTCAATGGTTGTTTGTTATAGCTTTTTTTGAGGGGGCATAAACAATCGGAGGGTGAAGGTTTCGAACTAGTACCTGTATTATAACACTAGCAGCGGACGAACGCTAGGGGAGAATCAACAGATGCCAGATTCCGAGAGCAGGCTGAGGTGGTGCTGAGTGATGCTGAGGTGGTGGTGGTGGTGACTGGTGCGGAGGTGATGCTCAAGTGATGCTGAATAATACTCAGGTGTTGCTGAGTGATGCTGAGGTGGTGGTGTACTAGTGCAAAGGCGATGCTGAGTGATACTGATGTGATGCCGAGGTGGTTCTGAGTGATGCTGAGGTGGTGGTGCTGCACTGGTGTTCAGGGGGTGCAGAGGTGGTGCTCAGGTGGTACTGAGTGATGCCGAGTTGGTGCTGTGCTGAGGTGATGCTGAGGTGGTGTTGCACGGATGTTGAGGTGGTGCTGTGCTGATGTTGAAGTGGTGCTGCGTTGGTGCTGAACTGCTGCTGAGGTGGGGCTGCACTGGTGGTGGTACACTGATGTGGAGGTGGTGTTATGCTGATGCAGAGATAGTACTGCACTGGTGATGAGGGGGTGCTGAGCTGGTGGTGCACTGATGAGGAGGTGGTGCGGATGCTGAGATGGTGCTGTGGTGGTGCTGTGCTGATGTGGTGCTGAGTGATACTGAGTGATACTGATGTGGTGCTGAGTGATGCCTAGGTGATGCAGGGTGAAGCAGGAGCTCAGGTGATGCTGAGTTGGCCTGCGCTGGTGCACTGATGCTGAAGTGGTGCTGTGCTGATACGGAGGTGGTGCCGTGGTGGTGTTGAGTGATGCTGTGGTGGCACTCAGTGATGCTGTGGTAACGCAGAGTGATGCTGTGGTGAAGCAGAGTGATGCTGTGGTGACGCAGAGTGATGCTGTGGTGACGCAGAGTGATGCTGTGGTGACGCAGAGTGATGCTGTGGTGACGCAGAGTGATGCTGTGGTGACGCAGAGTGATGCTGTGGTGACGCAGAGTGATGCTGTGGTGGCGCAGAGTGATGCTGTGGTGGCGCAGAGTGATGCTGTGGTGGCGCAGAGTGATGCTGTGGTGGCGCAGAGTGATGCTGTGGCGGCGCAGAGTGATGCTGTGGCGGCGCAGAGTGATGCTGTGGCGGCGCAGAGTGATGCTGTGGCGGCGCAGAGTGATGCTGTGGCGGCGCAGAGTGATGCTGTGGCGGCGCAGAGTAATGCTGTGGCGGCGCAGAGTGATGCTGTGGCGGCGCAGAGTGATGCTGTGGCGGCCCATAGTGCAGCGCATGCGCTGCGCTAGGCTCGACCTAAAAATGAATCCATTATAAACTGAAGCTTTGAAGGCTTATTTTTCTTGGGCATTTCCACCTCGGGTAACCAATAATAGGGGAGTCAGTGTGACTGTACCTGGTAAAATCTACTACCTCACTGTACTTAGCAACCCAGATTAAGTTCTCAAGTGGAGTATGCATGATGCGGAGCAACAGGATCACTGCACTAGAAAGGACAAAGCGAAGCCCCAAGCATTCACCTGGTATGCTCCTAGGATGTACAACGCTATGCCAGTTCAGGTCTGCCAGGCTCCTTCTCTTTGCTATTCAAGCAAGACCTCATAAGAGGGTGAGCACCTAGATTACCACCTTCAGAGACTTCCCATTACCATACCAGCACTATTTTACTCCCCTCAGCTCTGCCACACCCCTGGCTTCCAAGCACTATATAATTTATTTGGGAGTTTCCCATACCCACTGCAGAGCACTAAACTTACAGAAACACCAAATCATTGCAGATTATCAAATCCCATTATGCATGTAGGAGAGGATTGTGGCGTTACAGCCAGATCTCCTGACTCTGGAACTGGGTTCGAGTCTCGACAGTCATTTCAACATCCTGTAATTCTGGGCAAATCAATTATTCCTTCCGTGCAAAAAAAACAAAAAACAACTTGTGTAATATAGCTGATGCTCATGTAAAGCGCTCCAATACCTTAGGGTCGAGTTCGCGCTATGCAAAACTTATAAAATCCAAAAGTTTCTACAGCTCAATTGCTATGAGGTCTAGGAAACAGCCAGAAAAGCTAACTCTGGGTTTAAATGGTAAACTGATATTTCTTCAGGCATTAAGTATGCAGCTGCAGGAACAGTGATCACCTAACGACAGTGATCATAGAACCGTGGCATCTGTGCGTTTCTTACCCGTTGAAATCATCAATTTGAGGCCTTTCCTCGCGCTGAATGCTACGTACAATGGGACATAGCAGGCAAAAGCGATTTCTCAATGACCGCTTTACTCGCCACCAGACACATTGTTCCCTGCCCATCCTTGTCTTGGTGCCTTCTGTTGCGACCAAGGCCTTCGCGTGGACCCAGAAGATGCCCTCTGTGTCATGTCTGGGGTGTGCCTCGTCCTTTGAGGAGTAAACCCCACTCGTGCCTCCCAGCAAGGGCGCGGGCGGATGGAGGGCACAGAGAGCGTGGAGGAGTAAGTTTGTATAGTGCTTCATGCCAGACGTGTAGCCCCGAAGCACTTTCCAAGCAGTTACGGGACCATGTAAGTTTGGGGGAGTGGGTGCGCCTCGCTTTCGGTGGTGGTGCCGGAGTGGGAGGCAAACCTAAGAAGGGGGGAGGTGATGGGGACACAGAGGAAGTGTACCTCACGTGTGTCATTCATTGGGTGGTGGGAGCTAGGGCAGAAGTGGGTGAGCGACAGGAGCCAATGAGAAGGGGAGAGGGGGGAAAGAGAGCGGCTTATGGGGAGGGGTGAAATGGGAAGAGAATCGAGGGGAGGAAAAGGGAAGGCTTGAGAGAGAAGGGAGGGGTCGGAGAGAGAGGGTGAGGGAGAAGGAATAGCGGGGTGTGAAAAGAAAAGGAAGGGGTGAGAGAGGAGCTGGTGGACTCGGAGAAAAGAGAGGTGGGAGGGAGGAGGCATTGATGGGTGAAAGGACAGAGTGAAGCGAGGTAGCGAGCATAAGGTGGAGAGGATGCGAGAGTGAGAGCCCTCCCCCCACCCTGTGCAAGTGGACACGATGATACACAGGGAGCTGGAGGCGAGGGTGTAAAGGGAGAGTCCAAGGAGGAGGGGGCGACGCCGGTGAGTGGGAGAGAATGAATAACAGGACTCATCAGAGGCAGATGAAGGCAAACGCATCGAGAGAGTGGAGGGCGGAGAAGAAATGAGGGAGGAAGCAAAGGTTAAAAAATAACAGAAGAGGCGCAGAGACAGGAGGTAGAAAGGAGCGAGAGGCAGTGGATGGGGAGAGGGAGGGATGCCGGAGAGCTGTTTGGAGTCCAGGGTTTTTAGAGAAGAAATGGGGAGCGCTAGAGGGTCCTTGAGTCTGCAGCGCTTCTTAAGGTACGTAGTGAGCAATAGAGTATTCATGAACACGCTCAAACTTCGCAATCTAATTTGAAAATGTAGTTTTGATTGAAAGGGGGATAAAAAAGTTGAAACGAGCGTGGCCGCGAAAGCGACCGTGCTTTGTTTACTTAGGAACATGAGCCAAGATCAAGATAAGGGAGGAATGCAGCAGGCTCAGATGTGGGCCGCTGCTCGCTCCCGAGCTCCCTAGGCCAGGGGAGAGGGAAGGCGGGACATGCACCCGCCTTTGGCCAATTGCGTGCTTTCTTTCTTAGAAAGATGCACGCAAAGGCCAATAGCGGGTGAGCAAAAAAAAAAACACACGCACGAGCGTGTGGTCCGAGTTGGAAGTCCTTACTAGGAGCCTCGCAGAGCAGCGCATGCGCGCTGGCTCAGGCGAGACCTAAAAAAGGAGGAGGACCGAGTCACGAGCCCTATTAATTTCTCTCCTTCTCCTCCTAATCCTCCACCTCCTTTTCCATTTTCACCTATTCTACCTTCACCACCAGCAAGGCCAGTGCAGGCACCCTCTCCGGAACACTTGCCTTCAGCGCAACCACGTATTTCACCAGATCAGTCAGCTACTGGTTCTAATCACCCTGAGGAATACAATATCCCTTGTTTCACAGATCCACATGGAGATCCCAGTACTGCCCCTCACCATGGGATATTTGATACCCATCCACTGGATGATACAGATCCTAACATCTACCTATCCAAGCCCTCTCCACCAGATGATACAACATACGACCATGTTCTTATCAGTTGGGCTGCTGCATATCACAAAATAACCCTACACACTATCCCACAAGAAGATGATTTCCTGGTTGAGATGCTTAATAGATCAAAAAAACAGCTCAATCGCTCCCTATGCTTAAACATATTCTGTCATCCACACAAGACATATTTAAGCAGCCAGTTAAATTCATGGTAATCACCCCTAGAATTGAAAAGAAATAAAAAGCATGCCCATTGGACCGTGTCTATATTAAGGGCCAAATCACAACTGATTCATATGCAGGGAAAGACCAAATTCACAAGGCACAGAGGATGCGCCTCCTATAGATAAAGTAGGAAATATGATGCCACTGGTAAGCGTGTTGCAGCACAAGCAGCCAACTACTTGCATATTGCAAATTCTGTGGGGCTACTCTCCAGATATAATGGTGCCACATGGAATGAAATGCAAGAACTACTGCAACACATCCCTGATCAATATCAACCATGTTCTGCGCATTTGGTGGAAGAAGGCAGTGCTATATCTAATGCTACTATACAATGTGCTTTAGACTCCACAGATGAAAGCGCCATCGAGGTTAACACCAGTGTCGTAATCGTATGCCACGCATGGCTCAGAGTATCCGGTTTTAAACCGAATGTAAAACACCACCTGCTCAATTTACTGTTTGATGGGCAAAATCTATTTGGACTACAGGTGGAGGAAATGCTAGAAAAGATATAAAAAAATTTAAAAAAAGACATAGAAACTGCTAAAGCAATTGGGGCCCTACAAACGTTTCAACACCGTGGTTCCTTTCGTAGCGTTCAATACAGGGGTGCAGCCATAGGGGATTCCTCCACTGACTCCGGCACTGGTCATAAACAACAGGGCTCCCATCGAAGTCAATTTACCATGGGATCTTTCTATAAAACAAATGATAGAAATAGAGGTAGAGGCTGGGCAACCACTACCAAAACTCCCACTCCTCCAAAACAGTGACCGCCTACACCATCCCCCAACCACATGTAACAGTAGGGGGAAGGCTAAATATTTCTGCCTACACTGGCAGGACATCACCATGGACCAATCTCTACTATCCATAATCAAAGATGGGTATTGTTTAGAACTCAAACACCACCTACAATTCCACCAAGAACACAAAACTTGCCACAGGAACATCTTACCCTTTTATAAGAGGTTCTATCTCTACTTCAAAAAGGAGCAATAGAAATTGTTCCCTTAAAACATCAGGGGCATGGAGTATACTCCCTGTATTTTCTCATTCCCCAAAAGGACAAACCCTTACAGCCTAACCTAGATCTCAGGCCACTCAACAGGTGCATCTCATCAGAACACTTTCACATGGTCACACTTCAAGAGGTCCTACCCCTGCTACAGCAAGGCAATGTAATGACCGCAGTAGACCTCAAGGATGCATACTTCCATTTTCCTATTCATCCAGCACACTGCTGTGAACTCTGTTTTCAACTCAACAGTAACACTACAAGTTCAAAGTGCTACCCTTCGGGGTTACTCCGGCTCCAAGGGTTTTCACCAAGTGCCTTGCAGTAGTGGCAGCTCATCTCAATAGGGAAGGAATACATAGTTTCCCCTATCTAGATGATTGGCTCACCAACAGTGTCTTCCAGACACTCAGCAAGTTATCAACCTGCTGCAGTAACTGGGGGTTACCCTCAATATACAAAAGTCTCACAAGCACACCTTGCAAATTCAGCCTGTCCTCGGTGCAACTCTCAATTCAGTTACAGCCAAAGCATATCCCAGTCCTGAAAGTGTGAAAAAGTTCACAGAAACATTGCCTCTTTTTTAAAGACAAGCTCAACTCACAGTAAAAGTAATGATGGGGTTTTTAGGCATGATTTCTTCCTGCACAGCCATAGTCCCACACGGTCGTCTGCATATGCGTCCCCTTCAGCGCATACTGCAATCTCAGTGGTCTCAAGCAGAGGGGCATCTACAAGATCTAGTGTTGGTAGAGCCAGCAACTCATCACTCTCTGCTATGGTGGAACAGCAACAACTTGTTGCAAGGCTGGCCCTTCAAAGCCCCAATTCCGCAGATCACCATTACTAAAGATGCATCCCTTCAGGGATGTGGAGCAAATATGCAAGATCTCATAGTTCACTGTCTAAGGACAGTAGCTCAGACACATCTCCACATCAGTCATCTAGAGCTTCTAGCAATACATCTAGCTCTCAAAGCTTTTCGCAAACACCACACCAGAAGGTAGTCCTGATACGAACAGTCAATATGACTGCAAAGCATTATATTAAAAAATGGGGGGGCACTCATCAGAGCTATCCCTCCTATTGGAGTGCATGTGGCACTGGGCAATCTATCACATGATCCACCTCTTAGCAGAATACCTACCTGGGGTGGACAACGACTTGGCAGATATGCTCAGCAGGACGCATCAGCAGGTAGACGAGTGGGAGATCAACTTATCACTACTCCACTCTTCTTTCAAAAGCAAAAGATTGGGAACACCGGACATAGACTTGTTTGCCACTCCCTTCAATGCAAAATGTTGAAGCTTCGCCTCCAGGTTCCCCCACCCTCAATCCAAGGGCAATGCCCTATGGGTGAATTGGTCAGGAGTATTTGCCTATGCTTTTCTTCTTCTCCCACTGACTACATATGTGATTCAGAAGTTAACACAAACGTCACTAATCCTAATAGCCCATCTTGGGCATGACAGGCATGGTTCACAACCCTACTGCAACTATCTTTAGTGCCACACGAGAAACTACCTTTTTGGTCACATCTTCTAACTCAAAATCAAGGGAGAGTAATACATCCCAATCCCAAGCAGCTAAATCTAGCGATCTGGCTCCCAAAGTTCTAGAGTTTGGGCATTTGAAATTGCCACAAGAATGTATGGACATCCTTAAACTAGCTCGCAGGCCTTACAACTAAAGCATGTTACGCGGCAAAATGGAAAAGGTTTGTACATTATTGTACAAATAAGCAGATTCAGCCTTTGGCACCTACAATGCAAGTCATTATAGGCTACCTCTTCCATCTACAACAAACCGGGCTTGCTTACACTTTCAGATTACATTTAGCAGCCTAAGCTGCCTACATGCAAAACAGGCACTATCTGTCCCTCTTTCAAATACCAGTAATCAAAGCATTCATGGAAGGACTCAAGAGTTATTCCACCTTCCACTCCACCAGCCCCAGCCTGGAACCTAAACATTGTCCTTACCAGGCTTACGGGGCCACCATTCGAGCCACTTCATTCATGGCAACTTCAATTTCTAACATGGAAAGTTGCTTTTTAGTGGAAATAACTTGTCTCTGGTCTCAGCTTTTCATACAACTCAGACCATAGAGCTACCAGTGTTCTTTACTAACCCAGACACGCTAGCAGAGCAAGCCCTACACACATTAGATGTTAAAAGGGCTATCATGTTCTACATTGATAGAACAAAATCTTTTTGAAAAACACGACAGCTTTTTGTTGCTTTTAACAAACCTCACCAGGGGGCACCTAAGTCCAAAGCGGGAATAGCTCGATGGCTAGTTAGATGCATTCAAACATGTTATCAAAAAGTCAAAATAGTACTTCCAGTACCACCAAGGGCTCATTTCACAAGGAGCCGCGATGGCTTTTCTAGGAAATATCCCCTATATGGGATATCTGTAAGGCAGCAACATGGAATAACCCACATACATGTACCAAACACTACTGTGTTGATGTATTCACACACCAACAGGCTAGAGTGGGTCAAGCTGTGCTTAAGACACTTTCAAAGAAGTACTTCAACCAATTGCTATCCACCGCAGAGGGAAGCACTGCTTTACATTTGATGCTGAGCATATGTATCTACGGTCAATACAGGCTATGAATAGAATGTTACCCTGTAAGCTTCGATTTGTAGCGTATAGTGCCGTACATTCATATGCACCCACCCTCTTCCTCGGAGGCTTTTGGTTTCAGTACTACATAATATATTTAGTACTAAACATTACACATTCACAATTCTACTCGTGTTTCTTTATTCTATCACTTTATTGCTTCTTTTTCTAAAGTTCACCCGATGGGCCAAAACAATCTAACAAAGGAGCTGAGCAACATGCGCAATGCACATCGGAGGAAGAGTCCCAATACCTCGTGACTCAAAGAATTCTTCTAAGCAAAACAACTTATAATCGTCTGAGCCAAACACTAGATGGCAGGATAATGCTAAGTGTTAAGACTCCCAGCCTCCTACTGTTCAAGCTGGAGTCCATGAACATTCTTGGCATGAGCTGTACCATCACAATTAAAGAGCTGTGCATTAATAAACCACAACACTAAGCATATGAATCTATGGCACTGCACACTACGAATAGATGCTTACAGGGTAAGTAACATTTTCTTCACATGACATACTTAACTTCAATTACACTGCACAAAATCTATCCGGAACGCACCTATGAAGGTCCCAAATGCTCTGAAAGAGAGGCTAGCTTTCTACACATCAAATGGTATTGTTCACAGAGCCAGGGATACTGGAAGGCGATGATTCGTAAACCAAACATGGCTTCGGGATTGACTATCCCCCTCGCTATTAAATATTGCCTACTAAATATGTTCCTCGAAAAGAAGAAAAAACGATTAGCCAGGAAATTCATCTTGCTGGGTTTGGTATTAGCCAAAGGTTGAATAGCCATTAGATTGCTGAGTAATAACACACCCTCACACAATATCCGGCTGAAGGACAATGATTGAATAGACAACAGCTGAGGACATACGCATGAAAGTATGGCGGGATGAACACCTGGCAGAACATGTGGAGACCTGGTCTAGCTTGATCCAGCCTGACGCTAGGCCTCCCTGAATCTATGTTGTGAAATTGTATCTATATTAGGGGAATAGAAGTCCTGCAGGCTGGTTTGGGGGATAGTGGACATAAGTTGAGAAGAGCCGATATGTCTATTGGGCTGTGTATGAGAGAAGGCCCACAGATATATGCTGACTAGTACATTGTGAAGGCAATAATACTGCTATTAATGTGACTCGACTACATTCAAATGGAAACAAGTGCAATTGTTTTTGTTTATTTGTGTTGTTGTTGTTCCGATTCTATGCATTTAACAGGACTGTCACCTCCTTTATCTGTAAATTATGCTTACATTTTTAGTAATCAACATGTATGCTCTTTCTGATGTGAATATGCCGCTTTATTGTGACAAGAATGCTTGAATCCCTGAAAGCTAAACTAAAAAAAAAAATATTTTTAAAAACTCTTGACTGCTTACACAGTTAACAGTTTTGACTGTATTCCAACTCAATCAGTCTTTCTCCTTTACATCCTTCAGTTGTTTTAATTCCTCTAAAAACTATCCTCTTTTACAATCCTAATGTTTCTGGCATCTGTAACAGGACTAGAAGTGCAACCTTTTTAAAGTGCACCTTTTCATACAGCCCACCCAATGCCATATATCCGTTGTAGCTTTTTTTGTAGTCTGATAATTGTATTACTGAATGTATAAGGGGGGACCGAGATAAAAGTAACATAGTGCAAATCAAAAACCTGGACTGGATTGGCCACTGGCAAGGAGCTGTCACTATAGCTCCTGTACACGTCATTTCTGAGCAATCCGGAATTACACTGTTGGAACTGATGTTTTAAAGCCTGCGTGAGGTAAAGGCATGCTCTTAAGTAACAGCCAGAGGCATGCCCCTAAAGCAGAGTATGGATGGCTTCAAGTCCTCCTTAGCACTTCACACTTCCTATTTAAATTCCCAAGCATAGCTGGCAAGTCAAGTGCCACACTCTCTTTAGAATGTAGAGATGTCAGATTTTGCTATAACTTTGATGCCAACCTCTCGTCATTTCCACATTAGGAAATTTATTATGAAAATGACTCTCATTATAGACTTGCTTGCTGGGCTTATTCTCGCATCCCAAAGCTAAGAAAGCCGGTAACAGATTTCTGGATCTAGCCTTGGCATTGCACAACAGGGCCATGGCAATGCTTTGGCGTTCTCCAGAACAGAGGAAAGGGGAGGTAGTGAGATGGGTCAGAGTCGAGAGCATGGTTTTACATGAGGAAGAGAGAGGAGAAATGAGAAGGCGCCCATTGGCGAGATGGTGGGATAAGATATCAGCTATGTTTGAGGAACCCCTGATAAATCTTCAATGGTGCAGTGATAAAATAATTACTTCGTGCTGGGAACCATGTTTATGATGATGTATGGTGAAATGGAGGATCCATTGAGGTCGATCTGTCTTCACGGAAAAGAAAAATACTCTGGTAATTTTGATGAACAAACTCTAGAGAACAGAAATACATGTCGGAGGGAACTCACATGACAATGAATGTAATGCTGTTATGGAACGATGACATATTGATATGCTGCCACGTGTTACAACCTAATACAACTAATAAACATATTTGCAAAAAAGAAATACTCGCTTGCATCGTGTCTTGTTACCCCCGAATTATTGAGGTCACACTTGGTAGATTACATAAGCCCCAAAAAGAACATGAAAATAAGAAATGGAAAAGTGGGCTGGTGCCTCTCATTTCTCCTGGCAGAGCTATGCTCACGCTGGTAAGAGTCTTAGCAGTCAAGCAAAACCTGTCGGAGAATCTCTTATCTTCAGGTGACGTGATGGAGCCCCACTAGAACCTCGAAATCTGTCATCACGCGTGTTGGTATTTTATAGTGCACGATCATTAATTAGGTTATTTTATGCTGTGCCATATAAATTCTACATACCATTGCATCACCGGACCTAAAGTTGGAACTTTATTTGAGCATCTCCCACCAACCGGTCCAACTATTACACTATGTTCTTAAAACCAGTATGTTGTATACCTGTCTTGTCTATGGTGCACTAAGGAGTGAGGAGGGGTCCGTTCACTGGTGCTCAACTCCTGTTTTACAGAACTGTGAAAATGTTTCTGTTCAGAGTATAGGAATGATTTGGAAGCCTACTGCTGTTATTTCTTCCCCATCTTTCAAGACAAGCTTGCAAGGTTGCTTCTGCCTGCAGCCACATTTTAGCCAGTGTTCATTAAAGAGCTTTTGAGTGGAAATATCCCTTCTCCACTCACTAAAATGAGCTTCAGAAAACGTTACCGTTGAGCATATATTTCCTTAGTCTGAATGGCTCATGTTAAAATTAGCAGGCCTATTTTCTAGGCCCTATGCTTTTCATCACTCATCCTGTGCACGAATGCATTATAAAAACACGTAAAAGACACGGCACCCATATCGATAGCAAAGCAAGGAAAATAATAATACACTACTCGGTCAAGTCATTATCTGCCTTTGTAGAGGAGACAATGTGCTGCTCATAATACAGCTTCCATATACTAAATATTGGTAAAAATATCCCAGTAAAGTACATGTGTTCTACAAACAGGGAAACAAAACATGCCAGAATAAAGTGTCAAAATTAATTGAAAAGCTGATGGAACAGCAAAAGTTATTTTAAAAAATTAACTCCTTTTAGCAAAATGTAGCTTAACATTCCTAGCAAAATAATATTGGCTTTGCCAGTGATTAGTTTTTCTAACGGTGTGATGGAAGGGTGAGGTAAAGACGCAGGTTGAAGGTGTGCTCTCCAAAAAGGCTAATGGTGGTAAATCTTTTTGAGAAAATCCTTCTTTCCCTGTTCTCTTTATCTGCAAGGAGAAGGGAAATGCTGTAGCTGGACTATAGTTCGAGTAGGAGAGCAGTAGACCTTTCCGACCACGACTTAGTCCACTAATGAATGTGGAAGACAGACAGGCATCACACATGACCCTTGGTTGCTTTTCTATGGCTTTGCAGTCCTTAAGGCTAGCTATACATTTTCGTTTTCCATCCCTTAATTAGGAGTGAAACATGCCAAAATACATTTACACCCTCATAGAGGATGGAAAGTAGGTTGGTGAGTGCTGCAGTTGTGCTCATTATGTGACCTTTACACAGTTTGCTAGTACCCTCTTTTAATTAAGGGGTCTGCGTGCTATGTTGCCCCGTTGCAAGTCTGCGAGATGCAGCTGCCCTTCCCTGACCTGCGGCATGCTCTGTGAATCAGGCTTCAGTCTCTTCCTCATTCACTAAGCATCTCTCCGAACAAACATCTCCTATAATCACTAACTGTTCCAGTATCTTTGCCTCTGTTTAGCAGCCTCCATGTCTCAGGACTACGGTTATCATGAACTAGCATTTCCTGAGTTGACTTTTATCCGCTTCTGGAACAACAGCCCCATAGATTTGCTGGCCGTGCTTAAGAGTCATTTGCCGCAGAAACCTGGGCTGCATGAACTTGTGAGCAGAGATTATAGTAACTTGCAGTCTAAGAGCGATTACCTATGGGCAGCATTGCTTCCCTGGGAAGTGCCAGGGTGGGGGAAGCGCTCATGGGGTGAAAAGAGGCCATCAGAGGCTAAAGGGTTAATCTGAATGCTAGATTTGTTATGAGTAATGCAAGTGGTGCAAGGAAGATGAAAAAAACACCAGTATAACGTTTACTTTCTTGAAACGCAACTAGACTGTATAATTGAACATTTTGAAAAACCATTAGGTTACAGTAGCAGCCTGAATGAATTGGTGCTAATTTATGTTTTTCCTTACTTTTTTTTATTTATTTTTCAGCTCAAAGTAAATATATTTTATTTTTTCAGTTTGTTTTGTGCTTTATCTATTGGGGGTATTCACGTTTTATGGGTCATTTGTCATTCATATATTAACATCTACACAATCTGTTTACAGGTGGATAAACTGCAAACCTCTTAAATCAGAGACTCTCCAGAGAACTGTAGAGACCATTTTGGACCGTTTTCGTATACCCTGGGTTAGCGGTGCCCGACAAATTGAAATCAGCCTTGTTCCTCCTCTGATTCTTCTTCCTGCCTTCCTCCACGTTGCAGCTTTGCACTACCTGCTGACTATCATCATCCTGACATCACTTCCTGTGGTGGTGCTCTGGTACTACTACCTCACCCACAGGAACAAAGGGCAAACTCTGTTCTTTCTGAGCCTGGGGCTTTTCTCCCTGGGCTACATGTACTATACCTTCCTTCGAGAAGTGGTTCCAAGAGGTGATGTGGGAATCGTTCAGGTGATCACCATCACCTGCGGACTACTGCTAATGCTGGTAGCACTCACGCAAGCAAAGAAGGATCCTGGATACCTCAACATCAAGACAAGAAGCATCGGATCTTCCCTCAAGGGCTCTCCAGATTCAATTAACAGAAAGACCAATGGGTTTCACAAACCATTGTCTGGGAGTGACATGAAGTATACAGCTGAAGATGACACTGTTGGCTGTGCCAGATTATTGCCTGAGAACCGTGCAATCACTGAGAGAGACTGGTGTACGGCATGTAAACTCGTTAAGCCGGCCCGTGCAGGCCACTGCCGGATTTGTAGTGCATGTGTCAGCAGACTGGATCATCACTGTGTTTGGTAAGCACAAATTCCTGTAACAGGAGGCAAGTTCTAACGTATGAGCAGCAGTGTAAGGTCAGTGGTCAAGCTCCATACTGAGTAAAATTTCATTACCTGGGCACACATGTGAAAGCCTGTGGACGCGTTGCCTTCAGAAACTGTGATGTCTTGGAATCAGCAGTTTTATATTTGATTTATAAGAATGCCCCCTGCAAATATTACATTATTTTTATATGGTTGGAAAAGATAGTCCATAGTTGTCATGCGATTGCGTTTGTACTTAGTGTATTTACTCCCTCCCAATACAAAATTACAAATAGATCGGTGGCTGGGAAAAAAGGGGGGGCACACTACCACATTATCAGTATCCGTTCAAAATAGTAAACCACAAAAGCATACAAGTGCAATGCTCCGGAGGAGGGAGAGACACCAATTCTTCCTCAGTAGGAAAGTCCAGAATTTAAATACATTCTCCAAGTACTCAGCAAATCACTGTTGAGATCGTGGTATCAGTAGTTTTGTTCTTTATTTTCAGTTCTTTATTTTCATGTACAGCATACTTTGCCCTTGCCAACACGTGTTTCGTCTACGCTGAAATATTGCAGCTGACTTCTTCAGGGCTACAATCGTACATAATACATTGTATGAGGGAGGAGAACTAGGAATTATAGATCCCATCACCATGGGTAAGGGACCCCAATTTTCACCATGTGTCTGAAAAGTTAGCATGCGAAAAGTTAGCGTGCAAGATCATGGACCATTCTGCTGAGGTGTATAAGATCAGCCATAAAAAAAACAGAGTGCCAGCCAACCTTCCTTAATCTTGTACTCATTATTATGTAAGTATTGCAAGTGATTAGCACATCATATCATGTGCCCATGTGTCCCACTTAGCAGCAGTCTCCCTACATATACTCTAAAACGCACATCACCCAAGTGATATCACACCGTATCACACTGGACTCTCCTTGTCCAGTGGTACTAAACTATACACAATGTCCTGCTCGTTATAGAAACTATTTCTAAAGGTAATTAAGACATAAGGACATTAAACTCCGATTGTCAGTCAACCGTCTATCCGCATGAGAGCTGTATTTTACAGTATCTTACCCAACACGAGACCGTTCTAGAATTTACGGTCTGTATAAGTCCAGTCAGGACAATATACAGAGTATGTAGATATCCGTTTACAATGGAGTCTTTAATACCTTTAGAAACAGTTTCTATGACGAGCAGGACATTGTGTATATTTTATTACCACTGGTCAAGGTGATTCCAGTGTGATGCTGCGTTATATCACTTGGGTGATGCACGTTTTAGCATATATGTAGGGAGACTGCTGCCATGTGGGACACATGGGCACACAATATGATGTGCTAATAGGTCGTGGTGGTTACAGACTAATGAGTACAAGGGTAATGAAGGTTGATTGGTACTCTTTGTTTTTGATTTATCTTCTACACCTCAGCAGGATGGTCCATGATCTCTCACGCTAACTTTTCAGACACATGATGAAAATTGGGGTCCCTTACCCATGGTTGATGGGATCTATAATTCCTAGGTTTCCTCCCTCATATAATGTATTATTTACAGTTGTAGCCCTGAAGAAGTCAGCTGCAATATTTCAGTGTGGACGAAACATGTTGGCAAGGGCAAAGTATGCTGTACATGAAAATGAAGGACTGAAGATAAAGAGCAAAACTACTGATACCACGATCTCAAGAGTGATTTGCTGAGTGCTCTGAGAATGTATTAAAATCCCTCCCAATACACTCTGGGATCCTAATAATTAACGTTTGTCCTCCTTCTAACACTCATTCACATTCCCAAACCATTACTTGCACATTATTCCAATTTACTGCTAATCCTAGTCAACTAGAATTCAGGCATTGTTTTGCTTTTATCAGTGGAACAAACTGTTGTAATGTTTTTAACGGGTTTAAGGCGGCAGTGTTTTTTTCATTTTTATTGCTACAGAAGTCCTTTCAGTCCTTACCTTTACAGTCGGACCAACATGGGTTGGAAGTAGATTTCACCTTCCCAGTGGCCATAAAATACATCACCAGCAAATATCCTGGGCCAACTGTCAGGCTATTCCGAATCCCTAACCACCTCCTGCGCCATATACTTGGCTCTGTTGGCTATTTTCCAGCTAGAATAAGGAGGGCATATACTGTACTCTGCTGTGCTGGGAAAGGCGATCTGCCCAAAGGTAAGTTTGCCATTCAGTCTAGTGAACATTTCAACAGTATTAGCAAGCTAAGATACTTATGTGGGACAATTTACAAAACATCAGTCTGATGAAGCAAGCAGAGGCGAGTTGAAATCTTGTATGTAAATACTGGTACTTACATAGTGCTGGTACTTAAATCTGTGACACAACAGGATCTTTGTGTTATTCTGCATGCCATACCGTCCTGATGTAACTTGCAAGATAAAGGCTGCAGGAAATTACTAATTTTCATCATGACTTGGAATTGACCAGAGCACTCTTTTGATGGGGTATTCTGCTTGAAATGTTACACATTCCCCAGGAGACCAATATTCTCTGTCTTGCCCTAAAGAGATTGTCTTGAGTTGCAATCTCTGAAGTACATATTTTCTTTTAGAGCATAACCAGAGGCACAAACTCAAGGCCAGTAAAGGCTGAGCTGCAGAGAGATGGATTGTGAGCTACACCTTCAGTGCCCTTACATTAAAGGAATACTGATTATTCTTAAAACAAAGGCAAAGTGAGAGGGCTGCATATTCCTGTGTTGCTGAGCTTTTTAATTTCTGAAATTCTTTTGTTGAATCATACAGTGCACTTGCAAACGTGTCGAGAGATGGCTCTCTGAGATTCTAGGATCAGTCGCCAGTAGTGAAAGTACTTGTGCTTTTACCCATCTGGATCCATTGCTCAAGCACCTCTAGTCTCCAGTCTGACACTGGACACACAAGAGGAGCGTATACTAGCTCAACCATTGTTTTTTTCCTCCCATGTGCCAGAAATGTGTGATTAACAGTTTCATTTATAAGGTATAGGCTGAGGTATGTTTGCATTTCTGCCACTCGTGTGGAAAAGGTCAAAGCAGAAGGAACATTATATAGCCTAGAGCCCGACCTAGCAGGCTCTACCGGCCATTAAAGGCTTCTCCAGTGTTAAAGGCCTGAGCCCAAGGCGAGGGCCTTAAACAAGGGAGCGGGCCTTTAATGGCCGGTAGAGCCCACTAGGAGGGCTCCAAGGCTATTAGAACATTCCGCCACTAGAGGGCAGAATGTTTAAATTACTAAAAACAAAGGCCTCTCGGAGCCAGAGGGGGTTTAAATCCCATTGGGCTCCGAGAGGCCTTTGTTCACAGCAGCAGCAGCTGTGAACAAAAACAACATTGGAATGTTGCTCTGCGGGCTTCTACCGGCCCGTAGAAACCCAGAGCACTCCATTGTATTGAAATGGAGTGCTCCACATTCCAATGTTTTAAATGTAAATAGACCACAAAGCTATGAGTTGCTTACAAGGCCGTTCGAATACAGAACACAGTGTTACTCACACAGTCATTGCCTAGTCCAAACTAGTAACCAATTTTCCTTTATTTACAAGTTTGAGTGCAAAGTTTCAAGGCATTGCAGTCCAATAACATCCATTCTAGTTAAGTCCTCTCTGTTCTCCTTCACCGTAGAAGAAAAAGCATTGGCAGGTAGTAGGTCTGGCTTATACATGAAAGTGCCTCTTCTGTTTAGGCACTCAATAAGTCATCATAGATGCCCTCTGTCACTCATACATCCATGCATTCAACCAGTTACTAAGGCTTGCATTCACCCTCTTGCCCATCCACATTAAAATACACACACAAATTAATTAATCAATCAGAGTTTTGACGAGCGCGCTAATCACCCCAAGTGGTATCCAGGCGCTAGCGTGAGAAGGTCTATTCAAACAGCCAGGTCTTGAGTCCACTCCTGAACTTGGCGAGGGATGTTGAAGTTCGCAGGTGGATGGGGAGGCCGTTCCAGGACTTGGCTGTGAGGTGGGAGAAGGAGCGACCTCTTATTCGGTTGCGATGAATGCGTGGTGATGGCAAGGGCGGCAGACTGCAGGTTTCTGGTGAGCTGGGGGGCAGGTCAGGCGGTTGTTTAGGTTTTCTGGTCCGGCGTAGTGGAGGGTTTCTATTAGCGTGCATGCGCAGTTTGATGTGGCATCTCTTCTTGTCGGGGAGCTGGTGCAGACTACGGAGGTGGAGGGTGATGTGTGCTCGTTTGGGCAGGTTTAGAATGATTCTCGCTGCTGCGTTCTGGATGGTTTTGAGGCGATTGAGGAGGTGGGTGGTGATTCTGGCGTAGAGGGTGTTCTTGTAGTCGAGTCTACTGGTGATGAGGGCGTGGGTGACGGTTCTCCTGGTGTCGGTAAGGATCCATCTGAAGACTTTCCGCAACATCCTGAGAGTGTTGAAGCAGGTGGAGGCAGAAGTGTTGACCTGTCGTCTCATGGAGAGTTCGCTGTCGATTCTGAGGTCATGTAGTCGTTGAACAGTGTTGGGCTCAGTGAGGAGCTGCGCGGTATTCCACAGATGATGCTCTTGCGGTAGGAGGTGTACAGCGGGAAGCTGGTTATTTGTGTGCGTCGGGTGGCAAAAGAGAATAGCAGCTTGAGGACATTGCTGTGGATGCTGTTGTGGTGGAGTCTTTGGATGAGGAGATGGTGGGAGATGGTGTTGAAGGCCGCTGACAGGTCGAGGAGGATCAGGGCTGCTGATTCGCCACGATCGATGATGGCTCTGATGTCATCGGTGATAGCTATGAGGGCTGTTTCTGTGCTGTGGTTCGGGTGGAAGCCAGATTGGGAGGGACAGAGCAGGTGGTTGGACTCCAGGTATTCTGTGAGTTGGCAGTTGATGGCTTTCTCCAGTACCTTTGCCGTAAAGGGGAGGAGCGAGATGGGGTGGTAGTTCTTAATTTAACAAGCATATGCAAGATCAGTTAAAAAAATTAAAGTAGAAAATGAAAACATGCTTCCGCCTGAATGGGTTTGGCCCGTAATAAAAAATAAAATTATTCATAGCATCGGATGGCCATCTTGCAGTGGTGTTGGCATAGTTTGCCATTGCTTTTAAGTTCCAGTATGACAGGGTTAGAAGCAACATGTCAGCCATCTTAAATTGGGAAAACAGTGATTAGCTGTGCACAATACCATTCCAAGAGCATCTTGCGGTGTTATTGTGCATAGTGTATCATTGTCATTCCAATCTAAGATGGCCGACAAAATGCTTCTAAATGTGGCCTGGAACAGGAAAAGAATGATTCATTATGGACAATGCTAATCCAAACTGGCTGCCTCGTTTATAAGCTCTGGCCGTGTAGGGTATTGCGCACAGCAGCTTAAATGAGCAGCAAGTGACCTGGTAACACAATCTGGGGAGCTACAGGACTCTCTTAAAGAATAACTAAATGCAAGAGGAAGAAAGAAATGAAAGGGGGCCTACAAGAGGTAGAAGTGGAAAGACTAAAGGACTGGCCCACCAACTCTGACACTAAAGTGCACTCCTTTTCTGATGGATGTACACGTGATCATGAAAAAATGCTGTAATTCGGAAAGCCAGTGGCTCAAGTGGGCTGATCTATTGCCTCATTTTGTTCTCCGTGAGGCAGAATCCGCATGCTGGCACTCTTTACAGTTGATGGCAGAAAAGAGCTCTCTATGTATGTATACAAGTGTGGATTTTTTAAGGAATTTGTTATTAACAGCCTCCCAGACAACTAAACCCGTCAGTCCCTGTTGAAATGCTCTTCAAGGACTATCACCGTGCAAATCTTCCTCTGGGGTTTGTTAAAAGGGAGTAACTAATGCCACAATACTTGACTACTAAGACAGTTTGTGAAAATCAGTGTAACAAGATGCCTGCCTAGAGGCTTTAACTCGGTTTTAACAATTCACCTTTAAGGCTACTGGCTTTAACATAGGCTTTTCACAATAAATAAGTCCGGTTTACTGTGTTCCTTATAATGTATCAGAATAAACAGATCAGACCTGTGGCCTCTTGCATAACATTTCCCAGTAAACTAATCAGGCTTACAGCCTTGATCATTGGCTTGTCATCATAACCCAAAAGGGTTTCTGTAAGCATTCCTACAAGGCAATCGGCAGGTATACAGAAATAAAATAGAAAAGTACAAAATTACAGTATCCAAAGCAATATACATCCCTATGGTTTGTCAGAGAAGCTAATCAGCACCAAAACCATTGCCTACTACAGTAATCTATATGTTTTTATGTATCAAAGTACCTGTCTACAGGCAACACACACAGTGCAGTACTAATCCACCATTAAAGGCCTATTGACTTTAACATATGCTTTTCACAATAAATAAGTTAGGCATTCTGCTATGTCAAAATGAGCCATAATCAGAAGACTAGACTAGTGGCACCGAACGTAACCTTGTTTTTCACAGGGAACCGATCAGGTCCATAGCCTTTATCATTGGCTTCTCAGCATCACCAATCAAGTCTTCTGTGTTGAGCATTGCAAATGTGTCATAAATTACAGTGGCAATACAATATGTAAGCTCTCCTAATACGACTTAGAAGGATTACTCGAGGGAAAATGTTCCGCTCCCAGGGTGTGTTGTAGGGGTTAACTAGCACCAATATCCTTCCTTACTACTGAGAGATTTCATAAGATAAAATACCTGTCTTCAGTCTTAAATCCAGTGCAATAAAAATGGCCCCTTAACCGCTGAGGCTTTTCCATCCCCAGTGCGAAGCCCTTTTTAGGTCTCGCCGAGAGATGCTGTTTACAGTATAGCGGGGGAAGCTCCGCCCACTTTCCGGCCATAAATTTGATTGGCTGCAATTAAAAAATTCTGCATTTTGATTGGTTTTTGGCTTCTTAGTCCCGCCTCCTGACTGCCATGGCGTAATTTTTGCTCTTCCGAGGCTATCAGCCCCTTTACTTGTAAAACCGTTTTGTTTCCCTGTCTCTCCCCGTTCCCTTCCGCAGTCTGTAACTTCTTGTACCACAACCACCCCCTCCCGTTCGTGCCTTCTTTCATGTCGGCACTTCCATTTAAAATGCAATAGGTCTCGGGTAAATCTGAGTCCTATTGCATTTTCAATGCTTGTTTGTCCTGTGATTGGTGGGTGACTTTGCACTATATTTTGCCTGACCTGTCCTAATCACATGCGCAATACAAACGGCTCTCTTACGCATGCGTGGGGGAACGCTTCGTGAGCACACAAAGACATCCCCCAGCATGCTTAAGAGAGCCGTTTGTATTGCGCATATGATTAGGACAGGGTTAGAGACACTGGTTCCATTTCTTTGTTAGAGCTAACGTTGCATCCTCACTGCCGTTTCCCTTTGCGAGGCAAATGATGACTTGGACGGTCGGGACTAAAAGGTTTCATAGTATAGTGTGCCCGCGGGCAGTTGGCATCGCCCCCTCAGTCTGGGTGTCCGATGACGTCAGGGTGTCCCACAAGTAGAGGTTCACGCATTGGAGGACGCAGCCTGGTTTTTCTCGCCACCTTTTATTTACATTTCACTGAGTGGTTGTTATACGGAGCTGTCGGCACTTAATTGTCCCTATTTTTGTATTGATCTGTGGAAACTGGGCTCCCGAAAGGTGATGTCTCCACGTAAGCGTGTGTGGCTGTGGATCACAACATTTGAAGCCATAAAAGAGAATACATGAATTAATGCAATGGACTAGTTTGATGTGCTGGCTACGACTGAATGTTTTCCAAACTTAAAACGGGGCACTCGGACTTTGTTTCAACTTCAGAACAATAATTCATGTTTCTCACTTTAGTGACCTCACCGTGCCTAGTTCATGAGCGTCTATGTTAATCAAGATGCCTGGGGAGGTTTTAAGAAGTACTTTGAGGAGGGGTGCTGCTGAAGCGGGTGCCGTTTTGAAAGTTGTGGTGGAGGAGGTGCTGCTCTCGCACCCCTGCGCCCCCCGGTCCGTGCCTGAGGATCAGCTGCAGAAAGAGGAGGAGGCTAGCCACTGTCACCCTCAGCCCTGCCCCATGTGCGGGGTCACCGTGCAGCAGCAGCAGCATGGCAGGTATGGAGGGTCTGCGGGCCGCTGAGTGCAGTAGGGCCTTGCATTTATGTTTAGACAGTCGGCGAGGTACCATAAACAGGGTCTGTGTCATGGGTATGAGGAGGACTTTTGTATAGTAAGAACATGGGTGTGAATTTACTATTCTTGAAATAGTTTGGCTTGTGCACACATATGAAATGACTTGTGTCTGCATACAGAGCTGTCAGTTGTGCATAGAGAGGATGGAGGCCCCTTAGGGCTTGGGCATCCAATGATGTGCTCTGGACAGTAGGGGAAGAATAGAAGAGATAGTGCCTGTGTACTTTTAAACTGATTTGCCAACCAGAGATGAATGAGCCTGTGCACAGAGGCTGACTTACCGTGATACAATGGTGCTACGTATTCTCTACGTACTGCCCTAGTCTGTGAGCATTATGTCCAAATACTTTTTCGTAGTTTCGGTTTTCTACGAGTGAGATTGGATGTGTTTGTTTACGACATCTACTTCTATGGTATCATGTAAAATCTATCTGTTCGAAAGTCTAATTACGATTTACGCTCAGAAGCGATCTGTGAACTGCTTACTGGAAGAAAATTCACACGATGCTTGCTACTCCTTTCCCTATTGATGATGAAGTGGCCTTAATCAACCTGGTGGACCTTCATTTCTTCCTGCCAATCGCGAGGCTGGCGTTGATACCGCCGACCGGATGGACAACCTTCCTTGGCTACTCAGAGATTTCATGTCCATCCTTAATTTCTCTTTCCAAATCTGCAAAGTATCCCGCTAAGAATCGTGCTTCCGCTTTGTAAAACGTCTAAATAATATAGACACTCGGAGGTCATTTAGCCTTGTACATCAGACTTCAAAACCATCGGGTTGTAGGTATTGTCACACCTGAAGTTAGTATTTGTGAAGATCTAGTACCATTGGAGCACTTCATAGTGTTTAAAATCCAAGTCTAAAGATAAATGAGCCCACTCTCTTCCATGTTGAATAGATCCAGCGAGCTTCTTACAATAATAATCAGTCCCCCTTACATGTTCTTCAGTAGCTGCTCTGCTTTCTTAGCAAAGAGATATTAGAAGCGTGTGACAGTGTGAGCAATGTGCATATAAAGCTTTGACGTATACTTCAGTTGATTACCCATTTAGGAGCAATTTAATATATGTACTACAGAGCTTTGGACTATACAATTTCCCGCTGAAAGGCAATATTTTTCTCCATGTGTTCCCATACCTGGCGTGTCACGCAGTTTGGTGCTTACTGTCCCTCCATGTTAAAGAACAGTAGATGTTTCAGCACTCAGGCTAATGTGCTGCATAGATAAATACATATAAGGTTCCAAAGGCGAGACCGATTGCATTCCAAATGCTTGTTTATGTTTGGGGTACTTCATGCTTTAGCCTATATGACTTTTTAAAAAAAACTAATTTATTGGAATTTTGACTCGTGAACATCATATCAGGACATATGCACCATGTTTACATTCAAATTCTCATGTTAACAATATCTAGATCCACATAGTCCACTGTGTCATACTGCCAACTGGCATCATGTTCTTATACCCCTCTTAACTCCCCTTCCGTGTCTGGTTACATAATCGTGCAAAGAAGTTTGACATTATACGTGAGCACTGAGGTTACTAGGTAAAACCTAGCCATTATTTCCGCCTTGTTCCCGCTGGGAGGAAACCCCTTCATCTGAGGCCCCACGGGCTTCTGAGGTCTGTTGTTCATTTAATTCAGTTAACATCGAGGACCATGCCTGGAGATCATCAACAATTCTCTCATCCTTCCAAACAAATTTCATCCGTACCAGTTCTGTGGTTGCCCATTCACACATCTCTTACCCATTCCTAGAATTGTGGGGGCCTATGACGAAACCATGCTATAACAAAGCGTCTCTTATCCAAGACTAGCCCTAGGAGAACAAACCGTCTACTTGGCTTCTTGTGCCTAGGCGCGGGTAATAGTCCCAACAATACCTGCCGAATCTCTCTAGGGATTCCGCATCTCGTAACCTCCTTGAAGCGTGCAAGCACCTCTACCCACTAGGAGAGCAATAATGGGCAGGACCATACCATGTAAAAGAAATCCGCCTCACTTGCATTACATCTTGGACATTTGTCCTTGCAGGTCCAGTATATTATGTGTAACGTCCATGGGGTGAGAAATACTTGGTGAACTAAGTTATATTGAAGGAGTTTGAGCTGTGTATTGGCGCTCACCTTCTGTACCCCCTCATGAACTTTCCTCCATTCTCCCTCCGACAAGGGTTCATCTAGCAGCACATCCCACTTTGACTGGACCGTCAGCACTCCGCCTGGTAGATCATCTCTCAACGCTCTATAGAGATGGGATACCAGATGCCCACCCTGCGCCATATACAACATCAATTTCAGTGTATTTGAGCTAGGGGGTTCCTCGGGGAACATGGGCCAAATCTCTCGAGCTACACTTGAAATCTTTTCACATTGTAGAAATTGTCCTCACCCTAGATTGAAGGTGACCCTTGCTTAATCGCGAGTAATGAATTTCCTATCCACGTATAGATCTCCCAATGTCTGACATCCTCCTTCCTTCCACTGTCGCACCGACAAAGAGTCAGCAATACCGGCGAAAGGGTGCAACGCCCACAAGGGCATGTCTGGCGCGTATGGGGCATGCTACACCACCCGGTGTACCACGTTTTCCCATGTTATGGCTACGTGCTGCACAATGTATGGGGTCTTCAGGGGGCACCAATCCCAAGCATCAAGAGCTCCGTCAGCGAGCGACCTCCGTGCGTGCCCGCCAAGAGATGTCTCTCCCAGTTATCTTCACTGTCCAGCCAGTGGACCGCATGTTGTAGCTTGGAAGCCATGTAATAAAATTCTAAACAGGGAACCTCTAGTCCTCCTCTAGCCTATGTTCTCTGTAGCGTTGTCAGACGTACCCTTCTGCGCTTGTTGCCCCAGAGGAGGTCTGCCACCAGGCCGTCTGATGTCTGGAAGTAGTGTCGCGAAATCATATAAAGCGAATGTTGCATTGCGTATAGACAGGGGGTAGGATAATCCTTTTTACAATTGCAAGGCGACCCATTAGAGATAGCCTTTATAACTTTTTCCCCACAAACACTCTTTTCAGTGGAAGCACACAACTTATGCGTAGTCAAATAGTGTAATATGGGCTAGGCCCGAGCCCCTTTCTGAAGTGCTTCTTTACTATTCTTTTTCTGCTGTTCGCACAACATCTGGCGACAGCTGTTATTAAGCCATACCTAAAAATGGTTATCTGAAGAGACTTCTAGCTGCAGGTGCCTTACCTTTGAATTTCCCAGGCGTCAGGCTGGATCTGGAAACTTTTGCTGAGCAATATCCCATTCGGATCCGCGTGACGTGGGCGTAGTTTGCGTCGGTCATGACGTTGCGGTACCTATATAGGCGCCACTCAGGCACGCAGACGTCGGTTCTTTTCTTTCCGCGACAGTTTAGCGCCGATCCGGGAAGAGCTACCCTTCTGTCGGTTTTTGACAGGCTTTTTCTCGACTTTTTGTCGACTTCAAGATTTTTTCCCCAGTGTGTGAGGATGTCTTTGAGGAAGACAGGGTTTAAGCCCTGCGGGGCCTGTCCCCGCACAATGTCGATCACCGATCTCCACCTCATCTGCCTCTGGTGTCTTGAGTGCGACCACGATCCGAAGTTGTGCTCAGACTGTCGGGCCATGGCTCTTAAGAACTTACGGGAGTGGGCTTTGAAGCTACACACGGCCTGACAACCAACACCATCCAGCGAGACTGAGTGGAGGTGCTGGTTGAGGAAGAGGTTGCGGGACTGCTCTCGGAGCCCAAAGTCCTCTTCGTCCTACTCAAGGTTGTCGGGACACTCTGGAAGAGGCACAAGAAGATTGTCATCTGTCGACGAAGGAGGTATGGAGCACAGACGCTCTAGGCGCGGTTCTACGGAGCCGAAGCCAGGGTCGACTTCGCGTATCCCTCCTTTTACAGGAGCCAGAGCGACCCCTGCTCAGATCAAAGAGTTCTATGAGGCCATGCACCGTGTATTTGAGCAGGCCAACCCCTCTGGTGAGCCTTTGAGCCCCGCGGGGTCGGAAGGGGTCCCGTCGGATTCGATGCCGTCGGCTCCGGCCACGGCGGGGCCTCAGAGATCCAATCTCGGATCTGGGTGAGCGTCGCCGGTGCCCATCTGCGGTGCCAGCCGCATCCTTATCCCAGACGACACAGTCGGAACGACGCCGCTCGATGCCAATTCTGACGTCGATTGAACCCAGTGGTTCTATGTTGTCACCTGAACACTTTGTGGACGTGTTAGGCTCGGGAGCGGAATGGGAGGGGACTGTGGGCCCTCTGGAACATCAGGATGACTCCGCAGAGCAGTTGGACTGGTATGGGGAACTTGGGCAAGCAAGGGGACTGGATACTTCTCCAGATACTGGCATGCTCTCTCCGCCAACTGTGGCTACGGAGGAGGGGGCATCTTATGTCATGGTGGCCAGTAGGGCAGCTGAGGTCCTTGCACTGGAGCTGCCCTCAGTGGCGGTCAGGACTAATCTCCTGACTGAAGTGCTTCAGCCTGGAGCTTCCACCTCAGAACCCCCTTAGCCCTTTAATGATGCACTTACTGATGTCCTTCTAGGCACGTGGTCCAAACCTAGCACAGGGGCTCCTTTGAATAGGACAATTGCACGCCCCCATCGCCCGGCTCCGGGCGACCCAAAGTTCCTCAGCCAACACCCCAGAAAGTTTGGTGGTGCAGGCCTCTACATCACGTGGCACGTTTCCTTTCGCTCCTCTGAATAGGGAATCCAAGAGGCTGCATTCATTTGGGAAGAAAATGTTTTCTTCCTCCTGCCTGGCATTGCAGTCTGTGAATACAGCGTGCTTATTGGACTGTTTCTCCCACTATGTCTATGTGGGGGATTTGTAAAGCGCGACTGCTACTCCAAGGAGTGTCCTCCCACTCCCTTTGGTAAACGGTTGTGCCACAAGTCCCGGAGGAGGTCCGGGCTGTGCTCTCTCAGGAAGTTAAGGACGGGAGAGATGCAGCAAAATTCACCATAAGGTGTGGCCTTGATGCGATGGATTCACTGGGCAGATCGATTTCCACAACAGTGGCCTTGAGGCGCCACACCTGGCTTAGGACAACTAGCTTCTTGGGTGATGTCCAGGCAAATTTGATGGACATGCCCTTTGATGGAACCCGCCATTTTGGGGAAAATGCAGACTCTGCCCTAGTGAGGTTCAAGGACTCTCAAGCTACGGCCAGAAACTTGGGCCTCTCTTTTACTCCTCGTGGCCAGTCTTACTTTCGCCTCTTTCGTAACAACGGAAGGGGTTTCCAGCCGCATCAGCCCGATCCCTGCCACCGTCCTGCGCAGGCTTCCTATCAATCAATCAATCAAGCATTTGTATAGCGCGCTACTCACCCGGAGGGTCTCAAGGCGCTAGGGGGAGGGGGGTCCGCTACTGTTCGAACAGCCAGGTCTTGAGTTGCTTCCTGAAGGAGAGGTGGTCTTGGGTCAGGCGGAGGTGGATGGGTAGGGAGTTCCACGTCTTGGCAGCCAGGTAGGAGAAGGATCTTCCTCCCGTTGTGGCTCTTTGGATGCGGGGACGGCGGCGAGGGCGTGGTTGGTCGATCGTAGCTGGCGGGTGGGAGTGTAGAAGGTCAGACGGTCGTTGAGGTATCTGGGGCCTTGGTTGTGGAGAGCTTTGTGTGCGTGGGTGAGGAGTCGGAATGTGATTCTCTTGCTGACGGGGAGCCAGTGCAGGTCTCTCAGGTGTCCGGCGATGTGGCTGTGTCGGGGGATGTCCAGGATGAGTCGAGCTGAGGCGTTCTGGATGCGTTGGAGTCTTTTCTGAAGTTTGGCTGTGGTTCCGGCGTAGAGGGAGTTGCCGTAGTCCAGTCGGCTGGTGACGAGGGCCTGGGTGACCGTCTTCCTGGTTTCGGTGGGGATCCACCGGAAGATCTTCCGCAGCATGCGTAGGATGTTGAAGCAAGACGAGGAGACGGCGTTGACTTGTCTGGTCATTGAGAGGGAGGAGTCCAGGATGAAGCCCAGGTTGCGTGCGTGGTCCGTTGGTTTGGGTGCGTTGCCCAGGGCAGGGGGCCACCAGGAGTCCTAAGCCATGCAGGGACGTGGACTTGTATTTCCGACCTAGGAATGGAAGCCAGAAGTAGTCTACCACCCTGCCCTCGGCAGCCGCAGCATCCAAGCACCCTAGTCTGACTGCAAGACCACACCACTCCAGTTTCGGGGAGAATCCATCATCCTCTTCCCCACTGGAGGGCCATAACATCGGGACAAGTGGATCTGCAGATCATTCATGAAGGCTATTCTCTGCCTTTCCTTTCTTTTCCTCCTCCCCTCTGCCAATTCAGGAACAGATGACGAAGGATCCTTTAAAATTGCTCCAGGAAGAAGTTACAGTACAAGGGAGCTATAGAAAGGGTCCCGGTTTCAGAAGTAGGCAGTGGCTGTTATTCAATCAATCAATCAATCAATCAATCAGGGGTTTGTTAAAGCGCGACTACTCACCCGTAAGGGTCTCAAGGCGCTAGGGGTGGGGGGAGGGGGAAAGGTTCCATCCATCAAGGAGGGGGTCTGTCGAAGAGCCAGGTTTTGAGGTTTCTTGCGAAGATGGGGAGCGATGTTGTCTGTCTGAGGTGGAGCGGAAGGGCGTTCCATGCTTTGGCCGCGAGGAAGGAGAAGGAGCGGCCTCCCGATCTGGTCTTTCTGGTGCGGGGGACGACGGCGTAGGAGAGCTGGGCTGATCGTAGGGTCCTTTGGGGTGCGTGGAATTTGAGTCGGCTGTTCAGGTATGCTGGTCCGGTGCCGTGGAGGGCCTTGTGTGCGTGGGTGAGCATCTTGAAGGTGATTCTCGCCTCGACAGGGAGCCAGTGGAGTGTGCGCAGGTGCTGGGAGATGTGGCAGTGTTTTGGCAGGTTGATGACCAGTCTTGCGGCGGCGTTCTGGATGTTCTGTAGCTTGCGGGTGAGGTTTTTGTTTATTCCGGCGTAGAGTGCGTTGCCGTAGTCGAGTCTGCTGGTGACCAGGGCGTGAGTGACGGTCTTTCGGTGTTCGAGGGGGATCCAGTTATTCCCGCTACTTTCTGATTCCGAAAAAGATCAGAGGGTTACGGCCCATTTTAGATCTTTGGACTCGAGAAGAAGTTCAAGATGCTCACTCTAGCACAGGTCTTGTCTGCTCTAGACCAAGAAGACTGGATGATAGCGTTGGACCTGCAGGATGCGTATTTTCACATACCCATCCTGCCAGGCCACAGGCATTACCAGCGGTTCAAGGTAGGCTGCAAGCACTTTCAGTTTACCGTACTCCCCTTCGGCCTTACCAGTGCCTCTCGGGTGTTCACCAAGGTGATGGCGGCGGTCGCAGCTCATCTGCACAGGTTAGGGGTGTCGGTCTTCCCCTACCTCGACGACTGGTTGTTGAAGACATCCTCGCCCCAGGCAGTCTTGTTCCACCTTCAGACTACGGCAAACCTCCTGCATTCGCTAGGGTTCTCTGTAAACGTGCCAAAGTTGCACCTGACTCCTCAGACGCTCCCTTTCATCGGAGCTGTTCTGGACACAGTGCAGTTTCGGGTCTATCCTCCCGAGCAGCGAGTCCAGGATATTCAGGTTATGATTCTGATGTTTCAACCTCTATCCTGGATTTCGGTGAGACTAACTCTGAGGCTGTTGAGCCTCATAGCCTCCTGCATCCTGTTAGTAAAGCATGCCAGGTGGCATATGCGGGCTCTGCAATGAGACTTGAAGTTTCAGTGGGCACAGCATCAGGGAAATCTCACTGATGTGGTTTAGATCTCAGTAGGAACTGCGAAAGATCTGCAGTGGTGGTTGACGAACCGCGATTGGGTCAATGGCAGACCCCTCTCCCTTCCCCACCCAGATCTTACAGTTGTGACAGATGCATCCCTTCTGGGATGGGGCGGGCATCTGGGAGAGGTGGAGATTAGAGGATACCAGTCTCCAGCGGAGTCAGGGCTCCACATAAATTTGTTGGCGCTCCGAGCAATTCGACTGGCATTGAAAGCATTTCTTCCCTCTGTCAAGGGGAAGTTAGTGCAGGTGTTCACGGACAACACCACCGCCATGTGGTACTGCAACAAGCAGGACGGGTTGCGGTCATGGACCCTTTGTCGGGCGGCCGCTGCGTCTCCGGACATGGCTGGAACAGGAGGGCATAACCCTGGTGGTTCACTACCTGGCAGGTTCTCTGAACGCCAGGACGGACAAACTCCGCTGTCGATGCCTAGCGGATCACAAATGGCATCGCCAGTCGGAGTTGGTTCAAGGTCTCTTTCAGCAGTGGGGAGAACCTTGGTTAGATTTGTTCGCGTCCGAAGAGAACGCGGTTCTGAAGAAGAAAAAGAACGACGGGGCCCAAGTCATTCTTGTGGCTCCAGACTGGGCGAGGAGAGTCTGGTATCCAGAGCTTCTGAAGATGAGCATCAATCCTCCAATCAGGTGGCCCCTTCGGGAGGATCTTCTGTCGCAGCAGCAGGGGAGGGTTCTCAACCCGAACCTGTCAACTCTGCGCCTCCATGCATGGAGATTGAGCTGCAGAAGTTGATGGCTTTTGACCTTCCTCCTGAAGTATGCACCATTATCTTGGCAGCCAGGTGGCCCTCCAATAAGACGGTCTAGGCCTGTAGTAGGCAGAAATTTGTATTTTACTGTACAGACAGGTCTATTGACCCTCTTTCTGCTTCTTTGTCCACTGTTCTTTTATTCATTCTGGCCCTTGCCCAGCAGGGCTCTTTTTTTGGGAACTCTCACTGTTTACCTTTCTTCTCTGTCTGCTTTTTTGTGGCTGCCAGACCAGCCCTCTCTCTTTTAGTCTCCAATTGTACATAGGTTTCTAAAAGGGCTGGCTCACTTGTTTCCACACACACCCCCTTTGTTATGCCGCAGTGGGACCTTAATTTGGTCCTCACCTATCTAATTTGAGCTCCCTTTGAGCCTTAACATAACTGTCCCCTCTGGCTGTTGACCATCAAAACAGCCTTTTTAGTGGCGATTACTTCTGCCCAGAGGGTGCCCGAGTTGCAGGCGTTATCTTGCGCGCCTCGATGTCTTTTCCAGACAAAGTGGTGCTTCGCACACGGGCTTCTTTTTTTACCAAAGGTCGTGACCCCATTCCATCTGGGTCAATCCATCACTTTGCCCTTTCGGCCCTACAGGACTACCTAGTTTGAGGTATTGGTCCGCACCCACCGCCGAGATGGTATGGCTTGGGTATCTAATTCAAAGTTAAGGAATCTGCAGCTAGAAGATCTTTCGGGTTTCTGGGCGCTCAGGCATGTAACAGACTTCCTGCTACACTGAGAGCCGCTACTGACCTGGTAACTTTCAAGAAACATCTTAAAACTTGGCTTTTCAAGAATTCGTTGAGCTTCAGAGTCCTACCATATGCTCCTTCAGCGCCGGGACACTCTTGCTGAGTAGCTGTGCGCTATATAAAATCCTGTTCATTCATTCATTCAAGTCTCAATCAGATGAACAAGTTACTTGCCTTCGGTAATGCATTATCTGGTAGAGACTCTATCTTGCTGCAGATTCCTTACAGCCCCTTCCATGCCTCCCCGAATGTTGTAGAGCTAAGGTTACTCCCCTTTTCAGGGCCCTAGTTTTGCACACAACTACGTCAGTTACTTTGTAGCTCTGCGCTTCTGGCGTGGAAAAAAACTAAAAGTACTGACGTCTGCGCGCCTGGGTGGTGCCTAAATAGGTACCGCGATGTCATAACAGGCGCTAATGGTGCCAAAGACGTCACGTGGAGCCGAATGGAGCCACCCGACGGCGCGTGGAAAGGGTAGTGCTCAGCAAAAGTTTCCAGATCCAGCCTGACGCCTGGGAAATTCATCATGTGTAGATTCCCAGTAAATGAGAACACTGCACAATGTTTTTAACCAGTCGTTTCCAAGTGGCCTCATAGATGGGGGATTCAAAATTGCATGAATGAATTCTCTCCGTCATTTAAGTCTTTTTCTACTTTTGGAGCGTGAATCTTCTGGATTCACATGCTGTGCATTATTTCGCCATCTAGTGGTCTGGAATTGTTGTAAAAAAACTTTTGTCCTACTATTTTTTTATTTTGTTGGTGGGTGTTGACGGTCCTTTATTTGGTGTCCCCTTGTGACATCGGCGTGCTTCCTCCGTTAGCTCCCACCTTTGGTCGCCATCTTCAGATTCTTGTTTTTCCGCTGTTAGTTCTGGATCGATGCAGACGGGCTCCAACTTTTTGGAGGAAGAAATCTGTGAAATACTCAGAAAAACAGCAAAATTGACAGGACATAGGAAGAAGGTATCGGAGAACTTCGGGAGTGGAAGGGAGTACCTCTTCGACGACTAAAGAGAATGCGTGTGCAGGTGGCTCCCTGTGTGTGGTGATGGAAAAGATACCGTTCAAGTTCTGAAAAAATTGCCATCACAAGTTCGCCCAGAAAGACCAACATCCAGTCCTCAACCTCTGCATGCCGGTAGATCACTGAAGTGAAGACTGCAACACGTGTTCAGCATTCACCCCAAAGACTCTAAGGGTGAGGGAGAGGCAGAGAAGAGCCAACTACAATATGCAGGGCCAACATACAGCACCATCCCTACAAGACCTGGGCCTCTCAAGTGATAAAGAGAATGTCGCAGAAGGGGTAATGGAGAGACGTCCAGTTGGTGGAGGTTGAAACTCAAGTGGGGAAGAAGTCTTCTCGAGAGGTAAGAGAACCGTTCTCCTCTAAAAATAAAAATCTATACGAGTAAGGAGCAGTGGAAATCAGAAATTCCTGGTTAGCTGTCGGCATCATCTACAAAAGAGACTTCAAATACGAAAAGAAAGGCCGAAACTCTCGACGCTGAAACACACGTATCCGAGATAGAAAAGAAAAAGGCTTGAGGCCGAAATGGCTAGTATTTTACAGAGGAAAAATGACTTTGAAAGTCTAAAACAATTTTGAATACCTGCTAAGAGCTTGACAACAGTAGAGAAAAGCGCCGAAGACATAGAGCCTCCCTTAACTCCTTAGCCTCCGGAGGAGCAGGAAGAAGAAATCTTCGATGAAGAGGAGGAAGAACAAACTGACAGAGTCGGAGACCTCAGAATTTCACGATGTACAATGGCAGGATCTTGAGACAGATTTCCCAGAAGTGGCCGTCTACCCATATCCTTCAAGGCCTTCACCACCAGACGGCATTGGTATATATAATCAAGTAATTAAAAAGGCGGCAGATAAATACGGAGTCCAACTTGAGGAGGAGAAACCACAATCATGTTTTTTTATTAGAGAATCTAATGTCTACACAGTCTAGAAGCACATTTCTCCCAAATTACATTAAGGGTTCAGTCTCAGCAGATTCTATCATGACCTCCATGGCCAGGAAAAGAGCAAATGTGCCAAGTACAATAGGCCCTCCCACAGTTAAAGAGGATGGACCTATGGGCAGAAATGTCGAGAGAAGTGTGGCAAACCAATGGTGCATTACAAATTCATTGCTCAACCGCCACGCATATAAACACTGAGAAGAGATAAGAGAACTAATGAAATACCTACCAGAACAATACCAAAAAAGGGCAGCACATCTGGTAGAAGGGTGGAAAAATATAGCCAACACATGCTTGAAATCAGCCATACATGCTGCGGAGACATCAAACAGGCAAATGATGATTGGTATCACAGAGAGTGCCTGCATGGCTATGCATCTCAGGGTTCAAACCAGAGGTACAGAGCAACATTTTTAATGTGCCATTCAATGGGGTACAACACTTTGGAAGTGTAGTAGATGACACCCTAAATCCAATCAATCAATATCACTTTATTTGTTTTTTATATAAAACCATAAAAGCAATTTAAAACAGTACATTATACAAAAGAGTGACCTAAAATAATGCATTATACAGAAAAGTGACATGATTAACAGATCTTACTTAAAAGTCTCATATACGATACATAAAAAAGGTTGTGTATTAAAAAAGTAGGTATAGAATCAATCTTTAAAGGAGGGGAGTAAGCCCGGGATCTCAACTGGGTTGGATGTGCCCCAACCATACATACTGGGGCACAGTACAATCACATTGTGAGCCACAATCAATCGCAGCAGACTCTAAGCCTCACCGCTGATTTAAAAAAATGAAGGACATAAAAAACAGTGTTAACAGATGGCATTTGTAAAAAAATAAAAGCTGGTCGCACCTGCCTAAACTCCAATATTTTCAAAATTGGAATAATACAATTTTTCCAGGGAATCTCGTAGTAATTACAAAACATTAAAAAATGGAGCATGTCCTGTGGAGACTTACCGTCGCAGCCACAGGACTCTAGGCTTTGATCTCTACTACACCCACGAGGCTGTACCAACAGGAGGTGGAAGAGATTAAAACAAAACCTGGTCTATAGAAGACGATCTTAAGTACTAAGGGGCCCTAGGAGATATGGCTCGGTCACTTGCACAGTTTTCAAGATAACAAATCTGCGGCACTAGGTTTCCTCAACTCGCACTCTTTCCTATCTATTGTCCTCTGACTAAAAAAGGTCTCCCTTACTCAGCCCAGGTCTTTCTTATTCATTGAATCTGGGTTGGAGAATAGGTCAGCTCTTCCCAGCCTCCCAAGGCAACTCTGTGTAATTAAGCCACAGAATATGATGGGCGTTGTCAAGAGCCATACACTCCTTCACGATAAGTTTACTTAAGGTTGATCCTTGATTCAGCCAAAGCTTCAACCCCAATATTAGGGGGCGAAGGGCCAACCGATCGGAAAGATAGGACACACCCAGCTCTTCATGAACCACTAAGTTTGAGGTTCCCTGGGGCACACATAAAAGACGTTTCAAGAAGTTGTTCTCAGCCTCTTGTAGTTCCTCCATGGCAACATAGCCCCAGATTTCACTGCCATAGGAAACTTTAGTAGTACATTTTGCCTTGTATATCTGCAGGAGTGCCGCAATCGCTCTCCTTAGTAATCTTGAGGCGAAGTTAAAAATGGCCGTGTTAGCATGCACCAGATCTCCCCTCTTTCTCTGTTTTAGTGGCCCCCATTTCATCTTATCGTCTATCAGGATCCCGAGATAAGAAAAGACGTCTGTGCGGGGAACCCGGGCAGATCCAAACATAAACTGATAATGCTTTTTTGTTCGAGGTCCCACCTGCATCACGTAGGATTTGTAATCCTTTATTGACAAGTCCAAATCCTCCATGGATGAGGAAAAAGAATTGAGCAGTGATTGCAACCCTTTTGCAGACCGGGCCATGAGGACCGCATCATCCGCGTGCAATAAAACCGACAGACCACGCCGACCCACCTGAGGATAATGTAACTTAATCTCCAATAAAACCTTCTCCTGTTTGTTGATATATAAGTTAAACAGAAAAGGGGCTAAGATACACCCTTAACGTACTCCTCTTTTTACAGAGAATTGACGGGAGACCTTGAGATCTTGTGAATATCGAATCTTGGCCTTGGTGTCGCTATGGAGGCCCTCCAGAAAATGGACGATGTCACCATCCACCCCAATGGACAGCATAGTCTGCCAGAGCTTAGCTGTGTTCACGCAATCGAACGCGGATGACAGAGCCATGATGGCCGGATAAATGGTACCGGGGCGGGCAACTGTGTATTTGTTAAGGATCAAAAATAAGCTAAGACACTGAGCCACAGTTGACCGTCCTGGACGAAAACCATACTGGACATTGGTTAGAATATCATAATCCTCTGTCCAGCTGGTCAACCTGTCTAGGAGGACACGACCCACCACTTTGACCACCAAGTCCAACAAAGAAATTGGTCTATAACAATGGGTGCTATCTAGATTACCCTTTTTGAAAACTGGTACTATAGTGGAGGTAGCCCAAGAGCCAGGAGTACCAGTTTTTACTGCGGCGTTAATAAAAGTTCTGAGGACAGGTACCCAAAGATTCAAATCTGATATATAAAGATCCGGCCGAATACCGTCCAACCTGGTGCTTTGTGATTAGACAGCCCAACAATACCTTTCCTAACCTCTTCTACCGAAAAAGCCAAGGCATATTTCCCTGCCACTAATCCGGGAGGTCTATTTATATCGAGGGGACACTGAAACATAACCTCAAAATGATGCACCCATTCCTCCTCCGTGATGTGGGCCCCCACCGCGTTACCTGCTTCCTCGTTTAAAAAAAGGGCTATTTATTATGCTCCAAAACTTTGCGCTGCTCTTGAAAGTACTGGCCTCAATTAACTCCCTTCAGGTTTCCTCCTTCAGCGCTACCCTGCGCCTGGCCAGTTCTGCTTTCAATTAAAAAAGGACAGCAAGATGGCAAGATCAATGGGGGCTCTATAGTTCAGAGGTGGCATGTGTAGAGGATCCACCCGCTCAAGAAGACCTGCAGGAAGGGGGAATTTACATCTCACAACCTTGCACCAAACTATCAGGGAGGAAATCAATCACAACTGCAGGGACAGCAAAAAATTTGGCAGTACCAGCAGGGAAGGCAAGCATTTCGAGGACGTAGAAGAGGCCAACTGCAAAGGGGAGGAGCACCCCCTACAATCAAGTGACTAAACTATAAGCACAATACATGCCCCAAGAAGATCAGGGGAGTGTGTCGCTAAGGAAAACAAAAGAGCAGATTTCAAAATTGCAGCAACAGATACTCCTACATCCAACACCAGTAGGAAGCAAAATAAAACATTTCCTTCACAAATGGAGACAAATCACTTCAGACAAATGGATTCTGAACATGATACAATACAGATAATGCATAGAATAAATCAAAACACCTCCAAACAAAGGTCCAAGGAGGAGTGTACATTCCAAAGAAGAAACAACACATCTACTCAAGGAAGTAGAGGAAATACTGACAAAAGAAGCATTAGAGTTAGTACAAAACAGAGAAATAAAGGAAATTACTCAACCTAATTCCAAAGGTAGACTGGACACTGTCTTATCTTGGATCTAAGGTCTTTGAACAAATTTATTTAAACGCAAAGTTTCAAGATGATAACCTTGCAAGAGGTTATACCACAGCTGCAAGGAGGGGACTACATGGCAACTATAGATTTAAACCATGCCTATTTACACATCCCCATAAATGCAAGACACACAAAAAATCCTACGTTTTGCGGTAAAAAAAACCCACTACCAATTCAAAGGGCTAGCGTTCAGAATAAAATCAGCACCAAGAGTATTCACAAAGTGCCTAGCAGCAGTAGCCGCATACCTCGGAAGACAGGGCATACATGTATACCCTTACCTAGATGACTGGTTGGTAAGGGCAAACTCATACAAACGATGCAAGCAACATATTCTACAAGTAATAGAGAATCTATACCAACTGGGATTCTCAATGCACTGGGAGAAATCCTCTCCAGAACCAGAACAGGAAAAAGTGTTCTTCGGGGCCAGAATAAATTTAATTCAGGGGAAAGTATTTCCCAGCCAAAAGAGAACAGTAGCACTGTTGAAGGAAACACAGCTATACGGGAAGGGGAAAGCTCTGACGGCGAGGATAGTGAGGAAGCTACTAGGAATGATGGCTTCCTACATTCATTTGATACCAAACATAAGACTACACATGAGACCATTTCAAGAATGGCTTCAAGTACAATGGTCACAGGCAACAGGGAGTTGGGAAGATCTAATTGTTGTCACGCAGAGGATACAGGAGGAGATGGCATGGTGGAACAGCGCAAACATCACAAGGAAGAACATTCACTCAACCAACTCCAACTGTAACCATAACAACATATGTCTCCCAGGTGAGATGGGGAGTACACACGAAAAGCCTCAAACTAAGGAGACTGTGGAAGGAGCATCAACATCCTGGAACTAAAGACAGTATTCCTAGCCTTAAAAGCCTTTCAGAAACTGCTATAGGGAAAGAGAGTACACATACAAACAGACAACACAACCACCATGTACTACATAAACAAACAGGGTGGAACACAAACACTACCACTCTCAACATTAGCTCAGCAGTTGTGGAATTGGGCAATTCCAAGAAAAATGAAGATCTTAGCAATTCACCTACCAGGAAAGGACAATGTTGAAGCAGACAGACTGAGCAGACAAGCTTTATGGTCTCACGAATGGGCACTGAATCAACAATGGGGAATTCCAGAGATCGATCTTTTTGCAACACCTCAGAACGTGAGATGCTAATGCTTTGCCTCCAGTCAACACTGCCACCAGTCTGTGGGGAATGCACTATGGATAGCCTGGTCAGGGATATTTCTATACGCTTTTTCCATGATACCACTACTTCACAAGGTGATCAGTAAATGCAGAACCAGCAGCATGACGCTAATACTAATTGCTCCACAATGGGCAAGAAAAACATGGTTCTCAGAAATAATGGAGATATCTCAGGGAAGAATTTGCAAATTGCCAAACAGATAAGATCTGTTATTAATGCAAAGAGGAAGGGTGCTTCACCCAGAACCAGAGTCCTTAAGCCTAGCAGCATGGCTCCTAAAAACCTAGAGTTTGGACCCCTAAAGTTACTGGAAAATACAATGGCGATCTTGAGAGAGGTAGGAAGACCTACAACTAGGAAGTGTTATGTGGCAAAATGGAAACGATATTCACTGTGGTGCCTTACGGTTACGAAAAAGAACACAAAGGATAGTACCGTACTAAAGTACTTAACACATTTACTGGATTGCAAACTAGCTTATGCATCCTTGAAGGTGCACTTAGTAGCAATAGTGGCGTCTACAAGGGGTCACATAGAAAGAAGTTTCTTCACTTCACCAGTTGTCAAGCGGTTCCTAGAGAGAGCAAAAGCAATTGCACCCCCAAAAAAGGTAACTGCACCCACATTGAATCTAAATATTGTGCTCTCTAAATTAATGAAGGCACAGTTTGAACAATTACACATGCTCACACTAAAGACGGCATTTTTAGTAGCTATTTATTTATTTATTTATAAAGCGCAACATTCATCCGCAAGGATATCACGGCGCTAAGAAGAGCACATCCTACACGGGAGGGTTCCAAGGGAAAGTACCCAGTTAATGAGTCATTTCTTGGGAAGAGACTGTTCTATGAATTATTATTCCATGGGGAAAAGATGTGTTTTTAGTTTTTTTCTAAACGCCATATAGTTGTCCATGAGTCGAAGTTCAAGAGGAAGTTCGTTCCAGAGCGTGGCAGCAAGATGGGAGAAGGAACGACCCCCCCACTCTGAACTTCCTAATACGTTTGGTTACTGCCCGCGCCTGGTGGCGTGACCTCAGGTTTCGAGTGGGTGCATAGAATTTAACTCTGTCCTGTAGGATTCTTGATCCAAGATGATGTAAGACCTTATATGTGTGGCTCAGCATCTTAAATTTAGCCCTTTGTCTGACTGGGAGCCAGTGGAGTGTCCTCATACACTCAGAAGCCGAGCTATACTTATTCTTGTTGCATACCAATTTAGCAGCCGCATTCTGAACCAGCTGCAGTCGAGAGAAAAGATAGTCAGCCATGCCAACAAAAAGAGCATGTACATAATCCATCCTACTTATGAGTAGGGCTTGGACAAGGGTTCTCCTGCACTCTATGGGGTTCCATTGGAAGAGTCTTTTCAACAACTTGAGTGTTGCAAAGCTCTTCCCACAGAGTGCATGTACATGATCCTGCATGGTGAGTGCACGGTCTACAAGAATGCCCAAGTTTTTTGCAACTTGTTTGGGGGCAGGGGCATTGCCCAGTGAGGAGTGCCACCTAGTGGCGTTCCAAATTGAGTGTGCTCCACCAAAAAGAAGAATTTCCGACTTGTCTGCATTTGACTTCAGACTGTGATCGGACATCCAAGCAGCCATTTCAGAAAGACAGCTATAGTGAGTCTGATCCTTTTGACATCGTGTCCGTCAAGAGCAAACATCAGTTGGGTGTCATCTGCATAAGAGCAGATACTGATGCCCCATTTTTCGCTGATTTTAGCTAATGAGGACACGTAAACATTAAAAAGGGTGGGGCTCAGGGAGGCTCCCTGTGGTACGCCGTGTTTGATTGGTACTGGGGTTGAAGAGAAGGTGCCCAACTGTATGGTCTGTGTTCGATTGTTTAAAAAGGAGGAGAGCCACTGAAGAGCTTTGGAATGAACACCTTTCTCATGCAGGGTTTTCAGCAGGCGGTTGTGTGGGACTGTGTCGAAAGCCGCCGACAAGTCTTAACAGGATCAAGGCGGCAGCTCTACCCTGGTCGACCACACACCTGATGTTATCTAGTACTGCCAGAAGAGTTGTCTCAGTGCTATTATTGGCACGAAAGCTGGTTTGGGTGATGTCCAAGAGTTCATTAGACTCAAGGTAGTTGATTAGTAGCTATAACATCACTACGTAGAGTTAGTGAGTTACAAGCACTAACTTTACAGAAACCTTACTTCCAAATACATAAAGACAGAATTGTCATGAGGACGAAGCTGCAATTCATGCCAGAAGTGATCTCACAGTTCCATATATACCAAACCATACAAATACCAAGTTTCTTTCAAAAGCCAAAAACACATGCAGAAAGAACATTACACACACTAGACAGGCAGTAATGTATTACATTTAGAGAACAAAGGAGGACAGGAAAACTAAACAACTCTTCGTATCATTAGCAAGTAGTTTTCTAGGGAGACCAGTGACCAAGATCACAATTGCAAGATGGATAGCTCAAGCCATACAGTTGTGTTACAGAAATGCAGGAGAAACATTACAAAGCACTTCAGGGGCACATTCAGCAAGGGAGAAAGGAGTAGCCATTGCTTTTCTAGCAAACACTCCACTTCAAGACATTTGTATGGCATCAACTTGGTCATTCGTGCACATGTTCACAAAGCACTACTTTGTTGATATTCAGATGAACAAGGAAGCTCAAGTAGGACAAAAGGTCTTAAAGCATCTGTTTTCAAATCAACACTCCTCTTCAACCCAACCACCACTGTAGTAACAAACCGCTACAAAATCCATGCACAGCATGTGAATCCAGAAAAGATTCACGCTGCAAAACCTATAGTTTCTTACCTGTCTGTGTTGTTTTGCAGCTTGAAGAATTTTCTGTATTCACAAGCGAACCCACCCTCCTCTGCCAATGAAGATGAAAGGAGGAAGAGGGGAAAAAAATAATATAATCTGAAGATGGCGACAAGGGGACACCAAATGGTGGTCGGCCGACCACCAACATAGTAGAAGGCCAAAAGTTTTTTTTACAACAATTCCGGACCCAACCACTAGATGGCGGAATAAAGCACACCATGGGAATCCAGAAAATTCTTCAAGCTGCAAAACTACACCGACAGGTAAGAAATTATTCGTTTTCCATGACTCCTGGAACTAAACATGCAACCTTGCTGCAGACATCCATTCTTGTGCATCTCTAAGTAAGCATTCTGATTTGGATTCATTTAGTTGTGGTGAGTTTATTGCAATTTGTTGTTTAGCTACTACTAAACTCAATCATTGTAGCTAATGTCTGACTTTGCCTTTCTTTGGTAGAGGTTCAAACAGGCATTTCTTGTTTCTGACTTTGACAACCATTTCTGATTTGCAACTGTGCAAAAACTAAACCATCCAGAACTCTGCAGACCGACTCATCCCCTGCTTCCTACACAAAACTCACATCACACCACACGTCCGGTAGCTCCACTGGCTCCCAAAACACAAACACGTTCAATCCTTTCACACACATTCAAGAACTACACAACTCAGGCCCCACATACCTGAACAGTAGCATCTCCTATCATCCACACATACATCGAATCACCAGATGAGGATAGGCGTTCTCTTACATCGTTCCTAAAGCTTGGACCAGCCTCCCACTTCACATCAGTGCCACGTCCTGTCTTTTTTAATTCTGCAAAAAGCTGAAGAACTGGATTTTTAGTTATCCAACCTAGGCACACTCACCTGCTATGTGCCAGGACACCCTTTCGGGTGATAGTGCGCTTCACAAATATTCATACTAGAAAATATTTGACCCATGTATAGTTTGGGTTATATAGAACTATTTTTTCACTTCAGACTATGAACGTTCCAGGAGTTTGATTTATATCTGGAGTCAACTAGGGTGGGCAATCCTCTACCACATTTTATGTAGCTTTCGGACCTCATTTTACACGCATAGAAATTGACAAACCAATATGCTTTTTCATTATCACACATGCAGTTGTACCTGTGCTTCTGAGCTCCTGATATAGTACTTTATCCACCGATGTGAAAACCATAAAAGTTTTCTATCGCTCGTTAGATTTGGCATTAAATAATGCAAGAGTTAAAACATGTAGTGCAAATATTTTGTCGGGTTTATCACCTTTAGAGAATGATGTCAATGTTTTTCACTGTTGGAGGAGGAAGGTAAAAGAAAAAGCTGATTGCTTTACTTACTAGCTGTTGATATTCACTTTAATTGCAAATTACAGAAGAGAACCAAGGAGCACAACTGGAGCATGGCTATGCAGGCGGCTGAACAGTAACATATTCTATAAGCTGTAGTAGAACACTTTTCACACCCAGTTTTCAATACCCTGCAGGTTAGGTACCCCTGTCCTCCATAAATGGTAACACCATGTATCTGATTCTGACACCACTGAGAAGATGTCTGTTAGTTTAGTTTTTTTCATTGCAGAACCAAGTGACCACTTTGGGCAACCTTGAGAGTTTGGTAATATTGAAAATGCCAATGTTTATAATGATACATTCATATGTAAGAACGAAATCTCATCTCTATTATCTAATTTACCTGTCATGAACTCTCCATCAACCCCGACGCAGAAATTCATGGTCAGGCAGGCACTGAGACCCAGGACTGAGGTTACTGATTGACCAGTCACAGGTGGGGTGGCAGACAAACTCGTGAACAGGAAACTCGGATCAAATCTACAGATAAGCGCAGCAACACCACAATGGTCCAAGAAGATTGACCCCAATAAGACACATATGGCCGGAGGGGTGCGTGCATTCCCAAAAACACCATAAAGTTAGAGGCCACATGCAGTTAGGAACACACAGCCAATCAGGACACATCACACACAGTACACTCAGTGACCACGTGCCCCCTCATGCCAATTATCTGAACACTTTACCCACTGGCCCCACTGTGTCCATGCAAGGTGAAGGCCCACCTGCATTTGTTATCAGGGGCCTTATTTATGACTCCAAAGACGAGGCCTGCATTCCTTTACCAAAAACGTATCGACGCAAACACTTTACGATGTCCAAAGAAATGTATAAACCTTGTTCAGATTGATTGTATTTTGAGACAGTCCTCAGACTCGCTTCTGTAACTGTGCTCTCGGCCAAAGTGTCATTAAACCAACGGTTCCTGTTTTGCCAAATGCCTCTTGTTTTTTCAGGGTAAATTCATATTTGAGCAACATTTTGACAAGCCAGATAGGAGAGATTGGTACCTCAGACCCTACTGCAGCCGAAGGAAGGGGACCCCGCCTGGACGGTTTCACATTTGCGCATAAAGGAAGGTGAGCAGACACCGCAATTGCTTGTGAACTCTGCTGAATCCGCCGGGCAGAGGACCATCCTGAAGCCGCTGTCGTTAGGTAAGAGACCACAACTGATCCTTAGTCCCACATTTGGCGTATGGCAAACAAGGAAGAAGCTCAAAACTTTAACCTGCGCGCCCTGCCACTGACCGAAATCTGGCATGTTACCTATTTTATGTGTCTGAACTGAGTAGTCGCAAGGCAGCCTCAAGGCTTTCATGCTGAGGTCACATTTTTTTGCTAGCACGCTAGGAAAGGTGAATATTGGTTGTTGCTTGGACCGCTGGGCAAAAAAAGATGGTATGCTTGTCCCCTGGGTGTGATACAGGGTTGAGGCCTCAACGCTTGGACCTCTGGGCGTGACACTGATGGATATACTTGGACCCTGGGTGTGGTACATGACTGGCACCTCAATGTTAGTTTTTAGTCTAAAAGAGTTTTCTCAGTGCTACCGGTTTCTTAACACTGTTGGTGTCTGAAAGAAGTGAGAGGTGTTGTTCGCTTGGACCACTAGATGTGACACAGATGGTACGTTTTGCCCCTGGGTGCGATACAGGGTGCGATCCAGATATTGGGAGGGGAAAGATTTGGATCTGGGAGATCAGTTGTAGCTTGTGTTTGGCTAAGTGGGGCCTGTGGTTCTTGGAGTTATTCCCTTTCTCTGCGACAAAATTGTCATTTTCCCAAAGCCGATATTGACAGACTATCAGACTAACTTAGTCCCGTGTTCCGTGCAGGGCTCCCCCTGGTCACAGTATAGCATGCGCTAGGAGCGGGCTAAGGTATTTTTGACAAAGTCATCATTAGGTTTCGCCTGCACAGTGCTTGCACTGTGCTTGAGAAATCTATTGTTTTTAATATCAACTTAAAAGGGACATACAACCCGCCTCCTCTCTTTCCTAGCTTCTCATTGGTTCCTGTGTATGCCACTTACCTTTCCTCCATTTCTATTAGTTGTAGCATATTTTCCTGCGTTTACCAATGCTTGTTCCTCGTCTGCTTCTCGTATCAGTTTCCCGTTGCCAAAATACTGTTAACATCCGCTTGGGTGGAACTAAATTTTCATAGAGATTTGCATTTTACTATTGCAGCATATTTATATAACAATTTATCACCCGGAGAGATTAAGTGATTTGCATAGAATCACAGGATGTTGCGCGGCGCCGCCGAGACTCGAACCGGGATCCCCAGCTCTAGAGTCAGCAGCTCTGACCACTTTGCCACATTTTCTTCACTCCCTTGTTATCTGTCAGGGAGATCTTTCCCTCTCCTGGACGATGATTGATGAAAACAGCTCTTTATTCATTACATAGGCGAAACCGATGCATTACCAATGCTTCTCTTTTCACGGCCAGTTTTTTCTTTATTATAAGTATTGAAATATTTGATGTTGTGGTGCTGGTAATTAATGCAACTGTGTTTTGTCCGAAGTGTTGTATTTTGTCGATGATTCAGTGTACTATATGAAGGTGCTGCTATTAAATTCATTATTTCATGCTAAATTTCATGTCGTTTTTGATTAACAATTGCACTTTCTTCTCGGTTTTGACCCTTCATATACATTGTACTGAGCTCATAGTAAATAGTTAGAACCAGTAAACCTGTGTGTGTGTGTTTTTGTGTATGTGTGTGCATATATTATACAGTGTGTGTGTGTGTGTGTGTGTGTGTGTGTGTGTGTATATATATATATGTGTGTGTGTATATATACATATTGCCTACTGGCGATAGCCAGTAAGTAGTTATGTTAGGACCAAAGTTTCCATAGGAAAAGCTGTTTTTGTTTTGCCAATAACTTTGGTGCCGCTTGACGAATCTTCCTGAAATTTTCAAAAAAGTCAGCTTTTTGGTTCAGCTGCTGTGTTGAAAGTTTCGGGTGAGCGGGGGACCGAGAAAAAAGGTGAAAATGTGTGTTTTCCCCACGCTATGTCGATGGGGATTTTTCATTTTTTGAACACAACTATAGTCTGAATCGCTGAACGGAATTGCACCAAATTTGGCAGAAAGCTAGATGTTGGTCTAGAAAGCGTGCTTTTGTGATTTGGTGTAAATCCGTTCAGTAGTTTCATAGATATTGAAGTATAAAAAATATAGATATCTGGGAGCCCAAAATCCTACTGAAATTTGACTTCCTGGTTCGGAGTGTTGGCAGCCATCTTGTGACTCGATTGAACAGAGTCACAGAAAAATCATTGAAAAAAAAAAGAAAAGGGGGCAGGGTAGAAACACCCCGACCTCCTAAATCTCTTGGGGGGAGGGAGGGGGGCCCACTGGGACCCCCAGCGGTAAAAAAGCATTTTAAGAAAAAAAGAAAATTTGTCAGGACTCGCACCTCCTGGGGCTTATTATGCCCCGAGGACCACCACCTCCTGGGGCTTCTTTAAACATTAATGCGGGGGAGGCCAGTATGGCCTCCCCTGCTGCCCCATGGATCACCATCTCCCCGGGGCTTATTTCTTTTTAAATGGAGGGGTCTCTCAGCCCTGGGGAACGCCACTTCCCCGGGGCTTTATGCTAAAACAATGAGGGGAGCCTCCTGCCCCCCGCGGCCCCGGGGACCTTCTGCCCCCCCGGGGGCCACCACCTTCCCAGGGCTTTAATTTAAAAAATGCGAGGGGGCTGCATGGATCCCCCACAGCCCCTGTGACCACCACCTCCCCGAGGCAAAATCAAGAAAGGAGGGGGGCCATTTGGCCCGCCTCCTGGAGCCATACATATCCCTGGGGACCGCCACCCCCTAGAAGCAGGCTCCTGCTACCTCCCGAGGTGCCCACCCTCAGGAGGTAGCTGTTTCTTATGTCTTGGCGGGAGCTTTACCGCTCCCGCCAAGCCATAGCAAACTGCTCCGCTTCTAGCAAGTGAGAGCATAGAATGCTTTTGGACAGAGGGAGCTGCATGTTTACCAGCTCCCTATGTTCAAAAGCAATGCCTTCAGGCTTCCACCACGGTCCCCAACGTGAGTGGGGACCAGATCACCCAGTATTGTGGCCAGGCCCCGGGAATTGGGGTCCCCGGGGCCAAAATCGGCCCGGGACGGGGGGGCCGCGCAGCCCCCCTACTATGTTTTAATTTTAAAAAAAAAGAAAAATTGCCTCCGAGGGATGGGTCTCTGGGGCCAGAATCTGCCCAGAGAAGAGGGGCCACCCCCTTAACTTTAAAAAGGAAAAAAAAAAAGAAAAAACCTGCCCCCAGGGGATGGGGTCTCATATAATAACAAGCATTGGCATAGCCAATAGGTCTCGCCTTTGGAACCTTATGTGTTTAGGCAGAATTAATTTTTGGCTATGTTGTAGAGCATTGTTGTAATTAAGTAGTTATTGAGTGATAATATGTGTAGTATATTTAAGTTGCATTGAGTAGAGTGTAATTATGTGGCTTGTAATTATGTGGTATTTAGTGGTAATATGTGGAGTGTATTTAATTTGCATTGAGTAGAGTCTATGTGGCTTGTAATTATGTGGTACTTAGTGGTATGTGGCGTGTATTAATGCATTTATTTTTGTGTAATTATGTGTTGTGTAACTATGGCACATTGAGTGGTATTATGTGGAGTGTATATATGTTGGATTGAGTACAGTGTAATTATATGTTATGTATTTCTGTGGCATATTGTTATTATGTGGAGTGTTTTTATGTTGCCTTTAATTGAGTGTAATTATGTGACATGTATTTTTGTGTTAGTGCGTGGTGTCATGTGGAGTGTTTTTATGTTGCATTGAGTATAGTGTAATTATATGGTGTGTAATTATGTGGTCGTGCGCGGTATTATGTGGAGTGTATTTATGTTGTATTGAGTAGAGTGTAATTATGTGGCATGGAAATATGTGGTATTGAGTTGAATTATGGGGACTGTATGTTGTATTTAGTAGAGTGTAATTATGCTTGGAGATAATTGTAAGATAAGTAATATGTGGCTAGACGTTTTTATCAGATATTACCAGCCTCACCAGTTTACAGCAAATGTACAAACAGCATTACAGTGAAAATGGAAGTGGCATTGCAAAAAACATGATATAGAGTAGTAATCTTTTTGGTGCTATTGTGGGTCAAAATATGATAATCATTTTACCCTCCTTTCACATGGGACTATGTTGGAGAGCCTCGAAATAAGTTTCCCTAAGCCTCTCTTTTCTACCGCCAGCCCCCAAGTACACTGTTTTCAAAGGGGCTTAATTGCAGCCGGAGTATGGCTAAACGTACTGTTTTTTTTCATTGGATTTACACTAGCCCCTAACTTATAGCCAATAGGTCTTGCCTTTCAATCAATCAATCAGGGGTTTGTTAAAGCGCAACTACTCACCCGTAAGGGTCTCAAGGCGCTAGGGGGGGGGGAGGGGGCAGGTTCCATCCATCAAGGAGGGGGTCTGACGAAGAGCCAGGTTTTGAGGTTTCTTGCGAAGATGGGGAGCGATGTCTGTCTGAGGTGGATCGGAAGGGCATTCCATGCTTTGGCCGCGAGGAAGGAGAAGGAGCGGCCTCCCGATCTTGTCTTTCTGGTGCGGGGGACCACGGCGTAGGAGAGCTGGGCTGATCGTAGGGTCCTTTGGGGTGCGTGGAATTTGAGTCGGCTGTTCAGGTATGCTGGTCCGGTGCCGTGGAGGGCCTTGTGTGCGTGGGTGAGCATCTTGAAGGTGATTCTCGCCTCGACAGGGAGCCAGTGGAGTGTGCGCAGGTGCTGGGAGATGTGGCAGTGTTTTGGCAGGTTGAGGACCAGTCTTGCGGCGGCGTTCTGGATGTTCTGTAGCTTGCGGGTGAGGTTTTTGTTTATTCCGGCGTAGAGTGCGTTGCCGTAGTCGAGTCTGCTGGTGACCAGGGCGTGAGTGACGGTCTTTCGGTGTTCAAGGGGGATCCATTTGAAGGTCTTACGAAGGAGGCGGAGGGTGTGGAAGCAGGAAGACGAGACAGAGTTGATCTGGCGGTCCATTTTGAGCTCTGAGTCCAGGATGATTCCCAGGTTGCGTGCGTGGTCCGTGGGGGTTGGCGGGTTTCCGAGGGCGGGGGGCTACCAGGTGTCGCTCCAGGCATCGGGGTTTGGGCCCATGATGAGTACTTCTGTTTTGTTGGTGTTTAGTTGTAGGCAGCTGTTTTTCATCCATTTGGCGACGGCTTCCATGCCTTCTCGAAAGTTGCGTCTGGCGGTGTTGGGCTCGTTGGATAGGGAGAGGATGAGCTGGGTGTCGTCTGCGTATGACACGATGTTGAGTCCGTAGGTTCTGACGATGGGGGCGAGTGGAGCCATGTAGACGTTGAAGAGCGTCGGGCTGAGGGAGGAGCCCTGGGGGACTCCGCAGGTGGTAGGTGTGGGGTCCGAGAGGAAGGGGGGGAGTCTGACCCGCTGCGTCCTGCCGGAGAGGAAGGAGCGGATCCAGTCGAGGGCCTTGTCCTGGATTCCTGAGTCGTAGAGTCTGCATATTAGGGTGCAGTGGGAGACTGTGTCGAACGCCGCTGATAGGTCGAGGAGGATGAGGGCTACTGTTTCTCCTTTGTCCAGTAGGGTGCGGATGTCGTCTGTTGCGGCGAGGAGGGCGGTTTCCGTACTGTGGTTTTTTCTGAAGCCGGATTGGGAGGAGTCGAGGATGTTGTGTTCTTCAATGAATGTGGCGAGTTGGATGTTGATGGCTTTCTCGATGACTTTCGCTGGGAACGGGAGCAGGGAGATGGGTCTGTAGTTTTTGAGGTCGGTGGGGTCCGCTGAGGGTTTCTTTAGGAGGGGGTTGACCTCTGTGTGTTTCCAGTCGTCGGGGAACGAGGCGGTCGCCAGGGAGTGGTTGATGGTGTGGCGGAGCATGGGTGCGATGGTGTCGGCGGCTCTGTTGAAGATGTGGTGGGGGCAGGGGTCCGTGGGGGCCCCTAAGTGGATTGACTTCATTGTCTTCAGTGTGTCTTCGGTGGTGAGGGCTGTCCAGTCGTCAATCGCTGGTTTCCGGGTGTCGGGGGTGGTTGGTGAGGGTTCAGTGTGTTGGTTGTCTTCATCGAAGTTGTCGTAGATGCTCTTGATTTTGTGGTGGAAAAAGGTGCTGAGTTTGTCGCAGAGGTCTTGTGAGGTAGGGATGTCGGTAGACTCGCTAGTGGGTTGGGCGAACTCCTTGATGATGCTGAAGAGTTCCTTGCTGTTGTGCGCGTGAGTGGAGATTCTGTCTTCAATCGCTTTTTCCTCGTTTCTCTGATGAGTTGATGGTGGGCGTTGGTGGCGGCTCTGAAGTTGTCGTGGGCTTCTGTGGATTTGGTGTTCCTCCAGGCCTTTTCGAGGCGGCGGCATGTGCTTCTGGACTCTCGAAGTTCGGTGTTAAACCATCTGGCTTTCTTGGCGCGGGTATTGTTGTTTTTCTTGAGGGGGCTATGGTGTTGGTGCTCTCCGAGATCCATCTATGCAGGGTTCGGGCTGCGGTGTTGGGGTCGTCGTTTTCCGCGATGGTTGGGGTGGAGTTGTTGAGTGAGGAGGTGAGCTGGTCGTCGGTGATTTTGGTCCAGTTTCTTCGTGGAAGCAGGTGCTGGTGTCTGTGGATGGTGGGTGTTCTGAAGGTGAAGTGGACGCAACGATGGTCGGTCCATGGGAGTTCGGTGGTGTGGCTGAAGGTGATGGAGTTTCCTGTAGTGAAGAGGGGGTCGAGGGTGTGTCCTGCTGAGTGCGTGGGCTCGGTCACGATCTGGCGCAGTCCAATGTTGTGGAGGTTGTCCAGGAGGGATGTGGTGTTGGGGTCCAGTTGGTTGTCGAGGTGGAAGTTGAGGTCTCCCAGCAGGGTGTAGTTGGTGGATGCGATGGCCTGCGGGGAGATAATGTCCGTGATGGAGTTGGCGAAGGGTCCGCGGGGTCCAGGGGGTCGGTAGATGAGGGTTCCTCGGAGGGTGGTGGTGGGGCTGGCCAGTATCTTGAAGTGAAGGTGTTCCATCAGTTCTGTGGGCTCGTCAGGGAGTGTGCTCAGGCTTAGGCTGGATTTGTGGACGATGGCGATTCCTCCTCCTGGGCGGGTGGGGTGGTCCTTCCTGGAGATCTTGTATCCTTGGGGGATGGCGATGTCCGGTCCCGAGGTGGTGTTGGTCCAGGTTTCGGTGAAGAACGCTAGGTCCGGGGTGGTGCTGTCGAGGAGGTCCCAGATTTCTGTGGCGTGTTTGTGGAGGGATCGGACGTTGAGGAGGATGCATTGCAGGCTCTTCGGTTCGGTTGTGTTCTTGTGGGCGGGTTGTGCTGGATCCGTGTTCTTGGCGGTGCTGCAGGTGTGCCGGCAGCGGTGACAGCTGAAGGGTCCGTGGGAGTCGGCTGGTGATGCTAGCTTGCAGTTGTTGTTGCGGCCTGGGTTGAGTGCGTGGAGGGCTGCTGGGTCGTAGCGTTGGCGGGGCGGAGGTCCAGGGTTCCTGGCGCTGGTCGCGGTCGGGTCGTGGACGGGCGCAGACGGGCTTGCCTTTGACGCGCCTTCGGCGCGCCAATGGCGCGCCCGCAGTCCGTGGCCGCCATTAAGTAGGGGTCGGGGAGGGCTGGACAGCTGGGAGGCGGGAGCGGGGAGGGGAGCTGGATTGGGCCGGTCGCGCTGGGGGGGAGGGGCCGTGGGGGCAGCAGCGGCGGGGAAAGGTAAAGGGAGGAAATAAGGGATAAAGAAAAAAGGGAAAATAGGCAGAAATAAGGCACAAAAGAGCAGAGATGCAGAAAGGTGAAAGATAAAAGAGGGTAGAAAAACGAGTGAAAACAAGTGAAAGGGCAGAGCGAGAGGAAGGGAAAATGAGCAGAAATAAGGCACAAAAGAGCAGAGATGCAGAAAAGTGCAGAAAGGTGAAAGATAAAAGGTAGAAAAACGAGTGAAAGAGCAGAGTTAGAGGAAGGAGACAGAGGTCCACTGGACCACCAGGGATGAGGCGCAGGGAAACCTGCGGGTGGAGGAGGGCCACGATCACCAACACTCGAGAGTGCAGGGGCAGGGGCAGGCCTCACTTAATGGTGGAGCTGCGAGGGTGGGAGAGCAATTTCACTGACAATGAGTCCGTGGTCTTGCCTTTGGGACCTTATAAGTGTTTAGCCAGAGATATTGACTTTGCCTATGTCTTTAAGCTGTGACTTCCATTTTGTGAGGTTGAGGCAGAGCTTCTGCTTGATTTTGTATTCTTTGAAGAGTGACTTTGCAACTCCAATTTGATGTCTTTTGTTAAGAAGAGAGAACCCTTGTGAACATGTTTTATTCTTAAAATGTTTTATTGTGTCCAGTTTGATTGTATGGGCCCTTTTATTGTATATGAAAACTTTGGTTCGGTGTTCAGGCATACTTAGCGTCTTGCCTATATTTTAAAAAATAAGCAACCCCTGTGCTACTCAGGGGTGTGGTGCAGCGGCCAGGGCAGCTGACTTCGGAGCACAGGGTTCACGGTTCGATCCCCGGCTCCGGCGGCAGCTCAGCTCAGCACCATGTGACTCTGGGCAATAGCTCACTTAATTTCCACTCCGGCCCCCAGCGCCTTGAGACCCGTAAGGGTGAGTAGCTGCGCTATATAAAAACGGACTTACATTTTTACTCAGATTAGCCAGGAGAGGTTGACCGAGAAAGAACTGAACCATAACAAAAGTTTATTTTTGATGAGCTGAAGACATACGATTGAGGCTCTTCTCCTGTATTCTGTTATTTTAATCTGCTGTGTACTGTTTTTATACATGAAGCATGTGTGTGCATGTAATTGTGAGTATGTGAATACGTGCACTGGTGTATACATTTGGCTGTGTGTGTTTGTGAAAGCACGAACACGAAAGTTAAAGCACATTTCCCCCCCCCCAAAAAAACACAGATCTGGCTGGGAGTTTTAATTTACCTATGGTGTTAGAAATTTGGGACAAAGCATTCCAGAGGGCTATGGAAGGCACTGTATCTAACTGAGCTGCTCATGTGAACTGAGCACAACCAATAAGATTGTGGACATGACTTCCCTGCCTGATGTTTTGCACTAAACACTGTTTTATCACCATGAGGCACCCTGGTGAGTTCTGCAATACAAATCCAATAACCAAGGAGGGAGGGAGGGAGGGAGGTGGGGAGAGAGGGATGGAGAGCAGGGGGACGGAGAGAGGCAGGGAGGGGGAGAGGGAGTGATGGAGTGAGGGACGGAGAGAGGAAAGAAGGAAGGGAGGGAAAGAGGAAGGGACGGAGAGAGGCAGGGAGGGAGGTGGGGAGAGAGGGAGGAACAGAGAAGGAAAGAGGAAGGGAGGAGCGAGGGAAGGAGGGAGGGAGAGAGGGAGGGACGGAGAGATGGAGGGAGGGAGAGGGAGGAGCGGAAAGAGGGATGGAGGGAGGGAGGGAGGGACGGAGAGAGGCAGGGAGGGACGGAGACAGGGTGGGAGGGAGAGAGGGATGGAGGTGGGGAGAGGGAGGAACGGAAAGAGGAAGGGAGAGAGAGAGAAGAGACGGAGGGAGGGAGGGAGGAAAGTAGGTAGAGGGAGGGAGAGAGGAAGGGACAGAGGGAAGGAGGGAGAGGAAGGAAGAGGGGGAGAGAGGAAGAGAGGGAGAGGATGACGGAGAGAGGGAGAGAGGATGAGAGGGAGAGGAAGAGAGGGAGGGAGAGAGGAAGTGGCGGAGAGAGAGTAAGAAAAAGAAAGAAGGAGAAATAGCAATGAAGTGAGAGGGGAGATAAAGAGAGAACGAAGAAAAGGACCAGAGCTAAAGAGAGAGGCGAGAAACAGAATGGAAAGGGATGAGAGGAAGAGAGAGAGACACACACATCTAGAGCAGGAGCGAGACAATGTGAAAGAGAGACCGAGAGAGAGGGAGCACGACAGCGAGCGAGCGGGAAACAGGAGAATATGAGATGAACAGCTAGAGAGGGAGAAAAGAGACGAAGAGAGAGGGGCGTAGACTCTGTGTACCTTGTGAGAGATAGGGGCAAGTAGACGCCACCAGCAGCAGAGCTGACGCTGCCCCCTGGGTCGGTAAGTACTCACACAGATCAGTGTGAGAGGCACAACCTTGCAAGCGCTATGTTACACAGTCTAACTAAATACAAAACAAAGTGCTATGTTCCACAGTCTAGCTAAATTCAAAATAAATTGTTTAAGCAAAACGAATCTGACATTAAAATCAACCGTCAAAAAGAGTAAGGAATGCTAAGAAAAATTCCGATCCGAAATGCAGTTTAAGCTGGACCCCCCATGAAGCACTGACATTTCACAGTCGCACTGACTGGGTGTCGTGTTAGCATCCAAACAAAAGGACGAGTTGAGACATCAAGTGCAGGGGGGGGGGTTGGGGAGGGCAGGTGTCAAGTCTGGTGATGGTATGTGGGTGCCGCAAAATTCACAGGGTCAAAAACCAATCCTGCTCCCTGGCTCACCACTGACGCCCACTGACCCAGCTGTGGAATTTAAAGACTTTTTAATTTTAGGAAGAACGTATTTTCCAATGGAACGAGAAATAAACATTTGATTTTTTTTTTTAAAGAAAAATAATTAAAAGTACAAGTTATCAATACCACTATAGAGAGGCAAGTTATCAGAAGGGGCCGGCGGGGCTATTGATGTTAAATCGACAATGGCAGCGCCTTTCTGTACCACTGGATCTTCACTGATAGTCAAAAACGTTAGAATAGTTTCCAGATGAAAGCGTGGCAGTAGTAAAAGGGCTCCTGGGCGGAGCGCACAGCACCGGTTCAAACACCCCTGCTGTTTCCGGGCTCACCTCCGACACCCACAGACCCAGGCGTCGACTTTAAAGACGAGTTTCAAGTTCTGCGCTTCGAGCGCAAGAAGAAAGCGGTCTCCGGCGGCATCAGAACTGGGCACTTTTTTTGTTTTGAAGAAAAACATTTAAAAAAATCTCATCAATGGCATGGAGGCATAATTGGCAAAACAAGAGAAGGCAGGCTATCAGAAGGGGCCGGGCCCCGTGTTGTGGCCGCGAACCGGAGCACCGGCTGTGTTTGTCAGGAAGGTTACTCAGCTTTGAAACGCTCTTCTAACACGGTTTTCTGCACCTCAGATAAACGCGTGAATGCGCAGTCTGCTTTCAACTCTTCAAGGAATGAGCCTGTCTGATCAAAAGATCCGAGCCGGAGCTGCAAGCAGTGATCCCGTGTTGTGGCCACGCGGACAAGAACAAGCCCGGAAGTGGTGCGCGAGCGCGCTTGTGCCCGCCGCTGCAGGAGGAGACCTCCATCTGTTTCCAATTAACGGGCGCGATAATTGGAAACAGATGGCGCTCATGCTCGCTCCCGAGCACCCTAGGCCAAGGACCAGAGAAGGCGGGACATGCACCCGCCTTGTGCCAATTGCATGCTGTCTTTCTTAGAAAGACGCATGCAAAGGCCAATAGGGGGAGATAAAAAAAAAAAAAAGCACACGCACGAGCGTGTGTTCACAGTTTTAAAGCCCTTACTAAAGCCTCGCAGAGCAGCGCATGCGCGCTGGCTCAGGCGAGACCTAAAAAAGAAAAAGCTACCGGCATGATGCTGGAGGCCCCACTTCCTTTCTGCACCACTCTGCAATCGCGCCTCCAGGCGCGCGCTGCTGGTTGGGGGATGAAGTCCCCTTGGCTGCCGAGGGTCCTTGGGGGGTCTACGAAGACCTCCTGTTACCTTCAGTAAGTCCCACACAGTGGGATGGCTGAGAGGTAGTCTGAGGCCACGCTCCCTTTCTGCACCACTCTGCAAATGCACCTCCAGACACACTGCTGATTGGGAGATGAAGTCTTCCTTGATTCTGAGGTTACTTGGTGCCCAGAAGCCCTCCTGTTACCTCCAGTAAGTCTGACACAGCAGGATTCTTGAGAGCTGGTCTGAGGCCCCACCCCCTTTTGTACACCACTCTGCAAACGTGACTGCTAGTTTAAAAACCATAGAAATTCACTTAATAAACCAAAGGTTACAGGGACGTTATAGTTAGGAAATGGAATTTAAAAAAACGTAGAAATTCACTGAAAAAACCAAAGGTTACAGGGACGTTCTAGTTGGACTCGGTTTTCACTCGTACAAAACCAGTGAAATTCGGCACTTATACTTACCTGAGCTAACTATAATTTACGCCCCACAATGCACTGCTTATGACCTCACATATTACATAACTCATGACATGGTCAGTGACATCACTGATGACATCACTGACTTCAGTGATTACATCATCCACAGAACCACTTGCACACCTACTCACACACCCCATACAACCTCTCATATGCCCACTCACACACCCGCACAACCACTGACATACTGTTGCAAAGTCATCCTTGTGCCCTGGGCACCCACATTTTTCTGCTGACTGGTACTGGTGGTAACTGACTCTGACTGTAGTCCTTGTTGCGGCATCGGGGGCAGACTACAAGCCCCTGGGAGCTTCGCAGCTGCAGCGGCACAAGCCGCCACCACCGTCACGTCTGCGCCTGGAGGCACTTGAATAAATTGTTCTGTGGGCTCCCGCAGCGCGGGACGCACCCAAGCGAAGACCGGGCCAAGAGCCCATCTGCGCCCGTCTGCCGCTGAAGAGGCTGTGCTGGGCCTGCCCTCTTGTTTCTATATTCAAGGCCATTGTGGTGCGGGGGCTAAGAGTAACACTGATAGAGGAAACCCAGCGCCGCAGACCAGGGAGTTGCCACCCTACTAGTAAGTGACATTGCTGTTGACTTTGCTTTTAGGTGTCTGGAGGCCTTAAGTGAAGATGGTTAAGCGTAAGGCTGGTGGCACTAAACCTTCTGTAGAGCCAAGTGTTGCTACTAAGCGGACCGCCGTAGACTCTTTTTTTTTTTTTTTAGCACGAGGGGTGGGTGCTTTAACAAATCAGATGGACCAGGCCGATCGTCACCTTTCGTTGTGTGCACCTGGGCCAAATGGGTAAGGCGAAGTGGTGGTACTTACGGTGGATCAAGTCTTGGGGTCACCAAATGATCAGTAGTGCCTGAGCAATAAACCTGTTGAAGGCCGGGGGGATCTTTTTGCTAATCAACTTCGGAACACTCCGGGGGGCGGGTGCAGTACCTTTGCCATCATCAGACCGGACAACCTTGACGCCATCCCTCCCACCTGCTGCAAAACGCGAAAGAAAGTCCCAGAACAATATAACCACAACCTTTGCCACAACTACAGACAAGACCTTCCCGGGCCCGCTATATTTTCAGGGGCCGATTGATCAATACAATGATAAAGACCTGGTTAACCTTTCCTGGAAACCATTCTGGGAAAAACGAACAGTTATTGTAAACAAGCTATTATTGCCACTCAAAAATAAAATGGCTAAATTGGATGGGGAATTGAAAACAGTTATCCCCTGCTGTAACAACTTACCCAGTATACCTAGTATACAGCCCCTGAGGGATAAGGAGCTACGACCCAAAAATACAAAGATGCTCAATGATAATACATCTGCTGGGGTTGGTGATCAACCTGGCATGAGTTCAGTCCCCAAGCAGATCCGGCAGAACTTTAAGGCCAATCAGCCGATAGAGTCCGTTAAAAAGATCCCTACCCAGACACCTATATTAACCCTAAACCATATAGCCAGAATAGATAACTATACAACCAATGGACATAATCACTCTTACAATCACTCCCAAGAGCCAGCAACCATTAACCTTTCCCCAGCATGCTGCCCATACGTAGCTGTTTTGGTAAATGTTCAGCCATTGAAAACCTCTATTAGAGAGTCCGTAGAAGGCCTAAAGAATAAAGTGGTTCACTGGCTTAGCACTAAATGCTTGCTTTCACCAGCTAATGCAGAACAAATCTTATTCACACGAAGAGTGAGGTGGATTGGCCCACAAACAAAATTTTGAGGGGGACTCCATTATCGTTAATTTTCAAAATGAGTATAGCCGGTGATATCCACGCAAAGGCCGCACTATTACCACCGGTTGGTCGAAATGTGGCTGTATTACAATCGGGGTTTTTCTACCGGCCTTTAAAAGGTCTTACACCAAGGCTACCCTATCCTCATTCCCATGATTTACCTCTGTCAAATAGATATCAAGCACTGAGTACCATGGAAGACAATGATTGACTCAGCTGCATAGAACATAGTGTAGATGATACTGGGATGTCCTGTAGAGAGGATGTATCCAAGGCACAGGAGTGTAATATGTCTCTTAACAGTATTAATTGCAGCCCTTGACTGGTCATCAAGTATAGTGGGGTGGTATCTAAGCCTGACATTACAAACTGTGACGATCGTCTAATCCCCAGTATAGCAGCAACTGTAGCCACAACCATGAAACCAATGAATGGACCCGTGGGTGGAACTTTTAGGTTCGCCACATGGAATGTGTATGGGCTCATGAATAAAATAGGGAACCCCGACTGGAATAATTTCATATCTGAATATGATATAATATGCATGCAAGAAACATGGTGCACGAAACCTGTGTATGTCGAAGTGTTTTCCTCATATTTTTTAGGAGCAACAGCATCACACAGTGGGCCGGCAAAAGGGGGGCTTCTGACTCTTATTTCAAACAAAATCTCAGTAAATGTCAAAAAGATTCTAAAGCCAGATCCTCACTTCCAATTACTGTGGCTGAAGAAAAAGGGGGAGAAAGATCTGGTTATAATAAATAGTTATAATAATGTCTTTGATCAAACACGTAGTAGGGTGGCAACGGCACTTGATCATTGTTTGGAGTCCTTTTTAAGCTCTAGATTTACAAATTATATTTTATTATGGGCAGGAGATTTTAATATCCAGGCATGTGCTCTATCTGATACATGGACAAGTGGTTGTATTAATCTGGATGGGATGGGAAATGACCATTTCTGCCACAACGAGTATGGCGAAACCTTGAATTTCATTGTTGTCAAATGCGATCTACAGCTTTTGATGTGTGATTGTGATACTAATGGAGAGTTAGTTCCTACATTTATTGGTAGGAATTCGACCTCTATTGACCAAGTATTAATATCTGCGTCAGCAAATGCTATGTGCGGCACACCCATCACAGTGATCATATTCTGATTTCATTAGTATTTTATTTTTGGGGCCAGAGACACGAATAATTCTCCATAGTAAATAACGTTACCACAAGTATGCCAAATGGTGCAAGAATTAAATGGGAAGGCGTTGACCCCACAATTATTACAAAAAATAAATAGTTGAGAAAAACCATAGGGAAATCGATTATTGCCTTTAGGAGGCTATTGTACCTAATCTGTTAGTAAAGATTTTTAATGATCTTACTAGCTCCATTAAACTACTCCTGACTTGCCATCCTACCAGAGCCGGGAGTAATAAGAGGATGGTTTGACACCGCCTGTACTAAAGCACTTCAGTCTCTCAAACATGCCTTGAGTAGTTTCCCATGGGATATTTTGTCCATTAAGACCCTGCGTATCCAATACAAACAGGCTCGGGTCACAAGGATAAAAACACTCCAGAAGAAAGCATGGGATAACCTCGCCCTTGCGGCAGAGAATAAGAACTCTAAGCTATTCTGGGATACAGTGACTGCACCATTTCAAAAAAATTATGACATTCCGGAGTTTAGCTATTTTGGCCCCTGTGATAGCTGGGTGGCACATTTTTCTGATAACTTTAGAGAGAACACCGAGGATGCATCAAGGCATACATGGAGGTCGGAAGGGGAATGGGGACATGCAAAGTTAGTACCAATCAATCAATCAATCACAGAATTTGTAAAGCGCACTACTTACCCGCGAGGGTCTCAAGGCGCTGGGGGAAAAAAAGGGGGGTGCTGCTACTGGTCGAACAACCAGGTCTTGAGTAGCCTCCTGAAGGTCAGCAGGTCTTGGGTCTGTCGTAGGCTTAGTGGAAGGGTGTTCCAGGTCTTGGCGGCGAGGTGGGAGAAGGATCTGCCGCCGGTGGTGGTTCTTCGAATGCGAGGGAGAGGTCGGCGGAGCGGAGTTGGCGGTTGGGGACGTAGAAGAGGAGTCGTCTGTTGAGGTAGGCTGGGCCAGTCTTGTGGAGTGCCTTGTGTGCGTGGATGAGGAGTTTGAAGGAGATTCTCCTGTCGACGGGGAGCCAGTGCAGGTTCCTCAGGTGGGGGTGATGTGGCTGTGGCGTGGTACATCGAGGATCAGGCGTGCGGAGGCGTTTTGTATGCGTTGCAGTCGCTTGATGAGCTTGGCCGGGGCTCCCGCGTAGAGGGCGTTCCCATAGTCAAGTCTGCTGCTGACGAGGGCCTGGGTGACTGTTCTTCTCGTGTCTGTCGGGATCCACCTGTAGATCTTGCGAAGCATGCGGAGGGCGTTGAAGCAGGAGGATGAGACTGCGTTGACTTGCTTGGCCATGGAGAGCGTTGAGTCGAGGATGACTCCCAGGTTGCGTGCGTGGTCGGTGGGTGTCGGGGCTGCTCCCAGCGTCGTTGGCCACCAGGAGTCGTCCCAGGCTGAGGGGTTGGAGCCGAGGATGAGGACCTCTGTCTTCTCCGTGTTCAGTTTTAGTCGGCTGATCTTCATCCAATCGGCGACGGCCTTCATCCCTTCGTGGAGGTTGGATTTGGCGGCGAGGGGGTCCTTGGTGAGGGAGAGGATCAGTTGAGTGTCGGCGTAGGAGATTATGTTGAAGTCGTGCTGTCTGGCGATGCGTTCGAGCGGGGCCATGTAGATGTTGAACAGTGTTTGGCTGAGGGACGATCCCTGGGGTACGCCGCAGATGATCTCGGAGGCTTCGGATCGGAATGGTGGGAGGCGGACTCTCTGGGTTCTGCCGGCGAGGAAGGAGGTGGCCCATTCCAGGGCCTTGTCTCGGATCCCTGCGTCGTGGAGGCGTGCGCGTAGAGTGCGGTGGCAGACAGTGTCGAAGGCGGCGGAGAGGTCCAGCAGGATGAGGGCTGCGGTCTCACCGTTGTCCAGCAGGATCCTGATGTCGTCGGTGGCGGCGATGAGGGCAGTCTCAGTGCTGTGGTTGCTGCGGAACCCCGATTGGGATGGGTCCAGGATGCTGTTTTCTTCGAGGTATCGGGTTAGCTGTTTGTTGACTATCTTCTCGATGACCTTGGCTGGGAACGGAAGCAGGGAGATGGGCCGGAAGTTCTTGAGGTCTCTCGGGTCCGCCTTGGGTTTTTTGAGTAGGGCGTTGATCTCTGCGTGTTTCCAGCTCTCTGGGAAGGTCGCGGTCTCGAAGGAGAGATTGATGATGTTGCACAGGTGGGGTGCGATGGAGCTGCTGGCTTTGTTGAAGATGTGGTGCGGGAAAGGGTCTGACGGGGAGCCGGAGTGTATTGTGCTCATGGTCTTGATGGTGTCCTCGATGTTCACGCTGGCCCAGGCTGGCAGGGGGTCGTGGTCGATGGTGTGCGGCGGGTCTGGTGCATCGATCTTAGTTGGGGCTGCTGGCAGGGGGTCGTGGTCGATGGTGTGCGGCGGGTCTGGTGCATCGATCTTAGTTGGGGCTGTCTGGGTGTTGAAGCTGTCGTGGATGTCGGCGATCTTGCGGTGGAAGAAGGTGGCGAGGGAATCTACTGCGAAGATTGGAGGAATGGGCATATGAACAATCGATTCTGACCCTGGTACGGTACAGTATGGTTTTGGGAAGCAGCTGTGGACTGTTGAGCAATGTATTCATTTTGAGCTCTTCATTGGAAAATATACTAGGGCCAAGATGGGCACTTCTATCTATGTTTTGCACTTTTGACCTGGGCGACCATAATTTATTAAGGACATCGCTGATCTTCCTAGGTGCACCCAGACCAATTGTGGGGTTTCTCTCACTCCTTTCTGAGAAGCTATCTAGTCAAGTACGTTTCAGCCCTCAAGGAGAATGCACGCCAAAATTTAAAGTAAGGCGTGGTATTCGCCAGGGTTGTGTACTAGCACCTTTATTATTTTCACTTTTTATTAACGGGGTGGATAGCCATCTACAGTCACTGCAGGCAGATGTCCCTTAGGCTGCAGGATACCTAGTACCAGTGCTGCTATATACAGATGACGCAGTACTCCTAGCTAGAACACCGGTAGGCCTGCAGAGATGCAGGATGCATTTAGTGAATATATGCCTTCCAGGAAAAAGGTTATTAATAAAACCAAATATTTCACCATGGTCTGTGGCCTACTACAGAAACCCTGCAGAACCTTTTTTTATTGATAGTACCCCAATAGTTTCAGTGAATTATTTTTACTATCTGGGGATTATGTTTGCGGGCAATGGCTCATGGGCACAGCATGTACTAAATACTAGAGCGAAATTGAGCAGGGTTTCCCAGGGGATTTTTAAGTTCGCCTCTAAATTGGGTATCCGACCCATTAAGGTAATGTTAGCTATATACAAAGCTAAGGGTGTGACTACTGCTACGTATGGGGCTGGACTCTGGGGCCATGCTAACGGCTATGCCCTGCAAATGGAGGAAAACAAATGTTTTAAACGGCTTCTATGTCTGCCACCCTATGCAGCAAATACCATAGTTCATAATGAGGTTGACTTGCAGTTTTTAGAAGACCTCCTTTTGGTGAGACCCCTGCTATTATGGATATCGCTTTGGGCTAAGGAAGAAACTAGCTTTACTAGAACCATTATCCTTGACTGTCTAGCCCTGGATAAAGCCCTAAATATATCTTGGCTATCCTATATTAACTCTCTTCTTGGTAAACTGTTCAATTTGTCTATCTGGTTGGACATTTGTCTATCTGGTTGGACAATTCCCAGTTTACATCACTAACCAAGAATAGGATTAAAAATATATTTTTCCAAACAAGGCTGGATAAACGTTAGCTAGATGATGGGAAATAATTGTCTGTAATATTCTAGAGTCCTTAGATAAGGAGGAGGGGGATAATCATTACCGGGTATATGTAACTATTATGCAGCACCGTTTTGTGCTGACAACGTTGAGATGTGGGATTGGGCACCATCTAGTTGCTTTCCTCATATGAGGTCCCTGCTCCTCGGATGCAACCCCCTAACCATGATGGTAATAGCAAACAAAGCAATCTGCACTTTTTACTGTTTTGTAAACTGTACCAGAATTTGAGGCTCCACTACTTGAAACCTATGTTTATTGTCCAGTATATTAGAACCGATAAAGCTGCAATTAATTACTTGGTGACATTAGGTGACCCATATGTGTGTAACAATGTTGCACTTTTTATATTGAATGCTATGAAAATAAGGAAAGCACCTCACAACAGCTGATGGGTTAAGTACCAAACATTTTTGTTCATCGATCTACCTGACTTTTTAAATTCATTTAAATTATTGACCATTGCATGGAGTATTTAGATTAATTATATACATAATTTTTATGGGGTGTTTGATTGTACCTTTTTTTTATACAATATTGTCATAATAGAATTGGGGTTGCATATTTTACTGTGTTTTACGTAAATAATCTGGAGATTGGCTGATGGCTTGTTTTTTTTTTATCGTTGTATTTATACATTTGTATGTGTTTTTTCTATGCACTTTTATGGTTGTATCTTTTCCTCAACCGAACAAAGTTTATGAACAAACGACTGACTGTCCCTGGGCTCTTCCTAACCAGGCCCAGGCCCAGTGTTGTGCTGAAAACACACTTAGAAAACAGTGAAAACACCTACGTACACTAGGGTACACTATGGGTTAGGGTACCCCGGTGATTGCCATGACCGCCCCTGAAAGGCCCTAGTGTATACATAATAGGACAGGGGGATCAAAACTACCTGCAAGTCCCCAGTATATAATAGTGCATGGCAGTTTAGAGGCCAGCAGCCCTTTCTGCACTTGCATGTGTGCACTGCTGAGACCTGAGGTCAGTTTAAAAGCAGCCCTGTTTTGCAGGACTACTTTTAAAATGTAAATTGGTATTTAAACTCGACTTTGGTGTTTGGGGCACTTAAACATTTATAAACCTCAATATTTTGGCATATTAGGTACCCCTTGGATCTCCCCTAGTTGTCCCGGGGTGGGGGGCAGGTATTTATAAGGAGGACCCTTATAAAATAGGTTTTATGTACCCTGGGGATAGTGAAACTGCACATTTCACTTCCCTCGTTGTAGTAAAGTGCTTCCCAAAATCGTGGGAGCACTGTGGAGTGAGGCTCTGCAATATTATTGCATAAAGTCTCCCCTAGGTGTGCCAGGGGTGGGTCCTGTAGATAAAGGCAGGTTCCTGATAAACATATTTAATAAGCCCTGGTGTTGGGGAAATTGCCCAGTTTATTTTCCCAATTGCCGATCTCCAGCCAAGCTACCAAGGGTTGAGCATGGAAATAATTGTCTGAGACCCATTCTGAGCCCTAGACTGTGTGAGTGGCCTTATTGTCAGTGGCATATTTGCTACTACTACTAATCCACTTTCCAACACATACCCATTCACAGACCTATGCCAGTACTCACATACCCATTCACTCCTCCATAGAGTCACTCACACAACCATTCACTCACCCATACAGCCACTCATACAACCAGTTACCCATACAACCAGTCACATAACCACGCCCTCACCCGTACAGCTACTCACACACCCACTTATTTATCTACAGTCCCTCACACTCCCACTCACTCCCACTCACTCCCCCATCAGCCTCTCAACACAGGCTCTCACTCACCCATACAAGTCCTCACATACCCATTCACACATCCATACAAGCACTCACACATTCTGTACTCACCCATACAGCCATTCACACACACACTCACTCACCAACTCAGCCACTCACATACCAGCTCACTTAATGAAACACCCACTCAGTCACTCACTCACCAATACAGCCATTCAGACACCCACTCACTCATACAGTCACTATACACCCTTAGAACCACTCATCCACCCATACAACTGCTGATACACCCACCCTCTCACCAATACAGCCACTCACCCAGTATCTCACTCACCCACATAGCTACTCACACACCTGCTTATACACCCATACAACCACTCGCCCACCCATGCGCACAAGGATACATACAGCCACACTGCCACTCACATTATATATTTATTAAAAGTAGTATTACTTGTTAGTAGTACACAGAGTATACTACTTTAACTTTTGTAGTGCCTGTAATATAATCATAAACTATTACAAAATACTTACTGACTGGATGATGTCATTTGGGGCGTAAGTTATAGTTAGCTCAGATAACTATAACTACTGAATTTCACTGGTTTTGTACGAGTGAAATTTGAGCCTAACTATAATGTCCCTGAAACCTTTGTTTTTTTCTCAGTGTATAAATATATGTGTGTTTGTGCGTGTATGTGTGTGTGTGTGTGTGTATATATATATATATATATGTATATATATATATATATATATATCAGTCCCGTGTTTAGCGGGTCGCCTTCGTCAGTGTCCTGACGAAGGCGACCCTCCGAAACGAGTTTGTAACAAAGTGTATGAATAAATCCTAACGTGGATTTAGCACCACCCCCCTGCCCCACGAGTGCTGGTCTTTCCTTTGAACTGCGAGATTTACGCAAGTCTGCCCTCGAGTGACAGGGAAACCGCTAGCGAGTGCGGAAGCAGCTGGCAGACTGTGGAGCAGAAATAATATATTTTCTCCCCATGATTAGAGCAAAGAAAAATATTCCCCAAATAAGAGAAGCTAGAGCGCATCTGTCCCCTAAAAAGTACCCAACTTAGCATGGAATCGCAAATAAAACATGCAGGCTATAAAACGTAACAAGTTTTGCTGTGAATGGCACACACACACTAAGGCACACGCATTTCCCTGGCCAAAGGAGGGTACTTTTGACACGAACGCAATCAAACACATAAGAACACACATCCAGACCAAATACGCAGGACAGAAGGAGGACAGGAGAGAGGCGCTACTAGAAATGTGGGTCATCTTCGAGGAGCCCAGACCGATAATCCCATCTCCAGACAACAAGCAAACTTCTGCACCTCCTCCGCCATATGCAGGTATGGAGGTTCTCTCCCAGAGTTCGACCAACACCACCCTGAAAAACCCGCACCCCTGTCCATAGCATTCAGCCCATTGAACCACAGTAGCGCGAAGAACATGCATTCTCTCCGGTTCAGGTGAACACGCTCGAGTGTCAGGGAGATATGTAGTAGTTCTAGACAGTGATGCAACTAGTTGTGGTGAAGAAAAGGGTCCCAGTCCTCCGGGATCTGATGATGAGGGTGGAGCTACAGAGTTTGCGCAGGTAGCCGAAGGAATGACAGAAAGCGAATGAGGGCAAATTCTGACCAAAAGAACAGCGCATAGCTCAGAGCGAGGGAGGCAACCTAGATGGGAGTTATACGTAAGGTGCGAACTAAGGAGAGAGAGAAAGCTCGCACCATGAGAAAGCAGTGCAGCGCACCCTACACCTAAAGAGGCCAGTGATGGGTACAGGGCACTGATTGGATAGGAATCAGAGGTAGAACTGGATGAAAGGCTTTTGGCTGAGATCCGAGCCTCACCAGCTTATCAACGCAGAAGAGGGACTGACCAGGCAATAAGTGACCAAGATAGCCTGGTACAGACCCAGCCAAGGCGAATGAGAAACAAGATGGCAGCCTTGCGTGCGTATGATCGGATCAGCGACTACGATGTCCGCTACTCTTCCCGGATGCTGTGGGCCGGTAGACTGTCCTCAAAAGAGATAGTGGCCCAAGAGGAAAGTGCCTTGATTGCGCAGACATTCTGCTACCTGCTAGCCCGCTGGACTTAGGGAAAGCACCAGTATGATTGACCTTGCTGGAGGAGGGATCCTTCGAACCCGAGGATATGGTCGTAACGGAAGACTGCCTCCAGCACAGAGGGGGAGATCCTAAGTGGACCTTCCCCTACATACAAGATTGCCTAAGAAAATGAGAGCGCTACATCAGGGAGAAATGAGTAGAGCCACTCAAAGCCAAAATGTACCCGCTACTACAGAAGGACGCGTCGGGGACCCTCTATGTGCCGTAGGCTCAGATGGATAAAGAAGGGCTAAGAAACAAATTGCCACCATTGCTGGATGGAGGGGGAAATTAATCTTATGTTTTGAGAATAACACCACAGGAATAAACCTAACGATAGGCGATGTCAAAAGTCTGCTAAGTAGTCTTATCGGAGAGCAGACTAATAGGGTGTTCGCCCGAGCTTGCATCCCAGCAATCACGCTCACAAACACTGAGCGTGATGGGGCCGCATTCAATTCGTACAGTCACCACATATGGACAGCCCTTAGGGGTTTGTTCCCGGACCACCCTGATATAGGGGGTTAATGGCGGAGAGTATGAAAACCTGAGTGAACTATAAATTATTTTCTGGATAGGATGAAGGAACGAGCGGGGACAAGAGACAGGACAGCCGTGGACTGATGCAGGCCCTCAAGTCGCATTATTTTAAAATTTCTTCAAAAAGGGACTGCCCACCGAGATAGAAAGCTGTTTGGATAGTGTAGTGAGGCTAGATACCAAGCCCTGGCGGGAGATACAGGCCCACATATTGCACTATTACAAAAATATTCTTAAAGGATAGGGAAAAACAGGAGCAAGCCCAGAGCGACACCTCTAAGTTGGTCCAATACAAATTGAAAAAGAGGGCCGCGTTGGCCGCAAGCGTTCAAATGGCACCCTTCTTGAAGGGGGCTCCACCACAAAACCCCAGAGGATTTCAACACAACTACAACGGCTGAGGCCAGGGTGGTTGGCAGCAACCAGACCTTAGGGAATGTTACTATTGTCACAGAATGGGCCACATGGCTGACATTTGCTGACTAAAAGCATACCACGAACAGAGGTCAATGAGCCAGGCCTAGTCTCACCAAAATCTATCCACAAAATCAAGCCCAGGGAAACCCAAATGCACCCTACACTCAGCCACAGAGAAGTCAGTCAGCCACCGCAACGGGGATCAAGTAGTTGGACAAACGAGTGGCAACAACAGCCCAACAGGGACCTGGGTCACAACTGCGGCAGGGTGGGGTAACTGTCTGGGGAGGTAATGCCTTCACACAAACACAGAACCCAAATGTGCAGCAGGTTACAAATTTCCAACGCATACCGCCCATTTCACCCACACCTCAAAGTCAGCTGTACCAACCATCAAAAAGAAAGCCCAATGAGAATATTAGAAATTCAAGCCTTTACTTGAGTTCAGGAATTCAGGGCTTTTGTTTTCACTTTCCCGATCAGGTATCCTCACTAGAATTCCCCATTTAGTGTACCTTTGGGAGCCTAGGCCCCACTCTGCCGCTGATCCCCCAGGGCGAAGTTGGCTGACCACACCCCAGGTGTAGAGCAGTCTTACGAGGGGGGCAGGGCGACTCCCCAACAAGTCCTTAAAAGCAGGCACCCAGGTCCCCATTGCCAAGTCCAATTGGGACGGGATCCAATTACCAAATCGGAAACTCCCCATTCTCGGGCATCCAGCCCGTGACCAAAGTTCCTTCATGGCTTGTAGCCCCAACAGCGGCCCAACCACCAGAAGCCTCCAGCCGAATGGAGGCCCATTTGAGTTGAAACAAAGCTGTCCTCCAGTGTCTTGAGCCAGGTTTCCCGTACGCTTGGGATAGTGAAGACCCCATAACCTCCGCCAGTCAATATCCGACAGGTTGCAAAGTGTTGCATGGCGCCGAGTCAGTCGGGAGGGGAAGGTCCACCTGAATAATCAACTGTCCCAGTGTATCACCTTCATTAAGCGAATTTCGATTAGTTGTCAACCTTAAGCCCCGGCTTCTCCATGCAGCAATGTTTTTCCTTTCCCTCAAATTTTTCAATTATCCCAAAATTGTTCGCCGCGTCATGCCCCTCCAAAATAACGACAGAAGTGTGTCGCCGGTTAGAAGCTCCTAGCCAAAGTTAGGAAACGCAGGTTCAAATACTCGGGAAGAGACGTGGTCCAAGGGAGAGGGGGGTGCTTGAAAGATGCGGGTCCGCAAAATCCATCACAGCTCCGAACGAGAGTAGAACGCAGAATGCACTCACCCCCGTATCAGGCCTAGTAATCAGCCGAACCATCAGGCCTTGCATACATCCTCTGGACAAAGCAGTAGGCACAACCTCGGACCCCGCAAAACTACATAAGCAGGGGTACACGGAGGCCACGGAACAGCCTTCCGACTACCTCCATTTTTCATGATAAATGAGGTAGCAAATCACGTGAGACCTAGGGAAGTGCCCAGCATACCAACAAAAGAAGCCCAAAAAGAAGTTTCCAGGAAAAGGGTTTAGTCAGGACACCTAGTAGGGTCACTGTGCACGCCACATGCCACGGACTAGAGGATACACACTTGACCTCAGGGCACGTTGCAACCACCAACAGCCCTCAAATAGCGACACATGCCCTCATTACACATTGCCCCGCATTACCCATCAAAAATAGATACCCCGACTGGGGCTACCTTCCGGTGCCTCACTAAAATTGCATAAATGGAGTGTGGAGAACACTCCCTCAAAGGAAAGCACAGGTACCCCAAAGGAAAATGATTGACGAAGGCACATGCGATAATGCACTATTTTCTGAACTAACCAATGAACGTAGCTCTTCTTCAACAGGTCTGCAGTTGAACATCCAAGTGCCCCACCTTTTCATCAGCCACATCAATACCCCAACGAGATCTACAGAGTGCAAATTGAGAAACCACAAACTGTACAATGAACCTTTTGCTTTAAACATTTTACGCCAATAAGCATGGACAACGGGACACTGACTCTTGCCATCCGAGCACTGCACCGCTTACAAAGAGGCATGCGTGATGAGGGAGGTCCCCATGAGGCGAAATGGTTTTCAGGCTGGTTTTCCTGGATCCCCCTGTGGCTGTCCAAACTGTGTACATCATTGCTGCCGTTTACTTATTGCTATTGTTTATATGTGGTTTCCTGCAATTGGAGGTTTCCAGAAGTAAAAACGCAGTCCTCAAATTGGGTAGAATGCAAGTAACTAGGAGATTAGCAGTAGTCAAAACTGAAGAACAACAAGTCCCCAATAATGTGACTGTCATGAAGTATGGGTTAGATAATGTAGTTGAAAATTCAACTAGAAGGGGGGAATGTTAATATTGAAAAAATTGATGCCAATGTTGATGCATTCATATGTAAGAACGAATTTGCATCTCTAGTATCAGATTCAGCTGTCATGAACTCTCCATCTACCCAGACTCAGAAATACGTGGTCAGGCAGGTGCTGACACCTAGGCCTGAGATTACTGAGTGACAGGTCACAGGTGGGGTGGCACCTAGTGGCATACAAACACGTGAACAGGAAACCCCGGTCAAACCCTCTGATAAACGCAGCGACACCACAGTGGTCCAGGGAGATTGGCCCTAATAAAACATGTGGCCGCATTCCACAAAATGCCATAAAGTCAGATGCCACATAAAATAAGGAACACACAGCCAATCCGGCCACAGCACAAAGTACAAGCAGTGATCATGTGCCTCTAGTGCAGGCCATCTAGACACGTTACCCACTGACCCCCATTGTGTCCACGCAAGGTCAAGGCCCAACTGCATTTCTTATCAGGGGCCCTATTTATGACTCCAAAGACGAGGCCTGCATTCTTTTACCAAAAAAATATAGACGAAAACACTTTACAATACCCAAAGAAATTTATAAAATCTTGTTCAGGTTGATTATACTTTGAGACAGTCCTCAGACCCGCTTCTGTAACTGTGCTCCCGGCCAAAGTGTTAAATTAAACCAACTGTTCCTGTTTTGCCAAATGCCTCTTGTCTTTTATTTTTTCAAGGTAAATTCATATTTAAGCAACAAGTTGATGCTGTCCAAGCAGTAAATTAAAGGGCAGGATAGTTGCGGTCCTAACAACAAAAGTGAAATTTCAGTTCCTTTAAGGCTCTGGATCTTAAAAATAATCTCCTTTAAATTGAAGTTTCTTTTTAAAGAAATATATTTCCATGAGATTTTTGATCAGTAACTTATCTTGCCAGACCCCAATGAGGCCCCTCCCTCTGAGGTCAGTGAAATATATAGATATTGATTCCCTTTTGCATCATCAAAAGCCAACAGTCTTTCTTCGAAGTAGGACAAGGACCTTTGTTCGGCTAAAGAATAGCAGCTGTGGTTGTTCTTCTTTGAAACATTTCCTTTTATGTATTAGTGTACTGACCACCTGGAGCTTTTTTTTTTTGTCCATGCATAAAAGTCTTGATTCGGACTTAAGTTCAGAGAATCTTCTAGGTCAAGCCGGAGATTGCATAACTCAATTCTTGGCTGTTGCCTCATTATTCCCTCCTACATTTTGATATGCTCCTTCCTTGCCTACCACCCTTTCTGGAAAGGAGTCAGCGACAATGTTAAGTGTTACAGAACAGGAATAAACCCACCTCACAACAGAGAAAGGAAAGCTACTTTGTAATCTGAGACTTTCATCTTGAATATCATTGTTCGGTTCAATCTGTTCACCTCACCAGTATTGCCAAGGACCGTGTGTAACAAAATGGTGAATGAGGTCTAGCTTCTAAATGTTCCATCAAAATGATTCAACTGTGCACTGCAGAAAGGGGTTCTTTGCTGCTTTACTTTACAGTGGCAATGGTTGTACGACGGTACAACGCAGGTAAAGACATCGTATGCCTTTACCACGCATGTTTTTACCACAAATGTGCTTTTACAACCATGCCATTACCACGCATTGTTTTTAGATATAAAAACAATGTATTTGTGGTGAGACACCCCCCACACCCCCAACTTACCTTAAATCCATGGTAATGGCATGTGTTGTAAAGGCATGCACGTGGTAAAAATATGCGTGCTAAAAATGCATGGTAACGACACAACGAGGTAAAAACCTTGTTGTAAAGGCTGTTTCCCGTGCCAACATCCTGTACAGTGGAGTGCTGCCTACTTGACTGCATTCATGCTCTTTAGATCTGGCCTAAAGACCTTTTTAGTCAGCCTCCTGTTTTCCAAATTTAAAAAAAAACAAAAAACAATAAAAATACATGTATCAGGGGGGGCTTTTAGTCAACCCTTATTATCTATTAACCTGCTCAGATGTCACTCAAATGATTCTTCCTTGCGCTGCAGCACACAGTATAAAACACTGGGTCAACCCACTTCAGTCACTGGATGCCTTCACTTTGAATGACTTCATTTTTCTTTTACATAGTTATAAATCCCACCAAAAAAACAAAAAATCCCCCAAAGTTAGACATTCAAAGGCACTTGTATGTACCAGTGACGTCTAGTACCTATGGGATGTCATCACTTCAGTACAAGCCAAGAAATCTATTGAAATATCTAATCTTGACTCCTCATCATTAACCACTCTGGCATAGTTATTTATCCTGTAGAAAACTAGCACAATTCAAAGAGTAGCAAAAGTGCATGTGTAATTTTTTATGTTGAAGCCACACACCCCCTCAGCTTTTTGAAGGACATTTGAAGCACTTGAATCTGACTCGAGTGACACCTATTAACAAACTGAGGTACTGGAGCTTCAGTGTTTGATAAGTGGTGCAGAGTGTTTTGAATTTCTGATTACTGCCCATTGATTTATTGCCTATTCTACGTGGTACCAAATATGTTCTTTCTGAAAGCATATTGCCGCCAAAGAAGAGGCTAATAGGGTGCCAAGTCTTACAGGAAGGGGCAAGCAGTCCACATACCAAAAGGGGCTCGCACACAACTGGGCTTCCTTTAGGAGAATAACCCTCCGAGGTTAATAGATAAATGCTAGTATGAAAAAAACGTAGCGCAGATCCGGAGAGAAAACTAAACTTTTTCGACTTTGTCGACATCTTTTTCGAGTCTTTCGACTCCTGGTGCACGAGGGAGGTCCCATCGTCGGACCGGCTTCAAGCCTTGTGACTCCTGTCACAAGCTGATGTCTGTCACTGATCCGCACCTCGTGTGTCTCTGGTGCCTGGAGCGCGACCACAACCCGAAGTCGTGCTCCGACTGTCGGGCCATGAACCCAAAGTCTTTGTGGGAGCGGTCCCGGAAGCTTCTGGAGGACCGGCAATCGGCTCTGTGCCGCTCGAGGTCCCGGTCGAGGGGAAGGTGGCGGGACCGGTCTCGGAGCCATCACCACTCGTCATCGAAGTCTTCGCACTCATCGGGTAAGTCGAAGCACAAGAATAAGGCGAAGAAGCATTGTCTCTCTTCGCCTTCTTCCCGTCGGCCGACGCGACGCGGGACCCTAAGCGTTGTTGCTCTCCGGCTCCGCCTTCGGAGCCCGCTTCTGGGACGGCCTCGCGCTTCCCTCCCTTTCCGGGAGTCAGAGCGTCCTCTGCCCAGCTTCGAGCTTTCCAGGAAGCGCTTCATGGCATCTTTGGGCAACCCGACTCCTCGACACGCCTTCGGGCCCCGCGGACTTGACTGGGGGCCCTGGGCCTTTGAGGCCGGCAGCTTCCGGATGGCCCCCGAGGATCCAGGCCTGGATCCGGATTGGTGCCGGTCGACCTCACGGTACCCCCGGCACCGATTCGAGTGACGACACCCCCGACGCCTGTTGTGCCCCCAACCGGCGTCAACCCGAGCCTCACTCCCGACTTGGACACGGAGCCGGACCAGCTTCAACCAGTACTTTTGTACCACTGTTCCTTCCTGGCGTTCCTTTTCGCCCTGACTGGCAGCCAGAGGAAGGTGAGGAGGACTGGGAGGGGTCTGTTGACCCTCTAGGAGACCAGCTTGAAGAGCCAGACTGGAGAGAGGAGTTGGGTGATGCCAGTAGTCTGGATACCTCTCCAGACCTTGGTATGCTTTCTCCCCATACCATGGCTACGAAGTAGGGAGCCTCCTAGCTGTGGTGTTGCGTAGGGCGGCTGAGGCCTTGGGCCTTGAGCTTCCTACAGTGGCAGTCAGAACTGCATACCTGACTTGGGTGCTTCAGCCAACAGCAGCCTCTTCGGAGCCTCTGCTGCCTTGCAATGAGGCCCTCACTGACATCCTTCTGGGCACTTGGTTCAAGCCCAGCACAGGGGCTCCTGTGGACAGGATGATTGCCCGACGCCACTGCCCGGCCCCTGGCAACCAACATTTCCTCTCCCAGCACCCTACCCCCGAGAGCTTGGTGGTCCAAGCCTCCTCCTCCAAAGTAAGCGTATTCCCTCCAGCTCCCCAAGATAGGGAATCCAAAAAGCTGGACCATCTTGGGAAGAAGATGTTTTCTTCCGCCAGCTTAGGACTGCGGTCGGTGAACACCACATGTCTCTTGGGCCGTTACGCACACACGTTGTGGGACACGGTTGCGCATGTGCTGCCACAGTGCCCGGAGGAGGCCCAGGCCGTGCTCACCCAAGCTGTTGAGGTGAAACCCCGAAACCGGTCCTAGGATGCTTGTTTCCAGTCCAGGGAGAACCTGGCCTGGCAGTTCGGGCTGGACTGTTCCCATTGGGCACAGGGTCAAGACTGATTTGCATATGGCTGGGTTCAAACTGGAATGGCATGGTGAGCAAAAAAACGATGGATTTAGGCCCAGGTCTCTGTACTGGGGTGAATGTATAACATTGTTCTGCATTCTGTCCATCAATTGTTGGTTTTAAGGGGGTCTAGACCCAGCAAAGTTCACCGTCTGGTGTGGGCTGGATACCGCCGACTCGCTGTGCAGAACGCTTTCCACGTCGGGAGCCCTGAAGCGCTATGCCTGACTGAGGACCTTTGGCCTCTGGGGATGTCCAATCTACCATTTTGGACATGCCCTTTGATGGCCGTCGCCTGTTTGGTGTCAAGGCGGACAACGCGCTTGAGCGTTTCAAGGACTCTAGGGCTTTTGCCCCTTTTGTGGCTACGGAAGGGGTGCCCCACCACGTTCGACCCAGAGCCACAGTCCCGCGCAAGCTGACCAGCCTCTGCGCGGCCGGGGACGTGGGACCCAGGACCCAGCGTCGTGGGTCTGGGGGCCAGAGGGCGGGCCAGTCCACCAATGCTCCCCCTGCAGCAGCCTCCAAACCCTCCTAGTCCGACCTTTCAGGGCCACCAGTTGCCAGTGGGTGGCAGGAACCGCTATCACCTCCCCCCTGGCACTACATCACGTCGGACAGGTGGGTTTTGCAGATAGTCTGAAGGGGCTACTCCCTCCCCTTCGAGACTTCTCCTCCCTCCATGCCACCAGCATTCCATTACATGTCGGAAGATCATTTGGCCCTTCTATGTCAGGAAGTTACGGCCCTCTTGGCCAAGGGAGCTATCGTCCCTGTGCCAGATGTAGGTCATGGTTGCTACTCCCACCACTTCTTGGTACCCAAGAAGGACAAAGGCCTGCGTCCTATCTTAGACTTCAGGAACGTCAACCGCTTCCTCCAGAAGGAGAAGTTTAAAATGCTAACCTTGGCTCAGGTCTTTTCTGCCCTCGACCCTGGAGACTGGATGGTAGCATTGGACTTGCAGGACGCTTATTTTCACATCCCAGTCTTGCTGGCCCACCGGCGTTACCTACAGTTCACGGGAGGCCACAAGCATTTCAGTTTACCGTGCTCCCCTTTGGCCTTACCAGCGCCCCTCGGGTGTTCACGAAAGTGATGGCGGTGGTCGCAGCACATCTGCGCAGATCAGGGGTTCCAGTTTTCTCCTATCTCGACGACTGGCTGTTGAAGGTGGGCTCGCCCCAGGCTGTCGTCTCCCACCTCCAGACTACGGCAGACCTCCTGCATTCGCTGGGGTTCAGTCAACGTGCCGAAGTCGCACCTGATTCCCTCCCAGAAGCTCCTTTTTTATCGGAGCGGTTCTGGACACAGCACAGTTTTGGGTCTATCCTCCTGAGCAGCGAGTCCAGGCTATTTGGGCTATGATACCGATGTTTCAGCCTCTATTCTGGATTTCGGTGAGGGTGACCCTGGGGCTGCTGAGCCTCATGGCCTCCTGCATCCTGCTGGTGAATCATGCCAGATGGCATATGCGGGCTCTGCAGTGGGACCTGAAGTTCCAGTGGGTGCAGGATCAGGGGAATCTTTCCGATGTCGTCCAGATCTCGGAGGGGACTGCAAGTCAGTTGCAGTGGGGGCTCACGAACCAGGATTGAGTCAACAGCAGATCCCTCTCCCTTCCCCTACCACAGTTCACAGTGGTGACCGATGCATCACTCCTGGGATGGGGCGGCCACATGGGAGAGCCGGTGATCAGAGGCCTCTGGTCTCTGGCGGAGTCTGGGCTCCACATCAATCTTCTGGACTTCTGGGCGATTCGTCTGGCACTGAAGGCATTCCTTCCATCTGTCAAAGGAGGAGTAATGCAGGTGCTCACGGACAACACCACCGCCATGTGGTACTGCAACAAACAGGGCGGGGTGGGGTCGTGGACCCTATATCAAGAGGCCCTTCGCCTTTGGACATGGCTGGAACATCAGGGTATATCCCTGGTGGTTCAACACCTGGCAGGTTCCCTAAACGCCAGGGTGGACAAACTCAGCCGCCGGTGCATGATGGATCACAAATGGCATCTTTACTCTGAGGTGATGCAAGGTCTCTTTCAGCAATGGGGACAGCCTTGGTTAGATCTATTCACCACCGAAGAGAACGCGCAATGTCAGCAGTTCTGCGATTTGGAGTTTCCGAGGCGGCACTCGCTCGGTGACGCCTTTCGTCGCTAGTGGAGTTGCGGCCTCCTGTACGCCTTTACGCCTGTACCACTTCTGCCCAGAGTGCTGAAGAAGATCAAGCGCGACCGGGCCCAAGTCATTCTTGTGGCTCCGGACTGGGTACAAAGAGTCTGGTACCTCGAGCTCTTGAGCATGGCCATTGATCCTCCGATCAGACTGCCTCTTTGGGAAGATCTTCTGTCGCAACCGCAGGAAACGGTCCTCCACCTGAACCTGTCCAGCCTCCACCTCCTTGCGTGGAGATTGAGCGGCGACAGCTGACCGCTTTTGACCATCCTCCTGAAGTCTGTAACGTTATCTTGGCAGCCAGGCGTCGCTCCACCAAAACGGTATACTCCTGTAGATGGAACAAATTTGTGGCATGGTGCACAGCAAAGGCCGTGGATCACCTCTGCCCCTCTTTCAGAGGTTCTCCTCGTCCTTCTTTCTTTGGTCCAGCAGGGTTCTGCTCTGGGCACTCTTAAGGGCTATCTTTCGGCCTTTCTTCGCCTTCCTGATCAGCCTTCTCTTTTCAAGTCACCGATTGTTAACAAGTTTCTGAAAGGCATTACTCATCTCTTTCCTCCTTCTCCTTTCGTAATGCCCCAGTTGTACTTGCACCTTGTGCTCACTTATCTTATGTGTGCGCCCTTTGAGCCACTACAAAATTATCCTCTTCGTCTCCTTACTTTGAAGACTGCTGTCTTGCTTGCCATCACCTCTGCTCGCAGGGTGAGTGAGCTTCAGGCTTTATCTTCCAAACCTCCCTTTCTTGCTGTCCATCCGGACAAAGTAGTGCTACGTACTAGGCCCTCCTTTCTGCCCAAAGTGGTTACTTCCTTCCACATAGGTCAGACCAACACAATGCCCACCTTCTTCCTGCCTCTGCACCCTTCCAAAGAGGAGGAGAGATTCCACCGTCTGGATCCAAAGCGTGCGCTGTCTTTCTACCTTGACCGCACAAAAGACTTCCGGGTGGACGATCAACTCTTCGTGGGTTATGTGGGCGCTAAGAAAGGCCGGGCAGTGCAAAAACGTACCATCTCTCGATGGGTTGTCCTATGCATTAAGATCTGATATTCTTTGGCTAAAAAGGAACCTCCGGTGGGTCTGTGCGCTCACTGTACTAGGGCGACACCAGCCACTACTGCTTTGGGAGATGGAGTTCCCTCACTTGACATCTGTCAGGCGGCCACGTGGGCATCCTTGCACACGTTCACCAAGCATTACTGCCTGGACAGCCAAGTCCGGAGAGACAGCTTTTTCGGCCGTACTGTTCTCCAGGACTTCCTGGTGTGAGCTTAATTCGCAGACCCGCCTCCGGGGTTGGCATTGCTGGGGTATCTATTCTAAGGTAAGCAATCTATAACTACAGTCTCTTTCAGATGCACAAGTTACTTACCTTCGGTAACGATGTATCTGTAAGATACATATGTAGTTATAGATTCCTTACTGCCCCACCCATCCTCCCCGTTCTGCGAACTGACTGCTAGGGATAGGGACTCCCTTCTAGGGCCCTAGTTTTGTGCACCAGTGGTCAGTGTCTTGCATGGCTCTGCGCTTCTGGCGTGGAAAGTCGTGTCAGAACTGACGTTAGCGCGCAGGGGCGGCATCTAAGTACACACTGCGACATCATCCCGGCTACCACGACGCCGATGACAAATGGGGAGTCGACCCACGCCACCTACCGACGCGCAGGGGTACTGCTAAGAAAAAAATTCTCTGGATCCAGTCTGACGCCTGGGGGTAATTCTAAGGTAAGGAATCTATAACTACATATGTCTCTTACAGATACATTGTTACCGAAGGTAAGTAACTTGTTCTTTAAGACCGTTGTAATTCACCTGCATGTATTTTATATTAATTTAAACACAACTTTCCCCTCAAACTTGCTGAGCTCACCTCTCTTAATGAGCTATAAACCTTTGGGGAATAGACCACTATATGAGGACCAACAAAGAACACTTCGGTCATAGTACACTTCTGCACAGTTTATAAATGGTGCATGTGGCTGCAGAATTGTAGGCTTGCTGGTTCTGCCTTCGGAGTCCAGAATTCATGATTAGGTCAGACACACCAGTGTCCCCTTACAAAGGATGTGTATTTTCCTTTCCCCACATTAATCACGCAGTTAGGATCTCTAATGTGTATTGTCAGGAGCTACTTTCTACATTGCAGCAGGTGCAAAACAAACAAGGATTCTGGAGTCTTTCTGAGTGTGTAATCTTCTATTCATGACAGCACGAATTAAAACGCTACTCATCTACATCTCAACCCTAGAACATAGAAATTATTGGCATCAGCCTGCCCACAGAAAGCTATAATTCTGCTGTATGGTGGCTACAAAGGGGTGTATCCGGCATTCAGTGCTCAACAAGCTGTGGTATTTTTCCTAGCAGATCTTTTTTCAGAAATGCTCATCTCCTGCAGACTGAGGGCCTGATTTATTTGTAGGCGGGCAGCCAGTTTCTCCATTAGGGAGAAAGAGTAAATTACACTGTCATCCTGACTGAGGTGCCCCCCACCAAATTGAGAAATTTCTTAAAGCATTAGAAGGAGCTGCCATCGAGGTGATTCCTGTGAATACTGTTTGAAGTTTGGTGCAGCCTCTTTCAATATGACAGAGCCGTGCACAAACTGTTTTCTTTTTTATTTTCAAAAAGAAAATCCCGAAGCGGAATTTTCTTATTGAAAATAGAAAAAAATGCTCCCCTCGCCATGGGAGTCTTCTGCCATGGGTAGGGGAGCATTTAGCAGTTTCACTGCTAATCACCACCAGGGTTTTACTGGCACTGATGGGTAGTGAAAACTGGCCTCTAATTCCACCTATCTAAACTAAGTGGGCTAATTGAGAAGTCAACCTCAGACCCATTCTCTGCAGGGCCGTAGGAGGGGTTTAATCACGGCAGAGACTGAATAGTCTCTGCTGTGATTAAACCTAAGATCCACCTGCTTTTAAATTTGGTAGGTAGACTGTTATCTTGGCGGTATGCATACTCCGCCACCACTGAGATGGAGTAAACATATCGTCAAGATCTAAATCGGGCCCTAAGTTACTTGTCTGCGATGCAGTGAATAAGTTCTTAATTGTATTAGTTTTTTTGTTTTTTTAAACCTTTCACAATAATAGTATACATGCATAAACGTAAAATTACCTTTAAAATTAACATTCATAATAGCATGTATAGAGCCAACTTCATTTGATGTCCTATTTAAAAGATAAAAGACCACGTTAAAATCAAAACGGTTATCACAGTACTTTCTTATATTGTTGATTTTAGCCAAAGATAAAATACAGTCATATATGTTCTGTGGCATTTATTGTGGACACTTTAGGGACTTTAATAGACTCTCTGTTATGTGCAGGTACTTCATACTACAACTGATAATGTTTCCTGTTTGTCCATCAAGGCGCAAACATGTTCAATTGTTTCTTTGTAATGAAGGCACAAGCAATATAAGAACTCTTCATACTTTTATTCCGTGATCCTTCGAATTGCAACATAGATTTGTAGAGAAGACGAATCCTGAGAAAAGACTTCTGGATTTATACTGAAATCCAGATATGCATGACTTTTATACGAGTATATGAGGATAATGAGTAACTTATGTTTTTCTGTTTGCGTTTGGTCGATAGCCTGCCTTAAATTGATTCCTTTTTACCAGATGTTTTATTAACTTCAACTTCTTGTGTTCTGTTCTACTGATCTTGATGAGGGTTGAAAACACTGGTAGACCTTGTTCATTCAGAGTTGAAGTCAGATTGTGCATTGATAGCATATGCTTATCCAGAAGAATGAAAGATTTCCTTCTTGATTAGATACTTCAACGTGATTCTTTGAAGTGGAGTCCATCGCAAAATTAATTCAGAAGGTTGATGATATTTGTTGCAATCAACGATGGAATATCCAACTCTAACCGCAATCTAGAATGCGGTGTTAAGGGTTTTAGATTTAATATTCCTTGGATGCAGCTTATAAACAATTTATCTAATTTTCCAATAACTAGATTCTTCATCCATATTGGTCCATACCATATAAGTGGAGTTGGGCTTCTGTTAATAGCCATGATGGTAGGGCCAATGGCTCTACCACCGTATTTCTTTAAAAAAGAAAAGAAAAGTTGAATTACTCCTGATGGTTTTGTTTGTAGGATTGGTTAAATGATTGGACCAATTGGACAATTTGTGTATTTTAACTCCCAAGATATGGATAGTTTGCTGTGGTATCAATTATTTTAAGATCTTACCGTCGGTTATAATTTGTTGCATAATTTCCAAAGCATACGATTTAAATTTTTTGGGAGTTGATTTTTAATTTGTTGTAGCTATTGTACTTCTCTAATTTGGCTAGCTGATGTTGCAATCCATTTTCAGTTGTAGATTGAATGACCAAGTCATCTGTGCAAGATAGATGGGTTGCAGAAACCTGACCAAGCTTTGGTGCAGCTGCATCTTTTTGTTCTAAATCAGTAATATATAAAGGCAAAAGAAGTGGAGCTTTCCCTTAGTTCATTGTTTTAATTCTGGGAATTGGGCCTCCTCAGTTAAATAGTTTAATTTGTATCCAAATAATGTTCTAAAGTTCTACAATAAGTAGCAGAAGGGTTTGATCAATTCCCCAAGTAACTACTTTCACCTAAAGTACACCGTTCAACTCTATTGAAAGCTGGTGAATGATCAATAAAGCATGCACATAATTTGTTTTCTTTACATTGTAAAGACTTGTTTGCTCTGCAGGTTAGACTTATGATGTCAAATTCTGAACAGCGTGATCGGAAGCCTGATGATGAAATTTTATTATTGCCCAGTCTGACAGAAATTTTATAATTTTTTTTTTTTTTTGCAGACATTTAGTTAGCATTTATTAGAGTATCGGACAACCAGTGTTGTATACTCATATGATCATAATGACATAAACAGCAACACGTATGTTAACATCATGGTAAGTAATAAACAAGAGTCGGGAGCGAAGTCCAAAGTCTGGGTATGCCTATTATGGAGTAGCAGCCCTACCCCAAGAATGCAGAAAGTCTACACGGTTACCATCCTAACATTGGAGAGGATACATTACGTGTCATTGTATAAGAGTGTCCTCAACCATAAACAGTCCACCCCCCATCAAATTCCTGTGGTGTCCGCTCCCCCATTCCCTTCCAAGTCGGATGAATGGTCTAAATATTAGTGAGAAGTGCCAAAGCCTCACTGCGCCTACCCAGACCTCATCAGCACTTATGCACTTGAACAGGGCAATGGGGAGTAGACCAGCCCCCACAGCGTCGCGGTGGCCCAATGGTCAGAGAGAGTCTAGTCCCGGGCCCGCAAGTGAGCACATCTCACTATCCTTAATCAGAGATTGTCATCGCTGTCAACTGTGTCCTCCCCGTATGTTGGTCAGCAGTGTTTCCCAGGCTTGCACAGATTCAATATCTTTTCTGCCCTGGTGCGCTTCTCGCAAGTGCGCCCCCTCCCAGTTCGCCCACCTCACAGTCCGCCCCCCTCAAAGTCCTAACTCCAGCGATCAATCCTACGGCCTGCTGGTTGCTTCCAGTTCATCGTAACTCTGCGCTAAGCCAACAATTGGGCCAAATCACTGAACCGAGTTGTGGTTTTGTGTTTAGCCAGCTGGGGGTGAAGACATAACAGGAGAGGGAGGTTGGGTAACGGTCTGTAACCTCAGCTAGGAGGCACACTACCTCTGCCCAGTAGGAGGTTAAATGAGTACAGCTCCATAACATGTGGAGGAGATCCCCAGTAGTAGAATGGCAGCGAGGGCATTTAGGGGTAGTCGGCAAGAAATAGATGCTAAGCGTGCGGGGCGTAAGTAGGCTTGATGCAATATATAATGGATAAACTTGAAATGGGCATTGCATGAGATTTTGGGTGCCACCTCCCACATTTTAGCCCAGTCCCCATCCGTCACAGGGAGCCAAGGTCTGTCTCCCACCGTTCGCACAGCAGTGTGAGGGGCAAGAGTACATCCGCACAATCACACCCCGTAGAGGCCCAAGATCAGTCTGTGGGTGTTAGTAGTATAACAAAGAAATTGGCAACTATGGTGTGGTTGCGGCTCCTCCTCCCGCCTCCCTCACAATCCGCGTGCTGCTGCCGATAGGGTGCCATATAACAGGAACTACCCCACAGTGAAGCCAAACTCCACGCACAAGTGGGCGATGTGGGGGGGGGGGTGTTCAGAAATTAGGATAGGTGTTTAGTGAAGTTTTTTCCCTTCTGTATCCAATAAAGAAATCCGACAAAAGTTTTTGGGGTCCTCTGTGGCACCTCAGTTATATAAAGGTTGAATAATGGATCCTTTCCAAGACAGTGGAATAGAATATATCTATACAACATTGTTGAAAAGATGGATCAAAAACCTGCTTCAATTAAGTAAATCTTTTTTTTTATGTGCTAAGGATACCGTTGGGACCTGGTGTGGAAGATGATTTACTAAGTGGTATTAATTTAATTAAAACTCCCTCCATAACCTCGTAGGCAGTTGAGCTCATACACATTCTGAGACTATTTGTTGACTTCAAATAATAATAAAAATCTTCCAATTCTTTTAGTTGATCTGATAAATTCCTTTTTTCATAAGTTAATAACTTCCTGATCCTATTAAGGACCAACATTTCTGAGTATTATTCTGCCTACTAGCTTTATGGAGCTTGGTCTGATGTTCTTTTTGCTTTTGTGATGATATTAGGAATATTTTCTTTAACTATACCTTTGTTTTAATGGGGAGGGGGGGGATGTAACATCCATCTTAATTTCTTCCCTATGTGCACTTCAGTTTGTGTTCTTAAGTCTGAGGATTGATACAGCTTCTGCAGTTGCTGAATGACCCTTGTTACATGAGAGAAAAGAAAATAATTTCTTGGTTAATTCTTCCCAATTTGCTATCAATGAAGCTGTATTTGTCCCTAATTTCATAAGCAATACCTCTTATGAAGTGTTGTTCCCACAGTTTTTTCACCGACCAACTGATCTTTATATCCTGAGGTTCATGATCGCTCTCAACTCTGTTCCCTGTCCTAAAGTCCGTATAAAATCTGCAATATGAATAAAGGTATAATCGATGATGGTATATTTCCCTAATACTTCAAATGTGTGGTGAGCTGGCTGATCACTGCAAACTTCCTCTTAAGATGACGAAAACCCAGGTCATGGAAAAACATACCAATGATTTTATCTACTGTTTTTTGTATTGTCTTATCTAATGATGGTGCAATGGATTCTCTTTTGTATCATCAACCTCTCCTGATTTTGTAGCTTGCAATATGTTTGCATTACCATTCCCAATAAGATTATTGTTGTCTTGTGGACGGTATCAAATCATTTCTCCAAGCTATCCAAGAAAATCAAAATCCTGAATTTCTTCTTTGATTTGGGGTGATGCATATATTTTTACTATCAGCAAATGGGATTTGTTTTTTTATTCTACTTGAACAGCAAGAACGTTGGATGTTTTTACAAGATTAGTTGAGTTTTTAGCCTCCAGTTTGTTAGAGAGCAGAGCCTTCACTTTGTCTTCCCGTTCTACTCTTTGTTGTCAGCACTTCAAAACTTCAATGTGAAAAAATGATACTAGACTCAATTTTTCAGGTTTCCTGTAGACAAATTATGTGACGCAGGGCTAGAAAATTAAGTACAGCTGTTCCACTGATTTTGTCCTGCAATGTCTAATACTTTACCTTTACGCTAGTATTGTGAAATCTTGAGATTGATGATGCACTATCGGGAATCCTGTTGATCCATTACGAATTTGAATGTAAATAGATGATATTGATTTGCAGCTCCAGCGACAGCTGGAATTATAACACATTTTCCTTTTTATAATCGGATCACTGAGTAGCTTTTTTTTTTTTTTTTTAAGTTATGAACTTCATTAGTCAAGAAGTTATCTGGACTATTGCAAAATTGTAAGCGTCTTGTTGTTAGTCGTACCCTGAAGGAATATCTTTGTTGCAATAGTTTTAGTATGTGAGTGTATTTTTCTATTCGACTTGTTTCAGTTCTATTCCACAATCCACTAGGTCATTTTATTTGTGTACCAAATATAGGTGAGCCATGATCCTGATGACCAGCAGTGGCACGAGATTTCTCTACCCATAGCTGGACCTTTGATAAACTTCACAATCAGATTTTGAAAGTTAATATTGTTAAACTCATAAATACTCAATAATCTTGATGTTTTGTCTGTTATGAATGTCCTGGGGTCTCTGAAGGATATGCTGGGCAGAAATCAAGTTGGGCTGTTGGGGCATGATTCCGCTAATTAAATGTTTCCTACCGGTTTAGAATTGACTTAGATTCCTATGTGGCTGTGCTAATGACTTCCGGCTAAAAATTCCTTTTTTCAGAGTGATTTTCATTCAACATAACTTGCATAGGATAGAGATTCTATGTGGTTTGTAGACCACTATTTTTATTTGAAATTTTAACTAAGCGAGTTGAGGGACTCATTAGTTCAGTAGCTGGTACACACTTGCTGCCCTTGCTGTTTTGATAGATCACTTCTAATATTTTACCATTGATGATATGCCTTGCAATAATATCTTATTTGTATCCTGAATAAGACTTGTTATTGCTGTAGTAAGACCATGATTGTTTAAAAAAAACAAAATTCAAGTCATAACTATTTGGTACAATAATTACATTATTTTTGTTCAAACCATGATCCTTACTATAGATACTGCTATCAGTATTTGATATATGGGTTGTAGAGTGTATTTTCACTTTCACCTCAAAGATTGAGAATATTATTTCTTCAGGGATGTTTTTTAAGGTTTAAGTTTATTTGATTGAGTCTTTCTGTTAGGCTTTCTTAATTTCTGTAATCTACGCTTACTCAAGTATAGCTGAAACCTGTCTGCTGATTCTGATTGGTACCAGCTTTAGTACCACACTCAAAATTTACATTATGGTAGCATGATTTGAATTGGATTTTAATGAGTCCACAGATACCGAATGTCTGATGATTAGGTAATTGTACCATTTGTAGCCATAATAGTAGGTTTTTAAAATATATTTATTGCATTTTAACAAGGTAGTAACTTTGCAGGTGTTTACCCGCACAAAAACTATGTTGGTAGTTTTACATTGGCATTTGCTTCCCGCCACCGGGACTGGCATTCCCACAGACTGTTACAAACATATACGTTAAATATTGTGTGGTGTCAGAGCATCCTCCTGTCTGAAGCGTTGCACTATTTCCAGTTAGTCAACCTAGTCCAAGGTAGCAAGGGTTAAAATAAGACTCTGCATGCAGAGGATTACAGTATTGTGGAGCAATACTTCCTCAGTCTCTGGGTGTGGGGTGTTTCCACGGTTGCAAGTGTGTTAATGGCACTATTTTCCAGTAATTGTGAGTGGGAGACAGTTGCCATAGCATCTGATGAGTTCAGTCTATCTTAATGCATGCAAGACTTCAACAGCTTTTGGGTCACGCCGCCTTGATGTATCTATGTTGCACCCGTAGCATTCCATATCCCATTACCCTGCAGGGTATCTGGTGCTATAATCACAGGAGTCTGAGATCCCTTTTGTCCTCAAGTTTTGTGACATATACATCCCAGATAGTCCCGACTGGTCCCTTGCCCCCCCTCATTCGGGTCTAAGTTTAGACTGTTGGAATTATTTGTTTAAAATTCAAGTTCATGCAACTTCCAGTTCCCTTGGTATTGGGTCTTTCTTAATTCTGTTTTGTAAACAAAAAAGAAAACTTATGTTGGTTATTTTCAATGCAATAATCAAAGTTATTGCCCCTTCATCTAACACCCAGTGGTGAAATCATTCTAGTAAGCTCTCACCCAGTTGATTGTCACTTGTACTATGAATTGTACTTTGGAGAAAAAGGAAATTACAATTTACATGAATTACTAATTTCAAAATGCAGGAATGTCACGGTTTCATCTGTCAGCTGTTAGTGGTTTCGTACTTGTATATAGCTGTCAGAATGCCTGTTTCCTATCCCACATCCCTGCATGTTGTATATTGACAGATGCCTTGATTGGCATGTACAAACTCTGCCTGCTATCCTGCGTTGGCAAGTGCAGACCATGGGCTTGAACCTCGTTGAACTCTCTTGGTATGATGGTATCTGTGGTTATAGCAGTTTAATCTAGATTGCTCTACTCATCTCCCTATTGTTTTTTTTTTTTTTTTTTGAAACATAGGATTAACAACTGTATTGGAGAATCCAACCATCGTTCCTTCCTCTGCACCCTCTTCCTCTTTCTCTTGACGGCCATCTATGGGATCACGCTTACACTGGGCACCATCTGTCGGGAGAGAAGTATATTCATAGCTCTGCTATACTGTCCCGGGGTCTACGCAGATTACAGGTGAGAATATCTGCAGCTGGTTGCCAAATTTTAACCTTATTCTAAGAATACCCATTAAGTATGCCTGACTTGGAAAGTATGAAATTGTCTTTATCTGTGTGGACGGAAGTAGTTTGTCAACATTTGTACAACTGATCAGGGACAAGCAGTCTCATGATGAGATGTGATTGCTGCCTATAACCAATATGCTAGCTCAGTAGTTTTGTTGAGTGTAAATCAAAAGGACCTGTTAAATACCTTAGTTATATGTTTTGTGCAAGTTTCAGGCTCTTTAGACTTGTATATTTTGTGAATTAACACACCATTTTCCTCAAGGGTTAATGTCCTGCTAGGACTGCCAATATGGACTTGCCATGGTCAAGAGTCTGAACATTGTTTCCAAGGGAGAATGTGTCCATCTTTTCAACCCTCTGGCCGATAGTCTTGTTACTGGTAGTAGGGACATGCTCCATCTAGGTGGGTGATTTAAAGAGTAGGTTATACAGTTCAGCTTATGTGATTGCCTTGCTTGATTATATTTATGGCACTAAAGTCTGACTGTAGTGAATTGGCAGCGTGTACGGGTCATACCGGATGTGCCAAGTGCCCCAGTCTCTTGCTGGTTCGGCCATTGCCCAGAGAAAAAGCAGAAGTGGCAAAAAGAGCTTTTAGTTCTGGCAGGAAATCTGAGGAAGTTATCGTTATTCTTGTTAGGAATCCTATTCTGAACACCTACATTTCAAGGATTTATGGACATTTGTGAACTAAAATATCTAAATTCCAAATTAAAATGAGTAGAAGTAATTAGACTCATGATTTTCCCAAATTTTGTGTGGTTCATAAAGAGGTAGGTCCTGGAAATATGTGAATTCAAGGAAATAGAGAGGGGCCCCACTTACCCAAAGAGACAGGGCACCATTTGGACTGAAAAGTCAAAAATAAAATTCCCGTTGGGATTGTAAATGCAAGTTCAATCACACACTACACCTTCTCTTAGATCTCATTACATACTTCTCATTCACCCCGATAACATTAAAGTCAATACCACACCTATGTTTTTATTAATAAAAATACAAATTCTCTTTTATTATCTTATTTGTATATATCCAATCTCATCTCTTAATCAACAGTTTAAAAAGCTAAATAATACAATGTATTGATCCTGTTCCATATTAAAACATTAAAATTCCATCACAAAAAATTCTTTTTCAAGAAAGACGGGATGAAACACATTCTATATTGCAGATTATGTAAAATACAAAAACACAAACATACAGGGAAAATACAACAGACAATCACATGTCTTTTATGGTAACCAGTCTTTCTTAGATCATTGTCCGTATCACAGAGTATCATGAACAATTAATATCTACTGTGTTGCTCAGTGTCTTCCAGATTAGGTTTTAGCTATGCATCGACTCGTTTCGGTTGGCACCCTACCTATGTTCAAGGCCACCTTCAGGATAAATTAATTTTTTCCAAAATCTAGTTAAAAACAGAATCGCCTTATAGGCATCCGCAGTGTGGAGACCAAGAGAATGCTTTTCTTACACGCTCTAATTCACATGGAATTAGTTTAGTTAGGTCCAGTCCTATATTGTTTTTCAATCTTGTCTGGAGGTCAGGTTTTTTCTTTATTCAATATTAAAAACCTTCCAAGAAGATGCTTATCCTACACACTCTAATTCACATAAAATCAGTTTGATTGGGTCGAAGGCAAGCCCGTCTGCGCCAGACCGGGGCCAGGGGCCAGAAACGCTGGTCAAAAATTGGTTTACTCCATGGAAGAACTTAGTAAATTAAAAGGCGCACTCCACACACCGGCCTTTTTCGGATTCTCTAGTAGAGAGGCTCCGGCTCAGACAATCTGTTAGTGGACAGTGGGGACCCACTGATGAGCACTGCGCCCGCACAGAGGGCTATGGACGCGGGGTTAGACGTGCCCTTTGGCTTAAGGGCTGCTTTGCTAAACACTCGGTCCCTTCAAAAGCATAACTTAGAAATGTTCACGTTGCTCCAGGAGAAGGAGCTCGATATCCTCGCATTAACAGAGACCTGGTTAGAGGATACCTCAGGTCCCGATATAGTGGCCTCCCTTCCCCCAGACTATGACGCCCTGACGTACAATTGGCAGGGGAATAAAAGAGGGGGCGGAGTTGCAGTATTTAGCCTCAGGACACTTACCACTGAGAAAATAGTCGAGGAGAGCCTAGATGGGGCGGAGGTACTAGGGATTAAGATCGGGCTCAAATCATCCTGCCCGATAGTGGTAGTGGTATACCGCCCTCCTCGGTCAACCCCGCTGTTTAATGATCTGTTCCACGAAGTGGTTAGTGATTTGTGTTCAAGATACCAACAGATTTTGGTATTAGGGGATTTTAACTACCATTGGGATCGGACACCAAGAGATTGTGTGCCTAGTAGGTTTGGAGAAGCTATGACCATGCTGGGGCTGCAACAAATTGTGGAGTCCCCCACCCACGAGAAGGGTCACACTTTAGACCTCATCTGGACTACGTCATCAGTTAGGTTACAAACAGAATGCAGACCCTGTAGCTGGTCAGATCATTATCTGATCAGCTTCGAGATCCCTGTGGGTAGCCGCCCTAAACACTTACCCCCAGTGTGGAGGGTGGTACGGAATTGGCGCATGATCCTCTATGGCACATCACACACGCATCTACGTGCCTAACGGCACTTGAGTATACCATGGGCGTGACACTCAATTGAGGTTTTCCCGCTAAAATAAAGGTATTTATATCCCTGTTCAACGGCAGTGAAGAGCGAAAGCCGGGGACTCGGACCAAGTAGGTACACAGGCGGGATAGGACCCTTGAAGAAGTAAGTAGGGGGTGACAGGTGGTTACAACAGGTTTAGTCGTGTTACTTTGCTAAACACAGACTGTTTGCCCTGACTAAAAAACTTCCGGTATACTTCATCTTCTCCCCACCCCCAAACAATACAACAGAGTGTGACTACAGGGCTATTCCATCACGCCTAGCGGGCCCCTGTGACACAGTTTTTCTCCGCAAAATGGGTAAGAAAATGGATGCTTTTATTATGATTAGTATTTTTAAAGCAAAGATGCGAGTATATACCTGCACAATAGTACACTGCTTGATAGCAGCCTAGTGCTGTTCTTATAGACTGTCACGCGATATTTTCACTTTGGAATAAGTACACACACTGGCATGCTGATAATGTCAGTATGCGATTAAAATCGCCACCGCACATTTATCTGCCACATAGCACTATTATGTTACAGATATAATTGTGTATGGCATGAGTATGATGTAAATGAGAATTTCCATTTGCACACTCACCTGGCATTTATTTAAATGTTGGGTCACGGTTGACGCACCTAATTAGGGGTGTTAATAACTACACAAATGATGTTTAAGCAATGGAAACGATATGGTGTTTGTTTTGTTTCTTGTGTTTTTCAGAGATGAAGGACTGCGTATAACAGATTAATCATCTGTTATTTATACAAAAGGAGCAGCTACTCTGCCCTTTTTTTCGTTCACAGGATAGGGACTCCCCTTTCACTGTTGTTCCCAGGGAGGACGACCTCTGCCCTGAAGAAAGTCCAGGACCTTTACGGCCATCCCAGGACTGAAACATGTTGGCAATAGGGTCATAGGACCATTATCACTCCCATTGACCCATTTCTTTTTAATTATTTTTAATATCCCTGACAGACCCAATAATAAAGGGAAACCGGGGCCTGTCGGAGGATTTTTATCTATAATCCCCCTGGTCTTCACTTTCCAAAGAGCTTCCCAACACTGTGGTTGAGCCCACCCCAACTTATAGGCGTTGGGGTGACCCGATGATGAAGCATGACACCACTAGGGTGTGTGAGGGTAACTAAACAAAAAGGAATTGCTTCCTTGCGCACCCTTGGGTGTCTGCAGTTCTAGATCTTCACATAGACACCTCCCTATCGTATTTAGGTAACACAGTTTTTATGTTAACCATCAGTTAATCTATAGGAGTATTTTTTGTGATAAAAAAGCAAGATAGAGGACGCCAGATTGAGGGAAGCATTAAATGAGACAGCACATTCGGGATCACAGTCCGGCGATCCGGACTTGGAGTACGAGAAATTATCATACTGGCGGAGGACAGCCATTGACATGGTGGCTCCTGCCCGAAGGGAAAGGATAACGAACAGTATGAAGGGTGCCCCATGGTACACGCAAGAACTAAGAGGGGAAAAACAGGCTCTCCGTCAATGTGAAAGGCAATGGCGGAAGTCATACGACCTAAAAGCCCAGGAGACGTATAAAGCAAAACTAGCCCTCTACAAAGCATCAATCATCAAAACTAAATCCGCGTATTATGAATTGAAGATTAGGGAGGCCACAAACCTTCAGAAAGAGACCTTTAACGTACTTAGGGAGTTGAGTCGAATGAAAGAACAAAGGACGGTCGCTAATCAGGTTGACTGTGAAAAGGTACAGGACTTCTTTCTAGTTAAGGTCAAAGACCTCATTACAGAAATAGGCAATACTCTCATAAATCCCTGCCCTCTATCAGTGGCGGACCCACCTGACTTTCAGGGCGGCTCTCTGTCTGTCCTGCACTTGACTCAAATGGTCTAGCCCATATTGTGGCCAAAGTAAAATCTGGGTCACCAGAAGATCCCTGCCCTCCTAGGGTGTTATTAAAATGGTCATTCCGGCGGTAGGGCCTGAGGTGTTGTCCTTATTAAATCTGTCTTTGGCAACAGGGAGGGTACCACACAAATTTAAGGAAGCCATGGTGATCCCACTGCTGAAGAAAGCAGGGGCGGACATCAATAATCTGAAGAACTTCCGACCCATTTCCAGACTTCCTTTTCTGGCTAAAGTTCTTGAGCAACTTGTGCTTAGAGTTCTTTCGTCCTTCTTGGAAGAACATCAGCTGCTAAATGCACGGCAAGCAGGATTTAGGGCCCACAACAGTACTGAGTTGGTGATGCTCTCAGTGCTGGATGAATTGAGGCTCGCAGCTGATGAGAAGAATCCCTCAGCATTGATCCTATTAGATCTCTCAGCCGCGTTCGACACGGTGAACCACGCGCAGCTGTTGGCCCGTGTCCGGCGGATGGGAGTCACCGAGACGGTCCTCCAATGGATTACCTCCTTCCTGGAGGATCGGTCTCAAAATGTCCAATTAGGAGAATGTACTTCCAGGCATGGCGTCTTGCTATGGGGGGGTTCCGCAGGGCTCTGCGTTGTTCCCCCTGCTCTTCAATATCTACCTTCAGCCATTGGTAGAAGCGCTGGCAAAATTGGACTGTCAGGTGTTTAATTATGCTGATGACACCCAGTTAATTGTACGAGTTGATAATTCCCCTCAGGCACAGCTCAATGTTCAGAATATCCTCCGGTTCACTATGAACTGGATGACTTCTAATTCACTTAAGGTAAACCCTGATAAGACACAGGTGCTTGCTCTTACAACAGGGGCTTCTCCCTGGTCCAGCCTCTTCTGGCCACAAGAGCTTGGCACGACACCGGTGCCAGCCGTGAATAGCTTGGGCATCAAGCTGGACACCAAGTTAACTCTAAACAATCAGGTGTCTGCTGTAGTGGGGAGCTGTGCGGGCCTGATGCGGCAACTCCGGAAATTGGGGACCCTGTTATTTTCCACCATGCGTACCGTCGTGACGGCACTAATCTTGTCACGCTTGGATTACGGTAACGCAGTATACACAGGGCTCCCTGACAAACTTCTGGGGAAACTTCAGGTGGTTCTAAATGATGCGGCAAGGTTTATTTTTAAACTGCCAAGAAGAGCACATGCCACCCCCCCTGCTACAACAGCTACACTGGCTCCCTATCAAGCAGAGGGTCAGGTTCAAGGGCCTGTGCATTGCACATAAAGCACAGTATGGAGTGGCGCCCAATTACATCAAAGTCCGTTTGAAGCCTTATGTGCCCGGACGATGTCTCCGGTCATCTGAGTCTAGCTTGTTGGCCTGCCCGCGCTTTAATAGAGCTACCTTGGGCGGCGGGCTTTCTCAGTTGTGATTCCCCAGCTTTGGAACAAGCTACCGGATAGTATGCGCAGGGAAGCCACCTTACTCCCGTTCAGGAGGAAACTCAAGACCATTTTGTTCACTGAGGCATTTGGATAAGTTAACCCTAATTTGTGCTGAGCCCAGCAGGAATAAGGGATTCCCGGGTTCTTGGTCTATGCTGCAAGCGCTAAGAGACCTCTTGGTGATTTGGCGCTCTATAAATACAAACTAACATAACATAACAATATTGTTTCTCAATCCTGTCTGAAGGTCGGATTTATTCTTTGGTCAATATTAAAAAAATATAGAAATAGAAGTAGGAATCTCTATTAGGCAATCGCAAATAGGAAATGGCATTGCATTCCCGCCTATAGGCAATTGCATTTCCTAAATTGCGATTTCCTAATATATCGCAATTTAAGAAATGTAAAGCCAAGGATGTCTCTGGGCTTAAGGCCCACTGGAGGCACACTGAATTTACTAGTGCACATGTGCCCTAGTGGCATATGTGCGCTTCAAGTCCCATTAAAAAATGCATTTTTAAATGCATTTTTTAATTTTGCACATGGTTACCATCGACTTCAAGTCAATGGTAATAGCATTACCTAAATGCCTGATTTGCACTTAGGAAATGCTACGTACGTGTGCTTTAGGAATCACAAATTTGTGAATCCTAAATTGCAGTCGCAATTTCTGATTTCTACCAGGTAGAAATCGGAAATTGCAACCGATTTTGGCCCTTTGTACATTTGAAAAAGCCATTTGTCATTTCTTAATGGGCCTAAATAGCGATTTGGCCCGTTAAGAAATGCTAAATGGCTTTGTAGATATGGTTCCATATGCCTCAGAAGCTCGGCTATCCTCTGGTACTTAATTGAATTAGTAGTCAATACTGATAATAGGTGATCTTCTGCAGACTTAAAGAAAATAATGTGGTTTGGGGCCAAGAAAGGTCCAAGGTGAGTATTTGAGCCATCCCTGATCGCTTTGTTTTTATCCACTTGTGCATGTGGCTACATTCAGTGTACACCCATCCTTTACTTGGGCATTATGATTAAAGTTATTTAAAATTCAGTTTTATTCATGGTATGTTAAGTTCCTTTGCCTGATTAATTGCACACCTGGCTTTTTAAGTGGACATTACAGAACTAGCTTATTCCCCTTAAGCAAAAGCCACTACTAGTGCTACCTACTTGCCCATACTATGTTTTGAGCCCTTTTGTCTCAAAACAAATGTCCTTTTGTAGTTGCATCAGGATGGTGGTACTTTCTGCTAGACAGTGTGGGCAAGGGCGAGCATGCCCTCTCATTTTTGTCTGGACTCTAAGATTTGAATGTGTATTCTACTTGAGGTTGATGAGCTTAGGTGTAGTTTTACTAAAACTGTGCACTTTTTTCTATCTTGTCTGGCAGCAGGGATAAAACTCAGATTTACAAATACTTTTAAAGTTATTTTTTTATAGTCTGTTCAGCCAATTATTTGATCAATATATTGGATCAGATCTAGAAAGAAATTGCATTGTTCCATCTTATGGCTCTGGTTATATACATCCATATTTAAACATAATATATGTTATATGCGTAGATGTGCATAGTGTAATGTGCTATTTATCAATATTGATGAGTTTGGGGGGGGGGTCTACTATTTTCGAGAGGCAAAGCCTCGAGTGAGTCATGATGCTCCTCCCTTTCCTCAACAATAGTACTACAGGGCATATTATCAGTGGATCTGCATGAATGGTTAATGCCATCATGTGTTTTTTAATTTGCAGTAGTCATTAACAAAGATATTTCACCATAACCAGAACTAAAGGGTTTACATCTTTGCAGTGAGATAAAATCACATTAACAAGGCCTTTTGGGTACAGCCTCAGCTGTTTTCTTCTGTAAAATGATTGTAGATCGAAATCTGTGAGACATTAATCACTGTTTTCTCAAGTCACTTTCTACTGCGGTAAGAGCAAGGTTACTCTTTAGTAATAATTGTGTGACTTTGTTTATTAGTATAGTTGTTCCAAATAGCATACGTTTTAGTACACATTTACTTTCTGCTGCTTACACAAGGTGACACAGAGCGAGGTCAGAAGACTATGCACACTCTCTATCGCGATGAATACTATACACAACAGGTGCCCAGGTCTAAGAGGGGGAGCAGGTAGTGTTAACCTCTCGGACTTTGCAGACATAAAAATAGATGTGGAGAGGTCACTTCACCTACAGATGTTCACGGCATGCTTCATCATTGGTGACCTCTCCACATCAAGGTATGTAGATAACCACCTTAATGGACTCAATTCCAGGAATTCTTAATAAACGTGACTGAATAAAAGCAGGAATCCAAATATTTTCTCAAAATGTCTTGGGGTACGCCCCAAAGATTTCCTTTTTATTAAGTGAGTAACCTAGATATGATTTAAATGTTATACATGAATGTATGTTGAAAACAATGTTTCCTCCATCCATGGTGTTTAGCCATGTGTTTCAGCCTAGTTCAATGCCCAACCGGGTCAACGACTGTCTTCAGGGCTCCTTAAATCCCTGCCTAGTTTACATTCAAACCATGCAGACAGATGAGGCATACGTTTTCTTTAGTAAAGTTTGTTGCACCCATTGTTCACATGCTCTTCAAGAGTGTGGTGCCAATTTTACACATACTTAATCCCTCTTCTGCCGGAATGCAAACTAGGCAGAGATTTCAGTGGCCCTGAGGAAGGCCATTGACCTGGTTGGGCATTAAGCTAAGCCAAAACATGTTGGCTAAACACCATGGATGGGGTATACTCTAAGATATTTTTAGGAAAAATCTGGATCACTGCAGGGCATAAAAGTTAAGGGGGAGTGAAAAAAGATGTGCTTCCCCTTTTTAGCTCTTTAGGAAATGCTTGCTCATGCCTACAGCACAAATCGCTGAACGGATTTCTGCCAAACATGGCATGAAAGTAGAACTTTACTCAGAAAGCTTGCTTTCTTTGGTTTAGGTTAAATCTATTCAGAGGTTTTTGAGATAAAAGAATTTGGAAAAGGGGCCTGGTGGGTTTGATAGAGTTAACACTTCTGCATATCAGGGCTGTTTTGATCCACTGAGGTTAGGGGCCTAGGTTTGCAGTTTTACGAAGGATAAAAGCCTCCCATTCGGTGAGAGCCTGTTTTACATATGAAGCTTTTCAGGGCAGTGGAATTAAAGTGTAGTGCGTGGACCTGAAAACTCTCTGGCAGAGGAAATTTCAGGATATGGGGCAAAGACCCTACATCCCCAAAGGATAAACACATATGGGGGCAGGGTGTGCATACCCTGACTCCCAGGTCATAGTTTGGGATCCCTGGTGTCCTCCTCCCCTTCCCCAATGAGCATGCAAATGAAATATAAAATTGACTGTGTGCTGTAGTCCTTGGACACTCATGACGACTGTGAACTGCATCAACTCAAAATGGTGATGATGCTATGCGTTGCTGCACCATCTGCTTGTCCCGATATTTACAAACATTTTTCGCTAAGTAAATTTTGCCAGGTTTTACCTGCTAAATTTACCCATTGGATTAAATCAGACTGTTCGATTTAACCAACAACCCCCTAATTCCGATACCCATGAAATAGTAGTATGCATGAGTGCCGGAATTTTACGAGGCACTCCTAATTGAGTCCCTTATAACTTGGACTCGTCTTGACCTGCATGTGCTTAACTTGGGGAAAATTCACCTATTGAACATGGTACAGGGTCAAAACTTATAAGGGAGTTCACAAACCCAGTGTCTTCTCCACAGGAATCGCTGTAGGTGACGTTCTGCACAAAGAACTGAATGTTAATGCATGGCAGACTTTCAATCAGTGGGTGGATTTTGTTGATTTGATTTCCATCCAGGGGTTTTTGAGTTAAAAGCAAAAATGTGAGAATCCAGTGCACTTGCGCAACTTTCACCGACGCTTAGAAGCACGTGGTGGTCAGGCCCCTCTTCAAGAAACCAATCGCAGACCCAAAAGATTCAAAGAACCACCGTCTGATCTCCCTCCTCCCGTTCCCCGCCAAAGTCCTGGAGAAGGCCATCAACATCCAACTCACCAAAAATCTGGAAAGAAATTACCTACTTGACCCATCCCAATCGGGCTTCAGGTCCAACCACAGCACTTAGACAGCCCTCATCGCAGCAACAGACTACATCCGAGCCCTACTGGACAGAGGAGAAACGGCTGCTCTCATCCTCCTGGACCTCTCTGCAGCTTTCAACACCGTCTCACACTACACACTCATCCAGCAACTTCGCCAGATCAAAATTATAGGCGACTCACTCAGATGGATGCCGTCCTTCCTCACATGACACACCCAGAGAGTCCGCCTCCCCTTCTTCTCCTCGCTCCCCAAGCTCACAATCTGTGGAGTACCCCAAGGCTCATCACAATCTACATGACACCACTCGCAGACATCATCCGATCACACAACATCAACATCATCTCCTACGCCGATGACTCCCAACTCGTCCTCTCAGCGAACCTGACCCAGACGAAGAGCAACTTCCACAACTGCATGAAGAACCTAGTGACATGGAGGAAAGACAACTGCCTCAAGCTTAACACAGACAAGATGGAAGCCCTTCTCTTCGGCAGACGCACAACCCTCTGGAATGACTCCTGTTGGTCAACGGAGCTCGGTCTCTCCCCTCCCCTACGCCGAAGGACCACATACGCAACCTCTGCATCATCCTAGACAGTGAACTCTCCATGAGACAACAAGTCAACTCTGTCGCTTCTGCCTGCTTCAACACCATCTGCATGCTCAGATGGCTCCCAATGGCTCCCCACCAGCACCAGGAAATGGTGACACAGGCCCACTACACCAGCCGACTCGACTACAGCAACTCACTCTATGCTGTGTCAAACTCTTGCAGAGACTCCAGACAGTACAGAACGCAGCAGCCAGACTGATCCTCAACCTGCCTAGGTGAACACACATCACACATCACTCAACACCTCAAAGACCCCCACTGGCTCCCCATCCACAAGAGATGCCGTTTCAAGCTCCTGACCCACACATACAAAGCCCTCCACAACATTGGACCACACTACATGAACCACACCTCCTGACTTTCCACCAACCCAACCTGCGCTCCACACACCTCGCCTTCGCACAGACTACACACATCCACTGCAGCTGCTCGCCCCTAATGCCTGCAACACCCTCCCTCTCCAACTACGCACCTCACCCTTGTTCAACCACTTCAGTACGGGCCTCAAGACCTGGTTCTTCGAATGACACCCACAGCACAGCGCCTGGATACCCCCCAGAGTGATAAGTAGCGCTTTACAAATACTACTTGATTGATTGACCTGTCCTGCATATATCTATAATTGTTTGTGAAGAGTGGATAATTCCGTTTGAACACTAGAAATTCACCAAATTGCACTTGCAAAATTGGCACTCTTTAACCTCTTAGTGTCCGCAGTTATTCAGAAAAAATAACAAAAAAGAAGCAGCACAGTGGGAAAGCACAAACTGCAATATGTACATGCTCTCCATCCTATGCAGATCTCTCCCCGACCCGTAAGGAAGTTGTCGACTGTCCAGGCTCTCTTGCACGGTCATTAAAATGTGAATGAATAAGTAAGTGGTGGGTCAGCTATCCCACTGTCTTATTCATCGATGAGATGTGTGCAGCAAAACTGGCCCAGCTGACAGTCTTTATTTTTTACCTTTTTTCAAAAAAGGACAATTACCTCCACACCCCGCACTTTTACAAGCCTGCACACAGTTAACCTCCACCCTGCCATTGTGCAGGAGAGGGTTGGAGAGCAACCCCTCTCCACCCTTGGTCAAAAATGCGAAGTGATGGGGCTGATAGATTCTGCTCACCCTTTGGCATGGTAAGGGGTGGGAACAAATACCCCACCCACCCTTGGTCAAGGCAAGGAGGACAGGGAAGAGAGGCTCACTCACTTACCCTTGACCAAGGCGAGAGGGCAAATAAAGAGAAAACCCTTGCCCGTGTTCAAGTTAAGGAGTACCAGGCGAATATGAATTCTATCCCCCGTGCACTTGGGCAAGGGATGGGCCTCTTGCGTTCCCTTCCTTCAACCGTTCGACAAGGCAGAGGTTAGAACACACCACTCTCCATGTAGCATAATTATTTTAATTTCTTTCTCTGTTTGCGATCACAATCTCTTTCTCTGTGTAGTGTGAAAGAGTGGCTGAACTGTGATACTTTAGTTTTATTACAACTTTCTTGAAACAGCTCCCATTGTTTGCAAACGCCAACAGATCACTCTCTTTCGTAATAATTTTTAAAAAAAACAGATTTTAAAGGAATTGAGCAGCGTGCATCAGTCAGCTGCCTGGAATTCCATCACCTCAAGAAAACAAGCATTTGAAATGCAATAGGTCTCGCAATTGCGAGACTTAAAACAATTGGTTTTGTCAATATAAAAGCGGGGCAGGTCTGAAGCATAAAGCGCAGCGCCCGTATTGTAAATACGAGCAAGTTTAGATTCCAACAGCAGTAGTTGTGACAGAGCCTAGACTCCCATGGGGCTGTAGCAGTCGTTCATCCTTCTGATTTGATTAACAAAAGCCCCGGTTATTAACAGTGCATGCTGTGGTATGAAGCCCTGTATTAAACGGTGCCATCCCGTTTAACAAATGAGAACGGTTACACTGAAGTGACTGAATCCATCCGGCAGACATTGTAGGTAACCTGCCACGCTGCATGGAACACACCACACGGCCGCATCAACACCCCCTGGGCTGAGAGTAAATAAACCACCAGGCGCATGAAATGCAAGCACGCACACGACCCATCCACACAGGACCTATAGCAGTGCAATGCGCGCTCCCATTGGAGGACCGTGCAAGAAATGCATGTCCCAAGTATGTGAAGAATCGTATTCTCTCCATTTTTACAGCCTCAATAGCGCAATGAGTTTAAAGCATGCCATTTGATGCGCCGTCTTGTGCCGTGAAACCGCCCTTTAATGAAGCAGCGCACCCAAACGACAAGGCACACAGCTGCGTTCTCTATACTTGACGTCTCCTATAGTAGGGCAGAGTAAGTGAAGTGTCCGTGGAGAGAGCTGCACGTCGACAGGAGGAAGCCTTAACTGTGTGATTCAGGGAGGCTGAGAGCCCCCACCTACCCATAGACGTGAGCTGTAACCCCCTGCCTGCATGCTACTTAGCCACTCCCCAACCTGCTGACAAGAAAAAACGAGACCGAGTAATTGCTTTTGTAAATGTAAAAGTGGGCGCCCTACTCTAACAAAGCACGGCGCCCGTGCACATAAATGTTGTGTGCATGGTGGCCCGTGAAGCGGCTGCCATGGTATTTTGAAAAACAAAACATGAAAGCTATCGCTGTGCTCAAACATAACGAGCTGTGCCCACGTTGTAACTATGAAGGCGGGCGCCAAAATGGAGCCTCGAAATCACGGTGTGCCGTGCTGGAAGTGCTTGGCAGCACATAAAACAAAATTATGATCAATGGAAGGCAGGGGGAATGTGAGGGTGGTAGAAGAAATAGTAAACGTAAAAGCGAACGGCCACTAATCAATGGAAATCAGTTCATAGTTGAGTGGTGCTCCTGAACAACAAAACAGAAGTGATGGATAGGGTTGGGAACCAAATTAGGAGGCTGCAAAGAAGAGCTACGCTGGAATCAACCTATAGTAAGCAGCAGGCGGGATTATGGTCTGTATAGTGGATACATGTCTTGCAAACGGCGCATGCATGCTGACCCTCGACCTAGAAATGAGGGCGAGGTAGGCCAAGCACAACAGATAGCTAGCTGACACCCTGTTAACAGCTGTGAAAAGCTTATCATAGCGGTGTCAGCTGCCAGAGTCCTCCCTTGCCTGTACTGTTTTGCAGACCAGAGAGGGCCAGGACAGGTGACGTCTATCCCACTACAATGTGTGTAATTGCAAACAGGGTACAAACTATTAAATGTCCCTGCATCCTTTGAAAGAACAAAATGAAGGTGAAGTGGGCTTCGAGCAGCTGACAGGAATTTGTTAGATGTTATGATCCTCTTTAGCACCTAAACCATTTTAAGGCACAAGGAAGTTCAGAACCAACAGAGCACTGGCCTAGCTGTCAAATGTCCCAAGCTGAGGCTGAAAGAGGTCTTCAAAAGTCAGCAGCTGCCCCAGCACTCCATTCTTGGCATACACTATCCTTCGGACCAGGGTAAGTGATAGTTGCCCCTGTGCCCTGTTAACTGTTGCAAACTGTGCACCAGGGGACGTTGTCAGCTGAATCAGTCCTCTTCGGCCTGCACCGTTTTATGTACCTAGGAGGACCAGAACTGTATCTTTGCAAACTGCACCAGAGCCTCTCTCTGTCATAACGTGACGGTGAAGCAGGGTTTGGACTGCAGACCGCTTCCTCGGGTAGCAAACCTGTTGCAGCGTAATGTGGACAGCTGCCCTTATTCTACTATTCCCTGCCAACAACCCACTCCCCTCCCCAACCCGCCTTCCACGATCATCTTTTTGCAACTACATATTTATACCTATCAAGAATGCTCACTATTCAGTGAAAGGCTTGTTTGGTTTGCATGACGATTTAGTTTGAAAACATGAACCTTCTTAGACAGGTGTTGCACTGCTTACCAGTAATAGAACTGTGAATATTGCTGAAGATTGGTTTTGTGATAGTGAGAATTAAACTTTTAGCACACATTTTGAAAAGCCACCATTTGTTTTTGGCTGTATGGTACGTCTAGTGGCCCATTTAGTTGTGATTACAAGAACTGTAACAAAATGGTAATGTTTTTATATCTAAGTATCTGCATGTAGGGAATTGAATTGTTTGCGGTGAGTGATTGCCCACCTCAAGCATCAAGGAAGAACCACAACTCTTGACAGCGTGAACCCTCAAAGTCTCTAAAACAACCTGAGCTCAACCCCCTGGTAGCTTTGGCACAGACCAGAAAGGCTTAATTTAGGGCAATGTGTAAAGTATTAATGCAGTACCAAAACAGCAATAAAATGAAAGTGCAAAACAATAAAAAGTCTGATAAATAGAGTAATATTTCATAAACAAAATAGCAAAAATCCAATAAGGGGAACTGAAGATAGAAATTTTTAAAGTTTTACGTATAACAGCCAATGAGTCCGTGGTCGCCGTAGACTGGGACCTAGGTGCAATTTAAGGAAAGGCACGATGGGGCATGGGTAGTAGCACCAACCAGGTTCATTCTGGTAAAAGATTTTACCTTCTGAGTTAGTCTTCATCCCATCCAACCACAGGAGTGCACTTCTAAAGCTCCCCAGGGCCTCAAATGAGGCACTTAAAGATTTGCAGGTTGTCAGACAGAGGCCACAGCAGGGTCTAGCCCGGGTCCAGATGACACTGGTCAACTGTGTACTTCCAGGAAAAGGCCTCTTGCATCTTGTTGCCTTCTGTAGCCACATAGCAGATCAGCCAACTGAGACTTAGAGTCCACTTCTTTGTCTTGGGTACAAGAGGGAACAGGCCCAGTCCTTCAGGGCTTCTCTCAGATCACAGACAGCAGGTTTAGTCCTCTTCTGTTCTTCAGTGGGTCCAGAAAGTGTTCATCTGTGCCACATTTATGCCTGGTACCAGCTAGTGTGTAGAGATGACTCCTGGACACTCCCTAACCAATGAGATAAAAGTTCCCGGGCCCAACTCTAGCCACTTTTTGAGTAGTTCCTGTTTACTTTATTGCAAACAGACGTAAAATGGCATGTGTCAGAACATTATCAAGTTGGCAAAAGTCTTTTGCCACATTAAATCTGGGCTCTGACGGCTGGGTGTGTGTATAGGGAGTTCACTGTGCTAATCCGAGTGTTCATGCACCTCTAACAGTAATATCCAGCATGAAGCAAGCACTGTACGCACACCAAACCTATGTATAGCGGTCTAGTAGAACAAAAGCAGGGTCCTTCAGCAACCAGACGGGCAATCCATAAGAATGGTCTTGGCATTTTAGGGGCCGTATTAAAGAAGCGCCCTGGGGGCGCAGTGGGCGCTTGCGCCTGCTTTATGTGCCCCGAGGGCACTTTGGTATTACAGAAGGGGCCGAGGATGCTTTTGCGGCCCCTTTTGTAATAGATAGTGCTGGCCAACATATAGCGACAATGTCATCATTAGAGGGCGTTCCCTCATTTGCATGGAGGCGTGGCCCCATTCAAATGAGGGAGTCACTTTGCCTCTGCGCCCGTGCTGTTTAACCGACATGGGCGCAGAGGCAAACATGCTTTTAGAAGGCACCCCACAAAAAGGTGGCCCATTTTCAGTGTCCCTTCTAAATGCAGCCCTTTAACGGGATGAAATGGAGTCCCATGGACCCCCCAGGCATCCCCTTGCAGGCGGAAGCAGTCACTCACTGCACCCGCCTACAAGGGGATCTCTAATCCCTTTTAAAAGTGCAGCTGGGTTGCCGCCTGCAGAAGGAAACACGGAGCAGCTTTTAAACAGCTGCTCCGTATTTCTCTTGAATGTGCTGCCCTGGGGGCAGCATGAATTCGCGGCTGCCCGAAGGGCAGCGCTTTCTTACTGATAGGGTCCACTTTCCATGTTTGCACCCGGCACACCTGCTTTAAGGTGTGCCATGGCGCAAACATGGAAAGTGCACCCAATGTATAATATGGGCCCTGGTCTCATTCTTTTTAACCCGGTAAGTGCGCCCGTCGGCCAACGGCCGTCGCGAGCACTACCTCCCTGGTGCTGCGCACGACCGTTGGCCGTCGCAGCCCCGCCCACCCTTTAGAATGCCCGCACCGCGGCGGAATGTTCGCCGCGGTAAACGGGTTAATGTGACCCAAGTGGTACATATGGCTCAAAAAAGCTGTCCGACAGGATTTGACAGTGTGGTGTTGCAGGATGCCAACAGCCCCCACTCGGAGTATTCTGCTGAGTTCAGAGAAGTCATCTCTGCCCATTCAGGTTAGCTTGTTGTTTTCGCTTGGGATACTTGTCACACCTGTTCACGGCTGAGCACCGATTGGGAGAAGCGGTCAAACTAATTCAAATTAGCCCCCAGGAAGATCAGTGTGGAGATATAAATAGATGTCTGCAGTTGCCTTGGGCATCACTGAAGGGAATCAGTAGAGGTATTCGTATGCATATGAACCTCCCCTGAAAAGCTGTGTCCCCTAATTGTTTTGCTTTGGTCAGGATCACTGCTTATCGCTGTTTAGGGACTGAGGAATCCTTTGTTCTCATAGACAACAGGCGAGCTCTGGTAACTTTATCCCAGTCTAACTGCTTTGTCTCTCCATATTAGCATCTCATTGTAGTCCCTATGAGATTGGTAGCAAGTACACAGATGAAATATCTACCGCCTTATAGTAAATAACACATGAGGTTTTTGTAGTTTCAAGGCAACTTTCTACATTCAGCTTGTCGTAACAATGTGTGTAGCATAGTTGAGGAACAGCTCATCATTGCCACAGTTTAAGCTAGACAAATGCTTCAGTGACATTCTACCCTTTCCTCTATTTAGAGCCTTTAAAAAAAAAAAAAAAAAGTTTGTTTTGCATAATTATTAGGTCTCGACAGGGAGGTGAGAGAGCTATGGCTCAAAAGCAGAGCTAGAATCCAGACTGCATATTCTGTTTAACAGGAAAGGGGAGACCCGGAGTCCAGCAAGCTGATCTGAACAAAGATTATAACAAGAATGCTGTTAAAGAGTCAAAAGAAAGAAAAATAAGGTCCACCTACTATAGAGAAGCCAACAAGGTGATTAAAAACAAAGGAAAAAAAGAATGAAATATGTGCTGCGAAAATGTGTGGTGCTGGAAATGAGAAATAAACTGACGTATAACAGGGAAAGTGCAACTGTAAAACTGCTGAAGAAAATTGAAGCCAGAGCTTCCTTTGCTGGCCATAAAAGTTGAGCGCTTCAAGTGGTCACCACAACTACAGGAGGGGACATTGGTGCAGCCGGACTTTGCCAAGCAGGAAAACATTTTTATATACTAAGTCACCCTTAAAATGAGTCTTCTAAACCCACAGTTGTTGGTGCTTAGAACTTAAAATGTGGTACACTACATATTTGCAATAGAGAGCCCAAAAGGTATCTTAATATCTAAACGTTAGGGATTCTCCATTTTGCAGGTTCAGCTAGATTATCACTGAATTGGCCTAGGTCAAATTAGAATCCTTAATTTCTATCGTCACTTCGGGAAAATGTTAGCAAAATGATTCCAAAATGTTTTTCCACTCCGTTTTAAAAATCTAATTTAATCGTGAAATCAGATTTTGGGTAACTCTAGTGGAAAAGTAACTTTATGAAAAAGTACAGACACGGTGGCAGGGTATGTCTTGCTGCATCAACTACCAGTGTTTATTTCTAGGTAAAAATCAATGAATTCGAAAATACTGCGTACAATTTGCTAATAGTCAATGCCCACCTCCCGAAACCAGCCACCCAAAAACGGTTTCAACTACAACACATGAACACAAAAGATGAGACGTCGACGTGACAGGGTTCTCCTTGATGGCCGCGTGAAAAGGCTTGCGACTGAGCGCGCTACACTTGATATACCCCGGTCCTTGAAGGGGACAGCTATTACGGATCTTCATAGATCGAACACTTTTCAGGCTCCGCGTCCGAAATAATTATTTAAGCAAGTGCGGACTGACTTGGGCCAATACCCGTCAAAATCCCCCCCCCCCCCTTTTCTGGACTGTGTGGACCTCTTACCTTGCCCTGAAGAAGCCCGTCTGGGTGAAACGCGTTGGCTGCTGTGTTTTAAATATTGACTAAAAGAATTAACACCACCACCAATGTGAAAGAATTACTATTTCTGTCATCGCAGTCATCCTTCCGCTGTGGGATTTAAACCCTATGAATATTTGCCTGTATAGCAATGCCTCTCATCTTTTGTGTTCTTATGAAAAAGTACTTTGTGCTGTGTGAGTCAAACCTGTCTCATAAGCAGTTTTGCTACTCCTCTCACCTCCAGAGGCCAAAACACATTCTTGGCTGGAGTTAATGCCCCTACTCTCTAGAAGACAATAGCCTTGCCTCTTCACCCAAGAAGGCATGGGTGTTGTCAACAACTGCCCATTTTATAGGGATTATCCTCCTAGGAGGGGTATAAGAGCTGTTGGCAGAAGAAAGGACAGCTTCACACTTTCTCTTTTGACTTGGAGATGTTAAGTGGACACTATATTATTATTATTGTACTTTGTTGTGCTGGCAAAATGCCTCATAGCTTTAGTATAAAACTCATTCACACCCAGAATTTCCAAAAGCTCTTTATTCAGTGGCCCTAGAATCTGAGATTTAGTCTTCATTAAAGTTTCATTGGCTTTTACTACCTAACCACTAATGGTAACAATCTGATAATAAATTTTTTCCTTATCAAATTTACATTTCCCAGCCTCCAATGAGGAACTCTTGAATGGGAAAACTTCCAAGATCCATCCAAAATCTCACCTAAATCAAAATGTTTATATTGATTTGTTATGTATTACAATTATTAAAAGTTATGTATGTAATTAATTTAAATTGGTGTATCTTTTAAAAAAGTAAAGTTACATTTTATTTTTAAAGTTAATTTCATTTATATATATTTTAGGTAGGTAGTCCATATAAAATATTTTATTAATATTTTCTATACAGTGTTATTTTAAGTCCCTACCTTCATTATTTTCTATAGGAAGGTGTTGCAATAGCACTAGTTGGCCATGTGTGGGCTGGACTCTGAACTGGAGAACATTTACCACTTTTTTGGGTCCTTTTTCGCTTTAGTAACTTTAGAAGAGCAGTTTGTGAGTAGGTATAGGCTTACTCTTTTGAGAGTGGCTGCATGCCCCTCCCTAAACCCCTCCTTAGCTCCCCTTACTGCTAAATGGGAGGGGTTTTAGAAGCAGTAAATACTCCCCATTTTGCAGGCACTCTCCCCTTCCCTCCCACATTTGCTACTGAAACATAGGCGAATGTGTGCAGAGAACTCTGCACAGAAGAAATAGGAGAGGAGGTGGCAGAGACCGCAGCACGTAGGTTAGTGAATAGTATTTTGTAGTATATCAATAGTAGTGTTGTAGTACTGCTAAACATATTACAAAATGCAGTTTGTAAATAGCTTAATGTAATGTTGCCAAACTGGAGAAGGAGTTAGCAGTCTAGCCAATCGGTGACCAAACTTCCTCGGTAGGGGCAAGGACAGGAAGCGGGGCAAAATAGAACAGGCAGAAGACCACGCATATATTGTAGGGTAGCTTTGATATGAGTAGACCCTTGGCATGTAATTAGATAGGATTTTCGATAGTTAAAAAAAAAAAACCTGCTCTAGCACCAGCATGTCATTGCACACCCCGAGCCTGGCAGGAACACAACTGGTAATGAAGGTCGGGAATTGTGACCTTCAAGTAGAAAGGCACAGTGGCAATCCAAAGAGCGCATCAAACAAATGGATGGCCAGCATACCTTGACCCATCGTAAAGAGAGGTCGCAACTTAAGCCAGAACTAGAGGTCGCCAAAGAAACCAGAACAGAACACAAACTGATCTACCCCAGGCAGCTCCAAACGGTGGGGACTGCAACTTAAAATATCCACCATTTTAATGTCAATCATCTCCATTTCCTGAGTACAGGCAAGCTACCATATCAAGGCCAGGCACCCCATTGAGAATATAGAGGCCCATCTTGAAGTAAGGTGCCCTTTTGAAAGCACAGAGGTTGCCATTTTAAAGTCAGGTGCCCCATTGGAAATATTTAGACCTCCATTTGAAGCAAAGGATAAGATGAACTAATATTGGAACAGCTATTTAGAAGGCAAACAACACCAAAATCAGCTAAAACAGTGCAGCGAAGACGAAAACAAAACATATCAAGCAAATAAAAATTAAATAACAGAGAGCATCATGTCTTCCAAGACAAAACCCAGAAGGGGATTCAGCATCATAGCTGACCTTCAGACCAGCTATTTCCATCCTCTGGAAACACAACAGGATCAAAAGGGGTGGAGTGGCAGTACGAGGTTGATGAGTGTATTGAAGAATCCTGAGAAAAAGATGAAAAGCAAATATTACGCACAATGAAGATTATAGAACTAGACCTACATAAAAATTCGAGGTACATCACAAAGTTCACTACTCACCTGGGCTTATCCTAAATACAAATGAGGCTACTTCGGAGAGTCATCAATAGCGGAAAAATTTCAAGAGGCCATTCAGCGGGTCATCAGTCTAATTGTGTGTGGATTAAACTACATTGATGACATCCTGGTATTCGGAACCATAACCAAAGAACACAATGATGCTCTAGAACATGGGTACTCACAAACTTTCTCTCGGGGGGCCAAATTTACAGTGTGGTTTGTGGCCGAGGGCCGCACCGGTGGGGACGGGGTCAGTGGGGGAGCGGGGCGGGGCTAGAGCAAAAAAAAAACTGTGACCATGAGGTTGAACACAGGCCCCTGCAGCGGACGCCTTCGTCCACTGAGCCATCAGACCCGGCATACACACATCTCTCTCTGTCTGTCTCTGTCTCCCTCCCTCCCTCTCTCCCACTCTCTCTCCCACTCTCTCTCCCACTCTCTCCCCCACTCTCTCCCCCACTCTCTCCCCCACTCTCTCTCTCCCTCCCTCCCACTCTCTCTCCCTCGTCTCCCTCCCTCGTCTCCCTCCCTCTGTCTCCCTCCCTCTGTCTCCCTCCCTCTGTCTCCCTCCCTCTGTCTCCCTCCCTCTGTCTCCCTCCCTCTGTCTCCCTCCCTCTGTCTCCCTCCCTCTGTCTCCCTCCCTCTGTCTCCCTCCTCTGTCTCCCTCCTCTGTCTCCCTCCCACTCTCTCTCCCTCCCTCCCTCGTCTCCCTCCCTCTGTCTCCCTCCCTCTGTCTCCCTCCGTCTCCCTCCCTCTGTCTCCCTCCCTCTGTCTCCCTCCCTCTGTCTCCCTCCCTCTGTCTCCCTCCCTCTGTCTCCCTCCCTCTGTCTCCCTCCCTCTGTCTCCCTCCCTCTGTCTCCCTCCCTCTGTCTCCCTCCCTCTGTCTCCCTCCCTCTGTCTCCCTCCCTCTGTCTCCCTCCCTCTGTCTCCCTCCCTCTGTCTCCCTCCCTCTGTCTCCCTCCCCCTCTGTCTCCCCCTCTGTCTCCCTCCCCTCTGTCTCCCTCCCCCTCTGTCTCCCTCCCCCTCTGTCTCCCTCCCCCTCTGTCTCCCTCCCCCTCTGTCTCCCTCCCCCTCTGTCTCCCTCCCCCTCTGTCTCCCTCCCCCTCTGTCTCCCTCCCCTCTGTCTCCCTCCCCTCTGTCTCCCTCCCCTCTCTGTCTCCCTCCCCCTCTCTGTCTCCCTCCCCCTCTCTGTCTCCCTCCCCCTCTCTGTCTCCCTCCCCTCTCTGTCTCCCTCCCCTCTCTGTCTCCCTCCCCTCTCTGTCTCCCTCCCCCTCTCTGCCTCCCTCCCCCTCTCTGCCTCCCTCTCCCTCTTTGCCTCCCTCTCCCTCTCTCTGTCTATCTCTATCTGTCTGTCTCTGCCTCTGTCTGTCTCTGCCTCTGTCTGTCTCTGCCTCTGTCTGTCTCTGTCTCTGTCCGTCTGTCCCTGCCTCTGTCTGTCTCTGTCTCTGCCCGTCTGTCTCTGTCTCTGCCCGTCTGTCTCTGCCTCTGTCCGTCTGTCTCTGCCTCTGTCTGTCTCTGTCTCTGTCCGTCTGTCCCTGCCTCTGTCTGTCTCTGTCTCTGCCCGTCTGTCTCTGCCTCTGCCCGTCTGTCTCTGCCTCTGTCCGTCTGTCCCTGCCTCTGTCCGTCTGTCCCTGCCTCTGTCCGTCTGTCCCTGCCTCTGTCCGTCTGTCCCTGCCTCTGTCCGTCTGTCCCTGCCTCTGTCCGTCTGTCCCTGCCTCTGTCCGTCTGTCCCTGCCTCTGTCCGTCTGTCCCTGCCTCTGTCCGTCTGTCCCTGCCTCTGTCCGTCTGTCCCTGCCTCTGTCCGTCTGTCCCTGCCTCTGTCCGTCTGTCCCTGCCTCTGTCCGTCTGTCCCTGCCTCTGTCAGTTTGTCCCTGCCTCTGCCTCTATCTGTCTGCCCCTGTCCCTGCCGCTATCTGTCTGCCCCTGTCCCTGCCTCTATCTGTCTCTCTGTCTGTCTCTCTGTCCCTGTCTGTCTGTCTCTATCTTTGTCTGTATCTGTCTCTATCTTTGTCTGTATCTGTCTCTATCTTTGTCTGTATCTGTCTCTATCTTTGTCTGTATCTGTCTCTATCTTTGTCTGTATCTGTCTCTATCTTTGTCTGTATCTGTCTCTGCCTCGATCTGTCTCTGCCTCTGTCTCTGCCTCTCTCTCTGCCTCTCGATCTGGCTCTCTCTCTGCCTCGATCTGGCTCTCTCTCTGCCTCGATCTGGCTCTGCCTCTATCTCTATCTCTATCTGTCTGTCTGTTTCTGCCTCCATATGTCTCTAGCAGTGCACACGTACTGTGTCTACACGTCCCCGTCACCAGCCCAGAGACAGCCCCCCCCCCCCCATTTCCCCCTCTCCCTGTGTAATGTAAGTGCCAGGTCGTTTTCTCTCTGAATTTGCTGCTTCGCGGGGTTTGTGTCCCACCACTGGGCCTGGGTCACATCTGTCGCTGGCTTTAATTCTGACTCTCACCCCCGAGCTGTCAGATCAAAGCCCCCCTTTGGCGCTAGTCACCCATCCGTGTAGGTATGTATGTATCAATTCTATATAGTGCCAACCTGGCGACGAGCATTTGTGCGCTGTGCTGCGAGGAGCGGAGACCAGGCCTGAGCTCCCTGGCCTTGGCTCAACCCTCTGACTACAGGCTGGCGGGAAACATCACATCACAGGCTCTTAACGCACACCTCACCTGGCTCTCACTCCCTGCTGCCCTCCGTCACCTCACCCGGCTCTCACTCCCTGCTGCCCTCCGTCACCTCACCCGGCTCTCACTCCCTGCTGCCCTCCGTCACCTCTCCCGGCTCTCACACCCTGCTGTCCTCTGTCACCTCATCCCGGGCACACACACAGCCGCACCCGAGTACTTCACAGGTCTTTAAAAGACCATTTACTTGTTAATGAGGCTTTGTTGTATTTCGCCTCTTCTTAGCGCCCCTGCATCTCCACTCTGACTATCGCTGGAATCGCCCAGCCCCCATAGAGCAGAGTCTCTCGGAGTCCGCGCTGCAAACACAGGTACAATGTCTGCAAGGTCCGCGGGCCGCCAATGAAGGCTTGCTGGCGGCCCGCGGGCCATACTATGAGTACCCGTGCTCTAGAACAAGTATCCCAAGCACTCAGAAGAGCCAATCTAACCCTGAACCCAGCCAAACGTGAGATTCACAAAACACAACTGAAATTCTACAGTCGCATCTTCGAATCAAAGCATGAGACCAGAACTAGAGAAAATCACAGCCTTAAATGAAACATCTGCAAAAAGAACAGAGGATGGACTGGTGCTGAATAAATCAAACATTCGCCCCGAGTCGCAGGTCTTGGTTAAATCCATCATTTCTTTGCACACCGCACCATTCCAGTTTAGACCCACCCATATGCAAATCAGTCTTGACCATGCTCCCCATGGGAACAGTCCAGCCCGAACTGCCAGGCCAGGTCGTCCCTGGACAGAAACAAGCATCCTGGAACCGGTTTTGGGGTATCTCTCCTCATCAGCCAGGGTAGCTTGAATTTGGTGGCGTAGCAAGCACAGTCCCCACGCCTGGGCATACCCTGGACAAAACAAGGACTCCAGTTTGAATGGACCCTGGCAAGTGAACAAGCATTTTAAGAAATCAAAAGGAGAGTCAACAGTGCCACCAACATGTAGTCCAATAGGTCTAAGAGGCATCCTAGCATACTAATGCCCTAATGAAGGGCACCATTGGATTGGGTCTTATGCCAACTGCAGCCTGTTGGACGTCAGATCATACTCTCAAGCAGAGAAAGGAAGCATGGCAGTGGTGTGGGCATGTGAGCACTGTCACATATTTAGCATGTTAAAATGTTTCCTGAATACATTCAGTCTCTTACAACAATCTTTAGGAATCTCAAAGGAAAAATGCCACTGAAAATTGAGTGATGGGGAATTCACCTGCAAGAATACTCGTACTCAATTTTGCACAAACCAGGAAAAGACGACAACCCAGCAGACTACATGTCCTGGTACACACTCACCATCAAGAGAACACCATCATCAGCTGAGGAGTACTTAAATTTAGTAACGAGCCACACCACTAGCTAAACAACATCGAAAAAGCCCCTCGTGCAGACTGCACACTGACAGAAGTGAAAAGATTAACACAGTTAGGACAGTGGAGAAACATTGATGAAAGCTCACCCAAATATAGAGTACCCTCAAATCCACAAAGAGTTGAATGTAACACCGTGAGGCATACTACTTAGAGACACCAAAATAGTCCTGGTCAATGAAGGACACAGAGGGTTAATAGCGACCAAAAGAGCCCTTCGAGACAGCATGTGGTTTTTACAACCGGATCAAATGGTTGAAGACACTAAGAAAATGTCATCAGTGCCAACTTGTTAGTGAAGGATCCACCACAGCTCCACATGATTCCACTACCAGAAGGCGTCTTGAACACCATTGTTGTCCATTTATTTGGTCCACTGAATCAGGCTAATATGTGATTGTAGTAATGGACAAAAGTGAACACCTGCCACATAAGCGCTGAACACAGTCCCACAGGCGTATTGAAACACATCATCATGAGACAGTGCCCCGCTCCGCTTGTTTATGACCGAGAACTCAGAACCAGGTCACAGAGCTGTAACCAAAGGCTCAACCAGGATCAAACACAGAAGTCAGCTGCCAGGATAAGTGCTCTGGATAGAGAGGCTAAAGGGGGAGTGAAAGAGCACACAGATGCCTGAAGATGGGCCAAGTTCTCATACATCCAGAGTGAAACATCAACAAGCCTGGAAGATCAACACCAGTTATGATCCATCTGCAAGTGGACTTCAGGAAAGGGACGATTATAATGACTGGCAAGAATGGAGACAAGCAAATAACACAGAACATATCACGCTTCATTGCCTTACCATCTACTGCGTGACGAAGAGGATGCCAACACAACAATGATGGGAGAATGAAGAACTCACAAGGGAGCCACATCACTCAGAAGGTACCAGCGAGACACGACACACACCAGAGAGAAATCGCAGAACTCCAACTCGACTATTTGAAGGAATGCAGCTGCTGTTTCCAAGTTGGAGGAAGATACCTTACCACACCCTAGCGAAGCTTCAGAAAGAGTTAGCAGTCTAGTACATGGAGACCAGGCCAGACTTCCTGGGCAGGGACAAGGACGGCATGCGAGGGCGGAGAAGGACAGGCAGAAGAGGAAACTCACATGTTGAAGGCTAGTTCCGATGTAAGTAGGCCCTCGGCAGATGATTATATAGGGTTGTCACAACAACCTGTTCAAGAACCAGTGTTTCCTGTGTGTCACTGTGCGCCCTTGCCCACCTCCTGCCCAGCAAGAACACAACAAATAGGCCCTTATTGACTGTGCGTTCAATGACTAGCGTCCCCCTATGTGAATGTGGCATGTGTTGCAGTTAGTAGCCACACAATGAGTCTGGAGAAAGTCTGAATGTACTGCAGATTTGTCTGAAATAATACTATTAATTGACGTGGCTGAATGCTGTGTATCTTTGAACTCTACCTTTGCCTATTTCTTATATTTTTCTGAATCTGTGCATTTCCAATTCACCTGTTTAGTTTGATGTCAGAATGCCAAATGATTTTGGAGATGAACAGAAAGACAACTGAAAGATTACGGTACTACTTTTTTCACGTTCAGGCAACTCTAAAATTAATGCATGACCTTTAACATATGGGCTTTTCATTTTGGCAAAGTGATAGGTATACGGGTTGTTAATGTTTTACGAGTTAAAAAGAAGTCGTAACTAAGGTTAATTGCCCAACAAGCCATTTGCTGTTGATTCTAAATTTCAAAACCGCTTTATGAAGGTTTTTCAAATACTGTGAATGGTATATTTTTATTTCTACTATGCATAACTTTCTGAGCTTCTGTGTTGGTATTGGTGTATCAATACATTGAACTAAGTTGTGGCCCTTTGTTGAAGCAATGGAGTTTAGATTGAAATTCGTTTTTTAGATGCTTGCTTTGAACTGCAGATGAGATGTGTTGATCTTCTGCTCTTCTTTCCCGCCCAGCTCGGCCCTGGCCTTCACCTGCACTTGGTACTGCACGATCGTCACAGCCGCCATGAGCTTCATTTTTATGGTCCAGCTATTGAACGTCAGCTACAATGTGACCGAGAGGGAAGCTCGAATGGCCTTGCGAGACGAAACCGGCCGCCGGTACCTTTGGGGCCTGATCGTGGACACTGGGCTATACAGCCGTGGGTTCTTCCAGAACTGGATGCAGTTTTTAAACTTGGGGCAGCATGCCCAGCAGAACCACATTTTGGATATTGTCTGATGTTCACTCAGAGGTGTTAACCCTACGGCTTGGCTTGGCCTGGCCTACATCTCTCTTCTTAACAAATGTGCAAGCCGCAGTGTCTGTAGACCATACTACTGTACTGGTAGGAGTGCAGTGATTATAGCGTAGAATAATATATCGGTATTCAATTTATCTCTATTTATACTCAAAGTATAATCTTAATTTCACCTCTCCTTGAAAAATGTAGCGTCTTTGGTTTAGACACAAGATTCTGAATGATCTTTGTCACTGTCCTCCGCCTTCTTCATTTTATCCTAGCAGGGTTTACCTGTCCATTCACAAATGAGTGTCTTAATATTTTATATTAGAAAACAAACTGAACAGTCAGTTAACTTGGAGGAAGGTTGGCTGAACACCTTCGGAAATCTTTATTCATTGGACGTTGTTGTTCTTTAAGAAGGCACTGATCTGATGTTGTATGAAATCTCTAAGAAGCACCTTAACTGTTCTGCTCTTTACTAGCACTTTACATTATTTAGTGGCATTGCATAACTTCTTAGTACGAGACATTGTTTCTTCCACATCAACCGTGTCCAAGCACTCTGTCGACTGACAGAAGATCAACACAGTTCAGCATCATACCATCATGTTTTGTTAAGAAATTGAGATGCCAAATACCAGCTTGCTCCAGTGTGAATTTTGAAGTTTTAAAGCTTGATGTGTCAAGCCGAAGGGCTAATTGTTTCCAAGGATTTTTTAATCCCTCACTACCACCTTATCCTTTGAGCACACTGATAAGATAGCAAAGATTCATTGTCTACATCCTTGTGTAGCAGCAATCCAACCAGTGGTGTTTGTCCTTGCCTGAACCTTCGTGTCTACTCCTTCTGTCCTCCTTTGGCACACTGGAGAAAGTAAATCTAGCCAGATTTTCCTCTTGTACCATGAAATCTGATTTTAGCCATGTACACAAAACCCCTTTCCTAAGAACAGTAGCAAAGGGGTAGTGGTGTAGCAGTTTCTTGGTAAGGTGGGGATTCTTGGTGCTTAACTCCTTAAAACACACAGACATTCAGATGAGGAGATCAGTTGATGTGTAACGATAAATGTGTCTGCAGCCGGTGCAATTGGCTCATACTGGACAGTGACTGTAACAAACGGGAGTCCAATCCTTCTGCTTCCTAATCATGGGACATCTTTTACAGTGTTGGGAATGTCTGCATTCGTTTTATTCTCCAAATCATACAAATCTTTGTCTTCTGTTCACATGACCATCCTGAAACTTGTCTGCAACATTGTACTGGTAAGTTCCTTATGGAACGAAAAATATGCAAGTCGTAAAGGTCTTTATTTTGCTGAAAAGTTGTTTACAGCAGCCTGATCTGACCATACATGATTCCCTAAAGCGTTAAAACACAACAACTAGTATGCAGTGAATAGTTTTGTACTAACAGTGTCTGCATGTTTTTTGCTTCATGTTGGAAGCACTTGACATTAGCTATGGGGGGGGGTATGGGACAGATTGCCATTGTGAATAATTATTTATCATTTTATCATGATGTTGATTAGGCTGCTCTTTGTTCCTGCTCATGCCTAGCTGGCTGCTTTCAGTGCTTAAAAGGTGGATGGATCTTCAGGGGCTCTGTTCCAATGTAGCCCTGAAAGCACTCTTGAGGACGTTTACAGATAAGCTCCCGGTTTCTACACCAAAACCAGGAGTACAGAACGATTTCATGCATTCCTCTTAAGAATTGCAAGTGTGCTAGGAAACGTGTGTACAAAATCAAAATGAGGCGAGTATGGGCTTGAATACATTTTTATTTACATTTAGTTAATTCCTTCAAGAAACATCAACTTTAGTGACTTACCAGTACAAAAGCAACAATCCTTGCATCTCCCTCCCTCCCATTCCTGAACCCCTCTCCGAATCCCTCCCTTAGACCTTCCACCTACCTATGCCACCTGCCTTCTTTCATGCCAACACTTCCATCACCCTGATCTGTTCTCCTCCCCCTTGGGGTCTTGTCCACCAAGCTGTGATCTATCATTTTGCTGTTCTATGACAGAGTAATGAGTATGGGTTTAGAATACAACTTATTCAAAACTCCTTGGTGCAGTATGGGGCTGCTATTACAACAATGATGATTTTGGAGTTCCCAGTGCATTCCTAAGCCTTTGTCAGCCCTAGTCCTGTCGTCCACCACCCTTCACCCTCTATCCTTCCTATACTCTTACTCCATTTGCATCACCATTCATTACCACTATCTGTATAACTGCTCGGCTAACTGCCACATCTCATCTGTCTACATTCTCCACATACCTCTTTTCTGCATGCTTCCCACACCTTTCCTCTTTCCAGAGGACCTCCCTTTATTGGCCTACTGTCAAGCAGGTAAAGGGCTTAGTTGAACAGATTGAAGTCTTTATAATTCTCTCACTAATAGTTCACTCTGTCTTGGGTTTTGTATTGCTGCCAAGAGAAATCTCACTCTTAAAAAGATGGTGTTTGCCATCAGCCTTCTGAAGTAGCTGTGAGGAAACTCAATAAAAAGGGCCAATATCATTATGGTTTATAAGATCTTCCTGAACTTTTACCTCCTCTAATATCCAGAACCATCAAGAGGTGCGTGTAGCACTGTTTATCTAGACAGCCTCTTAGATTAAAAATCTACCAGAGGATGAAGGGTCATTGATGTTTCAATTTCCCAGCCCCTTTTCAACTTCTCAACATGATGGAATGGGCATGCACATCGGTGCCACAAATTACTCCTGTTGTTGCCGGAAGGAATACTGCCTGTAGGAGGATGTGGTGGCTGTGCCTGTGGTGGATCCATTATAAATGTTAGTATGAGTGTCTCACCCTTACGACTAATTACGATTTTTTAGACAGATCCTCTGGAGGTTGCTTACTTGTGGAGGTTGCAGACTTGTGGGGAAAAGATCCAAAACAAGATCTCGTTAAGATTTCTCAAAGTATGTGAACCACTGATCTAAGATGTCCACTTGAGGCTTGTGGTGTTCTGTCAGTTCTCACTCACTCAGTATCAGAGTCCCTCTTGAGTACAAAACAATCATGTAATATAACATTTTACAAAAATCATAATGTGTTCTATGGTGTTTGTTCTCTACGTAACAAGGCTTACCAACAGTGTGGCTGTCTCGATTGGCAGTGAAAAGCATGGTGATGCGTTGCACACGTGAAGTAGTGGTAAATGGATGAATGCACGCTCTTGTTACTGAATGATCTAACCAGGAACCTATAATGCACTCAGGTCACTGTCCCTTGTGATCTTATGCCTGTGGGTAAAGGACTGAGTGAAAGCTTGAAGCTGTGGTTTGCACTTGTAAAGTCTCTGTATAGACATCATTTTATACAAGTCTTCTTGCCATTTGTTTTCTTCTGTCCTGTTTTCTCTGAAATTTTAGGAGCATCTGGAAAAGTGCAGAGTTTAAATATGGCTATCTGATGGAGACTTCTAGATGCATATTTCTTACCTTAGAATTGCATCCAGGCGTCTGGTTGGATCCGGAAATTTTATATGAGCAGTACCAATAGGTGTCTTAGTTCGGATCCGCGTGGCATCATCCGTGCTGGTACTGATGTGCGCGGTGCCTATATAGGCGTCACCACTGGAGCGCTGATGTCAGTTCTTTGCTTTCCGAGCCAGTCAGTGCAGATCCGGAGAGAGGCTTCCAGCCCAGTCACCGCCAGATGTCGATGACCGACGTGCATCTTGTTTGTCTCTGGTGCCTGGAGTGCGACCACGATACGAAGTTGTGCGTCAGTGCCACTCCATGCACCCCAAGTCCTTGAGGTAGCGGTCCCTCAAGCTCCTTGCCGCTCGACACCACAACGGTCTCGATCCCCCATCAAAGGAAGGTCCCATGATCGGTCGCGGAGCCATCGATCTTCATTGCAGTCGAAATCATCCAGGCATTCGGGTAAGTTCTACAAAAGAAGAAAAGTAAGAAGTCAAAGAGGTCTTCAACTTCACCCCATCCTTCAAAGTCATTCGACGAGACAAGGGAGCATCTTCTTTCAAGGCCTGGCTCTGTGGTTGAGCATGCGCGTGGGCCGGCTCCTTGCCTCCCAGAGGTTCCGGGAGCCAGAGCGACCCCTGCCCAACTCCGTGAATTTTATGTGACCATGCACCTCATAGTTGGGCGGCCAGTCCCCACTGACGTGCCTTCGGGCCCGTGGCTTTGTGAGGGGCCCCTACTGGTTCCCCACCAGCAGGTCTGCCCCGGTGCGAGTCGTGCCACTTGGATCCATGGATAGATTCTGACTGGTGCTGGTCGTACCACCTCGACCATCCATGACGCCAGTCCTGATGCCGATGGCGCCCCTTCCCATTCTCATCCCTAACTTAAACATGGAGCAGAAGGGGCGCCAACTGGAGCCTGGGGAGGAATGGGAGGGCCACTGGACCCCAAGGAATACTAGCCCCTATACCTCCGCATGGACTGGTGTGAAGAGTTGGCCGACTGAACACCTCTCCAGATACTGGCATGGTCTCTCCTCCTACCGTGGCTAGGGAGGAGGCAGCTCCTTTTGCTATGGTGGTGAGAAGGGTGCCCAAGGTCCTGGTCCTTAACTTGCCCTCAGTGGCAGACAAGACTAACTTCTTGACATGTGCTTCAACTGGGATTGATCCGCTTGAAATCGATTCTCCCTTTTAATTAATACCTTATGGATGCCCTGCTTGAGGCCCAGCACAGGAGCTCCTGTAAACAGGACAATTGCCTGCTGCCATCGCCCTGTCCTGCCCCGCCCCGGGGATCCCAATTTCCTCATGCAACACCCTATCCCGGAGAGCTTAGTGGTCCAAGCCTCTGTTTCCCGCGTAAATCCTGGCACATTCCCCACCACTCCATCGGATGGAGAATACAAAAGGCTTGGACACCTTAGGCAAGAAAATGTTTCGTCCACCAGCCTGGCACTGCAGTCTGTGAACACTGCAGGCCTTTTGGGCTGTTACTCCCATGCCCTGTGTGATTCGGTTGCGCAGGTGCTGACTACCATGGTCCTGGAGGAGACACAGGCCATACTATCCCAAGCTATGGCAGACTATAGAGATGCAGCCAAGTTCACGATCAGATGTGGGCTGGAGACGACCAACTCGCTAGGCAGAGCGATTTCTTCTTCAGTGACCTTACGGCACCATTCCTGGCTGAGAACAACTGGCTTTTCAGGGGATGTCCAAGGTTCGCTTATGGATATGTCCTTTGATGGCTCCCATCTCTTCGTAGACAAGGTGGACTCAGTGTTGGAGCGCTTCAGGGATAGCCAGGTTCTTGGCCTTTCTATGGCTCCCGCCAACCTCAGTCAGCCTTTCGCAGCCACAAAAGAAGCTTCCAGCCACGTCCTTACCTACCCAACCACCACTGTACGCAAGGTCTCCAGCCTCTGCGTGGCCGAGGACGCGGTACCCCCATACCCTGTGGGTCGGGCAGCTCCAAACCTCTTTAGTTCACCCTCCAACCGTCATGGGCAACCAGTGGGAGGCAGGATACGCCATCACCTGCACCACTGGAGGTTGATAACATCAGACTGCGCAGTTCTCCAAATTGTCCGAAGGGACTCCTCCTCCCCTTTGTGACTACCCCTCCACCCATGCCACCCACTTGCACCAGGCTGAAGAAGGACCATCTATCCTTACTCTGCCAGGAAGTGGAAGCTCTCTTGGCCAAGGGAGCCATGAAGAGGGTGCAGATGCCAGAAGTAGGCCCTGGTTGTAATTTCCGCTACTTTCTGGTGCACAGAAAGGATAGAGGTCTTCATCCTATCCTATCCTAGACTTGCGCCCTCTCAACTGCCTCCTTAAAAAGTAGAAATTCAAAATGCTCACACTCGCTCAAGTCTCGTCTGTCTTGGACCCTGGAGACTCGATGGCGACATTGGATTTGCAGGACGCATATTCCCACATTCCCATCCTGCTTGCCCACAGGCTTTATCTGCCGTTCATGGTGGGTCATGAGCACTTTCAGTTCACTGGCTCCCCTTTGGCCTAACCAGCGCCCCTCAGGTGTTCACCAAAGTGATGGCGGTGATTGCAGCTCATCTGTGGAGATCAGGGGTGCCAGCCTTCCCCTATCTCGACAGCTTGCTGTTGAAGGCAGGCTTGCCCCAGTCAGTATATCCCACCTCTAGACATTGGCAGACCTCCTGCACTCGATGGGTTCCACTATCAATGTGCTGAAGTCACACCTGACTAAGATACTGATGTTTTTCTATCCTGGGTTCGGCGAGAATGACTGAGGCTGCTGAGCCTCATGGCCTCCTGCATCCTGCTTGTGACACATGCCTGCTGGCATATGCGGGCTCTGCTGTGGGACCTGAAGTTCCATTGGACGCAGCATCAGGGGAATCTCTCTGACATGGTCAAGATCTAGGAGGGAACTGCAAAAGATGTGCACTGGTGGTTAACGAACAACGATTGGTTCAGTGGCAGACCCCTCTCCCTTCCCCAACCAGATCTAACAGTGGTGACAGATGTCACTCCTGTGATATGGCGCCATCTGGGAGAGGTTAGAGATTAGAAGCCTCTGGGCTCCGGCGGAATCCGGACTTCACATCAACCTACTGGAGCTCTGGGCATTCCGACTGGCATTGAATACCTTTCTACACTCTATCAAGGAAAGACTAGCGCAGTTGTTCACGCATGTGGTACTGCAACTAACAGGGCAGGGTGAGGTTGTGGACCCTGTGCCTCTGGACATGGCTGGAACGTCTGGGCATTTCCCTGGTGGTTCAAATCTTGACAGGCTCTCTTCACGTCAGAGTGGATGAAGTCAGCCAAAGATGCCCAACATTTCATGGATGGCGTCTGTATCCGGAGGTGGTACAAGATCTCTTTCAGCAGTAGGGTGAGCCTTGGTTAGATCTGTCCACCACTGCTGACTATGCGCAGGGTCAGCAGTTGCTCACTGGAGTTTCCAAGGCAGCTGTCACTCGGAGGTGCTTTTCGTCTCGAGTGGAGCTCAGGCCGCTCCTGTACACTTTTCCGCCCATACCACTTATTCCCAAAATTCGCTAGAAGATCGGGAACAATTGGGGCCCAAGTCATCTTTGTGGTTCAGGACTAGGCACGGAGAATTTGGAATCCCGAGCTGTTGAGCATGGCCATTGGTCCTCTGATCAGGCAGCCCCTTCGGGAGGATTTTCTGTTGCAGCAGTAGGGGAGGGTTCACCACCGAAACCTGTCAACACTCCACCTTCATGTGTGGAGATTATGCAGTGACAGTTGACAGCTTTTTGACCTGCCTGAGTCTGCAATGTTATCTTGGCAGCCAGGCGTCCCTCCACCAAGATGGTATATGCCTGCCACTAGGGCAAATTTGTGGCATGGTGTGCAGAAAAGCAAGTTGGCTCTCTTTCTACTCCCCTTTCTTACGTCCTTGTGTTTATTCTTTCTTGCCCAGCAGGGCTCTGCGTTGGGCACCTAAAGGGCTCACTTTCTGCCATCTCAGCCTTCCTGCAGTAGTCGGAATAGCCATCCCTTATCCTCTCCCCTGTCTTAAATAGGTTTTTGAAAGGTCTCCAACATGTGTTTCCATCTTCACTCTTTATCATCCCTCAGTGGGACATCAATCTTGTACTTCCATTTCTGATGTGCACTCCCTTTGAGCTGCTGCATAAATGTTCTTTCAGGTTTTAACATCAAGACGGCCTTCCTAGTGGCGATAACATCTGCCGGGGTGGGTCAGTTAGCTCCAGGCCTGGTCATCCAAGCCTCCATACCGAACCATCTTCCCAGAGAAGCTAGTTCTTTCCACTAGAGCTTCCTTTCTGCCTAAAGTTGTCTACTCCCTTTCACGTAGGCCAGTCCATCACCCTGCCTACCTTTTATACTCCGTCGCATCCCTCTAAGGAAGAGGAGCAACTCCAAGGGCTAGACCCAAAAAGAGCATTGTTGTTTTACCTTGACTGCACAAAAGATTTATGGGTGGACAACCAACTATACATGGCGTATGGTGGAGCCAAAAAGGGGAAGACTGTACACAAGCTGACCATCTCCCGATGGACATTGCTCTGCATTAAATCTGCCAAGCACTGGCCAAGAAGCAACCTCTTGAGGGTTTGCCTGGTTATTCCACCAGAGCCAGGGCTGTGGCCACTGTTAGCACATGGAGTTCGGTCCTGGACATCTGCCAGCCAGCAACGTGGTCTTCTCTGCACATGTTCCCCCAAGTACTACTGCCTGGACAGTCAGGTCTGTAAGGATGGGCACTTTGGCCATCCGGTCCTGCAGGACTTTTTAGCGTGAAATGTTTTGCAGCCCCATCTCTGGAGAGGTATTGCTTGGGTATCTATTCTAAGGTAAGGAGTCTGTAGCTACAAGTCTCTATTAGATGGACAAGTTACTTAACTTCTTTAACTCCTTAACTGGTAGAGACTATCTAGCCGCAGATTCCTTAACGACCCACCCGTCCTCCTCGCTCTGTGAACAGATTTCTATGGTCAAGCCTGTTCACCATTCAGGGCTTTAGTTTTCCACATCAGTGGTCAGTGTTTTTCTTGGGTTCGCACTCCTGGCATGGAAAGTCGTGAAAAGAAACTGACGTCAGTGCGCTGGGCTGCTGCCTATTTATGCACAGCTCATGTCACTTCTGGCACAAACGACTCCATGCGGAGCCGAAGAATGCCACCTACTGGCGCCCAGGGGTACTGCTCATGAAAAATTTCCAGATACAGTCTGAGGCCTGGGAATAATTCTAAGGTATAATTCTGCGGCTAGATAGTCTCTAGCAGACAAGGCCATACCGAAGGTAAGTAACTTCTTCTTCATGCACCTGGTGAGCCAAAGTTCCAGGGCAAAAGGTTGTATCCATCCATTCATTCGCTAGATTATTTTTAAAAAAAATACCTTGTTTGCAAGATGTATTTGAACATAGGAGGTAAGCAGAGGAAAGGTGAACCAGGGCGGGTAGGCACAAATAGAAACCAGCATTGGAAAGCCAACAGTTCTGGCTATTTGATACATTTTTTGGAAGTGCGACTGTTAGACTTGGCAACTTTTGGCGTGTTTCCCCTGAGTTTTTGCTTTCTGACTTCCCGGTTTTGACTCTGTTTATGCTGGATTAGTGTGTCTGCGCACTTTCTCACTGCTGTTCAGTGTTAAAGTGCAAGTGCTCCTGTTGTAAATTGTGTTATGGATTGTTGTTTCCATGATTGGCATATTTGATTTACTTGTCAGTCCCTAGTAAAGTGCGCTGAGTGTGCCAGGGCCTGTAAATCAAATGCTGCTAGTGGGCTGCAGCACTGGATTGTGCCACCCACACAAGCAGCCTGTAAATGTAACTCTGGCCTGCCATTGCAGAGCCTTTGTGCAGTCTGGGACTGCCATGTCGACTTGGCAAGTGCACCCACTTGCCAGGCCCTAATCTTCCCTTTTCTTACATGTCATTCACCCCTAAGGTAGGCCCAAGGTACCCCTGTGGGCAGGGTGCAGTGTATGTGAAAGGTAGGACATGCCCTGGTGTGTGTGGCATGTCCTGATAGTGAATTACTGCCAATTTCGTTTTTCACTATTGCAAGGCTACCTGTTCTCATAGGACAGAATGGGGAGTTGGTTTATAACATCTTATAAACATAACTGGCCCTGGGAACTAGGTAGAAAAGTAAAGTTTAGTACGCCTGAACTCAGAATCTAAAGATGCATCTTTTAGTGAAGGTGATATTTACATTCTGTGTTTGAAAATACCACTTTTAGAAAGTAGGTATTTTCTTGCTCAGCCATCCAGTAGGCCTCTGCTGGGGTTGTGGATTGACTGTCTGGTTTTTGGATGACAGGGGCTGGGGAGGAGCCGTGGCTCCAGATAGTCTAGGTGGGTCAGGAAAGGGCAGAATAGACCTGGGCTGCATTTAGAGTAGGGGGAGGAGATTTCCTTTCACCTGAATGAGCCTGGTCTGCCTCTGACAATGCCGTCTCCGCCTCCTGCCAGGAAGCCACACCAGAGAGGGCAGAACTGGTTCTGGCTGGGCACAGACACTCTTTGCCTGAGAGAACAAAGGATTTTGGGCTATAAAAAGTGGGGCCCAAACCCCTGAACTTTAGAACTCTTTTGGACCAAGAAGACTGCCAAGAAGAAGAGCTGGAGAAGCTGTGTGCTTTGCTGTGTTGGCCTGCAGTGGCTGCTTCTGTCTTGGGCAGTGAAAGGACTGGACTGAACTTTCTGCAATCTATTTCTTGTGAGTTTCTCCAAGGGCTTGAGGTAGAGCTTACCCCCTGTTCAAGAAGTCTCAGGAACAGCAAAAACTTCAAGTTCTTCTGCCCTCAGCACTGGGGACTGTGTGTGTTGTGCTGCAACAGAAGAAAAAGCAACCCGATGCCACTGCCGACTCCGTGTCCTGAAGGCACTGCAGAGGGCAACGCCGCACCCCAACCCTGGACTCACCGACGACGCATGCTGACGCCGCCATCGAGCCGCTGCTTGCACCGCGACCTGTGGACACTGCACTCCGCACCACCTCACTTCACGACGCCGCCTTGGTATCCCCGACGACGTCGCACCACGCCGAAATAGACGCCGCTGCCTGCACCATGGTTCGAGGGCACCGCTCGTATAGTTGCACAACACACCGCCGCCATCCCGCACCGCAGCCTTGGCCTACCGACGCCAGCGCCATCGGAGCCAGTTCGTCAGCCGATGACAGCGCTTCAGCAACGACGACGCTGCTTGCACTGTGACCCGCCAGCACCGTGACGAGCACCACATCACTTCACACTGCGACGCTGGTCTCACCGGCGACGCCATCTGATGCCACCACCGAGCCGCTGTTCGCGCCGTGACCTGAGGGCATCGCGGGCACGCAGCACCGCTGCACTTCGCACCGCAGCACCCGACGCCAGCGCTCCTGACTTCAACCGCGAGGAGTTCAATCTGCAATGCGTGTGACTTCAAGGGCCCGACGACTCCTGCACCGACCTCCGGAACTGACGCCTGCGGATGCCGTGCTTTCGGAAGTTCAACAAAGAGTTCGCCGATGCCCTGCATTTCTATAGGTACTGTTTTGCGGGTCTCCCCGACACCGTAGCTGGCCCGCGACCCCGCGGTCACCCAGAACTGTTTGGATTTGTTTGTTCACGACGCCGTGATAGCCCCAAAGGGAGCTATCGACTTCAAGGAACTGTTTTTGAAGGTTATTTTGATAACTGAAGATTTCTAAGTACTGTATTGTTGATTTTTATCGTTTTTGGTCTTGTCTTAAGTATATAAAAATATTGGATATTTTTCTAAACTGGTGTGGGGTCCTTTTGTAGTGCTTACACTGTTTTACTGTTGGTTATGTGCAAATGCTTTACACACTGCCTCTAAGATAAGCCTGACTACTCGTGCCAAGCTACCAAGGGGGTGAGCAGGGGTTATTTTAGGAGTGTAACTCCCTTATCCTGACTAGAAGGAAGGGTTCCTACTTGGACAAGGTGCAAACCATTACCAACTAGAGACCCCCATTTCTAACATTGGTTATCAGCGGTGAGGATAGGACTTGTGTTTGTACTTGACTTGCAGTGATTGGTGTGCACTACTACCATATCGCAGACCATTACGTGCCACATACTGGTTCTTTTTCTTTTGGGCCTATTTTTGATCTTGCCAGTTTGAACTTGCTACTTCATCATGCCTGAATCAAGAGCATCATCTGTTGCATCCCTGGAAGTTGCCTTTGAGGAGGATAGGTTGGAATCCTACAATGTGAAAGAATTGAAAGCGATTTGCAAAAACCTAAAAGTCCAAGTCAGAGGCCTCACTAGGAAGGAGGAGCTACAAAAGGTGCTGAGGGCCTGGGTAGCAGCCAGACATGCCAGTGGGCAATCTGGAGATCTCAGTGGAGAGGCGGCGGAGCCTACACCTAGGGTGGATGTGCTTTTGGGAGGGGGGGGACCCTCCAGACCAAGCAGCAGTGCCCTGTCCCCAGAGGAGCTGGAGGACAGGCGGGAAGCAAGGAAGTTCCAATTGGAGAAACTCAGGATGGAAAATGAGAGGGAATAGAAAAGAATAGCCATGGAAGAAAGGAAGATGATCTTAGATCATGAGAGAAGTCTTAAGGCGCTGGAACTAAGGAGTAGGCCCAGCTCAGATGGTGGCAGCAATTCATCAGTGCAGGCAGACCGAATTGTGCACATCCCCAAGAATGTAGGCAAGGAGTTCAAGAAGGGGGATGACATACAAAGGTGGTTTCAAGGGTACGAGTCGTCCATTCACATGAATGGGGTCCCTGAAAGGAATTGGGGGCAGGGTTATGGCCTCTCTTTCCAGAGGAAGCAAGGGATACCCTGATAGCTTTGGGTAAGGAGCAGAACCTCACCTACGCTGACATGAAGGACGCTCTCCTCATGAGGTATGTCTCACTTCTGAAAAGTACAGGGATCAGTTTAGGTCCAGTAAGAAGACTGATGCCAACACTTGGTTGGAATGTGTAGATTCGTTTTGCAGGTCACTGGGTGGCTGGGTGAAGGGCAGTAATGTGACAGATTAGCAGGGGCTCTACAATTTGATTGCATGGGTGCACTTGTCTAGTTTATGTTTTGCAGATCTGCGCCAGCATCTAGTCGATAGTAAGCTGTCTGGCCCAAGGAAGCTTGCTATGGAGGCGGACCGCTGGGTGAGTCCCCCGGGTCCACAAGAAAGCGTTTGGGGGAGACTCAGCCAAAGGTGGGCAGGGTCCCCAGCAGAAAAGTGGGGGGGGACAAGGGTAAAGCACAGGAGTTCTCTAAAGGGCCCCCAAACTAACACCCAGGGTAAAGGTTCTCATCTCCCAGGAGATAAGAAAGCAGTGGTCTCTTCAGGAAAGCCTGCTGAGACCGGCCCCCGCAAGTGCTTTGCATGTGATCAGGTGGGTCACTTGAAGGGGGACCCCAAGTGTCCCAAGAGGGCACAGCCACCCACTGGTAGGCAGACCAAGGTGTTGGTGAGTGTAGCGCTTGGGTAGGAGGGGTACCCACAGGAGGATGGGGATCCCGCAGAAATGACCCTCGTCTCACTAGGGGACAGTGAGATGGTCCCAGGAAACCAGGTGCCCCCCCCCCTAACACAAAGAAATACAGCACCTGGTTGACCATCAATGGGAAAAGGGTAGAGGCTCTCAGAGATACTGGAGCCAGTGTGACCTCAGTCCGGTGTCACCTGGTCTCTGAGGAGCAGGTAGTCCCCGGGGCATTCCACCAAGTAGTTGCTGTAGAAAACTCAGATCGCCAGTGTATGGTGGTGCAGGTTCCCATTGAATGGGGGGGGGGGGGTCCTCAGGTCACTTGAGGGTGGTTGTGAGCCCTACCATGCCTGTAGATTGTCTGCTCGGTAACGACCTGGAGCAGTCCTTATGGAAGGATGTTGAGCTCAGGACTCACTTGGAGATGCTTGGGTTGCCAGAATGTGCATGTGTGTCCACTCGGTCAATGGCAGCCAGAAAGGGTGATCGGAAGGACTAGGAGGCTGAAACAGTGGCCCAGGTCCCTGCCAAGAGAAAGGGCAGGGGGCGCGGGAAACCGGCCCTTGAAGTTCCCACAGACTGGGAGGAGGCTGACCTTGAGGGGGACGCCCCGGTGCCTACAGGGGAGCAGGTAGCTGACCTGGGGGACCTCTCTGAGTTGACCCATTGGCAGCAAGAAGGGGGTCTCACCAGGGAAGAATTCTGCAGGGAGCAGAAAGAGTACCCTTCTCTAGAGGGTCTGCAGCTGCAGACCAGTCAGCTGGTGATCAGTCCGGATCACATTGGATCTACTGGGAGAATGGTCTCCTGTATAGTGAGCCTAAGGTTGCTGAGCCTGGGTCTGCCTGTGTGCTGGTGTTACCCCAGCGCTTCAGGACCTTCCTACTGGGTTTGGCTCATGACGTGCCTTTGGTAGGACATTTGGGGCTGGACAAGACCTTTGACCTGCTTGTCACCCACTTCTTCTGGCCCCAAATGCGAAGGCAGTTGGATGGACATTGTAGGTCTTGCCAAACTTGCCAGGCAAGGGGTAAGAGTGGGAGGAAGGTCAAAGCTCTTCTCCAACCTTTTCCAGTTGTTGGAACACCCTTTGAAAGGGTAGGGATGGACATTGTGGGGCCACTGGATCCCAAGACAGCCATGGGCAACAGGTACATCCTGGTCTTGGTGGACCATGCCACCCGGTACCCGGAGGCAATCCCTCCCAGGACAACGACGACGCCAGTGGTGGGCCGGGCGTTAATGGGGATCTTTTCCCGCATGGGGTTCCCCAGAGAGGTGGTTTCTGACAGGGGGACCAATGTCATATCCGAGTATATGACATCCCTGTGGAAGGAGTGTGGTGTAACCTACAAGTTCACCACTCCTTACCACCCACAAGGTAACGGTCTGGTGGAGAGATTCAACCAGACCTTGAAGGGCATGATTAAGGGTCTAACAACCCATGAGGCGTAAGTGGGACGTCCTCTTGCCATGCCTTCTCTTTGCGTACAGGGAGGTGCCACAGAAGTCTCTTGGGTTCAGTCCCTTTGAGCTTCTGTATGGTCACCCTGTGAGAGGACCTCTGAGTTTGGTGAAGGAAGGCTGGGAGGCAGCTCCCAGGAAAGCTCCCCAGGATGTGTTTGGTTTCTGAAGGCCAGCATGTAACTAAACAGCACGCTTCAGGAAACTCGCTCAGGCGTACCTAGAAGCAAGCCAGGAAGAAATGAAGAAGTGGTATGACCAGAATGCCACTCTGGTCGAATTTCAACCTGGGCAAAAAGTGTGGGTCATGGCCCCAGTGGAACCTTGTGCCTTGCATGACAAGTGGACTGGGCCGTTTGAGGTGGTGGAGCGCATACATGATGTCACCTACCTGGTGGATTTGCGGACTCCAAAGAACCCATTGAGGGTCCTGCACGTGAACTGCCTCAAGCCCCACTTCGGGAGGTCCGAAGTGAGCATGCTCTTGGCGACAGATGATGAAGTGGAAGAGGAGAGTGAACCTCTCCCTGACCTCCTGTCTACCAAGGAGCACGATGGGTCAGTGGAAGGTGTGATCCTGACCGCAGAGCAGCAGAGCAACTGTCACCAGTTGTTGGGACAGTTTGTCCCACTTTTCTCTCTGACCCCAGGTGTTACTCACTGGTGTACCCATGATGTGGACACTGGTGACAGCCCTTCTGTATAACACAAGATTTACAGGTTGACTGACCGGGTCAGGGCCAGCATCGAAGAGGAGGTCTCTAAGATGTTGGCGTTAGGGGTGATCGAGCCCTCCAACAGTCCTTGGGCCAGCCCAGTGGTCTTGGTCCCAAAGGCTGCTGCACCCGGTGCCACTCCAGAACTGCGGTTTTGTGTGGACTACCGTGGGCTCAATGCTGTCACCAGGACTGACGCGCACCCCATCCGCAGAGCTGATGAGCTCATTGATCGGTTGGGAGCTGCCAGGTTCCTCAGCACGTTTGATTTGACGTCTGGGTACTGGCAGATTGCCTTAACCAATGGGGCCAAGGAGAGGTCAGCATTCTCAACACCAGAAGGACATTACCAGTTCCGGGTTATGCCCTTTGGGTTGAAGAATGCCCCTGCCACCTTTCAGAGGTTGGTCAACCAGGTGTTGGCTGGACTGGAGGATTTCAGTGCCGCGTACCTGGATGACATTGCAGTGTTCAGTTCCAGCTGGGAAGAACACTTGCAGCACCTCAGTGAAGTGTTGAGGGCTCTGCAGAGGGCAGGCCTCGTGATCAAGGCCAGTAAGTGCCAGATCGGGCAGGGTTCTGTGGTGTACTTGGGACACCAGGTAGGAAGCGGCCAGTTGGTGCCCCTACAACCCAAGATTGACACCAATCTGGCTTGGGAACCCCCCCAAGACCCAGACAGAGGTGAGAGCCTTTTTAGGCCTCACCGGTTACTACAGGAGGTTTGTTAAGGGCTATGGCACCATTGTTGCCCCCTTAACAGAGCTGACTTCCAGGAAGCAGCCCAAGAAGGTGATCTGGACTGAGTCCTGCCAGAAGGCTTTCGATGCACTGAAGGCTGCCATGTGCACGGCGCCCGTGCTCAAGGCACCCAACTTCTCCAAGGAATTTGTTGTGCAGACTGACGCTTCAGAGCATGGTGTGGGAGCGGTGCTCTCACAACTGAACGAAGAGGGCCTAGACCAGCCTGTAGTCTTCCTTAGCAGGAGACTACTCCCCAGGGAACAGAGGTGGAGTGCCATAGAAAGGGAAGCTTTTGATGTGGTCTGGGCACCTAAGAAGCTGAGGCCCTACCTGTTTGGGACTCACTTCCGGGTTCAGACGGACCACAGGCCCCTCAGATGGTTGATGCAAATGAGGGGTGAGAATCCAAAACTGTTGAGGTGGTCCCATCTCCCTACAGGGAATGGACTTTACGTTGGAACAACGCCCTGGCACAGAACACGCCAACACAGATGGTCTGTCCAGGTTCTTCCGCCTTAGTGAAGAGAACTCCCAGGAGGTTGGGTAGTTCTCCCTACTTTCAGCTGGAGGGGACATGTGTTAGACTTTGCATCTTTTGGTGCGTTTCCCCTGAGTTTTTGCTTTCTGACCTCCTGGTTTTTACTCTGTTTTTGCTGGATTAGCGTCTCTGCGCACTTTCTCACTGCTGTTCAGTGTTAAAGTGCAAGTGCCCCTGTTGTAAATTGTGTTATGGATTGGTGTTTCCATGATTGGCATATTTTATTTACTTGTCAGTCCCTAGTAAAGTGCACTGAGTGTGCCAGGGCCTGTAAATTAAATGCTGCTCGTGGGCTGCAGCACTGGATTGTGCCACCCACACAAGCAGCCTGTAAATGTAATTCTAGCCTGCCATTGCAGAGCCTGTGTGCAGTCTGGGACTGCCATGTCAACTTGACAAGTGTACCCACTTACCAGGCCCTAATCTTCCCTTTTCTTACACGTCAGTGACCCCTAAGGTAGGCCCAAGGTACCCCTGTGGGCAGGGTGCAGTGAATGTGAAAGGTAGGACATGCCCTGGTGTGTGTGGCATGTCCTGAAAGTGAATTACTGCCAATTTCGTTTTTCACTATTGCAAGGCTACCTGTTCCCATAGGACAGAATGGGGAGTTTGTTTAGTTTGTTTATAATATCTTATAAACATAACTGGCCCTGGGAGCTAGGTAGAAAAATAAAGTTTAGTACGCCTGAACTCAGAATCTAAAGATGCATCTTTTAGTGAAGGTGATTTTTACATTCTGTGTTTGAAAATACCGCTTTTAGAAAGTAGGTATTTTCTTGCCTGCTGGGGTTGTGGATTGACTGTCTGGGTTTTGGATGACAGGGGCTGGAGAGGAGCCGTGGCTCCAGATAGTCTAGGTGGGTCAGGAAAGGGCTGAATAGACCTGGGCTGCATTTAGAGTAGGGGGAGGAGACTTCCTTTCACCTGAATGGGCCTGGTCTGCCTCTGACAATGCCGTCTCCACCTCCTGCCAGGAAGCCACACCAGAGAGGGCAGAACTGGTTCTGGCTGGGCACAGACACTCTCTGCCTGAGAGGACAAAGGATTTTGGACCATAAAAAGTGGGGCCCAAACCCCTGAACTTTAGAACTCTTTTGGACCAAGAAGACTGCCAAGAAGAAGAGCTGGAGAAGCTGTGAGGAGGAACTACCACTTTGCTGAGTGCTTTGCTGTGTTGGCCTGCAGTGGCCGCTTCTGTCTTGGGCAGTGAAAGGACTGGACTGAACTTTCTGCAATCTATTTCTTCGGAGTTTCTCCAAGGGCTTGAGGTAGAGCTTGCCCCCTGTTCAAGAAAGACTTCAAGTTCTTCTGCCCTCAGCACTGGGGACTGTGTTTTGTGCTGCAACAGAAGAAAAAGCAAGCCAACGCAGTCAACGACGCCGCTGCTGACTCCGTGTCCTGAAGGCACTGCAGAGGGCACCGCCGCAACGCAACCCTGGTCTCACTGATGACGCCTGCTGATGCGGCCACCGAGCCTCTGCTTGCACCGCGACCTGTGGGCACCGCACTCCGCACCGCCTTGCTTCACGACGCTGCCTTGGTATCCCCGATGATGCTGCTCCATGCCGAAATCGACGCCGCTGCCTGCACCATGGTTTGAGGGCACCGCTTGTAAAGTTACACGACGGACCGCCCTCATCCCGCACCACAGCCTTGGCCTACGGACGCCGGCGCCATCGACTCCAGTTCGTCAGCCGACGACAGTGCTTCACCAACGACAATGCCGCTGCTTGCACTGTGACCTGCCAGCACTGAGACGAGCACCACATCACTTCGCACCGCGACCCTGGTCTCACCGACGACGCCATCTGATGCCGCCACCGAGCTGCTGCTCGCACTGCGACCTGAGGGTATCGCACCGCTGCACTGCGCACCGCAGCTGCCGACGCCAGCGCTCCTGACTTCAACCGCGAGGCGTTCGATTTGGAACGCGTGTGACTTCAAGGGCCCGACGACTCTGGAACCGACCTCCGGAACCGATGCCTGCAGAGGCCGTGCTTTCGGTAGCTCAACGAGGAGGTCGCCGACGCCCTGCATTTCTAAAGGTACTGTTTTGTGGGTCTCCCCGACACCGTAGCTGGCCTGCGACGCCGCGGTCAGCCAGAATTGTTTGGATTTGTTTGTTCACGACGCCGTGATAGCCACAGAGGGAGCTATCGAGTTCAAGGAACTGTTTTTCAAGGTTCTTTTGATAACTGAAGATTTCTAAGTACTGTATTGTGTTTTTTTTAATCATTTTTGGTCTTGTCTCAAGTATATAAAAATATTGGATATTTTTCTAAACTGGTGTGGTGTCCTTTTGTAGTGCTTACACTGTATTACTGTTGGTTATGTGCAAATGCTTTACACACTGCCTCTAAGATAAGCCTGACTGCTCGTGCCAAGCTACCAAGGGGGTGAGCAGGGTACATTTTAGGAGTGTAACTCCCTTATCCTGACTAGAGAGAAGGGTTCCTACTTGGACAAGGTGCAAACCATTACCATCTGGAGACCCCCATTTCTAACAGCGACTTTTGCAGCCCAGATGTGCTCTATGATGCCTAGAATGTTTGCATTTGTGAAAGAATTGCCACTTTTATGCCATTGTAAGCATTAAATGAGGGCTGGGAAACAGTGTCACTCTGGCATCTAAAGCAAGAGATCAGGGAGTAGCATGAGTTGCATGTTGTGTCATTTGTTGAGGTGTCGTCATGCTAATCAGTGTTTCTGAAACTTGAAAAAGCTTACTCCTTTTTGCTCATTATATGTGGGCAAGTCTGGGGCTGCAGCACTGGCACGGGGAAGGAGACGATGCCTGAGGAGGATGTGCTAGTCATTGTGATAAGCCTTAGGATGCTCAAGTATGGAGGGCCGCATATATTCAGAATACCAACAATGGAGTGCAAATGCTTGGCGTGGCCCAGGAAATAAAAGGAAAAATTGCATACTGCGCAAGCACAGACGGTTCCCAGCATGCCAACCCTACTCCTGATACGTAGCTGCTCCTAGCCAATAATGCTACTGAGAAGAGAGGCTGGCAGCAGTGCACCTGTAACTCTTGACAACCACTTCTCTTGACCCTGGGCAGGCCAGCAGCTAAATGCAGGCTGGAAACACACTTTCCTGCTTAGGGCTTGCTAACAAGTAAATGTTGTACATGCTGGCATATCAAATGCGATTGCACAGCTCAAAGAAGCTCTGAATTGCTAGCAATAAAGTGTCACTTTCAAGAACAGGTTTTTTTTGCTAGCCGAAATGACTGACCTTTTGCAGGGTTGCATATGAACAACATTTTTAAAAAATGATATCGCCTCTCTAGCTGCCAAACCCAGTGACCTTGTGAGGAAAATCCCTTTTTATCTACGAATCCTATTGCATCATCACTATTAAAGTCAAAGGGGTAACCTTGGAACCTGGGTATTGTTGTTATATTCTACAAAAAGTTCAGTTGGGTAAAAGACAATTCCTTTCATGCAATGACAGTTAAATGAAAGACATTACTTTTTATGTAGTCTGAGTATAGAACCGGACACACCACAATGATGCTGCAAGTCATATATATTTTTCATTTAGTAAGTATGACTGTCATTCACAACATGAACAAAATGTTTATCGGTGACTGATGTGACATATAGTGATATATAATGTGACTGACAAACATTACATAAATGCATAAATAACACAAAAGTGAAAGGAACTCTGTCCAATTTCAAAGGTAAACAGCCATGTCATCTATTCAAGGTTACAGTGACCAAGGACATGATAGTACATAATACGTCAGTGTTTCGACCCTGGTGTCTGTATTACTGAAAAGGCATCACGTAGGGTCTTCCTCAGGACAAAATGAACCACGCGGAGACAGCCAAGTTGTGATACATCAGAATTGGGGGAACTCCTCCCATCCTGGATGGAGTCCAGAGTAAGCTATACATCAAATCAAAGGTGCAGTTGTCACCGTGATATCCAATATCTAAACCAAGACGATCAGCGTACACCTCTATGATGAACTGACCACTTTAAATATCTGCCGGGGCAAAGACGAACCATTCAATCTTTTGAAAACCAGAATCCTTTGAATTAATCTGTTAGGAGTATTGCGATGAATGCAACCAGAAACCTGCATTGACACGTCGACGCCCTATCTACTCATGTCCTTAGTCACTGTAACCTTGAATAGATGACATGGCAGGTTACCTTTGAACTTTGAAATTGGACAGAGATCCTTCACTTTTGTCTTATTTATGCATTTATGTAATGTTTGTCAGTCTATCATTGTCACATATATCACTATAGTCACATCTGTCACCGATAAACGTTTTGTTTTTGTTCATGTTGTGTATGACGGCCATACTTACTAAATGAAATATATATATGACTTGAAGCATCATTGTGGTGTGTCCAGTTCTATATTCTGAATACATAAAAAGTAACGTCTTTCATTTAACTGTCATTGAATGAAAGGAATTGTCTTTTACCCAACAGAACGTTTTGTATACTATTGCATCATCACATTCACTGATCAAGGTTTTTTTTTTTACTGCCACCATAGTGCTCACCCACCACACTCTGTAATCATAATGAAAAAGTCTTGGTTGCACCAGAGCTATACAAGTAAAACATAAGGAGTGAAGACTCCTCACAGGAGGCTGGTGTAGTGAGTAGTCAAAGAATGGTAACAAAGGTAAGAAATGAGGGGCACAGCAGGTCTACCCCTGTAAATGAAGAAAACGCATCAGAGACACTTGGGTAGTGAAGACTTACTAACTTGAGAAACCATGGTCAGATAGCAAGTCTATGTGTGCAAGGGGCAACTTGTTACACATTGAGTCACTACTCATATTTACAAAGATACTACAAAAGCTATTGGGAGGGTCGACGAAAGTAATTTCGTAGTAGCAAAAGTGGTGAGGTTCTGATGAATCATAGATAGGTATTGATCTTTGCCTCGCCTTGTTCATCCACTGATCTATTGAAAGCCACCTTAACTCCACTAAGCCCACTATTAGTAAGCAAAACTGTAAGTTGAAGTTTTCCTGTGACAACTCCGAGGTCTCAAAGGCCATGAGGATGGTCACCAGAAACTCTGAAGTGAAAATATAGGGGCGCAAGTATAATATTACAGACTCATAAAATCGTCAACAGAGGCAATTGGAATTTGAATTGCCACCAATGGCTAGACCTCTTGTTGAGAGGCAACGTGATCCTCATCTTCTTTGACCTATGCCGTACCACTTTGCACCAGAGCTAGATACTATAGGTGTCGTAAACTCCCAAAGTCAGACTCCATTTTGAGCACGTGAAGTTAGCCTAACTGCCTTTGGGCCACATTCCGCATGGCATTGTCTTTTCACAGAACTTGTGAAAGTGTCATTTCATATAAACAATAGCTGCTATACCATCATGCGATACAGGTCTGCTACGAGATATGTGATATCTGTGTTTCAAAGTTTGATAGTAAGTTTGATAGTAGACGTGCAAGATCAACATGTAGTCCAAGTTGACATATTTTCATCATGATGGTTTAGATGGGTTTATCTCACATTATTGGAAAGTCCGCCAATGTTGGCTAAAAGTCAATGGTTTACCCTATATAAACCTCTTGGATTGACCACTTTGCACCAGGTTATCACGAGAGGTCCTGCCAGACTGGCGTAGCATCCACTCTTATGCCAAGAGTCTGTACAGTAATGAGAGGAGTTGAGCCCAGCTGATAGGAAATGTGCTAGTCATCGTGATAAGCCTTAGGATGCTCAAGTATGGAGGGCCGCATATATTGCCGTTTGAGCAGAGAAACGCGATCCTCCCATAGAAACCACGCCCACTTCCGGCAGTTCGCCGGGTCAGTGGCGGGATCCTCGAGGGGATTTAAACTTGATGCTGCACCGGACGCGCAGCGGATCAAGGTCTGTTTAGCGGGGAGCAGAGACATGTTTTAATCTATTTTGTCTTTGATTGTATATCTATTTTAAAATTGTTGCACTTTGAGATCTTAAATTTTGGGGGTTCTTACCTTTTATTGACACAGTTGGGTGATCTGTGCAACGCATATTTTTAGCGTACTTTGCACATCTAACAGCATACTTGCACAGGGTATTTGCACATTTCAGTTAATGCTTGAGATCGCGTAACTGGTCTGCCGCAGCATCCTCATTGCCGTTTGAGCAGAGAAACGCGATCCCTCCCATAGAGACCACGCCCACTTCCGGCAGCTCGCCGGGTCAGTGGCGGGATCCTCGAGGGGATTTAAACTTAATGCTGCACCAGAGGCGCAGCGGACGCGCCGCCGGTGCGCCAAAGGCAAGCCTGTCTGCGCCCGTCCATGCCCGACCGGGCCCAGAAATCCTGGTTCTTCAATGCCAAACAAAAACCCACCTCTTACATATTCAAGGAACAGGCTTTTGGACATAACTGATGAACAAAAACAAAACACGCACTGTGTCAAAGCATCTCCTATTGCCCTGGAAGGCCCATTCTCATGCTATCATTGCAAATGGGGAAGCCAAGACACTTACGTTCAACACTCAGAGAAAAATGCAGATCTCAATTCCAAAACTCTGCCACTGGACTGTATCTATTTTAACTCCAGATCATTTCCCAAACACAGCATTGAGATCTGGGAAACACTAGATGACTTGAGCCCAGATCTAGCATTTGTCACCGAAACATGGCTAGATGATAACAATACTCCTGATATCGTCTCTGCCCTACCACTTGGCTATAAAATATTAAAACTGGACAGAAAGGGAAAGAAAGTTGGGGGCACAGCCATCTTATTTAAAGAGCACCTCACCTGTATCCCTTTGACAGTCACTCAAATAGGCACACATGAGACCTTAGCGTTCTCAGTGTCCAAGGGAGAACATAAACTATTTGGAGGGGCTGTTATCTACAACCCCCTGGATACCATCCTGGTTTTAGCGCTAATCTATTATCACAACTTCTTCCCCTTTGCCTAAACCAAGACCACTTTTTAGTTATAGGTGACTTTAATATTCACTATGAAAATCCTACGAACCCAGGGGCCAAACACCTGGAAAATGATATGGCAATCATGCATCTAACCCAGTGGATCACTAAACCAACCCATGTGGCTGGACATATGCTGGATTTGCTGTTCTCCAATATAAAAACTATCAATGTCTATGAAATCAAGCCACTGTCCTGGACTGATCACTCCCTAATTTCTTTTTCTATTAGCTTACCAGATAAATCTCTCAAGGTCAATACAGTGTATCAGTCAGGGAAAAGAGCCTGGAACCAAATCACTCTGGAGTTATTCTCCTCACATTTTTCCCACTGTGACCCCGACATACACCATTCCAATTCTGTTCATACAACAGCTGAGCATGTACAACAAGAGATCGAGAGAACACTAGTTCAGTGTACCCCCAAACTTAATAGTAAACCCACTAAGAAAACTCGATCCGAAAAGTGGTATTCTCTAGAATTAAAGCTAATGAAAAGGAAGTGCCGAACCCAGGAACACAAATGGAGACTGTCAAAAGACAGCAAAGACAGACAAAATTACCTAGTTGAACTAAAAAGCTATCACTGTGCCCTAAAAAATGCTAAAACAAATTATTACACAAAAAGGGATTGAAGATAATGGTGGCTCATCAAAAGAACTTTATAAAGTAATCCGAGAATTCTGCAAGCCCACTAGTCTGTCTCAAACTATGGCACCCACAACTGAGAATTGCGAGTTACTTAATAATTTCTTTACAGACAAAGTGACCAAAATCTATGCATCCTTTAACAATCCTCCTGAGGATGCCAATATAGACTGGAAAAATATGGCACCCCATCCCTTAGCTCAGGTCCATCTGGCTACCCTGACCCCTTTCTCAGAAGAACAGGTAGCCAAAGCTATGACCGAGGTCAAGGCAGGATCACCACTTGATCCCTGTCCACATTTCATCTTTTCCCAGCTAGTGTCAGTTCTATGCCCCCAAGTTACTAAAAATTTTAATCAAATCCCTAGAGCTAGCCTCCTTCCCAAATATATGGAAAGAAACAGTGGTCTTTTCTTTATTAAAGAAACCAGGCCTCGAAATTTACGATCCAGTAAACTACAGGCCAATCTGCAAGCTTCCATACTTGTCTAAGGTTCTGGAGCGTTTGGTCAACAGACAGCTTACCTCTTTTTTGGAGACCAATAACTTACTGGACCCCTTGCAGACTGGCTTTAGGGCCAATAACTGCACCGAGGCCACCCTACTCACTGTATCTGATAATATCAGATCCCTAGCTGATAAAGGCAGAGCCGTAGCATTGATCCTTTTGGACCTTACTGCAGCGTTCAACACCGTATCTCATAATAATTTACTACGCATCCTACACGAAAAAGGACTATGCTCAAAAACCCTGTCATGGTTCGCATCTTTTCTGGAAAATCGAACCCAAAAAATCCAAATGGGATCTTGCACCTCTTCCCCAAAAACTATTAATTATGGAGTTCCATAGGGAGCCTCCTTGAGCCCCACCCTTTTTAATGCGTACGTCTCCTCCCTGGCAAACATCAGCAGGAAAAGGGGGCTTCGATATCTGCTCATACGCCGACGACACACAACTAATGATCCCCCTGGCTGACAGTTTGACCAATATGATACCAAGAGCAACCTAATTAATTGCCTCACCGAAATTTCTGGCTGGATGACCTAGTACTGCTTAAAACTAAATGCCGGAAAGTCGGAGATTCTGCTCTTCGGGGGTGCTCATGCAATCTGGGATAGCAATTGGTGGCCCCAAGCGCTAGGCACCTCCCCAGAACCTAAGCGCGCTGCAAAGAATTTGGGCATCATTTTCGACGATGCCCTATCCATGCTGGATCAAGTACGCACGTTGTGCGGAAAGGGTTTTGCCACACTGAAACTTTTCAGGAGGCTTTTTCCCTGGATCCCTCTGAACTGCCGGAAAACGGTGACACAGGCCCTTTTCCTGAGCAGGCTTGACTATGGAAATGCGCTGTATGTTGGTATGGCCGAATACCTTTTCTCATGACTCCAGGTAGTCCAGAATGCTGCCGCCAAATTGATCTGCAATGAAACCAGATACAGCTCAGCATCCAATTATATGAAGGAGCTGCACTGGCTGCCGATGCGCCAAAGAGCTAAATTTAAGCTCCTCTGCTATGCTCACAGAACTTTACATAAGAAAGGCCCTCACATTTTGCAAGACATGTCCCATCACGCAACTTGAGATTGCGTCATCAGGCCCTTGCAACGGTCAAACGCACAACCAATGTCAGGATGAGCGACAGATTCTTCTCCAAATCAGCCGCGGTCCTTTGGAACGCCCTCCCATTTCAACTGGATCCGCTCCTTCCTCTCCGGCAGAATGCAGTGGGTCAGACTCCCCCCTTTCCTCTTGGACCCTACACCTACCACCTGCGGAGTCCCCCAGGGCTCCTCCCTCAGCCCGACACTCTTCAACGTCTACATGGCTCCACTCGCCCCTATCATCAGGACCTACGGACTGAACATTGTCTCATACGCAGACGACACCCAACTCATCCTCTCCCTATCCAACTAACCCAACACCGCCAGACACAACTTTCGAGAAGGCATGGAAGCCGTCGCCAAATGGATGAAAAACAGCTGCCTACAACTAAACACCAACAAAACAGAAGTTCTCATCATGGGCCCAAACCCTGACGCCTGGAGCGACACCTGGTGGCCCCCCGCCCTCGGAAACCCGCCAACCCCCACGGACCACACACGCAACCTGGGAATCATCCTGGACTCCTAGCTCAAAATGGACTGCCAGATCAACTCCGTCACGTCTTCCTGTTTCCACACCCTCCGCCTCCTTCGTAAGACCTTCAAATGGATCCCCCTCAAAGATAGAAAGACTGTCACTCACGCCCTGGTCACCAGCAGACTAGACTACGGCAACGCACTCTACGCCGGAATAAACAAAAACCTCACCCGCAAGCTACAGTACATCCAGAATGCCGCTGCAAGACTGGTCCTCAACCTGCCAAAACACTGCCACATCTCCCAGCACCTGCGCACATTCCACTGGCTCCCCTTCAAGATACTCACCCACGCACACAAGGCCCTCCACGGCACCCGACCAGCCGACTCAAATTCCACGTACCCCAAAGGACCCTACGATCAGCCCAGCTCTCCTACGCCATGGTCCAGCCACCAGAAAGACCAGATCGGGAGGCCGCTCCTTCTCCTTCCTCGCGGCCAAAGCCTGGAACGCCCTTCCGCTCCACCTCAGACAGACAATATCGCTCCCCATCTTCGCAAGAAACCTCAAAACCTGGCTCATCGACAGACCCCCCTCCTTGATGGAATGGATGCTGCACCCTCCCTACCCCTAGCGCCTTGAGACCCTTACGGGTGAGTAGCTGCGCTTAACAAACTTCTGATTGATTGATCCCATTTGACCTTCGCCTGACAGACGACTATCTGCATTTTAGGAAGAAGCTAAAAACATTCTTGTTCCCTAGATACTGACCCCACTGCCCATTAACTTAGAATAATCTGCTTTCTCCCCTCTGTACTGCTCTCGGTCCTAGCGCCGTGATGTCCCTTGGGATAAATGTTGCGCTTTACAAATACCAAAAAATACACACAAAAAATAGTGTGTTTTTCTTTCGAGGGAACACTTTTTCCTGACTGAAGTCTGATAACCACAGCTGATCCTCTGTGAACCGGTATGCAGTGCGCTGGGCCCCAGGAAACTTTAGAGACAAGTTAGCTTAAGTGCTGTTTTAATTATATTCTGTGTGGTTATTAGTCCTGTACTAAACAACAGGATGAGACTGTTGGAATAAAACACGTTTAAATAAATATATATGTTTTCCTCTGTTCGCCAACACTGCCGCTCACTGTTTCGACGGGTGCCGCTACCTCGCAGGGGCGATTCCGTCTAAATATGCAAACCAATCCTTGCGTAACAAAGAATGGAGCGCATTCAAGAGTCCATGCAAATATGTTTATTCCACCATAGCTAAAATCGTGTTTCGGCCATTACGGCCTTTGTGAAAGGCTGTAATGGCCGAAACGCGCATATATATCTATATCTATATATATATATATAGATATATATATATATCTAGTTATATATATAGATATATATATATATATATAGTGCCTTTTCTTAGTGTAATTCCTGAGTGTGCCATTCTAAAGAACTAAATTTGGGTTTGAATTACCACTGCATCCCTTAACGTGACCCAGAGAGCACGGACACCACACCAGCAGGTATGCTCAGTGGGTTATGTGAGGCTACAGTAACCTAGACTCCCCTGCCCAAGGGATGGTGCTCTGAACTCAGTCCCTGCTCCTGTGGGTAGGGAAGACAAACCTTGTAGTCGTAGGCCAGAGTCCCAGGTTACATAACTTAATGCCCGATGTCGGCATTCTGATTTTTTGTACCTTTGAGTAGACTTTGAATATGCACACTCAGGAATCCATCATTACACGTACATGTTCATAGTAATCATGGTTGCCTCCTACAGATGAAGTAAAGGAGCACCTATTGGCTGTAGGTTAGTCAAGCTGGACTCTCAAAAGGTTATTCCACGTCTATGGTTTTCTAATCTCATGGTTTATTGAATCAGTTCCAATTGAAATGGTGGCTCCTGTTGTGATTGGAGTAAATTACTGAAGGGCAGTTACACAACATCTCAAGAATAGAGGTATCCCCGATGGCGGGGTTGGGTGGCAGTTTCATTTGTAATAGCTGCACATGCAGCATATGCCTTTGAAACATTTTACTCATGGGTGGAGCTTGAGGCTATAGATGCCGCCTCAGGACAGTTTCACGCTTAAAAACCAGCAGTACCACCTGCATACTGTAGGGAATCCAGTATCTGGAAATCCCTTTGACTTACCAAGAACTGCCACACAAATACAAACAGAAGTGTTAGGTTGGGTCCCCTGAGTAATGAAGGGCCTACATGGCCTTTATTAGCTGGATGTACACCATTTCCACATCCTGAGAGCCTACCAAATGCAGCTATTTGGAGAAGTCTTAATACAGTTTCCTTATTCAGGAAACTCAAAATATGTGCTACGACTTTGAATTCTAGACAAGCTCTAGTAGAAGCTGCAGTGCTGGGACAGGTCGTGGTGCTGGCAATCAATCCACAAACAATAAATGCTATCTTGGGAAAGATGCCCAAGAAGCATGATGAAAGTGCCTTCAGGATTGCTTGCAAGACCAACCAGCCTCAAGACAAGCATAGAATATTGACTGTCTTCTCCTTGGTTACGGATTCTCCCAGAAGTATAAAACCAAGTACAAAATGAGCACGGGCCGCACCGACTTTAGACCTATGCATGAAATTAATGGGAAATTTCTCTATATTTTCCTCAATCATCCCAAGTAACATTTGTGGAGACGCGTAAGCGCTGGCTATATGCCAGAGACTTGCATCAATTCCCGTTCAGAATTTAGAATAGGAATTACCAAAAATAGCTGAAGTATGTACATCCATGGCCTGTGATACTTTGATACGCGAGCCACTGAACCATATCTCAAACCGAAGGGTGAGATTGAGAGGTCCACTAAGGAAAAACTTGTAACTGAAGGTAGAAAGAAATAAGGGGGTAGGTGCGGGAGGGGGGGTTGGAGGGGGTGAAAATATGGACTGGATATCCAGTAACCTAGGACTCTAGGTGGAGTAGTTATAATTTGAGGAGCCGCAATAAAACTAAAAGCCACAACAATATCAGTATTCTAATTGCCGATGTTCCCTATCTTTTCAGGACTTTGACAATAAATGAACAGGAGGAGGGGGTTGGACAGAGTTGAAGAGAAGAATATAGCAGGCTTAAAGGTGCATCAGGACCTATTTGTAATAAAAGGGACGGTTTAGGCCTGACGAGTAGGTTATCTTGTCAGGCCAAGATGGCAGTTTAAAATTGCACACACAGACTGTGCAGTGGCAAGCCTGAGACATGTTTGAAGGGCTACTCATGTGGGAAGCACAATCAGTACTGCAGGCCCACGAGTAGCATTTGATATACAGGCCCTGGGCACTTATGGTGAACTGTACTGGGGACTTATCAGTAAATCAAATATGCCAATCATGAAGAAACCAAATGCTATCACATTTTAGACACAGAGCACATGCATTTTAGCAGTGGTCAGCAGTGAAAATGTGCACAGAGTTCTAAAGCCAGCAGAAACGAAGTTTAGCACACAGTCAAAAACAGGAGGTCAAAAGGCAAAGTCAGGGGAAAGCACTCCAAAAGATGCCAGGTCTAACACAGTCAAGGGACTGAGGTTATTGTGATAGTGTAGACAAGGGTTCGAACCCTAAGACTCAATTTAAAAAGAAGGTGACAGGCCTTTTTAAGAAGCATACAATAACAGCTACGGATAGTTCTGTGGAATGCTACTCGGGCAAGGTTGACTCTAGACAGCGCAGCAAAAGTAACAATAGTGCATCAGATTCTCCAGGAGTTTCGAGTTTGGAGTCCAACTGACAAACTCCTACAGATTGAGACTCCAGGTAAACACTTCCAGATAGGGTTTACAATTGGATATACAAACTGAGAGTAATATACTGCACACCGTTAAAGCAGTTTTCTGGCCACATTCATCTGAAGCTTATGATATCATTTTGCAGAAGGTGACTGGCAACCAGTCTTTATGAGGGAAGCCCCCCGACAAGATGAAGTGATGCGAGTGGCCTTTCTCTCAATGGTACCTAAGAATATCAAGGACATTTATGCAAAAGAGAGGGCTGCAAACCAAGCCCAGCCTTGTACAAAAACCAAGTAGGGTGGGACAAACACTCTATTCCACATGATATTCCCTTAAGCAGTGAGTCCCAAGCAGAGGCTGAATACGCCATGAAGCCAGAAACCAAGCGCAATATAAAAGCAATATTAAGTCAACTACAATATCAGGGCATTATAGCACCTTGTCTTTCACCAATGAACACTCCTCTTTTTCCCATTTTAAAACCAGATGAATCATATAGCATAGTTTTAGCTTATAGAAATCTGATTTCACACACACAGACATAAGCCGTTAAAAATGCACACAGTACTGGTTTAATGGCAAACCCATTACGCAAAAAACATTAAATAACCCTGGACATGTCAAATGGGGTTTTCAGTTAGAACATTGCACCTGGAAGCAGGTATCTAACAGCCTTCAGTTTTGATGGAATTCCATATTCCGTTAAACGTTTACCCATGGGGTAAAAGAATACTCGCATCACGTATTATGGAGATTTTACAACTAAAATCTGAGGTGCTATCATACATTGATGACATTTACCTCTCAGATGGTGATTAAACGCAAACCTGACTAGGGTAGAATGGATAGTGACAATTCCGACATCTCATGGTTATAAAAATAACTTTAATAAATCTAAAATTGGTCACCTGAATGTGACTTTTTTTTGGGTATGTGTTATCCAATGAGGGCAAGGGATTGGCACCTTATTTCCTTCAGAAATGTGCTACTTTGCAGCCTACCGACACAATGAAGAAGTTACAACCCTTATTGGGATTTCTTAACTTGGGGCAAACTTGCTTGGACTCCTATGATGAGCGAGTGAAGCCCTTCTACGACTTAATTTCTCCCACGTTTTCTTTAAAACAATGGATTGAGAAAAACACTGATATATTGGTTGTGCTGCAAGCAGACATTCTAGAGATAAAATATTTTCAGACTAAGGATAACAAGACGATCCTAATATTAAGAATTGTACCAAGCAACTTGGGTAACACATATGTAATCTACAATGAAAGACAGACAATTCACATAAATCACACTTGTATTCTGCAGCTGAAGCTCATTTTGCTTTTATAGAGAACATTCTTGTAGCTGTCAAAAAAGCATCTTAGAAAGAGCTCCCATTGGTGCATGGAGTACTAATGATTGTGGTTTCTCCTGTTCCTACACTAGAAGTGGCCACTAAGGCAAGCATTCCCCAGGCTCATGCTCTACACCCAAGATGGGTACAGTGGCTTTTGAAAGAAATGCAGTTGATGTAAAAGTGAATATGAACCAACTCTTCAGATGCAAGCATTTCTCCAATATGAACAGAATATACCACAGACTGTGCAAGCAGTACCCATTGAGTCACAGCAGAGTGTATTTTATGTAGATGGTTGTGTGAAATCTGCGGTTTACATAAAAAAGTACTCCGCAGCCTGTGCAGCAGTGCAGGGTGAAGTTAAAAACATCAAATTCCACCCACAGCACACCCACACCAGAATTCTTGGTGACCACACCGCACAACATCCAGAAATTCATGCCTCGGTGGTTGCATTGCACAGGGCTGAACCATCAGTTCCCATACTTAGTGGTGGATTCATCCTTCTGCATTAAAGTGTACAATGTAGATTTTAAACATTGGCCTCTGAACTGATTCAAAGAATCAAAAGGGAAAACAATCAAAAATGAACACCTCTGGAAAAAGGTATCTGATGTAGTGTTATACGATTCCTACAAATTAATTAGGACTGTGTATCTGGACAACATAAACTTCAGAATATGCGGGCACGGTCCACATGTCAGACAGAAAAGGTTGACCCAGTTCCTAGCTAGCTTACAGTGCCCCATTTGAACCCCTCACCTTACCAAGGTACTAGATGGTATCTGCAACCTTGAACATGACCACTCTTATTCCCCAAGGAAATCATGATAAAAGATATACCCTTTTGTTGTTACTTTTGCATGCCCAAGGTAAACACAAGAAAGATACGAATCTGGCTTTTCAGCCATTTTTTGAAACGATTGTAATCATATATAGAAAGCATGAGCTGCAGTTATTGGGAAGATGAAACAAAGCGTTGTAACCAGCGTTACAAGAATGGTGAAAAAAAATAAACAGTTCAAGCATTATAACATTATTATGTGATTATACTTCTACTACGTATACTATCGAGAGTATAGTGGGCATATCCTCTGCCAGATCCATTATGACAGCCTAATCCTGCATACCCGAGTATGATGTGCCAGGAAGCAGGTCCGGATGGAACAGGCTATCGTCCTTTGTAGGATAAAGGTTAGAGTCAGTAGGGTTGCAACTCTGTCACAGTGCACAGCGTTCCAGTATAATCCCAGCAGAAGTGCTCCTCTGCTGAATGTAGCACAGAGGCAGTTTATATAATAAAAGTACTGTTCTAATCGCACTGTGTCAAAAGTGCAGAGCTGATACAATGGTATGTCTGGAGCCTTTGAGCTGTCTCCAGTCGGGCAACCAAATACAAGGGCATTGCGTTCTACATGAAAACTCCTGAAAAACGTTATCACTACCAACAACCTGATCTAATCAGAGGAGTTCAATCGGAATCTTGCCATGCAGGGATAGGAGTGTTGGAAAAAAAATATTAATAAGAAAAGTAGGGAAACTAAACATTGACAAGTTTGAGGTAAAAAAAAAAAAGCCCTACAGCTTAACATTCATTAACACAGAAGACAATGGCTAACAAATAATTCATCTACACCCTGTTGAGTATTGTACAAATTGAGGGAACTCTATTTTCTGTTTGTGAAAATCCACCTATTACATGGCCATTTCCTTAGTCCGACTGAGGAAATGGACAAAATCCAGTGTTGAGACTGGTTTGAATCCCAATGTTTACCAACTAAGCATTTTTCCATTAGACATAATTCAATATCATGTCTGGTCTACTTAGTGTCAAAACGCATCTCTTCCTAATTGATGTACAGTTATTACAATGTCTTTTAATGCAGTACAGTTGTTTTTAGAATTACTGCTTGAAACACAAGGCTTGAAAGAACAGAATTCATGCAAAGCTTAATATATCATTTTATGCTGTTTTACTTACATGGGGCTTTAACATATATTGATTTATGCTGATTTTATTAATTAATCTGTTTTAGAAATGTAATTTATATTTCCTTCTTTGAAGAGCATGGATGTTATGTAGTTATGTAGGTTATTCATATGAAGCCGAAATGTATTTTTATGGCATCATCTATGGGTATTCAGTTACGTCATACTCAGACATGAAAGCCGGGGATGTCATAAACTCCCAAAGTCAGACTCCATTGTCTGCCTTTGGTCAACATTCAGCATGGCATTAAGCTTCGCAGAACTTGTGAAAGTGTTGATTTATCTAAACAATAACTTTGCTATAACATCAGGCAGCACAGGTCTTCAACGAGATCAGCAATATCTATGTTTCATGATTTTACAGTACACGTGTACGATAAATATGTAGTCATAGTTGACGTATTTTCATCATGCTGGTTTAATCTGGTTATGTCTCGGATTATTGGAAAGTTCCCCAATATAGGCTAAAAGTCAGTGGTCAGCCCCTTGGACCGGCCACTGAATTAGAGAGGTCTGCACACCAGGTTATCACAAGAGGTCCTACCAGATTGCTGGGTCATCTGCTCTTATGCCAAGAATTGATACAGTGATGAGAGGAGCTGAGCCCAGTTTATCACGTGTTTTCCTTCTGAGAGGAAAACTCTCTCCCGGCAGATAGCTGATAACCACAACTGATCTGCTGTGAAGAGGTGTGCAGCGCGTATGGGCCCCAAGAAACTTTAGATGCAAGTTAGCTATTCCATGCTCTCAAAGTGTAGCGCATAGGAGTAGCTTTAGGGTAGTAGGCTACTTGGAACATTCTAATTATGTTAGAACTGTTCACTTTATTTTTGCTGCTAACACATGCTTAAGTGCTGTTTAATTATATTCTTTGTGGTAAGTACTAAGTAACAGGATGAGACTGGAATAAAACATGTTTAAATGTATATAGTGTATTTTCTTAGTGTAGTGTTTGAGTGTGCTAATCTATAGAATGAAACTGGGTTTTGAATTACCACTGAGTACTTGAACCCTTCACGACTGTAATAACCATGAAAGCATAGACACCACTATGCTCAGTGGGTAGTATGGAGCTAGAATAACCTGGATTCCCCTGCTCAAGCGATGATGTACTAAACTTAGTCCCTGCACCCAAGGGTAGGGAAGCCAAACCTTGTAGTCCATAGTCCCAGGTTGTGCAACATAAGGGGATTAAACTGGAGATAATCCCCTTTAAGATGGAAGCCTCCCTATGGGAATTCATGCGGGGAAGGCTTGTTTCCTCTCACTCTGATGCTATCTTTGAGGTGTTAGAGCTCCTAAAAGAGTAGTAGAGATGAGGATACATACTTTTAGTAACTCCCACAAGAAACGGTTGATGTAAATTATTCTCTTCTAGGTTCCCAGATAAACTGCTAAAGCCAGGGGATTGAGTATTTTCTAGTGGCAAAATAGGGTTATTGGTTTGTTTTCCACTATGTCAGTGGTTCCCAACCTGCGGTCCGGGGACTCCTGGGGGTCCGCAAAGTCTCCTCAGGGGATCCGCAACTACTTTGAAAATTAAATAATGTTAACAGATTATTAAAGTGTACATAAATAAAGAAGCTAAATGTACAATTTAAAATGTTAAAACCTATTGTAAATATGAAGGAATTTGAAACTGGAGGCTAAAAATTAAATTAGTATCCTCAGATAGATTCGTGGGAGCAGTGCAGGTGCATCAAACAGAATATAGTATGGACGATGAGTGGCCTCAATTGAATGTAGAAAAGCTCCAACCTTTCTATTGAAAATAAATGTAGATTTTTTTATTTATTTATGTATTTGCGGATTAAATAAAATGTGTCCTCATTTGTGTATTTGATGAATGCTTTTTTCTGTATTTGTTGGTGATTGTTTTGCGGTTCAAATCATCAACAATGCTTAGCCAAGGTCATCGGCTTCCAGTAGTGACTTGTTGGGGGTCCCCGGTTTCCAATAATGATTCAGTGGGGCCCCTGAGTTTCAGTGATGATTAATTGGGGGTCCCCAGAAGTCAAAAGGTTGGGAACCACTGCACTACTGTCGTGTAGTTTCTATATACCCTATACAGGATCTGTGCGTTTTGGATAACATAAACTGTGGGATTTGTGGCAGACTGATTCTGTGCACCCCCACCGGATACGTAAGCCTGTGTGTATTAGCTAGCTCACAGTGCCACTAGAATCTCCTCTTATCGGGGAGAGAATAGTTCTTGGCAACCTCAGAACATGACAACCCTGATCCCCCAGGATCGTGGAAACAATATACTACTTTTCGCTCAGTCACTTGTGCTCACTTAGTTCGTCTCAGAGATACACAGAATAAACATATTGGGCGTTTGTCAATAAGGATTTATTGAACAGTTGTTATTCTAGTGTAGAATAGATGAGCTCCAACAACCATTAGACAGTAGCAGAGATATATGATTAGAAGCACTAAGAATCCTACAGGCGCCTCGCAGACCTCGGTAGAGAACAAGATTGGCGAGGTTCGGGTTGACATGGCCCTCATTCGCCAGGACTTGCGGAACGCCACGGCTCGTATTTCAGAAGCAGAATCCCGAATCTCCACAGTCGAAGACAACCTTAACTAGCTGAACGGCCAGGTAACCCACCTGCAAGCACACACTAAGGAGCTACATCGCAGAGCTGAGGACGCTGAAAACCGGTCACGTCGTAATAATCTCCGCCTGGTGGGATTTCCGGAGGGGGTTGAGCAGGGTCGAACAGCTGCCTTTGTGGAAACCTGGCTGAACTCTTGGATGCCCAAGGATACACTATCACCCTGGTTCGCTATCGAGCGTGCTCATCGCTCTCTTGCCCCCTAGCCGCCTCTCGGCGCTCCGCACAGGCCAATTATAGCCAGGATCTTGAACTTTAAGGACAGAGATGCCATCCTCACCGCGGCCCGGGCTCAGGGTACCCTGAAGTTTCAGAACCACACTGTAATGCTCTTCCCGGACTATACTAAAGAGGTGCAAGAGCAACGTTGCTCTTATAATGAGGTTAAGCAGAAGCTTCGAAACCTGGGCTTGAGATACGTACTCCTCTTCCCGGCCCATCTCCAAGTCGTCTTCCAAACCAAGACGCTCTTCTTCGAGACCCCACAATCTGCGTGGACTTGGCTGACCGAGGAAAGACCCCTTCGAATCCGATCTACACCCTCGGCCGGACCGTCCGGGGCGATGAGGACCGTCCCTCTCACCCCTCGGCATCAGAGGCGCAGCACGTGGTCCCGCAGAGGTCGTGGACCGCGTGAGGGGTCATCTACATCAATTGGTTCAAGAACCCAAGGTATCACAACCGATGCGAACCCTCCAGCTTCGCGTGACCACAGTATGGGGAGCTCCGTGGAGAACACGCACCGAGATCCTGATCCCCCTGGGGACCCAGACCCTGCGGCCTCGGACACTGACCTCTCCAGGAGCCCAATAATCTGAAAACTCGGCCAGACATCTGAAAACAAGGTTCCGGATGCTGCAGATTGGCTGAGGCTGGGGGCAACGTATCTTACGGACCCTGTAAGCCACAGTGGCATGCCAGGAAGACTGCTACATCCGATACTGTGGAGGGGTCCACTATCACCACGCAATCCCCGGCTAGGCGTTTCAGTTTAGCTTGTTGTTAACTTTTCCTTTTCAGGGCGACAGATGCTTCGGTTCCGGAAGTATAGGGAGGGGGGTGGTGGGGGAGGGAGGGAGGGGACCGTTGTCCTCCTGGTAGTTTGGTTTGAATCCGCCATGGTCTTTTTTTCTTATGATCTACAGCACTTTGACACTTGTTCACCGAACCGATACTGAAACAACTCGTACCACACAACATGCACCACGTACATACGCTGGTGTTGCACTGCCCTCACCCCGTTGGGGCCCACTACCCTTTGGCCCACCCATCAAGCGCACCAGTTCCGATGCAGTCGTCCATCCCAGGTAGGCCCCTTCATGTTCTATCCTGGAATGTGAACGGACTACTGGATCGCATCAACAGAACAGTGGTCCTTAAATACGCCCAACGCCATGTGCCTGACATACTCCTACTTCAGGAGACACACCTCCTAGAGACCCAATGCCTCTTCCTCGTGCGTTACATTTTCGATAGAGCGTGGCACTCTGGTTTCGAACGCGGCTCGCGTGGGGTTGCAATCCTAATGCGGCGAGGACTCCCCTTCACTCCTGGTCACATTGTGACGGATCTCCAGGGCAGGTTTGTGACTTTGTCCGGGAAGCTAGAAGGGAACATCCTTAACCTAGCATCCATATACGTCCCACCCGCCACGCTCACCTCCACTTTGCAGCAACTCACAGACACACTCTCCTCCCTACCCTTGGGGCAGACGGTGATTGGGGGCGACTTTACCGCTGTTATGCAGCCAGCGCTCGATGCGACGGGCATACCTTCCCCAACAAGGCTAGCCCACGCAAAGAAGTTGACAGACTGGACGGTCACCCTCGGCTTGTGTGATGTCTGGAGGGTCTGGAATCCCAGAGGCACCCAGTATACTCATACCTCAGCGGCCCACCATACGCATTCCCGCATTGACTTGATCCTTCTGCCTGCATCTGACTGCCACAGGGTATCCAATATAACTATCCTTCCCCGGGGAATTTTGGACCACTCAGCCCTATCCTTGCACCTGGGTGGGACCTCAGACACAACCCGGGCGGTGTGGAGACTAAATGCGTGGTTCCTGCAAGACAAAGAAGTTAGGAAGGCAATAGAAGTGGAACTACGTCACTATTTCCTCACTAATCACTGATCGGTCCCCTTCCCGGGCACCCTCTGGGAGGCAAGTAAAGCCACTATCCGCGGAGTGGCCAGGGGTCGGGTGCACGCGAAACGCTTGGCACTAAACGACCGCCTGACAGTCCTCGAGGCACAGGCCATAAGGTTGGAAACGACCCAAACTGGGACCCCTGATGCTCACTGGGACAGGCAGCTCACGGTCACTCGAGAAGAGATCAAACAGATCTCCTTGGAGTCGGCCAAGATGCTATGGCGCTCATCCGTGGCCCGAGTATACGGGTGGGGAGACAAAAACGGAAGTCTGCTAAACAGATTGATTTCCTGCCCTCTTGCTAACAGGATAGTTCCTGAAGTTCAAGACCCCTCAAGCAACACCCAGCGCACCTCACCTGCCATCGCACAGGCATTCGCCGACTACTACGCCCAGTTTTACTCTGCTCGCACACCAGAGGCTGCCCTCTCGGACGTGCTCTGCCAGGCGGGTGTCCGGCTCTCTCGCCTCACTGAGGATGAGGCGGCTGACCTCGACCTCCCCATTACCCCGGAGGAGATACACTGCGCGATCTCCCTGCTAAAGGCTGGGAAGACACCGGGGCCCGACAGCTTCCCCCAAGAATACTATGCAACATACCGAGACTTGTTGGTTCCCCATCTCGTGAACCTCTACCAACACGTTGCAGACGTTGGCTCCTTCCCTTCCAAGACCGACGTGGCGACTATTGTCGTTATTCCCAAGACCCAACCGCCCTCCCCTAGATGTGCGGACTATCGTCCAATCTCTCTTATCAACACGGAGATAAAAATATACGCCACGCTCCTAGCCCAACGACTTTGTGCCTTTTTCCACAAGATGGTCCATGCGGATCAATGCGGCTTCATGCCAGCGCGGAGCACCAGACACTGCTTACGACGCCTCCATCTGGCCCTGGCCGGCCGCCAGATTCTTACACCCTATCTTGTGCTCCTCCTTGTCGACTTTGAAAAAGCCTTTGACACGGTGGATTGGCACTATCTGGAGGACGTCCTGCAGCTGAGGGGTCTTGGACAACAGTTCCGACGCCTGATCCAGGCCCTCTACTCCAATCCTAGAGCCAGGGTGCTGACCAACGGAACCCTCTCCAAGGCCTTCCCAAATCAGAGGGGCACGAGGCAGGGCTGTCCCCTTTCGCCCCTTTTATTTGCACTGGCTATGGAGCGCTTGGCCTGCCTCATTCGGTCCGACTACCGGATCCAGGGCTGGACTTGGGGAACCCACCACACCGACAAAATCTCCTTGTATGCGGACAACGTCCTACTCTACCTGTCAAACCCGGCCAACTCCAGCCCTAGATACCTCGAGGTTTTACAGGCCTTTGAAAGTGTCTCGGGCCTCTGACTCAACCCGGCAAAATCAACACTGGTACCCCTCCACCTCTCCAGGGAGTGCTTCGACTGGCAGTCCACCATCCCCATCAGGAGACAGTCATTCAAATACTTAGGGGTATGGGTCGCTTTGCATCCTGAGCTGGAAAGCCAAAGCCGACCTCAAGCGCTGGCAAACCCTGCCACTCAACCCACTCGGGAGGATATCGCTGTTCAAAATGATGATCCTCCCACGTTTTCTGTACATCATTCAGAACACCACTTTTCACTTCCCACGCATTTGGTTTAAGGAATTGGATGGGGTGATCACGAGGTTTCTATGGGGAGGGGTGAGGCCCCAGGTTGCTCTTGCTTTTGCAGGATCCCACCCTTTGATGGAGGTATGGGCATGACCGATCTCCACCTATACTACCTGGCCACCCGGCTTCTTGTCATTCATGATTGGTTCACCGGGGGATGGTCTGATCCGGCCTACATGACGGAGCTCAGAGACATGGAGCTCCCCCAAGTACAAGCATACCTCTACGGATGTCCCATACCCAAAGCAATCCCGCCGATAACCAGGGCAGTCCTGGTGGCGTGGCGCACGGCTCTGAGGCACACACGATGGGACAACAGACTGACCCAACACACGCCGCTCTGGCAGGGCACATGGCTGGGTGAGGTGGCGTTACTCTCAGGGTTCAAGCAATGGGACCACATAGGGATCTCTCTGCTGGGTGACGTATGGGTGGGCAACCACATTAGGACATTCCAGGACCTACGGGGGCGTTATACTCTCCACGCTTCACAGTTTTATAAATATTTACAACTCCGTCATGCCCTCAACATACATATTTCAACAGGCACTTCTCTTCCCGAATTCAGCCCACTAGAAGCCCAGGTCATGATGGGGAACCGGGGAGGGGTGGGGTCTCCTGAATATACCGTACCCTTGTTAACAACGGACCGTCAACTCTTGATCCACTCCGGACCCGCTGGGAGGGGTGGGTGGGTCCTCTGGAGGAGGAAGACTGGCGTGATGCCCTCATGGCCCCTAAAACCGCCACGACCTCAGCCAGACTCCTCCTCATTCAACTATACTACCTCCATGCGGACTATATCACCCCAAAACCAAAGGGGATGATGGACGGAGTGTTGAACATTGCAAGCACTCACCCCCCAGTCAACTGATCTGGGTTTAATCCATCATCATTCTTTAGCTCACTCCGCCACTCCCAGTTCAGACATGGCCATATGCAAATCAGTCTGACCCTGTGCCTCATGGGAACAGTCCAGCCCGAACTGCCAAGCCATGTCTTCCCTGGACCGGAAACAAGCATCCTGGGACCGGTTTCTGGCTTACAGCCGTCATCAGCCAGGCTATCTTGAATCCAGTGGCAAAGTGAGCAAGGGACCCACGTCTGGGCATACCCTGCCAACTTAGGGTGAACATAGCAAAACCAAAGGGGATGATGGACGGAGTGTTGAACATTGCAAGCACTCACCCCCAGTCAACTGATCTGGGTTTAATCCATCATCATTCTTTAGCTCACTCCGCCACCCCAGTTCAGACATGGCCATATGCAAATCAGTCTGACCCTATGCCTCATGGGAACAGTCCAGCCCGAACTGCCAAGCCATGTCTTCCCTGGACCGGAAACAAGCATCCTGGGACCGTTTTCTGGCTTACAGCCGTCATCAGCCAGGCTATCTTGAATCCAGTGGCATATCACCCCAGCACGCTTGCACAGAGCAGGGCTGCGTCCCTCTCCAAAATGCACGCACTGCGACCATGCACCAGCGGACTTCTACCACATGATTTGGACATGCCCTAGCCTTGCCCCCATATTGGTTGGGAATAGAGACAGAACTTACGCAGGTCCTGGGCTGGCCAGTTCCCCACGATCCCGTACGTCTCATCTTGGGGGTGATAGACGGCTCACGAGCGGACAAAGCATTCCTGGGGACAGCAGTCGCGGTGGCCAAGCTGGACATTGCAGCCACTTAGGCGCAAGCCAAACCCCCAACTGTGGCAAAATGGCGCCGGGGAGTGGATTGGTATGCCACACAGGAGAGACCCTTATTCGAGGCCCGGGGATGCCCAGCCAAATACAACAGAATCTGGGGCAAATGGCTGAACCAGCTGGACTAAGTGCAGGAAACCTCTTTTTTTAAACACGGGTATATTGCTAACGCAGCAAGATGGTGCTATCATCCATCAACTTGTATGCACTCACCGAGGGTAATTGCGGTAAATGCTTGTTACATTGATCAAATGTCCTGTGCTCTTAACTTGTTTGATCTTAAAATCAATAAAGTTGAGTATCAAAAAAAAGAAGAAGCACTATGAAAGTAAATGGATGATATACCTCTACCATCTTGCAATAATCATGAATACATACAAGTATATAAAACACATGATAAAAAGTGGGTACTCCTACGTTGTCTCCCTAACTAGATGTACCTAAAGTACCTAGCATCTGTGTAGGTGTTATGCCAAGAATCCCTCTAGGATCTAGTCCGCCCCATCACCTGAGAATGAGAGAATATGGGACCCCGTCCAGGTCTCGAGTTGGACACCCCGCGAGGGATGTTAGACCACTGCTAGCTGGAGCGTCTGCATGCAGGAACCTCAGCGTCTCTGGTCAGTGTGTCAGCCGGGAAGTCTCGGTCTCCTCTATCTTCCTAAGCAAGACGTGATGTATTTATACCCATAGATCTCCCCAGGGGTCCTACCTTGCTGTGTTACTGTGTCAGCCTAAAGGATGACGTTGGGCCTGAACTTTATACAGAGATATTATACAGGAGATGGTAATCCTGCTGTTAGTCCTGCTGTGCTTCCAAGAAGCCTCATGAATAATGCATGAGAATCGAACTAGGGAAAACTCGCGTTCTGAATGCAGTGTCATATCTGGGTAAAAGGTCAGTCCCCAAGAACCGTTATGTATGTAATGTAGGGAAGGATATAGGTGAAAGGTTGCAATGTTACCTGCGACTATATAGGGTACCTATATGGAATATAACACCCAACCTTCTTCCAACTGGACGACATATGTAACCTATAATTGTACTACCATCTTAACTAAATATTGGTACGCACAAAGTTTAAAAACATTTCTTTTGCTAAAATGTTTAAAACGTCTAAAAATTGCAAAAAAACTTACAAATCTTGCAAGCCATAGCTCTAAAGTGTCCGTAGCTATAGTCTGAACCACTATAAGCATTTGAAAGCCATGTATGCCCAATAATGAAAGGAATGTCAATTTTGTTTCCTGAGTTCCAAATTTTGAGTTAGTTTTAAAAAAAGGGCGAATTTCTTCCCAGCACACGACGAGCCAAATGAGTCAAATGTTTGTGTCCTGGCTGGTAGACGCAACATTTCCGTTGCTTGCTTCCGCAGTAGACGGCCCCTGTAGCACCTCGCAGAGAACGTCAATTGAGCACAGATGATGTTCCACGCTGTCCGCAGCTGGTGCTGGGGCAGCCTGTCCGCCGTCCAAAGCCTGGGTGTCGGTGGAGGAGCCGGTGTCCATACCAACAGGTGCAGTTACTACCCGCGGTGGCTCAAGGAATGCCGCCATCAACATTGGAATATGCTGAGGACACTGCAGAACATGGGCCGTTATCAGGTCAAGTAATGCATTCACGTCCGGTTGCGCACATGATGGGAGTGTCAAACAAAGGTCTAACACGCATTCTTCTCTGCAAAACAGGCATCGGAGGACAGGTAAGATGCAGTCCATCCAGACTGGTCGAAATGACAAGAACCAAGATGCACTTAGTTCTCTTAGGCGAGGCGTGCGTAGATGTTGTACCATGCGGTCACGGTATTTACGCTCCAGGAGTGCTTTTTCCATCTCCTTGGTGACTGGGACGTCCATTGCGTAGCAGAAAAATAACAATCCGGATTCCTGCTATTAGAAACAGGATCAACGGAAGTCTTCCACAGATGCTTCCGAATACGGAGTGAATGAAGTTTGGTATAACTCCAAGTACCGTCTGAAAGGTGCTTATAAGTACAGAACCTATGGTCTTAAATAGGTGAACAATGCCACTGGTATCAGACATATTAAAGATACGATTTACCATTTCTGCGAAATGGTAAGGGCAGTACGTATGAATAAGCGCCTGTATCTCTGCCGAAGACCTTATGATCTGGAGATCAAAAGTCTCTCGAGCGGAGGTTAAGGGCACAGACTTCTGTAAAAGCATGGCTTTCATTCTGCATAGAGTATCAAACCATATTAAAGAAACATTCAGTGAAGGCCATAACGGCGTCTACCTGACTGTATGTGTCGGTGGAAACAATACTTGCATATAACAAATAACCCTGGAACTCACGGTTACCAGATATGCGATGCCCAGGAGCATTCCACAGCAGCCTTGACTGTTCAGCATCAAGTAACCCCATTTGAAAGTAGACCGAATGCTGGAGCAATCACTGCAGCTGGGGCACCCCTCAGATGACAGGACAGGTTCGCTACAGAACCATTACAAGTCCTGTGCAGCATTATATCCTGACATATGAGCGATCCACTAAAAGCGTTCTCACAGTTTGTACCGCTTAGAAACACTTCTCGGTCCCCACTCCGGCATCGAAATCTGTATGGTAATTCCCATGATTCCTTAATGTATTCCTTACCCATTTTTTCATATCTGCCTGCCTGCTTTTGTTCAAGGCAATACTGAAACTGAAAAGTAGTGAACGGTAGAGTTATGTGGCCATGGATTAGCCATTCCGTGGTCGGTGATTCTGCCACTGTGAACGGTAATCTATCCAGTTTTTCGATACGCAGCATTGTATATTTTGCTCCCCTTTGTGCCATTTCTATCTGTTTAGCTGTCAGATTGTATTCAGAAACAGAGACGTGCTGTTGATAAAACGCCAAGTCACATAGCCTGCACGCAAAGATTGCAGTGTCCAGCTTAACAACATAATAGAACGTAATTGAGATTGCCCGTGTTGTAATATGGCTAAATCTTGTTCTAGTACGTCTATCGCAGAAGATACAATGTTGCCTAAGGAATATATCCTGGAGGTCAATGTAGTTAACCCATTGTCTACCACTGCTAGAGATTTTTCTAGATTTATATGGTCTATTTCACGTAATCTCTCCGCGGCCTCTTGTTGGGATATTTTCCATATTTCATTGTAGGCAGCATAAATGCCAGCATATATGAAACGTTTCTGACGTGGTTTCCTGGGTCCTAGTAAAAAATCCCTAAGATCCACATCTTGTGACAGTAAGGATAAGTGTTGTTTCACCTGTGGGAGTGTTGAGGTTTTTAGCCAATCAAGGCACAACTTCCCAACACTGTATGATGTCACTACCCCTGAATGTTCTCGCTGTACATATCGTGGATCTGGCCTATGGATACTAAACCCTTTGGTTTTACCCATGAATCTTTCCTGACAACTATTGGTGTCTGTGGGCCAATCAACCATTTCTTCCAATCGGGGTCTGATCTGTTGTATTGTATGATGTCATCTATTGTAATCCCATTCTGTGATGTTTTGTTACCCTCGGTGTGTGACGGAGTTGGCAGCCGAGGTGTGTTCAAGACTTTGTTCTTGGCTAGTCCAAGGCAAGACGTCTGTTGCACTGTCTCGTTCAAAAACATGATCTGTTGAGGGATGAGGCATGCTCTAAACAAAGCTTCCGTTCCCTGAACTTGCCATTCTCTAGTACCCCAGACTGATTTTAAGTCTATGGTGTCTCTCCATAAGTTGAAACCTTGTTCGGACAACTGGGCAATAAAGGATGCAGAGTAAATCTGTTTGGTGTTTGTTAACATATTTTTCTGTGCTGATGTTGGTGCAACCTTATAATAATACGAGGTTGGGTCAGACATATTAAACCCTGAAAAATATGAAAACTTGTGTGAATGTTTTTGAACTGCCTTTCGGCGGTGTTGGACAATGTTCCCACTGGTGGTATGTGAACACATTTCTAGGATTAGCAGATTTATGCAGAAAATGATGACCTAAATGTTGATAACAATACATCGTATCGAAATCTGATGTGCCTTCCAGTGTTTCACTATTAGAAAATGCAGCAGATTTTTCAAATCAGACATGTTATTTACAGTTTCAAAATCCCAATCATCGGAAAATGTACTTGAGGTAATATCACTTAATGATATTTTAAATAAATGTGGAATCTTTAAGAGTTCGGTCGGACCAAATATATCGAAATCAACCTTGTCCCACACTATACCATCCGGTATAGGAACTGCTGTAATGTTCACTGATGACAAGTCTCTTTGTTCTCAATGAGATAATTGATGTGGTTTTAAAATTAAATTCACCTTTTGGGCTGCAGAGCTTTGTTGAATGTATTGTCCATCAACAAGCATGCTAAAAACTATTACCAAGCCTACCCAGAAAAGAAAGTAAAGTATCCTGGTGATTACCCATAGTTCTACCCAAGGTGACACCAGGTAAGTCTTTTTAAGAAAGTTCAGAAATTCTTTAACTTGCTGCTTGCGTGATTTCTGGGCTGGCGTTGTTTCAGGTTCACTTGGATCCAAAGAAAACGTATCAAAGTTTATGAAGTAGCCAGAAGCAGTTCGATCAATTGTTGGAATTGCATCAGGATTTGTTGAAATCGTACTTTGCTCTTGTTGAGGCATGTTGATATAGACATCTGTATTTGGTCTAATAGCAATTAGTTTTTCATTTTGAGTTCGGTTTTGAAGTTGAACTTCAGGTTCAAGAGGAACGAGTTCCATAGCCTTGTTGCATAGTCCATCATTCCGTACAGGGGACTCTTCGAACGTGATGAGTCTTTCCGTTTGAACTTCTTGAATTGTAGCGAGAGGAGGGCGTCTACTACTTTGGAGTCCACGTGGCCTACTACTTAGTATCACCACATAGTGTGTTTTGATTAGGTCGATTGAGACAAATCTTTTCTCCTTTTTTCCGGCAAGAGGCGGTAGAAGTACAGTTTTTGTTCCTTCAATTGCTAGGACCGGTACAGGCTTTCTGTATGTTGGCCCAAATTCTTTCTTGTCCGCTATTTTCTCTCTGACCAGACCCCCGACTTTTGGGATCCAGACAGGTCTTGCCGTGACTGATTTGACTTCCCCAGTGGCAGTCTGCTTCAGGTGGACATTCCTTTGTTGTGTCCTGGATCCATTTAGATCCTGTAAAACAGCCAAACAGCCAAACGATCATGGATGTCAAAAGGCTTTTCATCCGCCACTGTGCCTTCACAATCAAGATCAGGTACCCACATTCTTGTCCCAAATAGGACCTCATATGGAGTGACCCCCCCTAGAGAACTTCTTGGCATATTGTTCAAAGTTCGCTGGACTCCATACAGATGTTTTACCTAACTTTCACCCGTGCCTAATTCTCTAGCTGTCAAAGACTGCTTTAAGTCTCGGTTTTTCCTCTCCACGACCAAATTTCCCTCGGGATGGTACGGAGAGGAGTACCGCAATGCTATACCCAAACTTTGCATGGCTTCCTTGTAAGCCGTAGAGCTAAACGCGGGGCCATGGTCAGAATGTAATGTGCCATGTCCCTATAAAGACTCGCAAATCTTTAATGACAGTTCGAGCGTCAGCCGAGCGTTGGGGCCTCACCCATAGGAATCTTGAGCAAGAATCCACTGCAACCATGATATACCTGTAAGTCCCGTCTCTTTGTAAGGGGCCGCAGTGGTCCAAGTAAACACACTCTAGTGGTTTGTCAGATATTAACAATGCTGTCTGCGCTGGACGTGTTACGGTGGAACCGTTCATCTGCTGGCAGATGTCGCATTTCAAGACATAGTCTTTAGTCTACTTTGTTAACCCAGGCCACCAATAGCGTTGTTTCAATAAAGAAACAGTCGCCGTAACTCCTGAATTTGCAGAACCTATCCCTTTGTGTGCCGCTAGTATTAAACCTAACCTACGATCCATGTTTGGAATTACTCTATCCCGCACTCCAGGAATCTGAGCAAATGGAATGTTATTGGCATCTAACTTGTAGGAGTACTTGAGTGGGAACTTTTTTGGTAATGCTTTGCTGTTTTTGCGTGAAGCCACCATAATCTCACTGTCTATTCTCGTTTTAGAACGAGTGATTGCAGCTACCGAAGCCGTGCGTACAGCCCCCTTCACGGCTTCATCAGCCAATGAATTCCCTTCAACGTGAATGCCATCACGCTGATGACTCAGTGTATGTATCACGTGAGCCCTTGGTAGTCCGGATTTCAACTCCACTACCTGTTCCCATAGCATTTTATGCTTAATTGTGCCACCTTTTGCGTCTTTGAACCCGTTTTGAACCCAGTACTGCAAATATTCATTATATGACTGCACACAGTAAAAGGAATTGCACACAATTAGTGTGGGGAATTCCCGATCCATATTCACTAGTGCCAGTATCAGTGCTTTTAATTCTGCCAGCTGTGCCGTGCAGTCTCCTAGAGACTGTGTTTTTGTGCAGCTGGGGTGGAACTTTCCATCCTGTATGCAACCTTTAACGATTGCGCATGCTGCGCTATATTGTTGCTTACTTCCTATGGCCGGTTGAGCAGATCCGTCAGTGTAAATTATATATTCATACTGATCTAGAGGCATTATTTTATTCAGTAGAGGATATTCTTGTTCGTATTGCAGAAATGCTTGTGTCTTTAGATTTGGGTCGTACCTGTATTCTACGTCAGTTGCAGTGAGAGAATTAGCCCATTGTATCCATCTCAGATGTAGGGCTTTAGCGTTAGGAATGCTCGCCTTTGTCGCAGCCTCTAAGGCTGGAACTGGAGTCACTACTATTATTCGTTTCCCCTGAGCTAGTGCTCTTTCTATCACTACAGCAGTCTGTACTGCTGTTAGAATCTTTTCTGTAGATGCGAAGCGCATCTCAGCATTTGTGTACAAATGTGATTGGTATGCAATTGGTACTGTTTCACCTTCATTATATGTTAGATAGGTGTACCCAGATTGACCCGCAACTATACGGATCACCAGGTTGCGTACGTTTACGCGTGTCTGTAAGTGTTTGGCAGCTATCATGTCAGCTTGTAAGGAACGAAGTGTATCTGTGTGTTCCTGTGTCCATTGTCTAACTGAGAAGTCAGGTTTTATTAAATCGTAGAAAGGTTTTACTCTTTCTGCGTAATCTAAAATGTATGTTCTACCAAAATTTAGGAATCCCAGGATTGATTGTAAATTTTTTAATGATTTTGGAGGTTGGAGCAGCGCGCAATTTTCAAAAAAATTGGCTGCCAGGCTTTTCCCTTTACTTGAAAGCTCCTATCCTAAAAACAGGACACTGAGTGGGCAATATTTGATTTCTTAAAGTTAAATTTGTAGCCCTCAGATGCAAAACCCAAAATTATGGTATTCACTCTGTTCAAGTGTTCCTCTAGGTCATTGTCCGTTAGATAAATATCATCCACATAGGACAATGCCTCTTCATCCAAATTTTGAAGTAACTCAGTTACTCTGGCCGAAAACAACCCTGGGCTGTTCTTACACCCTTGGTGGAGTCGACAAAATTGACGCTGGGACCCTAGCGCTGAGAAGGCTGTTAGATACCTGGTTTCAGGCGCTATATTTTGGCTGAAAAATCCATTTGAGATATCAAGTGTTGTTTTTATATTTTTTTCCCTACAATGTTATTCATTAATGCGGCACTGTGTGCATTTTAGACTGCAAACATCTTTGTGCAAGTGTTTAAATGTCTGTAATCTAAAACTAAACGATATGTGTTGTCTGGTTTCGATACGGGAAACAAAGGATTGTTCATTGGTGAGGTGCAAGTTTCAATCACCCCTTGGTATTCAAGTTGATCTAAGATCTCCCTGACCTGTTTTTTTTAGCTTCTTGCTTTATTGGATACTGCCTCCGTGCAGTTGGAGTAGTTTTTAAAGGAATTATGTGGTGGGTTGAATCTTCATCCCATCCAACATGGTTCTTTCTACAATGCTGGAGCCTGGGCTACCGCCCACTCCTGCGCGTATGTGTGTTTTAAATGCGTGGGAATATGATCTGAGAATGCTGGTAAAATTACCTTTTCTCCTCTGGGGCAATCCATGACGAATGCTGGCGGCCAATCTTGTTCAGCTAACAAAATGTCATAGCCAAACGTTAGGTTCTCCCAAAAGAGACCTCTCACTGTTCTACATTTGTCCCCCTCCATTTGGAGCGTTATTTCATATACTTTATGTGGGACACTTACCGTAGTATCGGGTGTTTCTACCGTGATATAATCATTCAAGTCCGCTGTCGCCAGAAATTCCATCAGGTTCTGGCGAGCTATTGTTACTTCTGCCACACTGTCTAGCATCGTCGGAGTCCATTCCCCGTTCAGTAGTCGAGTCCTCAGAATTCTGGGCATGTCTGATCTTTAGACCTGCAACCTTCTTCTTTTTGAACTGTGGCTTTTGCTTTGGTTTCTCTTCTTTCTTATAAGTGTAATCCTGAGCGTGCTGCTTGTCTCTGGACTTTGTACGCTCTTCTTGTCTGTCTGACCGTCCTTCCCTCTCAGAGTTTTTCGATGAACCCTGAAAGGAACGAGAGGAATGTGTATCAGTATCCTGATACCTGTCAGGTTTCCTAATATTATCCCTATTCCTAAGGTTATACCTCTTTTCGGAGGGCTCCTGTGGAGGAGATCTACCTCGGGTTTGAGATCTGTTTCCTTTAAGGTTTTGTTGTTTTTTATTGTCCCACATCTTCTTATTTGAAGCAGGTGTCTGCTTGGAAGTGTCCTTTTCAGGACTGCCCATCAGTTGTGGTTTTAAAGCTTTCCCACCCAAACTGTCTCTGCCTAATTCTGCATATGCAGTTTCAATTATTTTGGGTAGTTTGTGTTCCTGTTCTAAAGGACTGAACTCCCTTAGGCGTTGGCGGATTGCCACTGAAGCTGCTTCTCCTTTAATATTAGCTAGTATTATGGCTGATACCTGGGCATAGTTATGTAGTAACTTCATCCCTAAGTTCAGGGCAGGCTCTGCTCCATACTCATTTTGTATTTGTCTTAATACGTCTGGTACTACTGCTAATGACGGGATACCATGTGTTCTGGTATAAATGGCAGCAAAGACTGTACCCTAAGTGGTACAATCCTCTACTTGTGGTGTTTTCCCCATGAGCAAGCAGATGGTTAGCATTCTGTGTTTTTCATACGGGTATTCGGGAATACTGCCTCTAGATGTGTTATTTTCTGAGCTACCCACAATGGCATTTGTTCACGTTTAGAGGGCATTTTACCCATCACCGCGTGTAATGTCTGTGGTGTGATTTTAGTTGCTGTACCCTGAGCTTGAGTTCCATTTGTTGCAACTATTGCTGGTTGGACCGTCAGTGTCCTCATGACGAATGACGTCAAGTTTCTATAGATTTTAATTAAATCTTTGTGTTGTGTGAGTAAGTCTCCTGGTGGCATTGTATCGATGTCAGGATGTGGTGTGTAGGCCGCTAATAATGGCCATGTTGCCCCTTCTGTTCCGAGCGGGCCGAGTCGTACTCTTCTTCTTATGTGGGGTAGGGCGCCTTTAAACCAGTATAAGTGTTCCTGGTACGTGAGCGGAACCTCAATGTCCTCAAACGGACAATATTCCGCTGGTGCATCTCCTTCTGTGTAAGAGTGAAATGTTTTTGTTCTTGCATTTGCTGCTGGGAATGTAACCCACAAATAAAATACCTCTGTTCTGTTTGATTCGTGTGCCTCAATCACGAAAACTACCAAGCCACCCCTAGCTGATAAACCATGCGCGAGCAGTTTCAGGGTGATTGTATTTCTAAAATTCGGTGCAATTTGTATTGCATCTTCCCCCTCAGAGAGGGGTAATGCTTCTTGCATTGGGTCTAACTCTTGGTTAGTCATTGTTTTTAGAACACTAAATAACTTTTCAATGGAACGAAGATAAGGTGTTTTGCACAATTTTAGGAACTAAATGCCCTTCAAGCTTGATTAACCAACAGCCAATAAATAGGATTTTTTAGCCTACTCAGCTGTGGCGGAGTTTGCGCCCACCCACTCCAGACGTCTCTGGTGTTTGGTGAGTTGGGGTCTCTGAGAATAGCACGACTGAACTACTCAGATTCTACTGTTAAATAAGTACCCAACCAACATTGGGCGCCATGTCGTGTAGTTCCTATATACCCTATACAGGATCTACGCGTTTTAGATGACATAAACTGTGGGATTGGTGGCAGACTGATTCTGTTCACCCCCACCGGATACGTTAGCCTGTCTGTATTAGCTAGCTCACAGCGCCACTAGAATCTCCTCTTATCGGGGAGAGAATAGTTCTTGGCAACCTCAGAACATGACAACCCTGATCCCCCAGGATCGTGGAAACAATATACTACTTTTCGCTCAGTCACTCGTGCTCACTTAGTTCGTCTCAGAGATACACAGAATAAACATACTGGGCGTTTGTCAATAAGGATTTATTGAACAGTTGTTATTCTAGTGTAGAATAGATGAGCTGCAACAACCATTAGACAGTAGCAGAGATATATGATTAGAAGCACTAAGAAAGTAAATGGATGATATAGCTCTACCATCTTGCAATAATCATGAATACATACAAGTATATAAAACACATGATAAAAAGTGCGAACTCCTACGATGTCTCCCTAACTAGATGTACCTAGCATCTGTGTAGGTGTTATGCCAAGAATCCCTCTAGGATCTAGTCCACCCCATCACCTGAGAATGAGAGAATATGGGACCCCGTCCTGGTCTCGAGTTGGACACCCCGCGAGGGATGTTAGACCACTGCTAGCTGGAACCTCAGCATGCAGGAACCTCAGAGTCTCTGGTCAGTGTGTCAGCCGGGAAGTCTTGGTCTCCTCTATCTTCCTAAGCAAGATGTGATGTATTTATACCCATAGGTCTCCCCAGGGGTCCTACCTTGCTCTGTTACTGTGTCGGCCTAAAGGATGACGTTGGGCCTGAACTTTATACAGAGATATTATACAGGAGATGGTAATCCTGCTGTTAGTCCTGCTGTGCTTCCAAGAAGCCTCATGCATAATGTATGAGAATCGAACTAGGGAAAACCTGCGTTCTGAATGCAGTGTCATACCTGGGTAAAAGGTCAGTCCCCAAGAACCGTTATTTATGTAATGTAGGGAAGGATATAGGTGAAAGGTTGCAATGTTACCTGCGCCTATATAAGGTACCTATATGGAATATAACACTACATCCTTTTTTGCAAATTTGTGGTCTGTCGCAACAGCATTGCGTACAATATGACCTCGCATGTGCTTTGGACCAGCCCCTTGTTCATGATTGGCTGGCATTCTTGTCTGTTTCACTCTCCTGCTTTTGTTTGAATGCTTTAAACTCCGAATCTTTTGCTTGTCTCGCCCCTTTCTTTACCCCCCTTTTAGATTGGATGAGTTGTGTCCTACAGCTGACGTTATGGAACTATTTTTCTTCTTTTCTCTGTCATTTCCCATTTAGCACTTCATAGGAACGTGCATCGTGCCCTTCTGCACAAAGAGTGTGCTTGCACTCTTTGCACCCTCGACTGGCTTCATCCCATCTCTCTCCTCTGACCCTCCCGCTGACACCAGGAAATGCTGCAACTTGGTATCTCTCTCTGTCTCTCTCTCTCTCTCTCCCCCTCTCTCTCTCTCTCTCCCCCCCCCCCCCCCCCAACCACCACTCCCTAACCTTGGCTTTTGGTCCCCGCCTTACCTCTCTCCTGCCACCCATCTCACTCTCCATGCGAGCTGTCGCTGTTGGCTTTGTCATTGTTGGGTGCTTTTAAAATTGCTCCAGCATTAGCGAAGTCAGTAGCATAAAATTGTTTTTGCTGTACTTTAGAGAAGCCTAGAATGTTGTGCGGTGCAGCATCGTGTGATGCAATGTGTCAGCCATCTTTAAATCTATACAAAGGGTATTTTCTATACTTTCAAGGTGGCTCCATTTTGAGTTGCGCAACATGGTGGCTATCTTGAAAGTTTAAGAAATAAAATTTCAAGATGTTTGCCAATGCCCGTGCCCTTGTAAAAACACCCCATGTGCAAAATCAGTAGCAACGACCAACAAGCATTCACAAAGAGATGATGATGATGAGGAGGAGGAGCCATTACACGTTTCCTATGCTTCAAAGCTGCAGTTTGCCTACTTGCTGCGTAAGTGGGAAATGAGTTTAACTTGCAGTTTTGGTTGTGATGTTATAAAAGTTCAAATATTGAATTGTTATGCGTTAATGTAATTGATTTTTCAATGGACATAAAAAATAAAACTTAAGAAAAAGGTGACAGCAAAGCTCAAATAGCCATATCATCCTTATAAGATATTTGCATGTTCGTAGTATGTGTCTGTAGTTACACATGCTTTGCATACTTCTGCCATCTACTGTTGGGGCTAGATATTACAAGTTGTTTTTCTTAGACTCTTCTAGACAGGTGACTCCTTCCCTAGTCCACAATGCACATGGGCCTCGGTTCCACACTTAGATTGTATTTTTTTTGTTTCCCCCCCCCCCCTCTCCCCCCACCTTCATCGGGGTGGGATGTGAAAAGCAACAGCTTTGATAACATTGCAGTTGTGCACAGCAACTTCGGGCCCTGCTTCTGTTTGTCAAGTGTGAATGAAAATTACAATTACCTACATCGCTTTTGCCCTGTTTGGCAACTACTGAGGAGTCTGCCTTGGAGAATATCGGCAGAGGGAGCGGGCTCCCTTTGATTCTGCCCACACCATAATGCCAGCATGAGGCCTACAACATCTGTCTTTCTCCACAATGCCAGTAGTCAAAATGTAGCTTCTGCTAAGCATCCAGGTACAAGAAAACGCCTGGGTATTGGAGAGAGAGGCCCTGGGTACACTAGAGGGTGCAGTGTCAATCCCTGGATGCCACCCCAGGCATCTTCGGGGAGCACCTGGGGCATGGGAAAAGAATACACCATCACAAAAGACTAAAAAAAAGTTCATTTCCCTTTTGTGCATCTTGAATCAAAGATTGGACACTCTGAAAACCAAATTGACAACTGCTGGCAAGAAAAATACTGGTAACAAACATATATCTTTGTTAAGTCCTTACAAACACGATATAATGCACAAACAATATACGTGTTTTCTCTTTTATTTTTATGAAAACCTGGCGGTAATTCACATACATTTAATATCACAAGCAAGTTTTTTTTAATGATATTATGATAAATAACCTTGTCCTGAAGAAGGTGGAAAAATTATTCTATTGTCCACCGAAACACCATGTCGCCAGTTTTATATTTAAAAATAGAATGGTATTTTTATGTTGTAATTTTGTATATTATACAATGATGACTTTTATGAATTGATAATGTATTAGGAGAGGAGGGGTGAATTCCTATTCCCCTTTTTTTGCTTGTGATTTTAAATGTATGCGAATTACCCCCAAAGGTTTTCATGAAAATAAAAGAGAATACACATATATATTTTTGTGCATTATATTGTGTTTGTAAGGGCTTAACAAAGATATATGTTTGTGACTTGTATTTTTCTATGCCAGCAGTTGGTTTTCAAACTAAGTGCCCAATCTTTGATTCAAGATACACAAAAGGGAAATTAACTTTAGTTTAGTTTTAAACTACCCTGTCCCATTTGGCAGATAGGGGTGTCTCTCCTTTTTGGGGAGTTTCCATCACAAAAGACCACATGGTGGTAAAGGGCACTGCTCCAGAGGGAGGTGGGCATCCAGCCCTGAACCAGTCAAAAAGAAACCTGTAAAACTACTGCTGTACTCAGATTTTAATCGGAGCTGAGAAGAAGGTTTGGAGCCGAGACAACTGTCATGTACGCCTCTAGCCCCAACACATGCAAATGGCCACAAACCTTCGGTTTCGAAGCCAAAAAGCCCAAAGGCCAGATCGAAGCTGAGATAGAAAATGAGAGTAATTTCAACCCCCAGCTAAGAGACCTGTGAGCCCCCCCCCCTTCTAAAAAGGAGCTCAACACCTGCCTCTTTATTCACCTGTTCCATTAGTGATAATGGGGTAACCCTCTGTCCCTCAGAACCTGGGTATGTACGATATAAGAACAATGGTTCTGTCGTGGAATCACAATTGCTTTGCTTACTGTATATACTGCAATCTGAACTTACAATTGTCAAAAACAATTTCAATACAGAATTGATCACAACCATAGGGGAGAAAAGGAAACACACCAAAGGAACAATTTTTCAACGTGAAGTTATTTACTAAATGATTGACACAAACCACAGGACAGGAGGTGATCCATGGAAAGACTACAATATGGATCCCCCTGAGGATCATGGCATAGACCCCTACCCAGCAAAACCACCTACCCCAGAACATACAGTAGCATACCGTGGTGTCATTCTAAGAGCGGCTCAACACCACAACGTCACAATGCACGTTGTGGACAAGGTAGACAATTTCCTCATAGGAACCTTCTCAAAAGCTGAGTGCAGAATTCAGTTTTTACCCATGTTGAAGGAAATGATAGAGTAGCCCCTGACAAATTTAAAGACCCAGTGAGGGGCAGGTTGGTTACGCCTCAAATAGACCCTCCAGAAGGCCCTATTTGCATCATGGCTCAGATTCCACTAGACTCTCAGGGAGCACATACAACCAGAACAAGCATTTACAATGCAATTGGTCTCGCCTTTGGGACCTTATATGTATTTAGCTATGCAGCACATTAGCCTGGGTGCTGAAACCTCTACTGTTCTTTAACATGGAGGGAAAGTAAACACCAAACTGCGTGACACGCCAGGTATGGGAACACTTGGAGAGAAATATTGCCTTTCAGCTGGAAATAGTATAGTCCAAAGCTCTGTTTTTAATATAAAATCAGGGCCTTCAGTGGTCATATCACTGAAAATACAAGATTTAAAAAAAATATTATTGTCTACGGGTGCTCATGGAAGACAATTTCTATGGACTGGAATCTAGAGAATGCTTAAGTGATTCTGATATTTTACTGACCTCTGCTGGTCGTTTTCTATCAAGAAAGTTAAATTGAGGCAGTTGAACAGAAAAAAAGTCCCTACGCGGAAGCAGACAAGTCCTAGGGCTGATCTCCAGAGCCCACAAAGTACATACACATATAAGTATATACTAAAGTATATACATGAGGTCTCGAATGCCCGACCTAAAAAGGACCTCCACACAAACCACCGGGATGACCGACCCTCGGTTGAAGAAATTGAACGCATTGATTCCGCAGGTAAACGAATTGCAGTAAGCGCTACAATGCACTTGCACATCGCCAACTCAGGAGCGTTTCCATCACGATATGACAGATCCGAATGATAATGGAGGCATTAATGCAACATCTTCCAGAGGCACTCTAAAAGCGCTGCGAGGAACGTGTGGCTGAAAGAACAACAATTTCCAATGCCAATATCTGCTGTTCATTATGTGCCACAGACATAGTCTCACGGGTTGCACATTCGAGCATGCTGCTCTGTAGGAATGCTTAGCTCCGTGTATCAGGTTTCATAGCAGAAGTGTAACAGCACCTTCTCAACAGTCCCTTGGATGTGGGGCATCTTTATGGTCCCATGGTGAACAAAATGTTAGAGAAAATTACACAAAGGACACAAAGATTGTCAAATCCATCAGCGCATTACAAACAACCCCCTCAAGGGGTACTTTTCCTAGGTCATTCTCAAGATGCTCTCCAAAGAAAGGCAATGGTACTGGCTCTCTGACACAAACCTATCAATTGCAACAACCACAGGCCTTTGACAATTTCTGTAACACCAAGTGATACTCAAGGGGAGGCTATAGGGGAAACAATGATTTAGGCAGGGGTAAAAGTGAGTCCCCAAAGAGATCCCCCCGCCCCACAAACAGACTGGCCCAGAATCACCCCCCTTCTCCCCCCTGTTCTGATCACGACAACAGTAGGAGGGTGGATACAAGATTTCCATCCATGCTGGATGGAAATCACTTCAGACCAATTGGTACTTGCAGTGGTTCAGAAGGGCTATTGCCTAGAACTCCACACCATCCCACTCATATCATCAAGGTAATGGATATTCTGTCAACATCCTCTCACCCTTCTCTAATAGGCCGTTTTTAGTTCAAAAAAGGGTCATACAGCCAGTATTCATACACCAATGGGGAAAAGGATTATACTCCATGTGCTTCCTTATTCCCAAAAAGGACTGGACATTGTGGCCCATACTAGGCCTCAGGCCTCTCAAACAGTTCATCCTGTCGGAGCATTTTCAGATGACCACCCTACAAGGAGACTTCATGATGATGTTAGACCTCAAGTAAGCTAACTTTCACATCCTTATTCATCCAGTGCATCACCGGTATCTCTGGTTTGTGGTAATTGGTTAACCGTACCAGTTCACATGACTTACCTTATGATTCACAACAGCCCCAAGAGTCTTTACCAAATGTCTCGCTGTTGTGGCCGCTCACCTCAGGAGGGGGGGGGCATCCACGTATTCCTTTAGCAAGTGGCTGAACAAGAGCGGCAGTAGACAAAAATGCCTAGCACACACTCAAACAGCACAAAATCACCTACATCACACAGGATTTACAGTCAATATAAAGAAGTCCTATCTACAACCTCAACAAGTCTACCCTTCTTAGGAGCAGTCCTAAATGCTGTCACTGGGAGAATGGGCTATCCCAACAGAGGGTGTTGGCATTTCAACAACTGCTGCCTCTTTTTCAGTCTACTCGCCCAATGCCAGTGAGAACTGTAATGAAAATGCTTGGGATGATGGCATAATGCATAGCAATTGTTCCACAGGCCAGATTCATATATGCTCTCTCCAACAATGCCTTGTCATTCAGTGGTCACAAGCAGAGGGCCCTCTCGAAGTTCTGGTGTTGATAAAGGCCACTACTCTGAGCTTTCTTCATTGGTGGAACACCAACAATCTATTAGTGGATAGGCCTTTCTTGGACCCTCTTCTGCAGGTGACCACCGAAGTATCAGTAATAGAATGGGGCGCACATCCTGGCAACATTGGCTGTACAACGTGCATAGAATTCTTTTCAGCAGAATAAGCACATCAACTACCTTGAACTCCTAGTCATTTAGTTGGCACTCAAAGCATTCTATCCACTGGTACAGAACAAGGTACGTCTTATTAAGATCGAGAATACGACTGCGTTGTACAACAAACAAAAGCAGTAGGGCACACATTCACTTCTGCTGTCCACTTTGGCACAGCAGATTTAGAGCTGGGCTGTTCATCACAAAAGATACCTCCATTTTCCCATGAGTGACCAATGACATAAGTGAGTGTGTCACTGACGAGCAATTTCTGGCCGCTGTCCCCAGAATCAAGAGGGCCAGAACCGGTGGTCGGCTTTTCTCATACAATACTGCCAAACTTTGGAATTTCCTCCCTCTTCAGCTACGTAAGGAACCTAATCATATTGCCTTCCGTAAACTGTTGAAAACATGGCTCTTTTCCCAGTGATTCTTGACGCTTCAGTTTCACCGCTTAGCGCTGGGATGCCTTCGGGTAGCTATGCGCTCTATAAGTGCTATTTCATTCATTCATTCACTGACCTGAAGAAAGAAAAACTAGAGGTGTGTGCATCACCGTGTGACACACCGTGGATGCCCTGGTTGGAGCAAAATACAGAAGGGAAAATCAGACCAAACTTTGCATGGACATGCGCATCGTCGTAAGGCAGGAATGTGGTTGGCAACCACCAAAGGAACCAGCTGATACACGACACGCATAGACGTGTGTATCGTCGTTAAGCAGGAACGTGGTTGGCAAAACTGTGGTTGGCAACACTCTATTTATTGTAATGGCCAGAGGAGAAGAAATGGCCGCCGCACATACGATATAAAGGAGAGTATTTCCCCATGCAGACACTCGCCAGCTTTCCAGGAGTCGTCACAAAGAGCAGGAACACTCAACCAATCAGAAGAAAGGAGTGCTGAGCAGACGAGGCAGGGCATCAAAGTCGTCGCAAGAGAACTCTAGCTCTTGTGCAGTGCGAGAGGCTCAGGAGCAGCTAGTAGAATACTGGCGAATGGCGCAGGGAGCGAGGACAGCCAGTGAGCGGAGGTAAGCTCGTGCTCGGTGCCGCTGAAGTGGTCGCGCGCTGATGTCGGTAAAGACCTGTGAGCTCGCGCTGTCAGCCCACACACCCTGAATAAATCTAAGCTCAGGGGTGAAGGGCCCAAAAAGACACACTGGATCCTTCTTTTCACAGCGAATTGGCTCAGGAAATATAGCAGTGTAGCGAGACACACAGAAGAAGGTGTTCACTCCACAGTAAAAATTGCCTAGTCCACGCTGGGGTCAAAACACGTTGGTAGGGAGATCAGGAGGAGAACAGCCAGGGCGAGAATCAAAGGGAGGTGCAGAGCTCCGCACAGAAGAGAGTGGCTTTTTGGCACTAACCTTTTGATGATCAGAAGCTCAGGGTTGAAAGAGGGTCTTCAGTATGGTGGTTTGTTCGGATCTTCCATCCTGCCGACTACGCCAGTGTAGTAATCGCGGCAAGGAATAGGCAGGAGTCAGAATAAGTAGAAGTGCAGATTGAAGTTTATTCTCTGAAGAAAATCCCATCCACAGCCCAGCCTCCTCCTGTACCAACCGTCCCTGTTTTCATACTAATACATTCCAAGCCCCTTTGATGACATACAGAGATTCTGGATGGCCACATTACATTACAATAGAGCTGGGCAATAGGGAAGCTCCAGATACCACAGTCCTCCCTTGTCGGCACGAGTTACACAATCCTCAAAAACGATGACAGTAGGTTACAACAGGGCGACCTCGATAGTGAGAGCTAAACAGTCAGAGGTGGGCTTCTGATAGGGTCATTATTGGATGTCTTTGTCTAATGGGGACGGCCCCAATGCTGAGACGTAAACAATCAGGGGAGGGCTTCTGATAGGCTAACGTTGGATGGCTATGGGACGGCCCTGGTGCTGAGACATAAACAGTCAGAGGGCTTCTGACAAGCTAACCACTGGAAGACTTCCTCTAAGGAGACCTAAATGGTTTCTTTTTATAAGGAAGTCTTAGGTTCATTAGGTGAGGCATGTTCAATGATGCATGTGTTATGAGCTTCACATGCCATCTGGAGGGCTCCTCTCAGGTAAGGGTCATGGTCCAGGGAGTGTAAGCATGATGGAACTGGAGATGTAAAGGCATAAACAATGTGACTGTGGCAATGAAGTGTTGATTCACACATCTAGTACAGACTGATGATATAATTGTACCTGAGATGATCTATGTGATAAACTTGAATCCATAACAAGTAAACCATTGCCACCATTCGTTTCAATTCATGTCACTGATTTGTTTTTGGGTAAGGGCTCAAATTCCTACATTCTTCTGCAGGTCACACGACGCCATCCCCCACGGAAAATTCCTAGTAATAGCTTACCTGGCAATGGGGTTGTGTTGATGAATTTCTTGGTTAAAAATGTAGCTGATTTGGGTGACCTAGGTAGGGACAGAGCCTTGGCACGTGCAAGGCCCCGCGGAGGCGAGGACTGTCTGCTAGTATGTGTCTGGGTTCATGAGATCAGGAGAGGGTTATTTCAGCATCAGCGAAGGCTTGGCATTGGGTTCAGGGCACCTTCAGGGCATGAGCTGTTAGATGTGACTTGGCATTGCTGAAGGGTGACATCCCTGAACTGACATTGATCCCCCTGGACTGCTGTAAAGGGGTGTATGTTGGAATGCTGCGTTCCTTTACTGTATTGCACTTTCTGTCGAAGAACAAATTAATTTCTTGCACCCACAAATGGCCGTCGGGGTCCATGGCTGCCGCTGAGAATGGCAGCACCCACAGACAGAAGTGAAGGATGCTTCTTGCTGTTCTGTTCTAGTCTGCACTGGCATCCAGCTGGCCCATTCATGGGAGCTATTTTGAGTTGTTAGTGCCATGCCACCATGGACATGCCTGAGATGCCACCCACCCTCCTCTCAGCTTATCAAAATGGCGGTGGTGACGTGTAACCTGATTCCCTGCAGTCGGACTTCAAAGCATGCTGTTCATTCATGTCTCCGTCCAGTCTATCAATGGACTGTTTCTGACCGTCTTTATTAATATCCGGAGGCGCTGTGCCCGGGGAAAGGCAGTCGGTAACACATAGCATGCGGGATGTCTTGTTCTATTTTTGTGCCTTAAGAGCAGAGCTCTCCAGATTTGTACACAACTCAACACCCAAGGCACCAGGAAGCACGTCGTTAAAGTCAATGTTTCTGTTTCATTTTTTTCCCCAAGTTCTTTTTTTTTTTACCTCATTGTCACATTTTTAGGTTTGTCCAAGAGCCAGCTTTAGCTGTGGGTCTACCGCATGCATTCAAAATAATGTAGATAAAAAAAATACATATTAGTATGTACGTGAGTTATGTGTTGACCCTCTTCATCATTTGGTCTGTTCAGCTGTCATTCACATTCTGTTACTCCCCACCACAGCATACAGTATGGAGCAATTGGTCGCCTACCTCAGCTACTAGGGTTCTTGCACATCCATATAAAATGAAGTGTGCTTCAGTGCCAGGGTTGGTGGGCAAATTCTTTACTTTGACAATGGTTTTTTCTTTCCATCCTTTATGCTTAAGTTTTTTTGTTTTTTTTGCGTCTTTAAACTATGTCATCAATTTACAGTTATTCGAAGCCAATAGTATGCTTTATTTTAATCAATAAGAATCATATTTTCCTGATATGTGCCTTAAAACTAAAAAGGCTTTCTATACCACACTGTAACCATTGAGGTAACTTGTTAAATCCAGGTTCTACTGGCCTTGTCAGTGCTCATTTTAAAAAAAAACATTGGGGCATATTTACTTAGAATTCACGCAACACAGGACAGCAAGCAAAGCTGCTGCGTTGCGTGAGAGGGAGACAGCAGTGCACCATATCTAATACGATGTGTTGCATTTCTGCTATATCCTGGTGCACGGAGTGCTGCCTAGCGCCACCATAGTGCAAGGATGTCTGCGTTACAGGTAGGATTGTTTTTGTGCAGGAAGGGATAAGCTTACTTGGCACCCACGCCAGTCCACAGGATGTGCTTTTGTTGGATGCCAAGCAGAGTTGACCTCCTATGCCAATGTACAGAAATATTGGAAAGGTTCTGTGTCCCAACACCCTGTCCTGAGTGTATGCCATGGCATCCCATGCCATCGTCTATCTTCTGGAACTGTACTTCAAAGTGAGTAGTTAGAGTTCTCCTAAGACGTGAACAACATCCCCTCCAGTTGTGTGGTAGAATACACTTGCTTTCATCGCTGCAGTCTCTTGACTCAATAATAGGCCACGCCCAGAGCATGAGACAAATGGAGGGCCATTCAAGCGTGTTGACCACCAGCAATGTGATACGGTTACATTTGATCACACTTGTTTTTTTCTCTTTCAGATACATATTTGTGGCCTGACTCCTACATCATGGTGGCTCCGGAGGGGCCTTCCATAGTGTTTACACCAACATCAGGCCAGAGGGACGGAGAATTGTTGGTAGCATTTCAAGATGACCTGGCCTCTTTATTTTGAGGGGGGGATACCTCGAAGCTTTGAGCTGATAAACTAAAGGGGAGTTGCATATTAAGACGTCCGATAGCTCGCTGCTATTACTTTTCATTGGGAGCTACCGTGTGGATTATCACACATCTTTTCTTTACAGCTCCTGAAATACCAGTGCTACAGCTATTACTCATAGGCATTTTGCTCACAGGCGCTTGGTCTTACCTCCTTTAGCGCACTCACCGGAGATCTTTACTGTGCTCTAGAACTCAACAGCCAACACCAAAGCTGCACTGGGAGATTAGGGAGGATATTGGTAAAACGAAACACAGGCTTGTTTAAGAGTGCTGGAGTTCTTGCACCGATTAGGTTTCCTTACTCTTATCCCTTAGTGTCTTCTGTTACCAATGATTGGAACAGACTACCAAGGAAAGTGAACTTCTAAGGTTAGAAAGAGACGGCCTTCAAACAGACAGATAATAAATCTTCTGTCCAAAGTTTCTAAAGATGTAGGGGGCATATTTACAAAGAATTGGAGTAGGGCTACGCCAATTCGAAAGGACAGGAATGCACCGTGGGGCATATTTACAAGCCAAGTGCGCCACTGGAACATCACTTTTTGTGACGTTCCGGTGGCGCACAGGGCTTAGCCAAATCTACAGGGCCACGTAAAGCCACCCTGTGTGGCTTTTCATGTTCTTGTAGAGATATAGGGGCTTATTTATGAGCCCGTACATCACTTTTGCGCCGCCGGTGCGTCACTATTTGTGACGCACCAGCGATGTAAAAAATGCGCCATGTTGCGTCATATTTACAAAGTGACGCATCTAGGTAGATGCGTCACTTTGTAAACCCCTGCGCCACATTATACCTGCGCCAGGCATAATGTATGCAGGGTGGGCGTTCTGACGCAAGTAAGCCTCGTAGAAGTGACGCAGTGAAATCTATGAGATTTCACAGCGCCACTTCTAGGACGCAAATGCGTCAAAATCTTACGCCTGCCTCACAGCAGGCGTAAGACTGACGCAGGCACATTTGAAATGGGACTTGCCCATGTGAAATTACCTATTGCTGGAGTTGCGTCACTTTTGTGACACAGTGCAGCAATGCGTCATTTTTGCGCCTACAAATACGTCAGAAATATTGACGTATCTGTAACTCCTTGCAACATGATGCGTCATTCTGTAAATATGACGCATCCAACATGTCGCAAGGAGGGCGCAATGAAAAGTGACGCATCGCTGTTTTCACGCAGCGATGCGTCACTTTTCATAAATGAGGCCCTTAGTAAGGCAAGGCTCCCGGTCCTTACTCTGCGTGGTCGAGGCGTTCAATGGGTGCTCCCGCTCAACACCCATGGAATTTGAAACTGCCCCAGATTTACAACATCTCGTAAACCTGGGGCAGCGCCAAAACCTTGCTCCTCCCTAGAGCAGGCATAGCGAGGAGAAATGTCTGCAGCACACAGAGAATGAGGAAAACACCTCTAGTGATTGTTTTTGTGCAGGAAGATGCCCTTTCCTGCACAAATACAATTGTGCCAACAACACAGACACCCTTGCACCATGATGTAAGGGTGCCTGCGTTGGCGCATGGCTGCTAATTGTGCGCCGGTGCTGTCTACGCAGCAAAATGACTTACAGCACTGCCATACTCCAATTCTTTGTAACGAAGCCCCTGTATTTACAAGATACAGTGCATTCCTATCCTTTCAGCCGGCGCACAATTAGAAGCTGTGCGCCAACGCAGGCCCCCTTGCACCATGGTGCAAGGGTGTCTGTGTTGTTGGCACGATTGTTTTTGTGCAAGAAGGAGCACCTTCCTGCACAAAAACAATCACGAGAGGCATTTTCCTCATTCTATGTGTGCTGCAGAATGCAGCACATGTGGAAAGAGGAAAAAACGAGGAGAAATGTAAACATTTCTCCTCAGTACACCTTGGAGGTGCAAGGTTTTGGCGCTGCCCCACTTTTACGAGATGTTGTAAATCTGGGACAGAGTCAAAATCCATCGGTGTTGCGTGGGAACACCCACAGCAACACCCATGGAACGCCTCTTTCATGCAGAGTAAGGCAAGACAGTGACTTGAGCTGCCTTGCCTTACTCCATATCTACAAGGCCATGAAAAGCCATGCAGGGTGGCTTTAGGTGGCCTTGTAGATATCACTAAGCTCTGTGCGCCACCAGAACGTCACAAAAAGTGACGTTCCGGCGGCGCACAGGGCTTGTAAACATGCCCCTAAATATGTACAAATTTGTTATAGACCCTGCAACATGAAAGAACTTTTGTCCATTGTATATTTCACTTTGTAAAAAATGGTCTATACAGGTCCAAGCTGACTTGGACACAGACTTATTTTTTTACAAAATACAGCACAAAAACCAAAGGGTGAGTAAGAGCAACGCAGAGCCATATTTATTAAAAACACTTGTTCACAAACAGGCTGCCTAGTGCCACCCATAATCTTTGCACCGTGGTACAGAGATGTGTGGGCTGTCTAGTTAAATTAAAAACTTGGTTATTTGAGAATATATAACGGCTGTTAACCCCACTGTCAGTCTCCACGGAGTTTCTCGCTAGCGTCATGAGACCTCGTGGTGATATGTGCGCTTAACAAGTTTCTCTGACTTGACTAGTCTAGGATTTGTACTGAAAGCTTACCCCTCCAGTACAATCGTCTGTGCCTTGACAAATTCTTAATGAAGCCACACATTGTACGTGTGCTGTACAGTGTAGCACACATGCAGTGTGGGGAATGTTTGGAGAAATGAAAACAGTTGACCCTGTTAGCTCCTGCTTCATGGTCTGAGGAAGATTTTTAGGATACTTACCGTTGGAGTTTTGTAAGTGCATGAGGACAGGGAGAGGATGTAGCCTTACGGCTAGAGGGGTAGACCTCGAAGCTGGGGAACCGCAAGCCACCACTAGGGAACAGAGGAAATAAACCAGTCACACATCTGGGCAAAAGTTACCATCCAGTAAACCACGTGGGTACGGAAACATTGATTATTTTGCTTGCTGTAAGGAATACTTCAGAGTAAAGTCCAGCAACTAAAGGCATGGGATGGCCATGAACACCCCTTTTTAGGACCAGCTCCAACATAGGGTGATCAGGCAAGGGGTTTAAGGGAAAGCCACTGAACAGGGGAAGGCAACAAAGATTGTGGTTGCTTCTCTGACACACAGAGTTGGGACTACCTTGTAGCTAAAATGTTTTCTGAGAGCATACTAAGTACTATGGTGCAAGGGAGCCTGTGTTGTAGGCAGGATTGTTTTAGTGCAGGAAGGGACACCTTCCTGCAGAAAAATAATCCTGAGAGCTTTGTCCTCTTTCTATGTGTGCTGTAGAATGCAGCACACTGAGAAAGAGGAAGTAACGAGGAGAAATAAGGATATTTCTCCTGGTTACACCTCTCCTGGGGAGGCTATCTTTTTGGCGCATTCCCAGGTTTACTAGGTTTGGTAAATCTGGGAATGCATCAAAAACCCTGGGAGTTGCGTTGGAACACCCACCACAACACACATGGAACACCTCCCTTGTGCAGAGTAATGCAATGCAGCGATTTGCGCTGCATTGCTCCATTCTTTTAAAGCCATCAAAGCCACGCAAAGTAGCTTTGCTGGGTTTCAAAAGTATGACTTAGAGGTTTGCGTCGCGCATATACCACGTTGCGTGGTCAAGCATGACGCAAAGCTCTCCGAAATATGCCCCATAGTGTTCAGACCATGAGGAGCATGCAGCTGATGCTGGGTAAAGAAGTGACACTTGCAGGAGAGGAGGTCTGCACACTGCTTGAGTCTCATCAGCAAATGCTATCAATGTTCAAGCAGAACGTTTGAGTACTCGTGCCCTCACTCTCACTATCCAGGGATGTACCGCTTATAGTAGTCATTACTCTCCTAACTTCTTATCCCTATGTCATGTCTGCAACATACTGTTGACACATGGACTCATGCTTCTTCTGCAACACTTCTAGACTGTTTATGTGGTACTTGAACACTTGTCCATCACCTGTGTGGTTCCTTTCTTAAAGCACCTGTGTAGTTCCTTTCCTAAAGCACCAGTGTAGTTCCTTTCCTAAAGCACTCGTGTAGTTCCTTTCCTAAAGCACCAGTATAGTTCCTTTCCTAAAGCACCTGTGTAATTCCTTTCCTAAAGCACCTGTGTAGTTCCTTTCCTAAAGCACCATTGTAGTTCCTTTTCTAAAGAACCAGTGTAGTTCCTTTCCTAAGGCACCCTTGTAGTTCCTTTCCTAAAGCACCTGTGTAGTTCCTTTCCTAAAGCACCATTTTAGTTCCTTTCCAAAAGCACCCATGTAGCTCCATTCCTTAAGTCACCCATGTGGTTCCTTTCCTAAAGCACCAGTGTAGTTCCTTTCCTAAAGCACCAGTTGTGGTTTCTGTCCTTTCCTAAAGCACCCTTGTAGTTCCTTTCCTAAAGGACCCGTCTAGTTCCTTTCCTAAAGCACCTGTGTAGTTCCTTTCATAAAGCTCCAGTGTAGTTCCTTTCCTAAAGCACCCGTCTAGTTCCTCTCCTAAAGCACCCGTTTAGTTCCTTTCCTAAAGCACCAGTGTAGTTCCTTTCCTAAAGCACCCATGTAGTTCCTTTCCTAAAGCACCAGTGTAGTTCCTTTCCTAAAGCACCTGTTGTGGTTCCTTTCCTTTCCTAAAGCACCCATGTAGTTCCTTTCCTAAAGCACCCATCTAGTTCCTTTCCTAAAGCACCAGTGTAGTTTCTTTCCTAAAGCACCCTTGTAGTTTCTTTCCTAAAGCATAGGCAGTTCCTTTCCTAAAGCACCCATAGTTCCTTTTCTAAAACACCTGTGTAGTTTCTTTCCTAAAGCACCAGTGTAGTTCCTTTCCTAAAGCACCTGTGTAGTACCTTCCCTAAAGTACCAGTGGAGTCCCAATCCTTTAAGCAGCAGTGTATTTCCTTTCCTAAAGCACCTGTGTAGTTCCTTTACTAAAACACCAGTGAAGTTCCTTTCCTAAAAAACCCATGTAGTTCCTTTCCTAAAAAACCCATGTAGTTCCTTTCCTAAACGACCGGTGTATTTCCTTTCCTAACGCACCCGTGTAGTTCCGTTCCTAAAGCACCCGTGTAGTTTGTTTCCTAAAGCACAAGTGTAGTTCCTTTCCTAAACGACCCATGTATTTCCTTTCCTAAAGCACCCATGTAGTTCCTTCCCTAAAGCACCAGTGTAGTTCCTTTCCTAAATGACCCATGTAGTTCCTTTCCCAAAGCACCTGTGTAGTTCCTTTCCTAAACGACCTGTGTAGTTACTTTCCTAAAGCACCAGTGTAGTTCCATTCCTAATGCACCAGTGTAGTTCCTTTCCTAAAGCACCTGTGTAGTTCCATTCCTAAAGCACCCATGTAGTTCCATTCCTAAGGCACCCATGTAGTTCCTTTCCTGAAGCACCTGTGTAGTTCCTTTCCTGAAGCACCAGTGTAGTTCCCCGTTTTTTTAGTAAACTAAGGGGGAGATTTACAAAAACTCCATTCAACGCAGCGCAGGCCCAAGCAAGGCTGCGGTGCGTTGCGCGACAGGGAGGGAGAAGGAGAGCACCATATCTACAAAGACTGCGCTGATTACAGCTGCCGTGTGCCACACACACACACCTTAGCGCCATAGCGCTAGGGTGTACAAAATATTATGCCTAGACAAAACGCAAAGCTTTTCCCACTTTGTATGGTGCTGCAGCACGCATGCAAAGTCGGAAAAGGAAGGAGAAATGAAAGCATTTCTCCTTCCATACCCCTACTTTAAAAGGGTGCAGTTTTCTCACGCTAATCCCAATCTACTTTATTTACTAAACTGAGTTTAGCGTGAGAAACCTTGGGTGGCTGCATGGGAACGGCCATGCTCCACCCTTGGTACGCCCTCATGGTGTTAAGTAATGTAAAGCAGCGCCATGTGCTGCTCTGCATTACTTTTCCGTTATTTCCAGCGCTAAACAAGTTTAGCGCTGGAAAGTAAATTGGTAAAAAAAACTATTTTGCTCTGATTTGAGTCACTTTTGTGATGCAAACATGGTGCAAAATCTTCGTAAATCTCCTGGCTCAGTTTGAGGATCAGTATCGACAGATTCCAAAGGTCAACTCCATTTTGTCATCTAATCAATCAATCAATCAATCAATCATGTCACTTATAAAGCGCACTACATACCCGCGAGGGTCTCAAGGCGCTGGGGGAAGAGGGGGGTGGTGCTGCTACTGATCGAAGAGCCAGGTCTTGAGGAGTCTTCTGAAGGCCAGTAGGTCTTGGGTCTGTCGGAGGTTGGTGGGGAGGGTGTTCCAGGTCTTGGCGGCGAGGTGGGAGAAGGATCTGCCGCCGGCGGTCGTTTTCCGGATGCGGGGGACTGTGGCGAGGGCGAGGCTGGTCGAGCGGAGCTGGCGGGTGGGGGTGTAGAAGCTGAGTCGTCTGTTGAGGTAGGCTGGTCCGGAGTTGTGGAGTGCTTTGTGTGCGTGGGTGAGGAGCTTGAAGGTTATCCTCTTGTTGACAGGGAGCCAGTGCAGGTCTCTCAGGTGGGGTGTGATGTGGCTGCGTCGGGGGATGTCGAGGATAAGACGTGCAGAGGCGTTCTGGATGCGTTGCAGCCGTCTCAGGAGCTTAGCCGTCGTTCCTGCGTAGAGGGCGTTTCCGTAGTCCAGCCTGCTGGTGACGAGGGCCTGGGTGACTGTTTTTCTTGTTTCGGTGGGGATCCACTTGAAGATCCCTGCGGAGCATTCGGAGGATGTTGAAGCAGGATGAGGAAACGGCGTTGACCTGCTTAGTCATGGAGAGGGTGGGGTCGAGGATGACCCCTAGGTTGCGTACGTGGTCGGTGGGTGGCGGGGCTGTTCCCAGTGATGTTGGCCACCAGGAGTCGTCCCAGGCTGAAGGGTTGGAACCAAGGATGAGGACCTCCGTCTTGTCCGAGTTCAGCTTCAGGCGGCTGGTCCTCATCCATTCGGCGACGGCCTTCATTCCTTCGTGGAGGTGGGCTTTGGCGGTGTGAGGGTCTTTGGTGAGGGAGAGGATCAGCTGGGTGTCGTCGGCGTAGGAGATGATGTTGAGGTTGTGCTGTCGGGCGACGTGGGCGAGGGGTGCCATGTAGATGTTGAACAGCGTTGGGCTGAGGGAGGAGCCTTGGGGTACGCCGCAGATGATCTTGGTGGCCTTGGATCGGAAGGGGCGAGGCGGACGCTTTGTGTTCTGCCGGAAAGGAAGGATGTGGTCCAGTCCAGGGCCTTCTCTTGGATCCCGGCGTCGTGAAGGCGTGTTCGTAGTGTGTGGTGGCAGACCGTGTCGAAGGCGGCTGATAGGTCCAGGAGGATGAGGGCTGCTGTTTCTCCGTTGTCTAGCAGGGTCCTGATGTCATCGGTGGTGGCGATGAGGGCGGTTTCGGTGCTGTGGTTGCTGCGGAAGCCGGACTGGGAAGGGTCCAGGATGTTGTTCTCCTCGAGGTAGCGGGTCAGTTGTTTGTTGACGATTTTCTCGGTGACCTTCGCGGGGAACGGGAGCAGAGAGATGGGTCGGAAGTTCTTGAGGTCCTTGGGGTCTGCCTTGGGTTTCTTGAGTAAGGCGGGGATCTCGGCGTGCTTCCAGCTTTCCGGGAAGGTTGCTGTCTCGAAGGAGATGTTGATTATTTTCCGGAGATGGGGCGCGATGGCTGTACTGGCTTTGTTGAAGATGTGGTGAGGGCACGGGTCTAGCGGTGAACTGGAGTGGATGGTGTTCATGATCTCGCTGGTGTCCTCGTCGTTGATGTTGGTCCAGGAGAGCAGGCGGTTGGTGGTTGTGGGGGAGGTGGTCTCGGTGGTTGCCGGGGTGGTCGTGGTGTTGAAGCTGTCGTGGATGTCGGCGATTTTGCGGTGGAAGAAGGTGGCCAGTGAGTCGCACAGGTCTCGCGACGGCTGGATGTCATTGGTGTTGGAGCTGGGGTTGGAGAGTTCCTTCACGATGTTGAAGAGCTCTTTGCTGTTGTGTGCGTTGTTGTCTAGGCGGTCTTGGAGTGAGGCCCTTTTGGCGGATCTGATGAGGTGATGGTGACTGCGGGTGGCGCTCTTGTGGGCGGCGTAGCTGTCCGCTGTCCGTTCGTGGAGCCAGATCTTCTCCAGTTTTCGGCATGTTCGTTTGGAGGCCTGGAGGTCTTCGGTGAACCAGGTGGCTTTCTTGCTGGTGTGGCTGTTGGGCGGATTCTTGAGCGGGGCGAGGTGTTGGCGCAGTCGTCGATCCACTGTCTGAGGTTGCGGGCGGCGGTGTCGGGGTCGGAGGGTTCGGCGGGTGGGCTCAGGGCGAGGGTTGTGGTTAGCTGGTCTTCCGTGACTCTGCTCCAGCAGCGGCGAGGCATTTGTTCGGTGCGGTGGTGCGTGGTGGGCTTCCTGTAGGTGAAGTGGATGCAGTGGTGGTCAGTCCAGTGGGGTTCGGAGGTGTGGTTGAAGGAGACGTGTGGGCTTGCGGAAAAGATGGAGTCGAGCGTGTGGCCGGCGGCGTGGGTGGGTGTAGTCACGAGCTGTCTGAGTCCGAGGGTGGCGAGGTTGTCGATCAGGGTGGTGGAGTTGGTGTCCTTGTTGTTCTCGAGGTGGAAGTTCAGGTCCCCGAGGAGGATGTAGTCCGTGGAGGCGATGGCGTGTGTGCTGACGAAGTCAGCGATGGAATCGCTGAACTGTGGTCGGGGTCCGGGGGGTCTGTAGATGAGGGTTCCTCTGAGGGTGGTGTTGGGATCGGTGTGGATCTGGAAGTGCATGTGTTCGGCGGTGCTGAGGGTGTCGTCGGTGTTGGTTGAGACTCTGAGGGTGTTCCTGTGGACGATGGCGATGCCTCCTCCGACTCCGTTGGTGCGGTCCCTGCGGGTGATCTTGTATCCGTCCGGGATGGCAATGGCGATGTCGGGGGCTGAAGCGGGATTCAGCCAGGTCTCCGTCAGGAATGCGACGTCTGGGGAGGTTGAGTCGAGAAGGTCCCAGAGTTCGATGGCGTGTTTGCGGGCGGAGCGGGTGTTGAGGAGGATGCATCTGAGGTAGTTGGGTTCTTTCCTGGGCGGTGGTTTGGCGGGGCGGGTGCTGGCGAAGCTGCAGTTCCGGCAGGTGAAGGGCCCTTGGGTGCGCTTCGGGGTGGCCTGGTAGCAGGCGTGATCTTTTCCGGGGTTGAGTGCGTGGAGGGTGCTGGCGTCGTATCGGCGTCTGTTGATGTGGCGGGCGCAGGGGATGCCCGGACCAGGGGGTCTGGCTCTGGGTGCGGTCACGGCGCGGACGGGCGCAGACGGGCTTGCCTTAGGCGCGCCCGCTGCGCACGTTACGTTTGTCATCTGAGGAGGCGACCCTTTCAGATCCAGTTTTAAAAAAGGTTGCAGCAACTCTAAAGAGGGCCTACGCAGCCTCTGATTTTGGAAGAAGGGCCAGTATGTATTCGGCCTTTGCATCACAGGTTCTCATTAAGGACTTTGAAGATTTTTTGATTGCCTTCAGGAAAGGGGGATTGCTGGCTCATTTGGCGGTTTTGGCCCAGTTCCTATCAGATGCCACTTTAAATACCCTGTGGGCTTTTTCCTCCTCTTCGGGTGCTGCTGTGGCAGGGCGCAGGTCCCTGTGGACTAACCATGGCATCTGGAATCGGCACAGAAATCGTTGATTAGGAAATTGCTGTTTGAAGGTCCAAAGTTATTTGGGGACGATTTGAACACTATGGTTCAGAGATCGGCTGAAGAAAAGAAGATATAAAAACCTTTCAATCAGTCCAAAAGAGGAAGTCCTTCATTCACAAACAGAATTTCCTGACTGTGTTGACATCTTCACATCCCTTTCGAGGCCGAGCTCGTGGTCGGGGAGCTGCGTTCTGCAATAAATCCCGCCCCCAGAATCTACAGACCCAGTGAGCAAGTTAAGGAGTTGGGTTTTTCTGGATCAGCGGCTCCCGCTGATATCAGACCAGTGGGTTCTCTCAATCATCAGCCAGGGTTATCGGATTCCCTTTGTAGGACTTCTTCCAGTGAGCCAGTTTTATGCTTCTCCATTGTCAAGAAACCCTCAAAATTGAGAAGCAATGTTGTCAGGGGTGGAGAAACTATTCATCAAGACAGCGAATGTCCAAGTGCCATCTGAAGAAGAGGGACTTGGGTTTACTCCATTCTTTTCTTAGTCTGAAGCCAGATGGTTACTACCAGCCAATCCCAGATTTAAAGAATCTAAACAAATTGGTGAAGGTGGAGCAGTTTCTTATGAACACTTTGCAGTCCATCATTCCTTTTATTCAGAAGGGTAATTTTTTTGGGCAACTTTGAATTTAAAGGACGCATATTTTCACATCCCTATCCATGCAGCAACCCAGAAATTTCTCAAATATGCAGTGAACAATGTTCCTTTCAAATTACAAGTGTTACCATTCGGTCTGTCGACTGCTGCACGAACATTTAGCAAGGTATTGGCTGTGGGTGTTTTACAGCTTTGGGGGTTCTCAGTGTTTCCATACATTGACTATTGTTCAATCTGTGCTTCCTCTCTTCCTAAGGCTCTGACGGTAGTGGAGGCAACGATTGGGCTACTTCAACAATTGGGATTCAGACTGAACTTTGTGAAGTCTCAACTGGCCCCTGTCCAAGGGTTGCAGTTTATTGGGGCGATATTCGCCACACAGATGAGGGCAGTTTTTCTGCCTTCTTCTCAAAGAGAGACACTGCAAAGCAGCTCTGATTTGCTTTGGGGGGACCCATCTCATTGCCATGAGGGCCATTTACATCCAGGTTGAGCTCAATTATCATGCCAACAGTTTGAGCTGCAATCTGACATCCTCAGTCCTTTATCATCTGTCAAGGCCCTTCTTCAGATCTAATTGAAACGCATAAAGGACTTTTGCCCTTCTACTGCTTTGTTTGTCTCTTCTGGCAGTGTTAATAAAGAGAAAAAAGTTGCTACTTCCATGCTCAGTAGATGGGTGTGGCAGGCGATTTGTCAGTCCTATAGGTCCTTGGGTCTGGATCCTCCAGTTCAGGTTCTGTGCCGTTCTACCAGGTCTGTTTCAGCTTCATGGGCGGAGGCTGTAGGGGTTTCTGTACAGAAAAGCTGTAGAGCTGCCACCTGGCAGTCACATCACACTTTTATTAAGCACCATCGTCTAGATGTGTTGCATGCTTCGGTGGATAATTTTGCTGTTGTGAAGGCAGCAATGACACACTTGATTTACTATAGAATTGGTTTTCCTGCTGTTTCTGTGTCAAGCTTGGTTTTTTTGGGGCTTGTGAAGTCTTCATATAGTAATGACTGGGTCGAGGAGGTCCTATCAGGGAGTAATGAACCATTACTTACCGGTAATCTTCATTACCCTGATTAAGGTCCTCGTCGTCCCAATTAGGTCCCCCCCAGTTGGTTGTCTGGTCTTGTTACTAGTAAACATGGAAGGGGTGGGAGAGCCTTTAGTCAGTAGAAATTAAAAAAATACTAGCGTGCCCTTTAGGAGGCTGACTGCCTCATATAGTAATGACTGGGATGAGGAGGACCTTAATCGGGGTAATGAAGATTACCAGTAAATAATGGTTCATTTGTCTGTTTATTTAGGCCTTCTGGGGGCTGTGTGTGCTTTCCCATGTCTTTGTGACTGATTCCAGGCAGTTTTGTTCTGACCATAAAGTCTTTCTTTCACCTCAAACCAGCCCCTCCATTACAATCGGTTCTGCCACCATTTCCAGATTTGTGACGTGTCTAAGGCAGCAACCTCCAGAGTCTCTGGGAATTGTCCCATATCTTCTGTGTCACAGAAATCTCTGTTTTAACATCATGATCTCCCATTTGCAGAGTGCTAGCTTGAGAGCCATTAATCTCTTCCTCTTTAAGTTGCTGTCCTGCTATCTGCGTTCAAACGCCTCTTGTCGAGGACTCCCGTGTATACCTTGCTCACGATCCCAGGTCATGGTCCACTCGGAGAGACACCACAGATTACGGTAGCCATAAGCAGCTGGCAGAAATATGACCTTGGCCTGTTTGCAGTCCCCCTCCCCTGTACTTACCCCTAATACCGATATGGCAGCTGCCGGCCCTACAGGACTCCACCAGACATCACGATGTATCTTGCTGGAAAGAAGCGGGGGTGACTCGCACTGGGGACTTCTACGCATATGGGGTGCTCTGCACCTTCCTTGAGATCTGTGAGGTGTCTCACATACTGCCTGGGTAGTTCTTGACTTACGGGGCTATCTCTCACGTGCTAACCTCAACTTGTGGACAGGAAGAGATGGGGCCTGCTACCTCGCTCCCCCTTTACGCCAGGATGACATATGAGGATACACGTCAAGCCATCAGGGCCCTGTATGTAGCTCTCCTGGGACAGGGACAGAAACCGAATGCTAAGTCAAGGGACTGCTGGACAGTGGACCTCCGCCTCCCATTAACAGACAAACAATGGTCCCAAGCCCTGCGGCAGGTCAAAGATGTCTCACGAAACTCACGTTTTCATTTCACTCAATTCAACTATCTGCACCCCACCTACCTCACACCCCACCGCTTGTCACGCATGTTTCCTACATCCAATTCTGACTGCCCAAGATGTGGGGTCAGGGACGCAGGATTCTTCCATATGGTATGGGACTGCCCGGGGATGCGGTGAGTCTGGGAAGAAGTGGCGGAGATTACCTCTACCCTAGTTGGCACAGCGGTCTTACCATCCAACACCGGACTCCTGCTTACTAGGTATTCGACCCAAAGCCAAGGGAGACAAGTATTCCCACAGATTCATCGACCTGGCGTTCGTGTTGTGTAAACACCAGATCGCAATGGCCTGGAAATCACCAGCTGCACCGGATAAATTAGTCTGGCTCCATACTATATTTTGCTGGGCAAGGGCCGAAGCCGCGGTGCTGTCGGACGCCCAACGGAGGGAGTGGGGGGCGAGCAGGGACTCACAACATGGGACATATACTTGCAAAGGTTGGAGGCAAAGGATGACGCGAGTCCGCCATAGGCGGGATTCGCCTGGGATACTGACCTAGAGCTGACATACACCACACAAAGGGACACACCTGCAGATCACATTGATTGGGCTCAATACATATTACACGCTTGCTCAACGAACAAGTACAAGGATTTAATGCTGCAGTAGTGCCAATTTTTTGACATTACGGCGGCTCTTTTTTATCGCCATGTTTACAAGTTGCCCCAAAATCCAGTTAGCTGCATTTTTTCAGTGTTAACATGATTTTTTCATAGCGGCACTTCTGTTAGCGTGACTTACTGAAAATGAGATGCAAGGTAGGCGTTCCTGCGTAAAAACTCCCGCAAAACACACAACGCAATATTTACATGGATTTCCTTGTACGTCGCTAAAAAAGAAAAACTGCCGCTATGTCCCATTAGAGGCAGTTTTTTAACATCAGAAATTAGCTGGTCTTAAAAATGGTGCAAACACACTTGGGGCCTCATTTAAGAGGTTTTGGTACAGGACAGTGTGGCAAGGAATCTTGCTGCGCTGCCCTTCGACAAAACAAAAGGGCAGGAATGTGCCCTATCAATAAGATTGGGCGCATTCCTGTCTTTTTCCCCTGCATTGGCACACAATGGCTGCCATGCACCAACGAAGGCACCCTTACGCCATGGTGCAAGGGTGCCTGCGTTGTGGAGCTGATTGATGTTGGGCAGGAAAGGACACCTTCCTGCAGAAAATCAATTAATCCACGCAATTTCCTCTTTCTATAGGTGCTGCAGAATGCTGCACACATAGAAAAAGGAAAAAAAGAGGAGAAAGGAAAACATTTATTCTTGATGCACCTCCGAAATGCCACCCTTGGGGTGGTGTTAGATTCCGACGCATTTCCCGGTTTATGGTTTCTCGTAAATCTGGGAATGCTTCAGATTCCATGGGTTTTGGAACGCCCACAGCAACACCCATGGAACACCCCTTTCACGCAGTTTTATGCATGAAAGAGGCACATATTTACAAGGCCATGAAAAGCCATGTAAAGTGGCTTTACATGGCCTTGTAAATATGTTGTGGCCCATTGCGCCACCGGAACTTCAAAAAAGTGACATTCCAGCGGTGCAAAAGTGCTGCTAGGGCCTCTTAAATGAGGACCTTGGATAATAGAAGAACTCCCACAATTCATCCTTGGCAAGGTCAACGACGCCATGGACCTCCTGCCATGCAGCTTGGAGCACCAAGGAGACCAAGACCCCTGTCATGAGTCACTCACCTGAACAACTGCTCCGTTCCCTTTGGGTGACGACTGGACCTGATCTACTCTAAGTGCTGACCTCGGGTAAACCAGAACGTCAGCAACAGGAAGCTGGTGACCGGGAACTGCAGAAAGCCAGAGATTCTCCGGAGCCATCTGGAACCGTGGAAGAAGGAGTCAACCAGTCAACCTTAAATTAGGTCATCTGCATCTGAGGAGTCACATCCGGGGGCCGCCCGGACTTCACACCGGATGGCCACATCGCAGTGGAGCCATTGTCGCTGGGGGAGCGTTTAGGGGAAGTGTTGGGATTCTGTCTCTGAGTGCAATCGTGCATTGGTGCTGCCACATGCAGCGCCTTCCGCCTCTTTTGCATAACCTTCTCCAGATTGGGGGTGGCTTGTAGTTGTGATGAGGGACGCCTGCTCCTCCTACGCCTCCCACTACGAGTGGCTCTGAAAATGACAGCTTGTTGCGCAGACCATTTATTCCCTGTCCGCAGCACCTGCAGACCAGTGACCAGTAGATTCCAGCGAGGTCCAGACCTGTTCAGCAGCATCACAGAATCGTGTGTAACCATCTGAGACCACTCACAGTCTTGCCGGGAAGAGGAGGGAGTATTTGATGCCCAACTCTCGGAGGCATCGCTTAATCACTAGAAACAATCATCTCTGCCTCTGAACCCCCGTGGCGTAGTCAGGGAAGAAAAGTACTGTGACGTTATGCACTTTCACCTCACCCAGCTTGCGGACCTCCCTCAGGACAGCGTCACGAGCCCTGTAGGAGACGGAAGAGAAAGGGTCTAGGACCTGTCCTTGGCGGCGGACGGCTTGCCGGCACTAGGTGGGCCCACTCCACAACAAAGAATGGGGAGAGTGCACCTGCTGGCAGTAGGTCACGCAACTATGCCTCAGTATATGCCACTGCATCAGCTCCTCCTGCTCCCTCAGGCAGACCCCCCATTCGCACGTTGTTCCGCTGGGAGCGGCCCTCCCCATCCTCCGCTCTTCTTTCTAGTGACTTCACATGTGCCAATAGCTGCTGTACCTCCAACGCGGCGGTCCAGGTAATAGGGTCGACTTCAGCCAGTTCTTGCTCAATGTCGTGTACCTTGTCAGTCAGCTTGCGATGATCAGCGCTCTACAGGGTGAAGTCGACTGTGATTTTGTCAATGCGGCCCTCAAGGGAAGTGTGCGTTTGTTCGAGGGAGGTACCCATTTTCCCCACAGCCGCGAGTACATAGTCTAGTTTGGAGTCCAGGGTGTCCGCTGTCACCTGCCCTGGCAGCCAGCGACCCCCAGCCACTCGGTCCACCGACACGGAGGAGCGGCCAGGTGTCGACGCTGCCCTTGGCCCTAACCAACTCACGTGCCCCAGGCACCCGCCGCCTCCAATGGCAGATATCAGCGACTTGAGCCAGTTAGTGGAGTCCCCTACCAGTCTTGTGCAGTGTCCTCGGCGATGTGGGGCCGCCGCAGTGCAGGGATTGCTCAGGGCACGTTGTGCGCCACCCACAGGCGCTAGGCCTGGGCCCGACACAATCCCGGGCTTCCTCCGCTCCCCATCACACCTTCTCCTCACCTGGACATTGACACCGGGACTCAGTCCGCCGCGCTCTCTCAGAATCTGTGACTCAGCCAGCAGGAGCCTCAGCCAGGCCGGATTTCACAAGCCTGGGCACAGCAGTTGCCGCTGAGTCCGCTAGGGAACCTCCCGATGCAGGTGATGCAACAGGGCCCTCTTAGGTGCGAAGCTTCCGCCACACAAGTTCGGCACAGCTCAGGGGCCTTACCCTCCACAGCATCCGGGCAGTGCCACCTCTTCCGGCCTGTGATGCAGAGGGCCTTACCCTCCACAGCGTCCGGGCAGTGCCACCTCCTCCGGCCTGTGATGCAGAGGCACGGCCCACCATTGGCAATCTCCTCCATGCACCCCAGTGTAGTGGGGGCGCATGTTATGCAACGCAGACCTCCCCACGTCGGTGCGCAGGAGTGCCTCTACCGATCACAGCCCCAAGGGGCACCAGGCGATCTTCTTACACAGGTCAGAAATGTGTCTCCATGCGACCTGCCAGACTTCGCCACCAGGTAAGGGTGATCGCCAACGCCTCAATGTATACCGCCGCGGCCCACAGGCTCGGGCCCGATGGGGTCCGCCTCCACTATCAGGCCGCAATAACTCCACAGCACCGGCGCCTCCCACTCCGGGTCTCAGACGCAGGCCCAGCGAGGCCTTCAGGCCCCGGGGACTGTCCGTGCTTCCAGGCATCAGCAGCCATGGTGTCCAAGGATGGTGAAATGAAAAGTGCTGCATCACTGTTTTTCCCCAGCAATGCGCCACTTTTCATAAATGAGGTCCGTATTCTGCATTTCCTCTTCCCTGGGACTCTGGTTGGTCATCCTGGCTGTTGGGGTGTTTGAGGAGGGGGGAGGTTGTTGACCTGTGCTGAACTTGGTCCTGGCTGTGCCATTCTGCATTGTGATGTTTTTATTTTATTTTTTTCCTTAGAGGTGTATTTGTAAGCTCTTTTTGCCTCTAGAAGCTGAAAAGTGACGTTGGGCTGACTACCCTGAATTGTTTTTGCCTCTAATTGGCCGGCCGTTACTTTTTTAACGCTAACGTGTATTTTTCTATCGCCTGGACGCTAGAGTTAGCGACATTTTTCGCATCCGCTAACTAATCCTCAACGCCATGTAGCGACGTCTTGTAAATATGTTGCAAAAATTGCGTTAGGATTTGACGATTGTCAGGCACCGGTAAAAAAAATTGCAGCTAAGCAACGACAAAACTGCTTAGCGGCAATTCTTGTAAATATGCCCCAAGGTTTCTCCTGTCTGAACTGGGATTGTTCAACCTCCGGACTAAGAATCTGTTACAGCTCGAGCAGGCACAGGGATCTGCACCAACACAGCGGTGCTTCGAGGAGAATCCACTTTTACACATAATATTAAAAAATCAGCTCAAAGCAAAATTATGTTTATTGTGATATGAATTGTATGGGAAGCGGATCAAGGGAGCCTACACATGGGCATGTTTGTATCACTGTTGAATATGCTAATAAAAAGATTCAAAATAAAAAGTTGCTGTCCTATGAGAAATCCGCTGTTCTAAATATCCTGGGACAGATTTACAACTTCTGGCGCATCCCTGCAAATCAGCAGGGATGCGCCAAGAAAGATGCGTCACGCACAACTACCCGTGCGCCACCATGGATGCGCCGCATTTACAATGCGGCGCGCCCTGGCGCACGGATAGGCAGATGCGTGACGTATCTGCCGGCGTAAGGTTGGCGCAGTGCGAGAGTCGTGTCACGGGCGCAACGCAACTCCAGCACTGTTCCAACCCGGCCTATCTCCAACATGCTGTGTCACGCCTTCGCCTGCTTCAAGCAGGCGCAAGGTATTGACGCAGTGGCGTCGGAAAAGTGACTGAGTGAAATCTTGTCACTTTTCCGAGGCTTTCCTCCGACGGAACGCCCACACTGCGACGGAACGCCCACATGAAACCTGACGCAGGTTTCATGTTGCGCAGTGCTTTACGACGTGACGCATCTGCCTAGATGCGTCACGTTGTAAATGAGTCGCAACGTGGCGCATGGTTTACGCCGCCGCTGCGTCACAAAAGTGACGCAACGGCGGCGTAAAAGTGTCGCAAGGGGCTTGTAAATCTGCCCCAGTGTGTGAGTTATAGAGAGTAGGGCCCTTCTTGTTCTTGGGCACTGAGAACACTTGAGGAGCTTTCTGGCAATGTTGGACACAAGCAAGCATTTGCCTGTGGAAGTTTGATCTGCTGGCCACTCCGGAGCAGACCCTGTGTGCCCTGTGAGTCCTCAGAGGCAGGCTGAGAGAGGGGTGGGTTATTAAAAATGACAAAAATGTGCACAGATCAAATTCCAAGTGTTCCTGTACTCCAGAGACTTGCACATATTTCTGTCTGCTCGAGTCCTCCAAATCACTCCCTTTACACACAGCGCCTTGACCCCTGTTCACCCTTTGGAACTGATCCCCATCACTGACAATCTCCTGTCTGTACCCTCCAGGCGAGTCTGCTACGAGGTGAGATCCGATCTCAGAGATTTTACTTCTGCCTGTAAAGGGCGCAGCAGTGCGGTAAGGACGACGGCCTTATTTGGGGATATGAATGAAGACACGTTCACTCTTTGGCTATTGTCGGCCGAAGGTCACATGCAACCAGGGGCCCATTTATTTATACCCTCGGACCGAGCCCGGTCACGATGGGTGTGCGTGGTTACAATGTAGTGTAGCGGCCGGATGGCCCTCTACATCCCTCCTTTCCTTTATGGTTTAAATCTTTTTATTGAAGTAGATGCCAGGCAATGTAGATTAGCAAATAAGCAGTGCAATCAGGTGGGCCACACAGGGCTCCGGTACAGGTGAATGGCATATTAAAATACAGAATAAATTCTCCAACGAAGGAGAGCAAAGAGATAACCCCCCCCACCCTAACCCAGAAGTAGAGAAAAAGGAAAAAGAAAGAAATAGAATGGTGCTTTTCTTCGCTCCCATCGCCCCCCTCAGCATGTCCCGTCTATGTGTATGTGAAAAACTAGCCTGAGTAGCTATTCTGTGAGGGTATTTGACTGCGCCAATTGTAGTAGGCGTAGGTAACTCGGGCACGTTAATTCCCTAAAATCTTGTGCAGGAGAGCTAGGAAAGGTTGCCATAATTCGCTAAAGCCTGAGTCTTTGCCAGCCATAGTGAGCGAGATCTTTTCCATGCCTAGTATGTGCCACAGGCGGTGGAACCACCCGGTTTGTGTTGGGATGTGTGTAGATTTCCAATGCATGAGGATGTTTTGCGTAGCGCTGCCCAGCGCAAGCGCTATTTGTTTCCCCCTCATGGATTTCAGAGGATAAGTAATCGGGTTGGGGACCCCCAGAAGTACATACTCCGGAAGCCGAGGCAGTTCTGTGTCTAAAAAGGTGTCAATGTCATCGAGGACTTGACTCCAGTAGGGTGTCAGATGTTCACATTCCCAAAGTAGATGGACAAGTGTACCCACCCTCCCGCACCCTCGCCAGCAATCCGGGCTATATGCGCTGTCAAAGTGGTGCATGCGCTCGGGGGTGTAGTACCAATAATACGCAAGTTTGGTAAAGGTTTCCGTTAGTCCCATGTGAGTCGCAGTGTGTCGTGCTCTATAGCAGATTCCCTCCCATTCCTTGCTGGTGAGATCGCGGCCTAGGTCTCTTTCCCATCTGGCCCGCCCTGCATGGAAGGCATGAGTGAAGCGAGTTAGAAGCATTTTATATAAGTCGGAGATTAACTTCTTGTCGGAGGAGCGGGTGATTAGGCATCTCTCATATGGGGTAAGAAGTCTATTGGCCTGAGATTTATTGTCTGGGTGAGAGGCCCAGTGTCGCAGCTGTAGGTAATGCAGTCATTCAGATTCAGGGAGACCATAATCAATGCGAAGTTGTGCGAAAGGCACAACCCCGTCAGTGTCGTAGAGAGTACCAAGCGCGCGGCAACCTGTGGTTCTCCAATGAGGGAAAGAGGTCTCACCCATTCCGGGCCCAAAGTCAGAGTTACCAAAAAGAGGAGTGAGCGGGGAGGGAAAAGTCGTCAATTCGTGCCGTCTATTCGTTTGATCCCAGACCAGCATAGTAGTGCGGGTCACTTGAGAAGCGTAGAGGTTGGGGGGACGCTGGCTCTTCCGAAGGAAAGGGATCTTCATCAGAGAAGTACCCGCTATCGCGCGATCTTGGAAAAGCCAGTGCTTCTCTGACTCGGCCCGGCTCCACTCCACCAGGTGTCGTAGCTGTGCAGCCTTATAGTAAAGCGTAAGATCAGGGATCCCAAGTCCCCCTTCGTCAGGAGGGAGGAAACTAACCAGCCGCTTCATCCTCGGTTTGCGGCCCTGCCAAATGAACTGAGATAGTTCGGACTGCACCCGCTGGAGCCAACCGGTGGGAGGCTGGGGAGGGAGCGTCTGAAAAAGATAGAGAAGCTTGGGTAGTATCGTCATCTTGACTTCGGCGATGCGACCCAGCCAAGAAATAGGGTAATGTTTCCATCGTCGCAGGTCCGCCCGGATGTGGGACTGTAAAGTGCTATAGTTAACCGTCCTAGTCGTTTGAATTGTTGGGGCCAGCCAAATTCCCAAATAAGGGACTGTGTCGGAGGACCACTGCACGGAGTGACGCTCCTGTAAGTCCGCCAGTAACTGGGGTGGTAGAGAGAGGTTTAGAGCTGTGGACTTTGTGATATTGACTTTAAACCCAGACGCCTTCCCGAAGGAGTCCAGCTCCTCTAGAAAGGTGCCCAGAGCTATGGCAGGGTTCGTCAGGGTGACTAAGACGTCGTCCGCATATAAACTGATGGTATGCGTATCACTGCCAAGGCGGATGCCCGGGATTTGCGGGTGCTCACGTACTCTTTGTGCCAGAGGCTCCATATATAAGGCAAAGAGCAAGGGTGACAAAGGGCACCCTTGTCTAGTGCCTCTGTGGATGGAAAAGGGAGTTGATGTGTAGCCATTCACCCGTACAGCGGCCGCAGGGCCACGATAGCAGTTGAGGATACGGGTCCTCATCCTTTCCCCCTAGGCCAAAACGAGTCAGCACTTGCTCCAAGTAAGGCCAGTGCACGAGGTCGAACGCCTTTTCGGCATCGACGGTTAGGAGCATATAGTCTCCCGGAATACGAGAAGCTTTTTCGATGAGATGGAATACCCGCTTCGTGTTATCACTGGTCTGCCAATGGGGTATAAAGCCAGCCTGGTCAGGGTCAATTAACCCAGGCAAATAGGGAGCCAGTCGGGCCGCAAGGATGCTAGTATACAACTTCAGGTCAAGGTTTAGAAGGGAGATAGGCCTGTATGCCGCGCAATGCTTCTTATTCTTGCCTGGCTTGTGAATAACCACTATAGCCGCTTCGAGCATGGAGGGAGGGATCGCCCCCGAAGAAGCAAAGGCATTAAAGAGGCGAGTGAGAAGAGGGGTAAGCGTGTGGCAAAACTGCTTGTAGAACGCGGCCGTATAGCCGTCTGGACCAGGGGATTTGTCCAGTTTTAAGCGCGAGATGGCCGAAGCAACTTCTTCCGGGCGGATCTCCTTCTCTAGGTGGTCGGTTTGCGCCTGGGACAAGCTGGGGAGAGTAACCTGGTCCAAATACACCTCTATGTCCGACGGCTCTAGACGTTGTGCATCGTATAGTTGTGCATAAAAATCACGGAACGTCTCTGCTATGTCAGAGTCGTCTGTGTGTGTGCGGCCTGTATGGTCTGTGATCTCCTGGACCCCATCACGCAGCCGGGTCTCTCTCAGCTTGTGCGCTAGTAACCGACCGCATTTGTCACCGCCGGTATAAAAGGAATGGCGCAGACGTAACGCCGCGTATTCAGCTTTATCGCAATCTATGGCAGCCAACTGTAGCCTCGCTGTCTTCAATTGACGCCAAATGCGAGGTGCTCCAGTGCGTTGGTGTATCTGCTCTAGCTCCCGTACCTTCTGGGTGAGGTCTTGCCTCTTACGGGTATGTTCCGCGTTACCCGCAGAGGAGAGAGCAATAATCGCCCCTCGAACTACGGCCTTCAAGGCTTCCCATCGAGTGGAGATGGACGTGTCAGCGTTGTCGTTACAGGACAGATATTCATCGAGCGCGCGTTTGATCTGGGCGATGGAGTCCGCGCGGTGCAGAAGGGCATCTCGGAAGCGCCAACGTCGAGTAGGGAGCCGGACGGGAAGCAACCATAATGTCGGCAGAGATCGTCATGTCCCTGACTGTCTTAGTGCCTATGAAATAGTTCAACCTAGCGTAGGTCTTGTGGGCGCAAGAGTAATAGGAATATTCCCTGGATTGTGGGTGGAGGTCCCTCCACAAATCCAGCAAGCCTTGGTCTCTCAATATAGCAAGTCCGGCACGGGAAATGGCACCCACTTGACCAAAATGGTGCGCCGACCTATCTAACTCGTTATTGAAAACTAGGTTGAGGTCCCCCCCCAGGAGCAGCCTGCGTTCCGGAGTAGCGGTGGCCTCAAGCAGTGCCTCGTGGAGAAACCGCTCCTGTCCCTCGTTAGGGGCGTAGATGGATCCCAAAATCAACGTGTGGCCCCCAATCGCGAATTGGTAGGAAAGAAAGCCTGCCCTCCTTTCCTTTAGATAAAGAATAACTGGAAACGTGAAGAGAAAAGAGGATAGGAACATCAGAACAAAAGGACACAATACAACCACAAATTAGGATGCTGCAGTCTTGGCTTGGGTTCACTCGCGACCAGCACTTCAACACGCAAAGTCTCCTAACTTCTGGCTGGGCGCGGGGTTGGGTCAGAGCAGGTACCGTTGGCTCCGAGATGGTCGTTCATCGGTATCAGCTATGGTGTTTTCCGGGGATCTCTCCGTCTCATCACTTGGTGGTGAGTCTCTGGTGCTTTCCCCTTGTGCACTGGTTGCTTCACCTCCGGAGGCCCGCGCCGGACTTGCACTCAGGTTTCCTGCCGGATCCGGTACCCCATTCACCGGTTCGTCGTCGTCTTCTTCTTCAGGAGATGCCCTGCTAGCATGCGGGGCTCCTGGTGCTTCTTTGAACCAGGACACGTTTCGCACCACCGTGTGGTGTCCTCGCCGAGCCGTGACCATTGTCGGGTGACAGTCCACACCTCCGGTTCGAAGGGCGTGCAAAACTTCCAGCCAGGGTGGCGATCTTTGAGGACCACCCGGGATCCTACGCGCACCACCGGAGTACAGGCTCCTCTTCTCACAGTCGCCTTCTCGTTATTGGTTCTTCGCTTTTGTTGGGCGCGCTCGACATCTAAACTTGGCGGTGTCCACTCGGGGTCCTCGGGATGAGGTCTCTTGGGGAGCGCTTCAGCAGAAGCGAGGCCGGGGCACACCCTGTTGTTGAGTGAGGTGTCTGCCGATAGGCGAGCAGGAACTGGTTTAGGCACGTCTCCGGATCTTGGTGCTAATCCACGCCAATTCGAAGGGCTGTGTTGAGGGTCCTCATGAATCGCTCGACCTCGCCATTAACTTGCGGCCAATGAGGTGTAATGCGGTGGTGTCGAATGGCTCGACGTTCCAGGAAGTCATGGAAGTCCTGACCCTGGAACGGGGGTCCGTTGTCGGACTTTACTTCCTCCGGCAGTCCAAACATGGTGAAGATCTTTTCCAGGGCTGGTTGGACGTGTGCGAACGCCGTGGACGGTACAACCTCTACCACTGGGAATTTGGAGAAAGAGTCCAGGACAACCATGGTGTGCCGCCCGTCTGGAAGCTCCCAAAGTCGACACTGATCTTGGCCCATGGCGTGCAGCATGGTTCTTCCGTGATCACGGGCGCGGGGGCGGGGTCTCCCCCGGTGATAGTGCAGGGATGACATTTCCTGACTTCTTCGTCCAACAGGTTGTCCATGCCAGGTAACCACACCTTCGCCCTGAGCCTGGCCTTTGTCTTGACTGTGCCCTGATGACCTTGATGGGCTAGCACGACCATCCGCTGGTGTAGATCCTTGGGCACCACGATCCTCTGCCCTCTTAGGACCAGCCCGGACCCACTGATGCTGAGTTCGTGTCGTACCCTCCATATTTGGCGTCGGGAATTCTGTTCTTACGCAGTGAGTAGAGAGAGACCATCCAGGAATCAATGCCACTGTCCCTTTTCGAGGGCCTCTTTGATTCTTCTCATGGTGTCGTCCGCTTCCGTAGCCCCGCATAGATCCTCTTTGGTTACTGCCAGGGGGCAGGCATTGTCTTCGACCATGCAGACGAAGGCCTCCGTGTTTGCGGTGTCACCCGGGATGGGTTCTCCCTCCTTTGGCGTGGGGTGTCTTGACAGATAGTTGGCCGGGTTGTCTGCCCCTGGTCGGTTTAGCAGCTGGAATGAGTACGACTGGAGTTGTACGGCCCACCTTTCAATCCTTGGGGGTGCCAGGCGCGTAGACCCGCTGAACAGCGGTATGAGGGGCTTGTGGTCCGTTATCACTCGAAAGGGGTGGCCACACAGGTACAGATGAAAATGCTGGCATGCCCATCGTATCGCTAGAGCTTCCCGCTCTATCTGTGCGTATCTTGTTTCTGTCGGGGACAGCGCATGGCTGGCGTAAGCCACGGGGACACAGGTTCCTTTGGTGTCTTCCTGCAGGAGGACTGCCCCGAGCCCCACCGGGCTGGCATCGACTACAAGTTCTGTCTTCCTTTTGGAGTGAAAGTATGCCATCGTTGTTTGGTCGAGGAGCACTTTCTTGATGCTTTGAAACGCCGCCTCCTCTCGGGGTCTCCATTCCCAAGGTGTTCCAGTCTTGGTCAGTTGTCGGAGTGGTTCGGATATGGTAGCGAGGTTCGGAAGGAACCACCCACAGTATGTTGCCATACCTAGGAAGCTTCTTATTTCTGTGGGATTCTGCTGCACTGGGGCGTTCCTGATGGCTTCTGCCTTGCGAGGGTCGACCCAGAGCCCTTCTCTCGAGAAGACATAGCCGAAGAAGTCTATCGACCCCTGGTAGAAGGCGCACTTTTTCTTGTGGAGTGTGAGCCCACAGTCGGCCAGCCGCTGCAGCGTGGCTCTCAGTCGGGCATGATGTTCCTCTAGGCTCTGCGAATATATCAAGATGTCGTCACTTAAGTTAATTACCCCCACTAGGCCGGAGAGGGCTTCCTTAATGGCGTTCTGGAACACCTCCGCCGCGGATGACACCCCGAAGCTGAGTCAGGTGTACCTTCGGAGTCCCACTTGAGTGGAGAAGGTGGTGATGTAGCGGCTTTCTGGCGCTAGCTCCAGCTGGTGGTATCCGGAGTTCAGATCGAGTTTCGAGAACCATTGTGCGCCATTCAAGTTCGCCACTATATCATCCATCGTCAGGGTCACGAGCCTCTCCCGGCGGATGGCCAAATTCGGGAGCCTCATATCCACACACAGCCGGATTGCGCCTGGTTGCTTCGGCTTGGGTGCCACCACCAGCGGGGACACCCATGGAGTGGGCCCCGATACCTTCTCTATTACGCCCAGGTCCTCCAGGTTCTGTAGTTCTTGCTCCACCAGGGGGCGGAGGTGGAAAGGTATGCACCGATGTCGGAGCGCATGCGGCTGGACAGCCTGGTCGATGTGCAGTTTCACTTGACGCCCTCGGAGCTTGCCCAGCCCTTGGAGGAGTTGCGGGAATTCCTTCATCATGTCCTCGGCGTGATTTTCATGGACCTGCTTGCCAAAGAAAACCAGCTCCAGGTCTTTCGCCATGTGACAGCTCAGCAGCATCCCTTTCTTTCCCTCGGTTATGTGGAATTTGGTTTTCACGGAGTACTTGGAGTTCGACACCTCGACCTCCATCATCCCACGCAGTGGTATCAGTTCTGTGCCCCCATATGTGTGAATCTTGGCAGCACTGGGTGTTCGCCTTGGTTTGGGTGACAGCCTTTTATACTGGTCTGAGTCCATTACATTGACCGACGCCCCAGTGTCAATCAGGGCTTGTACTGAGGTTCCGTTGAACTTGATGCTGCACATCTGGGGCGGACACCCCTTGCGACCCGGCCTTCCTGCGAAGGAGATGACAAACGTATCATCATCGTCTTCATAGAAGGCGTTGGCACCTTGTTCGGGTGAAACTTCAGGGTTCTCCCGTTCTTCCAGTGTGAGGTTTCGAAGGGTCGTCGATCGCCCTCAGCGCACCGCTGTGGGATCTTCCTCCGCTACTGCGGCAGATGCTGGCGTAATGGTTGGCTTTGCCGCACTTCGAGCATGTCTGTCCTCTGGCAGGACATCTGTCCTGCTCCTTGTGATCGTACCCGCAGTGCCCGCACTTACCGCTGGGCCGGCTTCCTGGGTTTCGCCTCTGGTTCGGTGCGGGTCGCCTCTGTACGACCTCTACGGTCTCTTCTTTCACGTGCACTACTTTCTGTGTTGACGCGGCTGGAGTGTTCCTGACTCGAACCACTTCCATCTCTTCGGCCCGCTTGTCCAACAGCTCGTGAGAGCAAGCGAGGACCAGGATCTTGTCTAGTGAGATCCCTGGTTGTCGGAGCATCTGGCGCCGCAGGGCGATGGACTCACATCCCTGTATGATTTGCGCCCTAATCTCTTCGTTCTGGTCGATGCCTGTGCACGTCCGTGCCAGCTTCCGGAGTCTGGCGTAGAACATGCCCACCGTTTCCGATTCCATTTGCCGAGCCTGAACCGAACTTGAACCGATCGTAGTCGGGGTTCATCTGCGTGTCGAAGTATCGGTTCATTGCTGCGTCATATTCGTGCGCCGCCCCCGTGTCTGGTAGTGTTTCGAAAAGCTCGTATAGCTAGTCTCCCCCAAAGTGCATGAGTAGGGAGCGTTTCACTGTCCCGTCGGTCTCACATGTCCCTGTGAAATAATGATTCAGGCGGCCTACCCAGAGCTTCGATCGGGGCGCGGCGGTGGCAGGGTCCGCAAGCTGGCTGAATGGCAGTATCGGCGTCACTGATGCATGAGAGTGTGGCGCTATTGGCGCTTGCGCCTGTTGCTGTGGTGGTGGGGGATCTCCCATGGCGAGCCTGGGTTGGCTTTTTCCCTTCGACTGCTACTCTGTTACTCACAGCGCGTGTGCTGGTGCTGTCGTTCTCATCTATTCCTTTTTTCTTTTTCTAGTGTCTCTCACAGCACTGTGCCTCCCTTGTCTTGTGCCCCTAGAGCGTGCCTCTTCTGTGTCACCACTGACCTTCTTTCATTAGGCCTTGTGTGACGCCCTGGGCTGCCTTGTTCCCAGTGGCCTCCTTGTTGAGCCTTCCCTTTTATCTTCTTTACTTTCACTTTCCTTTTTTTTTCGTTTTCAGGCCGGTGCACAGGCTTCACAAAGCCCGGCAGTCTCTGGGTGCACGGCCGCTGAGAGGGCTTCCCTGCCCTGAACACCTTCCAGCGCCGGGATGGTGACACCCCTACGTGGGGAAACTCCTGCGTCGGGCCTGGAGGCCCCACCCTCACGCAGAGACACACGCTCTGCAGGCCTCAGCCTCACAGTGGGGTCGGCCTCGAGTGGGGTTGGCGTTGCCTCAGCTGCTCCGCTGGAGCTCTTCACGCGCCGCTGCAGGTGTAGCGGCCTGCTGCCACTCACAGCGACTCACCGCACAGATGCCGGACGGCCGCGGGAACCGGAATGGGCAGACAACGTGCAGTGGGCGGCGGCAGGTTCCCGGGCAGACGACGTAGCAGCTGGTCAGTTGGGCTGCAGCCACGCGTCATGAGGAGACGCTGGGTCACATACACCCCCTCGTCGCCAGTGTAAAGGGCGCAGCAGTGCGGTAAGGACGACGGCCTTATTTGGGGATATGAATGATGACGCGTTCACTCTTTGGCAAGTGTCGGCCGAAGGTCACGTGCGACCACGGGCCCATTTATTTATACCCTCGGACCGAGCCCGGTCACGAGGGGTGTGCGTGGTTTCAATGTAGTGTAGCGGCCGGATGGCCCTCTACACTGCCATATGTTTGTGGAGTGAGAGATTGTATCAGCGTTTTAATGGGCGAAACTTCTCTCATAGTTTCAGGTGTGATGCTGCCTGGAATCTTATCAGCTTACCTGGGGTGGCAGCCCATTCCAGGTATGCCCATGGGCCCACCAGGTGCAGTGCCTCCCTACATCTTGCAAATTAAACTAGTACCGGCCATAGCGATGTCATAACTACGATAACGCGTCCACAGACGAGCATGAAGCGAGATCATACGGTCAAACTGTGTGAAGGTTTCTTCTAGGAAATAAAAGCACGCAGTGTTCTGCTTCTAGCATCAAACTGCTAAGGGAAACAAAAAAATTACAAACACACAAAAAAAAAAAGAACAGTGCACTACATTTTAATCTGGCCCTTGAAGTAGCTAAACTAGCTAAACTAATAGAAATGTGGATGGCTCTCTTGTGCTCTGTCTCCCTCCAGTGGCTGCATTCTTATTTGCAACCATTTTAGACAGCTTTTTCTAGGCGGCTGGCTGAAATCTATGCTTTCCAGTAATCGGTTTAACTCAATGAAAACGGTGTCCGGCACAAAAATCGCCAACCATGACTCTCAGAGACGAGCCCCAACCAATGGTAATCTGCAGCCCTGGAGCATACATCCATGCCCAATTCTGGATCTGCAGTGACGGCTCCTCCGCTAATAAAGGAAAAATAAAACGATAATAACTCGTTGTTATTAATATTTTATTTGTTCATGCTGCGGGCGTCTGTGCGGGTGGAGCTGCTCTGCTCTCAGAGCAAGGGGGGGGGGAGTGGTGGGCACACTAAGTGTGCAATGACTGATTGCCGGCCAAACAGTCATGCATACTTTGCATGTTCTCTGCACAGGCTGCATTACAGCCTGGATGGAGAGCATGCCCAGGCGCCCATTCCCTGGCTGAGCGCCGAACCATGGCGCTCAGACCAATCACAACGCTGCATTGCAGTGTTGTGATTGGCAGGGGAGCCTGGATGTGCTTCCTGTTCCTGCTGGGAAGACGGAGGAGAGACACGGCGACGGCGGAGAGACGCAGCAAAGAGGTACTTTTTTTTCCACCATATTTTACCATCCTCTCCCCCACACCATTCCCCCCTCCCCCCCTCAGCGCCTGATCCGTGACGGCCGCCACTGGATCTGTGGAGAGAGCCAAAATCCCTGCTCAGATACCCCTTTATGAGCTGCCACTGGTCAGCAGATTCAGCATCACACCAAGAAACACTGCAGCTGGGTTCACCTGCAGCCAGGGACTGGAGGATGCCAAGGTACTGTGTGGTTCGGCCTGCTCTTTTCTCCTCTTCTGATTTCAGTTACTTCTTTAGTTACATTTAGGCAAAGGTGGGCAGCCCTGCAAATCAATGGGGAGATCCGAGTCAGAGCTAAAAGCAATTAAACAAGTTAAGCACATTCGGCATGTAAATCGAACAACGTCATATAAAAACAAAGACAATTCAAGATTGAAAAAAGTGTATTTCTTTAATGTGCAAAAGTATTTCACTTTACTGTTTTAGACTTGATCACTGCATTGAGTGGCACTGATCAAAGGGACAGTTTCTAAACATGAACTTGGATACATTGATGCCTCTCCCCCTACCCCCCACTGCCATAAGTCAGTTGTCACGTGTACCCCCCATATTTGGCCTAAGTTGTTATAATGCAGCAACATAATGACTGAGCTCTCTTACATAAAACACCAATCTGTGACTTACACATTACACCCTGTGCTCTGAAGTAGGCTAATTAACTATGTGTTCTATTTTAGGGTGCTTCAAACCAGTGACCAGAGGCGGTACATGTACCTCAGCAGCAATTGCATTAACCACCAGAGTTAACGTACAACTGGTGTACCATGAAACCTGCTGGCTACACATAGATCTGTGGAGAAAGAGCCTTAACCCCCAGGTTCTGCCAGCAAAAAACAGAAGAATTAACAGGCCCGGAGCCAGTACCTAGCTGACTGGGTGGAGATTGGGGTGAGGAAAGCACCAGTGGATTCAGAGGGATCAGGAGGAGAATAATGTGATTCTAGGCCAAATGTACATAGATATGACCTTACAACGGCCACCCCTCTTATAAACAATTCTTAGCTACTCACTTAGGCCACAGTGCCACCTTTTCAGCCATTTTAACTCGCTGCTCTTTATGGATTTGACCGCAGCCTTTGATTGGGTTTCACATCAGAGGCTGTGGTCTATGATGAAGGAGATGGGTATAGATCCGTCGATAATTGGTTTTATCCATCAGTTGTATGCCAGCGCCACCGCCTGCGTCCGGTATGGTAGGAAGGGGGAGTGTACACATTCTTTTAAAATCGAAAAAGGAGTAAGGCAGGGATGTGTTCTCGCCCCGTTTCTATTCTCCATCTATACAAACGGGGTAGAGTCCGCCCTGACCGCCTTGCCTGCAGACGTGCCCAAATTTAATCGCACCCCCCTTCCTATCCTGGCGTACGCTGATGATGCGGTGCTGATGGCTAGAACAGGGATGGCCCTTCAACATCTAATTTCGGCCTATTCCACCTTTATGACCTCCCTTGACCTAAAAGTAAACGAATCTAAATCCTTCATAATTGTTGCAGGCGCACCTAGAGGAGAGAAACATCCCCACTTCCAGCTGACAGGAAAGAAAATTGAGGTGGTAGACTCCTTTTCATATCTAGGAGTCATTTTCGATAAGAACCACTCGTGGTCTAATTTGGTGACTGCTAGAGTCCAAGGCATGGAAAGGAGTACTAATGCTATTAAAAGATTTGCTAAAAAGCTAGGAGGTAGTACCCTGGACATAATCAAAAATATTTACACTGCAAAAACAAAGGCTGCAGCAACATATGGGGCAGGAGTGTGGGGGATGGTTGATCCCAAACCATTACAGCAAGTAGAAGACAGCTTTTTTTAAAAATCGAGTGTCCTTACCCCAATCAGCTCCAAACTATATAGTGCATGTTGAACTGGGGCTCCCTTACCTGACTGACAGTATAAGATTGGCACCAGTTCTGCTGTGGTTGTCAATATGGCAGAGGACCACAGTAGATCTGACCCAAAGTATCATCAGGGACTGCTGCAAATTGGATCATTACAAGAGGATTGGGTGGCTAAACTATGTGGAGGATCAATTGAATGCTTTGGGGCTGGGAGAACTATTCGAAACCCTCTCTCTTGTAGAAGGGTTACAAAGGGGAAAATAACGGAATTATTCACTAAGAGAGCAAATTATACTCGAAGGGAAAGCAAGCGATTACAAAACTCCTCTATTGCATATGACTTGGTTCCGGCTAGACCAGGGGAAGGTTTCCACTATCTCTCTCGTATTAACAACGTGCAGCATAGATTTATTCTACTGCGCTTACGTATGAACATGATCCCGTTACTTTTAGGGTACCCAGAAAAGAGATATAAATTGGAAGATTTGGCAGCCTGCCCCTGTAATGACCTTGCTGTGCAGTCAGACCTCCACATCTTATTATTTTGCAAAAACTACTCTGACGAAAGGAAATTATATATCCTCCCAATCCTGAGGTACCACAAATTTAAACAGTGTCGGGTGGCTATCTATTTCTTAAAGGCTCTTTTAGACCCATTTGTATGTTTCTCGGTAGCCTCATTTTTATGGGCCTGCCTTAGAAAGAGGAAAATGGCAGCAAGGCACTCCATCAGTATTTGATTAACATAAATTGGTCCCATAAATTTATTATAGTTCTAAACCTTGCCCCTAAGAGACTTTAGTATTGTTTTACCCTATTTTAACTGATTTTACATGGTTTTATTCGAATTGTTCACTATGATCATGGCAAATTTGTTTAATTGTTTTTTTAAATCTTGTATACACGACTATATATTTGTGATGAAACCTGTATGATGTTTTATGCTTTTATGGTCTGTTTTATAAAAGATCGAATAAAGCTGTGTGAACTGAACTGAACTCGCTGCTCAACCCTCTTAGCTACCTTAAAATGCAGTCTGTAAACTAGAACAGCTTTGCTATCATATTTTCTTTGATGGTGATTTCTTTGGGGGGCAGAGCTTCCAAGAATGACGGCTAGGCCGACTGACATTGGCTCCACCCATCACCACTACGCCACTCATGCCCGCCCTCTTTTTGGCGCATCAACTTGTGTGATCCCAGGATAAAATGGATGCAGCATGGATATTTAACGATAAAATGGAGTAAACCACCAAACAAGTGGACTGCAGTTTAATCAGTTTAAAACTGAAATGTGTGACATCGTTTAGTTCTACATTGTAGCGCACACACTTCAAAACAAGTGTACAGTGATGTTTGCACATTAAATAGGTACTATGTCCCAATTCAGAAATCTTAGGGGAAAAGCGAAAAAAATGGGGAGTAAATTTCTTACTTTTAGGAATTTAAAAAGAATTCCTTCGGTACTGCTGGATGTCTGCAAAGATTGTAGATATGGCTGATAGCTCAAACGTGCAACTCGGTGACTACACAAAATGTAACTGGGCATTTCTGTATGTATAAACGTCAAATCAAAAGTGTATTTGAACTTCAAAAGTTTTATTTTCTTTCTTTCTAGCAGAAAACCATTTTCTGCCATTGAGAAACGCCTTCCACAGTCCCCCGAATACATCAACTACATTTGCACAGACTGTCACGTACATGGACCAGTCTACTACAGGGGGTAAATAATAATGGGGATGGAGTCTGCCCTGCGCTACACCCTATAAAGGTGCTCCCCCAGAGCCCAGAGTGCTCTTAAAAACTGAGGGGCTTATTTACAAGCCCCTTGCTCCACCCGTTCCTCATTTTTTCTATGTTAAAAATGACGCAAAATTGGCGCAAGGAGCTTGTAAATAAGCCCCTGAGGGCCTCATTTATGAGGTTTTGCCGTAGGGCAGCGCAGCAGGCCTTCCTGCTGCGCTTCCCTACGGCAAAAGAAAAGGGCAGGAATGCATCGTATTTATAAGATACGGCGCATTCCTGTCCTTTTCCCCTGCGCCGGCGCACAATAGGCTGCCGTGGGCCAACGCAGACACCTTTGCACCATGGTGCAAGGGTGCCTGCGTTGCGGGGATGATTATTTTTGTACAGGAAGGGGAACCTTTCTGTACAAAAATAATCACAAGAGGCTTTTCCTCTTTCTATGTGTACTGCAGCACACATAGAAAAAGGAAAAACGAGGAGAAATAAAGATATTTCTCCTCGTTGTGGCTCCCTTACGCCTCCCCTGGGGAGGCGTAAGCTTTTGGCACTGCCTCAGATTTACGATTTCTCATAAATCTGGGGCAGTGTCAAAAGGCCATGGATGTTGCTGGGAACGCCCCCAGCAACACCTATTGCACGCCCCTTTAACGCAGAACACTGCGTTAAAGGGACTGATATTTTTCAGGCAGAATTAAGCCCAAAAAAGTGGCTTAGTGCTGCCTGATAAATATCACGCAGGCTTCTGCGCCACGGAACGTCACAAAAAGTGACGTTCCGGAGGCGCAAGGAGTCTCATAAATGAGGCCCCGAGGGTTTAGTCAAACAAACTGAAAGTAACATTACTTTTTCCACACCTAAACCAAGGAGACCGCTAGGCAGGGCTTTAAGTGGGCCGGGTCTCACCGGTGCTGAGCACCGGCAGTTTTTTAAAGGGGGCCTCGAAACGGGTCTCTATCGGGCTCTGTTTTGTACCCTGCCACTTTTTTTCCGGACTGCAGTGACATCAGACTGCTGTCACTGCAGTCCGGAAAACAAGCATTTGCAATGCAATAGGTCTCGCATTTACACGAGTTTAAGCTATTGGCATTGTAAATGACAATGCCTTTTAGTTATGTTTTAAAAACGAAAACAAAAATAAAAGGCATTGTCATTTGCAATGTCTTTAGCTCAGACCGACAGGGTCTTAATAGAAGAGCAGATGGACGGGGCACAAGCCAGCGTGTCCTCAGCGGATCGTGTCACGGTACAGATCCGCAATGTGACCAGAAAGCCTTACTGCAACCAGATCGCAGGAGTCGCTTTGGGACGTTAGGAAATCTGTTCTATTTAGGGCCTGTTGTGACCGCCTTTATACCAACAACGAGGGGCTGTGAGCATACTTCTACGCTGTGTATAGCCGTGCTGTGTCCTCGATGACCTTCCTCACCCCGAGAAACGGTCCCGCGACGCTGCCAGCCCACTCCCCGCTGGCGGCATAGCCCTGTTCTAAGGACGCCTTGGCCATTTTATGAGCTGTGATGACGTCAGCAGTTAAACTGGACAACGAGGAAGAGGCTGGCTTTAGCACCCTAGAGTTTTGTCCCTCTACTTTCCATGCAAATAAAAAACACGAGCACCTAAAAGGGGGAGGATTTTTCAGTGGCATCTTTCAGTAACTACAGAAGGATGAAGAGCAGAGGCGAAAATCTGACCCCTGGGGTCGGACAGAAGGCCATCGGTGTATTTACACCACGCTTGGAGGATAGCGCCTGACTGGGAGGGAGGGACGAGAGGGCAGCTGGAAGGCTTGTTTACCTTCTTAGTTTCCCCTCCTCCCCCTGGAGACTCAGCTTGGCATCTGCAGTGTAACGCCGCAAGTGAAAGATCCAGTCCCGGTGGGCAGGGCCAAAAGGAGACAGGGCGGTAACAAGGTGGGACTAAGAAGCCTCAACGTACTAACCTGTCCATGGGTTATTATTAGGCAATCGGTGGACAGTCGGCGCTTCCTTCGCCACAAATCAACACAACACAAAGATGCACAGCGACATGAAAGCAGCAGAGCAAGAGTTGAACACGCAGCGTATTGCCCCGAACGTACTAACCTGTCCGTGGCTCCCTGTCACACTGGCGAGTACTGGCGCATATCACTCACTCTTACTGCCTCTGTGTCTCCCTCGCTCTGTCTCCCCATGAGCCTCTACCTCCCTCTTTGTCTCATGGCTTGCCCCATTCTAGTTAACACGCAGCGTATTGCCCTGAACGTACTAACTTGTCTGTGGCTTATTATTAAACAATCGGTGGACAGTCGGCGCTTCCTTCGCCACAAATCAACACAACACAAACATGCACAGCGACGTGAAAGCAGAAAAGCAAAAATTGAACACGCAGCGTATTGCCCCGGACGTACTAACCTCTCCCGTGAACGCAGAAGAGCAACAATTGAACACGCAGCGTATTGCCCCGAACGTACTAACCTCTCCCGTGAAAGCAGAAGAGCAACAATTGAATACGCAGCGTATTGCCCCGAACGTACTAACCTCTCCCGTGAAAGCAGAAGAGCAACAATTGAATACGCAGCGTATTGCCCCGAACGTACTAACCTCTCCGTGGCTTATTATTAGACAATCGGAGGACATTCTGCGCTTCCTTCGCCACGCATCAACACAACACGAACACATGAAAGCAGCTTCACTTAAATGAAAAATTGCCTACAACCAATAATAATAATAAAGAAAACAGTGTAACGCCGCAAAAATGTATGCTATGCATAGACGTGAAAGCAGATTCACTTTAATGAAAAAAGTGCCTACACCAACTAATAAAGTCAATAGTGTACCGCCGCAAGTACACCGTGCAGTCCGGATGGGCGGGGCTAAAATTAGACAGGGCGGTAACAAGGAGGAACTAAGAAGCCTTCTGTACAATCCAAAACCAGCGATTTAGCATGGATGATGAAGCAAGCCAATGAAATGCAGGGGCGGGGCTTAAACACCACTTCTGAAATCTTACCGATTACAATAAGCCTCGCAGAGCGAGGAGCGCATGCGCGCTCCAGCGCTAGGTCTGCGAGACCTAAAAACGGACCGCCTGTGCCAGGGCACAAAACAGAGCCCGATGGAGACCCGTTTCGAAACAACAGGCACATCCTGTGTTCGTGCTCACACTGCTCACTTCTCACTAGTGGAGAAGTTACGGCATGACGTCATGCCAGGTGAGCGTTGTAGGGGAAGGGAAATCCTTTAAAGAGAGTCATTTTCTCTCTGGATTTCCCATCTCTTTTTGAAACTCAGGAGCAGCAACATTGTCGTGGTGTCACCAGGGCTTAAGTGGAAGCTTTTTCAATATTATATACAAGCCATAGTTGCTGCTCATTTATCTTATACAACTAACAACCATTGACAAAGCCAATAGTCCTGACTTCTCGTAGGTATGATGTTACTTGTTCTATCATATATCGAGATGCAATGACAGAAACAGCAAAATACAATTCGGGCGGCACACTATGCTAAACACAGATTTTTAGCTTAGGTGTTTTTAAGCCACGCCCTTAATTACATTGGCCACGCCCCTTTGAGAGACCCCCCAGTTTTTTCATCCCACTTAAAGCCCTGCCGCTAGGGATGCCATTTATGAGTGGCCCTCCCCATTCCAAAGGGATACCCTGATCAAGAGACCGGATGTGGAATACTCTCCAAATCACTAACCAAAGGACTCGCCCATTTCAGACCCTTCACCAATTTGTCTTCGGAACTGGCATGACTGCTGGTTCTGGAACTGGGATAGGCACTGCCGGTGTGTCACAGAAGTGAAAACACACCTAGTTTTCCACAGCCGTGGTGCTAGGCGGACAAGTGTCACTTCCTTAGTATTTCCCTGTCTAGTCCTGGTCTCCAGAGCAAATTAGTTGAAAGGTTAAACCCCGTGGACACCTCGGGCATTGGATAATGTGTCCCAGATTACTGCTAGCCTAGGAGGTGGGGCTTTAACTGGAGCACCGAGTGGACGCATTTAACCAGCCCTCCACGCCCGCAGAGCCCTGGGGGCATGGACTCTGTGTCCCAGACTACTACTGGCTTAAGACGAAGGCTTTACCTGGAGCGCAGAGTGGGCGCATTTAACCAGCCCTCCACGCCCGCAGAGCAAGACACAAGGGAAGCACCCGGGCCAAGACCACTTCGAGGCTGGGCCACCTCTCTCTTGGCTTCATATTTAAATTTTCCTGATAGTGTCCATGACCCCAAGGTAGGACTTTTAACCTCTTCTGGTTTAATTATGGGGAAACGAAAGGCCACATCCTCAAAATATAGCAAGGGGTATACAACTGCTAAAAAATCGTCTTAACACAATTGTGGGAGTGATAACTTCTGAACTTGAAAATGTAGAGGAAAGGATTGATGATGTAAAGAGGCAATCCCGAAACACCCGTCTGGAACCCAGTGCTTAATCTGTAAAATAATAAGTGCCAGGGCCCTGACCAGGATGCCACTGCAGCTTGCACCACCCATTGCCCAGTTCTCGCTGCCAATGATGGTACCAAAACAACTACCAACCATCTCTCTTGCCTGCAAGTGCAACAGTTCAGATTACTCCAGGTCCCAAAAGCTAAAGGAATAGCAGGGGAGGCAGGTATTAGAATTTTTTAATGTATATTGTATTCATAAACAACCGTTGTTCTGCTCATCTCTAAATTAGATGAGCAGCGCCACCATGTGGCAGACTTTCATAAGTGTGGTGATGACATTTAAGTGCTGGTACAGAGCACCGGAAACCAATTAATTGCCGATGCCGAGCACCGGAAACGCCCGGCTCAAATTAAGCACTGCTGGAACCACGAATTATAGTAACTAATCGCGAGGAGTGTTCTCAGAGAGGAGGTGAAAGTGTAAAATTTGGTGAAAACTTGAGGGTCAAATTGTTTTTTGAATCTAGACCCTCTTCTATTTGAACCGCATTGAATAATGATATTGATGCGGTGAAAAGTATTTAAATTTTATCAAGCCCTATTCCTTTAAAAAAGAAGAGAAGGGGGATAATGCCACAGTGATTAAGAAGTTAGTGCCCTCACAAGGCCCATCTGTCACGGTAACAAGGGCCCAAAACCCATACAGTGATCAACTTTTAAATGAGGGAACTGATGACAATGTCAGAGATGGGTAACACTGGCATCCAAAATCGTGTTTTGTAACTTTGTAACCAATTTTTATTGAAAACAGAATCTTTACTGAATGATTTTTGAACTAAATTGGAAGTCAAGATTATTAATTTGGTAAAGCACTCAAGTCAAAGTAACTTTATTCGGTTTCAAAAAGAGAACCATAAAAGTGCACAAAATCAACATTACAATTTATATTTACGATGACCTATATACAAAACAGCATGAAAGACAATTCATACAGTTCCGTTATTAAAAGGGAGATAAGAATAGGATTAAAAGAATACAATCATTAAAATTCAATCTAAAACTGATCACACCTTTTAATTCATGAAACACTTAAAATGCATGATGATGAATCTAGCTAATCCAGTTCAGCTACAGCTACTAATACAGTTTCCTAATAGCAATTGCAACTTTAATAAAGTTGGAGACCCCGATGCATATATCAAGTGTAGCCAGAGAATGCAGGTAGTTAAAACCATCAATATAAGAACATGGTCTAATATCTTTTAAAATCGGGACTAAGAATTTTCTTCTAGGCTCTTTGTAAAGAGTGCAAAATAGCATAAAGTGCTGTGTGCTTTGGACTGTCAAATTATCACAAGGGCAGGGTACCAGCTTATCTGCCCACCCAGTTTGTTTCGGAAATGCCACTAGGAAATGCAGGGTAAGGAGACGGGATTTTGTTAAATAAAAACGTGTCTGAATATTTATAGTGAACGTTAAGTAATATTGCTGCTGAGCGGGGAATAAACAAAGCGGACCTGCTACCGCAGGTTGAGAGTGGCGAGTGTTTGCCCCTGTGAGGTGCACCTCTTTTATGATCTTTTTCGCATTCTCATGGATACTGGCTGGGGAATCAAAATAATGTCCCAGGCCTAGCTTATAAAAGCTGTCACCGACAAATCGAAGCCAGGGAATAGTAAGTGCACCATCAAGGTTGAGACAATCTTTTATGGTCTCTCTGGAGAACGCCAGCTCTTTCGATAACCAAATTTTAGCCCATGGGAGTAAAGGGGCAATATTTATACAGTCTTCTACAAAGTCAAGCCCCAACTCATAATGACAGAAGCTTGTGGGGGCACTATTTAGAATCATCAGTAGCCTTTTTATAAATTTATTTTCCATAATTTGCAGCTGACGGCCGTTATGGTACCCCCATACGCCTGCTCCATATGTTACCACAGGTATACGTTTGGCTTTATAGAGTGCAACTAGCTCGGTCACCGGTTTATGTCCCAATTTGCTGGCAAAACGAAAAAGTCCCTCGACCACCCTACCTACGTTGTGCAACCTTGCAGTAACAAGCGGATCCCAGTTCAGCTTATTGTTAAAAAGGTTCCCTAGATAATAAAAAATATTCATTTTATCAATCCTCTTCACACCCATAGCATAATTTCTAGTTTTAGTCTTTTTAGGCCCACAGACCATAACGTAAGATTTAGTAAAATTAACCTTTAAATCAAGTGACAACATAAAATCAGAAAATGCATTAAGAGACTTTTGGAGGCCACTTGCTGTTAGGGCCATTAAAACAGTATCATCCGCATAAGAAAGAAGCGGAACCCGGGTGCCCCCAATGCAAGGACAGTCAAAATCTTTATCCGACAAGAAAGCATCAAGGCCATTGGTATATATTATAAAAAGAAATGGAGCTAAGATGCATCCCTGCCTGACTCCCTCTGTCGATGCAATTGGCCTAGTTTTTTCGCCGTTAGCGCCATATCTGATAGTTACAGATGTAGAGGAATGGAGCCTACGGAGAAGAGAAATTAAACATTCCTCAACTCCCATTTTCCCCATCAGTGCCCACAACTTCTCCCGATTTACAGTATCAAAAGCACTGGACAAGTCCATGAAGGCCAGATGAATAGAACCCTACCTGGCCCTCATGTACTTGCCCATGATCAGGGATAAGTTGAGGTACTGTTCAGTAGTGCCCATCCCCCTCCTAAAACCATACTGTGATCTTGCGATTACCCCTGTGTCTGTCGCCCAGGTTTCAAGACGAGCAAGGACAACCCTTCTCAGCAACTTCGCTGTGGCATCAATAAGGGAGATTGGTCTGCAACAGGAGGGGTCACGTCTGTTACCTTTTTTATACACAGGGGGCACTATAGCCTCCTTCCAAGATGCCGGGATGGGGCCGATTACCACTGCTTTGAACACATTAGTCAATAATGGGGCCCACAAATTAGGATTCGTTTTAAAAAGATCTAGTGGCACTCCATCCGGACCAGGGGCTTTCATACTAATTCCTTTCGCTAGGGCTTCCTCAACCTCAGCTACTGAGAATGACGTACTTAGGTGAGAGGCCAAGGTTAGATCAAGGGGAAAATCCTCACTGGGGACCTCATATTGTCGGCTGTTGGGATTAGAAACCGCCGCATAGTGGGCTTCCCAAACATCCCCCAAAATCAGGGAGTCCATCCTACCCGAATCCCCATTAAATAATGGGCGATTTATAACTTCCCAGAAACATTTCGAATCCTTAAGGGAACTAGCTATTTCCAGGTCATCCCAGGCTGAACGCCTCAGTTCTTCTTTCCTCCGGTTCACTGTACTTTTGTATGCCTTCCGAGCATGCTTAATTTGAGCCCTATCTTGAGGGTGTGCGTGCAATGCCAGCTTTAAAGTTTTATGTGCTGTAGTGCATTCCACATTGAACCACCTTATCTCCGGGGGTCCATCACCTTAATTGATTTAGTCAGGTTTTTAGCTACATCCAGACAGATCAGTTGAAATTCCTGAATAATCTCTGCTGGAGGCAAATCATAGGGTAGGCACTTCACAATCGAGTTGTAATTAGTTATAACAGTTTTTGCTTCAAACTCAACAGGGTTTACTTTATTCCATTTAAGTCTTACCCCTTTATTGGGATTAAAAGAAACTTCATAACCGATAACATTCCCCGGCTGAGCTATTATTCTATATTATCCGCTGTAAGGGGATTATGATCACTCGCATTATTTGGATCCACCTCAAAGTCACCAATAAGTGGCAGGAACTTGCGTGATATGAACATAAAATCAATAAAGCTCTCCCTACCTCCACCAACATAGGTGGGGCACTGTGTTGAGGAGTTGCTAGCTAAGTCGTTAATGAGGCCCAGATCATTCTCCATAATAATAGAATTTAGAGCCTCTCCCTGGGGGGTATGATTAAAATGCGCTAAGGGCTGCCCCTCTATGCTTAACATCCCACAGGCATGGCCAGAGCTGTAAGGGCAGATTGAGTAATTAAAATCTCCTACCCAAAGAATACTTAGGGGTTGCCATTTCTCTGAAATTTTGTTAATTTCTGTCTGTAAAGCCTCGATAACCTGACTGGTGTTGTTATTAAAAAATATTGTAATACCAGTTCACCACTAGTAAATTGACTTGTAGCATATTGAAAATCACAACTAATTGAAACCATGGAGATGTACCCACAACAGTAACTTTTATAGCCTCGTATTTTACAGATATTAGCATTGCCAACCCTCCTTTAGCCCTCCCTGAGGACGAGGGTGTTGCATTAACTGTGTAAGAACAATAACCATTCAGAACAATGTCCTTCATGTACCATGTCTCCTGGAGACAGATGATGTCAAAATCTTGGATATAAGTTAACCAGGCCTCGTCACCCCGTTTAGAACAGATACCTGCTATATTCCATGAGATAAATTTAAGTAGAGACTTTTGATGGCCATGCTTTTCCCGCCCCATGACTTCATTATTTTTGACTTGGTCAACTATAATGGTAGGGTGGCCCGAAACCTCCCTGGTCGTAATATCAGGTAAAATTATATTATGGGGAAAGGAACAATTTTCGCAGTTGTCCAAGTCCATTTCGCTAATATTTATTTTAGGGGCGGAGGTTTCAATGAGATCAACAGTATCCCTATAAATGAGTGCGTCTGTATAAACTCCTGTCCCTTGAGCTCTAAAAGGCAATCCTACTCTCACCGATGCTGCTGGTGGGCTAGAACACTCCGTTAGTCAGTCAATTTCTGACAGCCCAGAGAGGAGATCAAAGCGGTTATAATGGCTGAAAGAAGGGGGCTGTGTAACCAAATTTATTCCAAGGCCCACCCTTGAGGGCTGTTTTCTCATCAAATGTTCAGGTTGCGGAGGGTAGAAAAAGCCCAACGGGTAAACCTCTATAGGCTCGCCGTGTGAGCTTTGAAAGTGCGTTAAGGCAAAGTGTACACACCATGCATTATTGAAATTGAGCACAACGCAGTTCCCACCCCCACATTTAGTCGTATGACCCAACCAACTCACTCGCCTGGCCATGATAATATTATCCGACCAGTTTATCTTCGATGAAACTTTCTTAGAGCACCAGTGGGCTGATTTATTATTAAGGCTTTGACAAGTCTCTTCCTGACCATCTGCCAGACAGGGGACCCCCTTCAGAATCAAAGTATACGGTGTGCATTCAGGTGGCAAATTCAACACGCTTCTGGCACCCCTCCCACCCCTATGTTCTCGACCTGTCCCACTTATATTTGCGTGACCTTGTGGCAGTCCGGCCCTGTCTGTTGTGGGTAACCTCGGATGGTTAGAGCCTCCCTGCCCCGATCTCACATTGTTCCTAACGGTGTTCCTAGCCATGATGGAATCTTGGGTTACTGAGACCGTAGTGTTAATGCCAACATTATTAGGCGGTTGAACTATGGGATGAACCTGGTCATTTACAGTAGGTGTTATACTTGTAGAAATCAATCGACTTGACGGGACACTAGAAGTGATGGCAATTACGTCAGAGCTTCTTGGGCAAGCGATGTTATCAATCTGGGTTTTAAGTCCCGAGACATTACCTAACCCCATTAGGACTCGGGCAAGCTGTTGTTCAATGCTGGTTAATCTAACCAAAAGGGGTGTCAAAGCCTCTTGCACAATTCTACTGAATTTGTCTATGTTGTTATCACCTTTATTATACGAGTCATTTAGTACATTAGCTCTCCCTCCTCCCGACCGAATCCTTGAAGTATTGCCAGCTAAGTGAGTTTTCTTAGTTCTTTTGCCCCTTGGCGAATGGCCCCTTACTTTACAATCGACTCCTGCCACATCTGTTAGTTTTCTTTTCCCTCCCTTTGCGACTTGAGTTACAGAAGGTTTCTCCACAGGATCGATAGGCGGGTCAGTTCCTTCAATGGAGGCATGTAAAACACACTGGCTTGAAACAATTACGGTGGGTGATAGAGGAGGTTGCGGTCTCTGCTCGACTGCAGATTCCGGGATAGAGGTTTGACAGTCAGTTAGGGCAGTTGGAATTGAGCAGGGAGCTAAAGAAAGTCTGCGTTCAGCTATTTCAATCTCCTTCGTTAACACCCCTACCACCTTTTGTAAATAGCCATCCAATGTTGTGTCTGTTGTTTTTGGTGTGGGGGTGATCTTCCGTTTGCCCATTGTACAAAGTACTGTTAAAAAAATTAACTATGAGAAGTAAATTGAGAAGTATAGAATAATTTACCTTAGCATAACCTTTCCGCAAGTATATCCAACACTAGTAGAGGTCCCAAGGGCAGACTGCGAAGCAAGTGATGAAGAACCAAGAGGGGTGGCCAGCCCAGCCTCCTCCGGGCTCTGACGGGCAAGGAAGGGCCCGCCCTTGGCCCGGGCTTTGTCCGCGCACGGCTCGCTCGCGTCCTGCGCAGCGGGAGCCCTCCGTCGGTTAAATGCGCCTCTGGGCGCGGGATCGCTATGTAGGGGAGCCTGGGTAATGGAGTCCATTATGGCTCCTGCTACTGGCTCTCTTCCCAGTGCTTGGAAGTGCGTCCCGCACAGCGGGAGCCCTCCGTCGGTTAAATGCTCCTCCGGGCGCGGGATGGCGATGTAGGGGAGCCTGGGTAATGGAGTCCGTTATGGCTCCTGCTGCTGGCTCTCTTCCCGGTGCTTGGAAGCGCGTCCCGCACAGCAAGAGCCCTCCGTCGGTTAAATGCGCCTCTGGGCGCAGGATGGCGATATAGGGGAGCCTGGGTAATGGAGCCCGTAATGGCTCCCGTTATGGCTCCTGCTGCTGGCTCTCTTCCCGGTGCCTGGAAGCGCTCACTTGTTCATATTAATCTAATCCCTCCAACTAATAACTCTAATCATATTGATGATCCCGGTAGGCCTTACCATCAGGTTGGTACCCTGTAATCACAACCGGCGGCCTGGACCCACAAAACGCTGGTAGAGACAGAACATAGAAAATTCCTGCCACTTCATTACAAACCGTTGCTAAGAGGGGCCAACAGGACTCATTGCACACAGAAGGGTCCCGCTTAATTTCTCGATTATGGGGGTGGAAAACTCAAGTAATTTGACTTGTAAAGAGACTCTGCTATTATCGCCGGATTGTACCCCGTTTGTAATTGTGCTTGCGAATGGGCCTCCTGTAACCATTGGGTCAAATAAGGATGGATTGGCACAAAAATGCTAGACTGTTCACTGGATAAGGACCAAAGCGGGATACCGTGACATCCTGCATAAAGAGATCCTCCAAACCCAAAGAGCTGGATGGGTTTGTCCAACTAGCAAGAAATCAAAAGGGGTTTGTGTTGTGATAAATATTGGAGATTCAATGCTCGTTAAACATTTACTTGACCACCATAGGTCCTTGGCCAAAAAAACAGGATGGGATTCGGACACAACCCTTAGGTTTCTTTTACAGACCTAACCCTCCGCTAATAAATCTTTGCACAAATTCTGGACTGGACCAAAGGTCACAAGTTGGAACTCAGGATACTTATAATGTTCCTATTAGGAACTGTTCTGAGCCACTTGAAATGTCGAACACTAACGAATGACTGCTATCCTTTACAAAGACTAATCAGTGCACCCCCCAGTTAGAAAATAAAAATGATGTTTTGCTTAGAGACACTCATTTACCCATGAGTACAACACAGTTTCCTTTGGCCCAAAAGGCACTTATATCCTGTGGGGGTCCAAGTCTTGTTACATGGAATATTGCGAGTGTGCGTTTAAAATCACAATAGCAGACTGGCTGTCATTCGTTAGTGGTTTTGACATTATATGTTGCCAAGAAACTTTGATAAAAGAGAAATTTTATATTGATGTTTTTTATGCTTTTAGGGCCAGATTTACAAGTTCTGGCGCATCTCTGCAAATCAGCAGAGATGCGCCAGGAAAGATGCGTCACGCAAGTTTACCCTTGCGCCACCACAGATGCGCCGCATTTACTATGCGATACCAAAGGGGATGATGGACGGAGCGTTTGAGCAAATCAAACACTCACCCCCAGTCAACTAATCTGGGTTTAATCCATCATCATTCTTTAGCTCACTCCACCACCCCAGTTCAGACATGGCCATATGCAAATCAGTCTGACCCTGTGCCTCATGGGAACAGTCCAGCCCGAACTGCCAAGCCATGTCTTCCCTGGACCAGAAACAAGCATCCTGGGACCGGTTTCTGGCTATTCAGCCGTCATCAGCCAGGCTAGCTTGAATCCAGTGGCAAAGTGAGCAAGGGACCCACGTCTGGGCATACCCTGCCAACTTAGGGCGAACAAAGCGATACCATCCATCATCCCAGTAGATATTTTTAAAGCAAGCATTACTTAATGGGCACCATTGATAACAAATGTTTTAAGAATTAGTGATGGGCCCAATACCTGAATCATGGAGGACGGCCACCTTTGTGACCATCTTCAAAAAAAGGCAACATATGTTCACCTTGTTGCTATTGACCAATTTCTTTAATTGATTCTAGAGCCAAGATTCTGGGTCGAGAATTCTTTTCCTGCTTCGAGACCTGGGCTGAGGAAAAATATAGTTTTAAAAGAAGTACAATTTGGTTTACGATCTGGAATTGGCACTGTGGGACAGTGCCTTCATCTTTATCATTTTGCTGGGAAATATGTTATGGCTAGGGGTAGCATTTTACATCTAGCTTTTATGAATCTCCCCAGCGCTTTCGATTTGGTAACTGCTCAAAACTCTGGGTTGCAATGGAACAGATGGGAGTGAAAAAGGAATTGCTCACCTTATTAAGACACCTGCGTTACAATACATCAGTTAAGGTCCGTTTTGGCATATTAGACGAGCGTACCTCCCAAATTATATCCACTCACAGCGTGAGACAGGGGTGTGTTCTGGCCCCATTTTTATTTTACATAAAAGGGATTAATAGCCATTTATTATGTAAAGTAAAGGATATTCACCGGATGGGGAATCAGCCCATTTCAATGTTACTATATGCCGACGATGCAGTCCTCTTTGCCAGAACAGCTAATGTCCTTTTTTTTCTTTTTTAGATGGAAAAGTCCACTAATGGCTTTCCAAGTTTCGTTGGATCTTTTTGTAACCTTTATGAAGGACCTAGATTTAAAAGTACATTTTCAAAATCATTGACTATGACCTGTGTGCGTTTTAATACCAAGGGCCCGATCCCGCTCTCGTTCGGAAAGCATACGGAACGACTCGGTTTCGGAATGCTTTCCGTACGACTCGGATTGGGGGAGTCCGACCGAATGAGTACGATGCATCCGTATTCGATTCGGTCGGACTCCCATTGGCTTCAATGGGAGCCTGTGTTCCGAACGAGAACACAGGCTACCATTGAAGAAAAGGGTGGTTGGGGAAAATCGTGCACCCTGTGGCGGGCACCCCATGGTGCCTGCCACACTGTGCATGGTTGGGAAGAGGGGACCCATGGGTACCCCCACGGCCTGATTCGGAGGGCCCCGGGTGAAGGGGGGCCCCCAAAGACCGATTCTGGCAGCCGTTTCGTTCAGGGCAAACCGAATCGGAAAGGCTGTCCGAATTGGTCATCGTACTCGCTCGCTCGGAAACCAAGTCCGTCGAGCTGTACGAATCAGCTCCGGAAAGGCTCGTCCTGTCCGAATGCATTCCGGAACCGATTCAGTCAGCCCTAACGGTTTCTAGGCATCATACTTGGTCGTTCGGAACTGGGAACGAGTCGGTCGGAAACAAGGGCTCCGGATCAGTTTTGGCAAAGTCAAATCTGATTCGGAGCCTTTCCAACAGAGATCGGAATTGACCCCTAAGTCTATGTCCTCCCGAAGGGGGGGGGGGTGTACAGCTAGAAAAGACGAAGACTTTCAATTATTTGGCCATTCTTTTTGACTCAACTTTAAGTTGGACCCTCTTTTTAACTTTGAGGCTACAACAATTTAGTAGAAGTACTGAGGTCGTCCTAAGGTCTGCGCATAGACTACGTGAGACGGAAGGTGACCGTTTGAGGATTGGAGGCAGCCCCTTTCCCGGCACCTTTCGGGACCTTGAGAAGCTGATTGATGTAATCGTAAGCTGGAACAAATGAGTGGTGGAGATTGTTCAAACCCAGACATAACTCGAAAAAGAACTGCATGAAATAACTTAAGCTTACCATTAAGATCCTTATATTGATGGGATCGTTGGAGAACCTCATGGGTGGTATATGAACCCGAGGAGCCAGCTAACAAGGAGCAACATTTGATAGATATTACACCTATATTGCTGATTTCAAGTTGTGGGAGACAGCAAGTCTTTTCCTGAAGAAGGTAGCTGGATCATTTAAACCTACAGAAACGTGTCGATGCAGATTTGTCTATGCTCTAAATCGTCTTAACCTTGGTTGAACAAGAGACTTTTTTTTCCCACCGTGGTGGTTTGACCAATGATTTCCTGGTCGATTAGTGGGTCTCAATGACAAAAATTAATGTCTATGGTATTCTCCCATTGTAATAATATGAATTTTATTGTTGGTTTTTAGAATGGCTTATCTGATTTTAGAATAATCTTGGTGTGGATTTGAATTTGCATATAGAACATACAACTGTATGGACACATTTGTTTTGCACATATTTATTGCAATATTGAGTGTATTTTTAATGAGATTTTCAACTGTTTTTTAATAATAAAACTATATACACTGGATTATGAAGCTGATTAGTACTTCTTGGTGATATTGGTTGAAATTTTGGATGAATGGTGTACCCATACCCAAAGGGAAATTGTTTACTTTTTTTTTTTTAAACAATTTTTATTGCGTCAATCGACAAATATCATGCAGAGCTCTGTAACCCATAAGCCAACTGCTACATTGTACAATACGAAAATTGTGTTGACTTTTAATATATATAATTTGCAAAAGAACATAACAATATGCAACAAGAAACCCCCCAATGCACTGTCATTGCACCATATCTTATGCATCACCCCCACTCCCACCACATCAGTGACAAATCCTCTGCACCATTGATTTCCTGCACCACAGACCGGCCCCCCCGTATCCCCGAATCGCAGCGTCGCCAGTAGAGACAAGTTCCAGGGGAGGCCTGAAATTGTTTACTTTTTTGTTGGTTTGTTTTTTTAAAACATTTTATTAGTATTTTACACTGTTAGCATTCACAGCGAAGCATTAGATGTAACTGTAGTACACGGTAAAGGGAGAAATTCACGTATTACGTGTTGAGATTTTCACATTAATCATTAATACACTATCAAAGAGCTCTATTCATTGGCAGCACGTCACAGAGCATTATAGGTAAGTATATCTTATCATTGTCACATACCCATCAATCACTTACATCGGATATCGATTCTTCCTGCGGGGGTTCACATATATTGCCCCGGAATACATTCCATTTTCCCCATACCTTTGACCATTTCTTGGGGCACCCTCTATGCGTGTAAACTGCTCTTTCCGCTACCATTGCACCGTCCATATCACACCCCCATTGTCGATAGGTGGGAGTCAGCCCCGTTCCCCAATGTTGGGCTATGTTGCGTTTCGCAATCACCATCCCCAGTGCCGCCCAGTCTTGAGTCCTCAGGTTCAGATCTGTAGGTTCCCAAATATTAAGGAGACACCTTTTTGGTTCTGGCAGGACAGTGGCTCCACCGACCAGCGAGATCGTGCTCATGACCGCCTCCCAGTAAGGTGCGATCCGTGGACAATCCCATATGATGTGGTAGAACGTACCCGGCAGGCCACATTGTCGCAAGCAGAGGGGTGTGGGTGACCGACCTAGTCGGTGCATTGTAATGCGCGTGTAATACATGCGGTGAAGGATTATCAGTTGCACTAATTTGAGTTTGGAGGAGATCGCAACCTCTCGCGGAGACGCGAGTGCCTCCTGCCAGTCTGTTTCTTCCAGCTCTCCAATGTCCGTTTGCCACCGTTCCCTTAGGGCCGTTGTGGGGTCTGGTTGATTGTTTATTATTTTCCGGTAAGTTTGGGAGGTGGCCTTTTTGCACATGTAATCTGTAAGGAGTCTGTCCTCTAACGGTGAGGCCTCTGGTAGTTGCGTTCCAGGTGGGATGACTCCCATGAGTGCGTGCCTGATCTGCATATAACGGAATGTTTCCGTTGGCGCCAGGCCATTCGTGTATTTTAGTTGAGCGAAAGTAAGAACTTCCCCCTTCTTCCACAGGTCTCCTATCTTGGAGATACCCATGAGGTCCCACTGTCTGAATCCCTTGGTATTGCGTAGTTTGCCTAGCCGCCGGGTTTCCCAGAGTGGCGTAGTCTGTGTTAAAACTCCCTCCCATCCTAGTGCTCGCTGTGCAATATACCATATCCGAACAGTGTGTGCTGTGGGACCCCGTGAGGGTATTCTTCCTCGAGGTATTGTACAGGGCCCCCATAAGATGCTCAGCCGGAAGGACATATCTGTCCATACGGAAAGCTGATTCCTCCTGAGAGGCATGCAGCCATTGGTTTATGACCGTAAACTGCGAGGCCCAATAGTACATTTTTATATTAGGCAAAGCGATTCCGCCATCGTACCAGCCCCGTACCAGTTTGTGCATTGCTATACGAGCGGGCTTTCCATCCCACAGAAGATTAGTTACTTCGGCGTCAATCGCTTTGAAGTACGCGGGGGGAACCGGGAATGGGGTGTTTTGCAGGGCATATAGGAATCTAGGTAGTGCCATCATTTTGAAGAGGGCTGCTCTCCCCAGCAGTGTCAGCGGTAGTGACCTCCAGTGTTTAACATCACGGCGAAATCTTTTTAGTGGCTCCATGAGGTTTTCCTCAATAAACTGCGCAGGCTGGGGCGTGATATATAGCCCGAGGTATTAAAATCCTCTGACCTCAATTTGTAGTTCACAGCCCGGCGGGAGCTGCGGAGGGGGGCCATGCAATATGTATAGGAGTGATTTTGCCCAATTTATAGTGTATCCTGAGACTTTCCCGTACGCAGCGCAGATGTCCAATAGTCTGGTAATGGAACGTGCCGTGGATGCCATGTACAGCAGCACATCATCCGCATACAGCGAAATCCGGTCTTCCCATCCCATTGTCCATTTCAACCCTCGGATAACCGGGTCTTGCCGTATCCATGCCGCCAGCGGCTCCAATATCAATGCAAAGAGGAGCGGTGACAGGGGGCACCCCTGCCTTGTATCCCTTCCCAGTGGGAAGTCCGCTGAGATGCGTCCGTTTACCACCACCTGTGCCAGGGGTTTGGTGTATAGCAGCTGGACCCACGCACAGAACCTGGGGCCAAAACCCAGAAGCTGAAGGACCGCGAAAAGGAAAGGCCATTCGACAAGGTCGAATGCCATGCGAGCGTCTAAGGAAAGGATAACGGCGTCCTCTTGGATAGTGGGTATGCGTGCCATGACGCCACATAGTCGCCTCAGGTTGAGTGCTGTATTACGGCCCGGCATAAACCCCGATTGGTCCGGGTGTATCAGTGTTGTAAGATGCGGTTGCAGCCTGACTGTCAATGCTTTCGCCAGTATTTTAGCTTCTGCAATGATTAATGAAATCGGCCGATATGACGCGCATTCCTGTAGTGGTTTGCCCGGTTTGTGTATTGCGACTATCGTTGCTAGGCGCTGGTCCTTTGGCAATTCCCCTCTCTCCAAGCTATCAGTGTACATATTGAGCAAATAGGGCATGAGTGGTGTGGCAGCCTTTTTATAAAATTCTACAGGTATACCGTTGGGTCCCATGGCCTTCCCTGTGTGTAGTGCTCCTAGCGCTAGCGCCAGCTCGTCGGATGTCAGATCAGCCTCCAGTTCTTGTGTTGCACTATGGGATAATGTAGGCAGTCGGATATCGTTGAGGAAGGCCAGATTATCTGCTACGGTGGATGTGGCTGTAGGCGTGTACACCTTCTCATAGTGGGCCGCGAGTGCGTCCACTATCTGTTGTGGGTCTGTAGTGACAGTTCCATCATCCAACCGTAGTTGCGACACCCATCGGCTGGCTTTCTCCCGTCTCTCTAGCCAAGCGAGAAGCCTACCCGTCTTGTCCCCTACTTCATAAATCGTGTGCTGCGTTGTAGTGAGCCTAGTTTTCGCCTCTTCCCATGCATAGGCCCTGTATTCCTGCCGTGCCAGATTTAAGTCATGTGCCGTATTTTCATTGGTGTTCGCGGTATGTTCGTCCTCAGCCGGGGACACTCCCTGTTCCAGGGTGTCCAAGTAATGTCGCTGTTCCTGTTTATGTCTAACAATTAATGAGATTGCATGGCCCCGTATCACTGTTTTGTATGCCTCCCATAGGGTGGTCGGGGATGCAACTGAGTGTTCATTCTCCACAAAGTATTGCCCCGTGGTTTGAGTAGGCCTTTTCCTATCGTGGGGTTTTTGAGCTATCCGGGGTAGAGTGGAAAGACCCGTCTCGGACCCGGGATACGTGATGTGCACTTGATTTGGACCGGTGAGTGGTCTGAAATCCCTCTGGGCAAGTGTAGTACCTCTAGGATTCTCTCCAGGCCCGTCGCAAGTGTGAAAATGTAGTCTATCCTCGAGAGGCTATTATGGACCCCGAATGGAAGGTGTATTGTCTCTCAAGTGGGAACTTGGTTCGCCAGGCGTCAAGGAGCCCCAGTGCGTCCATGAATTCCTTTAGTTTAAGATTGGCGCTATTGGGGTCTCTGGGGGGTTTGCGGTCTATAGTAGCATCAACCGTGGTGTTAAAGTCGCCGCCCATAATCAGTTCTCCTTGCGGTAGCGTTAACAGAAATTTACCCAGGGCTGGAAAGGCCGTCTGATGGAGTGAAGGCGGGATATAGACCGAAACCAAATTGTAGGACCGTCCCTCCCACTGACATGATATTGCTGCAAAACGTCCCTGATCATCCGTCCAGGACCCGGTTATAATAAGGGGAAAGCTTTTGTGGATCAGAATCCCCACGCCTCGGGAACCAGAGGTGAATTCAGAGTGTGCCACCATTTTAAAGCCCCATCTATCTAAGGCTTTACATGCCGAACCCACTAAGTGTGATTCCTGGATCAATGCCACTGCCGGGGCTTTGCGTTTAAGGTATTGCAGGACCAGTCCTCTCTTTATCTTGTCACCCAACTGTGAAATTGTTTACTTTTGACTACGCATAGACTACACCATAAGTCAGTGAAGGAAATGCTAAACAATTTATGGAGCGGGTGTGTGGGGTTATAGTTATTCAGCAACTCTCCAACGTGCAAAAATAATTCTGTTTGTAGACTATTATTGGTACGATGAAGTACAGCTACTTTATTTTGCCATGAGGAGTCAGGGCTAACCTATCGGGAAGATGTTATTGGGTTAGCACTGCTGAGTTCATGGATTAACAGATGGGGCAAACCTGAGGCAGGTTTTGTTAGAATTCTCCCTAAGGACTGCCTCTCACTTGACAAATTGGAGCAGATCCCTTGGTTTGTTTATGCAAGGACAACTTTTGAGTCGATGGGTATCTCTGAAATTTTTAAGAACACTCAGTCGATTACCCTCAGCTGTAAAGATATGGTTAAACAGCTGTATTTGAACCACTGTATGAGGTTGCGGTTGGAAAAGGCTTCGTCTTTGGAAACAGTAGTTAGGTACTCTTCTGTGTCAACTACAAGAGGGATGGAACCCTATTCAGATTGGACACTGAATCCCACCTACCTTTTTAACTTGACTCGTTTAAGACTAAGCACAGTGCACTTTATGGTAGCTTTTCCTTTGCAGGAAACTGGCAACAGGATCGCCCACCCCGTCACTGTGACAATGTTTCTACTCAAAACACAAAGAACTTTATGCTGTTTTGCTCCATATATTCAGCTCCACTGATTTATTTTCTGGTGCCTATTCTACATCGAGCTAAAATTAGACAATATAAGGATGGCTTGGTGTTCTTACAGCAATTACATACATATGCAAGATATTTATCATGCAATAATAAATTTTAAGAATTGCTCTTGCGATTAGGAAACATTATGAGGACATACATGTTTAATTCCAAGATGACTTTGTATGAGGTAACGCTGTATTGAACCATTCTTAATGTTTTTGAGATTGAGTGATTGTTAATTCATGTTTTAATATTTTTAAAATTATAATGTTTGGATTTAAGGATTGTATGATTCATATTTTCACTTTTATGGCTTTCAGCCAAATAAATATTATTGACTGACTGAAAGGTGACTGCTGATCCACCATATTCCCACTGTCTACAAGAACCCACCTTCTTATGCTGCCTATCCCCGCCTCCTTGTGCAGACTAGAGGCTGACTTCCAGCACCACAAGGGTCAACGCACATCAGTGGCTTACAAGGAATTTCTCTCTGTACAAAGAACGGCTCTATCTGAGCCACTCTCAATAGGGCAGCTGCTCTCCAGAGAGTCAATGAACACAAAGACGATGGCCCTCGGATTGGAAGAGAAGAGACGGGCGAGGAGAGAGGGTGGCAGAATGCCAGCTATTGTTTCCACAATTTTGACTTTTAAAAAGATGTGAGAGAGCGTCAGGGAGGGGCAAGGAAGGGCCCTTTTGCGTGTGAGGTCACCATGACTCCTTCCCCTTGGACACATGATCAACAGGATCATGTTTATTGTCAGCTCAAGTACACCCTATAATGGTAGATGGGGTAGATACCAATAAAGGGGTGATTTGCACCTCTGGGTTCTAAGAGACAATATAGACTATTCGGGCTTTGCTCTTTTTATGATGTCACGTTGACCACTCCTCTGCTGACAGCGACCCATCTACAATTCTATATGGCCTGCATGGGTCCTATATACGGTCAGTACCACTAACACACTTTAGAAAATCCAGTTATTCATTGCTCTAACATCGCAGCTGGGAAAAAACAAACATTCTGATAACTCACTAACCTGGGCTCTACTTGCTAAACACAAAGGATGCTGTCCCTCTGCTACAACAAAAATAGCTCAGCCCTTAAATGAAGACACCTGAAGCAAATGGCAACAAAACTACCATGCACTTATAAATAAACACCAAGACATTAAAAAAAAATGTAACTTTTAACAGCAAACGAAAGATAAATAACCATAAAAAATATAATTACAAAATAACGAGCACTTAAAAACTGAAAGGCTATATACAACTATTAAAAATTATAATGATCATTTCTTACTTCATTTACAAACATTGTGCTATACTATTACCTTTAGGAAAAAATATAAATCTGTTATTAATAATGACAGTCCCTGGAAACAATACATGCATGCAATCGTAAAAAATGGGTGTTTCAACAAGAGGGGGGATTTCCACCTCGAGGTTCCTCTGGATTGGAGACAACTGTCCAGACCCGAATGGAATAAAGATGGAAGCGTTTGTTCTCATTGGGGTGGAGAGAAAAAGCCACTCACCAGAGGGAAAAACCTGGCCCTCTAGATGATAACTTGTCCCCTGCATAAAAAGCGAGAAGGGATATTCATCATCCCTAGGTAGACACCATCACCACCTTCCAACAGAATGGGCTCTGTTTGAGAACCGTCTGTTGGCTTTTGTTGGTTTCAAAAGGATAACACGATGAAGGTAATCCAGGGTGAGGAGACAGCATCGTAAGAAAGGCGCTAGATACAAATCTACGCTTAAGGCAAGGTGGCGCAAGAAGTCCTGGCTCTCTGGTCATCATACAATGCAAGGATATAGAGGGTTCTTGTCCTTTTGGATTAAAGAGTTGTGTTTAGCTCCCTCATGCGGTGGGTATTTGTGGGCAGCAACAAAAACATGCGGTTCATCATTATAGTACCGTCCTGCAGTCTGAGAGCCATGCTGCGATGATGGCCAACCAAGTCCAACCTGAAAGGCAGAGAATAAATACAACACACGCGGTTTGGCATTGAATCGCTGAATAATGTGACATCGCTTGGTACAGTGAGGTGGGGCCTGAATATAGGGATTGACCTGCTATTGTGAGACCACTGCCGGTATCAATAACTAGGAGGAGCCCCTTGTGCTCAGCACAGGTCCACGCCAGCCTGGTGGTGGCAGCCCTAGCCCATCTATCTTCTCAGCGCACTTCCCATGGGCCCCCTCATCACAGTCTGTAGTCGGGCAGCATTTCAGCAACCTTCTTCCGGAGCTGTTCCCTTCGTTCCTCTTTTAGTTTTTCTTCCTTCTGTACTCTTGGAAATCGCCTCCATGCTCTGAATACACTGAGAATCATTCTCCTAAGGGAAAGAAAATAGGAAAGTTTATGCGAGACACCGTTATTCGGGGAAAGTTAAACACAATGTGGCAATTGTTGGGATGTGTTCCACTATTATCCCACAACCTCCCAATTCCAAAGAGTTTGATCCCCAGATCAGGTGGACTTCAGATACTGACTTTGTCTACTTGTGGATGTTCCTCGCCACACCTGTGCGGCTAAAACTCTATCTGTTGTCACATCTGGCATAGGCTACATAGGAGTCCCAGGGAGATCTTACGTAGTTGGTAGTTACCACCTTCCTCCAGGGCATCTGCTCAGCAGAGGTAGCCATGACTGGACCTTCAGCAATTCAGCAGATGTAGCCCGCTTGGGTGTACAGCAAATTGACAGTTGCAGCCCTGCTGGGGCCTTCAACAGATGAGCATTTGCAGCCCTGCTCGGACCTTCTGCAGATCGACAGAAAGCATCCAGAAAGAGCCAACAACAAGACATTGATGTAAGCAACCAAACAGAGCCAGAAACAAGACATAAATGTAAGCATCCAGAACGAGCCAGCAACGAGACGTTAATACAAGCATTGAGTAAGAGCCAGCCACGAGACATTAATGTAAGCATCCAGGAAAAACCCAGCAACAAGTAACAAATGTTTTCTTGTTTGCTCGCTGAGCGCCTATAACACCTGGGCACTGCTGACAAGGAGCTGACTCTGCAATCTGGCCACGAGCAAAAATTGAATGCTTTTGTTTCCTATTGGCTTTCTCCAACATGTTGGCTACTTGCTTATCATATGCTGTTAGATAGGTATGTTACAGTGAAGCAATCCCCAGTTCTTATCTACGGGGACACATTTTGGGTATGTCTGTTGGACGGGATTGGGTTCTTTTATCTTCTCTGGTGTTTTTTCTTCATCGCAGGGCAGTTGAGTGTTTAGAGAGTTTGCAGAGACTGTACACCAATAACACAACTCATCTTTGCTCGACTATATAACAGTCACCATGCTGTTAGACAATTTTAATATCTGGAATATCGCCCAACTTCACCCTGTGGCTGCTTTACAATATTTGCTCTAGTCACCTTACCATGTATACTGTTGAAATGATAATATAGAATGTGCGAGGCATGAATGAACTACGCATACCTGAATAGAACAGGCATCATCGCTGCCATGCTACAAGAGACAACTCACTGGTCACAGCATGTACAGGTTTATGTTCAGACTGGTAGACACAGTTATGAGGCCTCATATTTCTCATGTGTGTGGAATCGTGATTGTGGTTCGAAAGGGTGTCCCCCTGAGACTTAACACAGTCATACTGGACACAGGGCACCATAATAGGCAAAAATATCAATATGGTGTGCACTGATTGGCTAAACATTGGTAACCAGATTTCTTCCACCGGATGCCCATAAGCGCTTATTTGGAGAGGGAGTGACTTCCATGTAGTTACTGATCCACAATTAGATAGGTCATGTACAACATGCCGCCCTTAGGCCATGGCAGCCTCACATCTGTGCACGAATCACGTCTAAATATGGCATTGTTGATATCTGGTGTGGGATACACCCTAGGTGACTAGAAGGCACATGTAATACTAATGCACACAGTTCATGGCCCAGAATTCATTACTGACTCGTCTCTAAAGATGTTGGACTGGACTACCCACATAAAACACAAAGCTAAGACATTATCTGACCATGCCCCTGTTTTGCTGGATGCATCTATCCCAGGTACACACCAAAATGCATTCACTTGCCACCTCACGATATGTAAGATTCAATATTCAAGGCTGAGATCTGCACAGCTATAATAGACAATTTTGCTCTTGGTAAACATTCAGTAACTAGTGTTGCTGTGATTTGAGAGGCATTCAATGTACTAATTCGGGGAACCTGCATTTCAAAATAATCTGTAATTCTTTGGGCTATTATGGGCAATTCTATGGGCAAATTATCAATATGGAAAGGTAACAGAACTTTACATGCTTGAGCAAAAATACTGTGCTTCATCGGAGAGCAGGGAGCTGGTTGTAATACACGTAAAGCGTGAGGAGCACGAAGTGGAGCCGGAAAGGAAACTATCTTGGCAGGGAGGCCAAGGCCAGAATGCATGGTGAAGGGAACAGGCATTGGCGTACGCTTGCAAACCCCCTCCTTTGGAAATCAGCAGAAGCGACAACTTTGTCATATATGAGGCCAGTGAAATCCCACAGGAATCTATTGGTTTCTATCAAGAATTCTATCAATCCACAACATCTGCTGCCTCAGTTGACACCAGCTTATTTCTGGACACTATAGAACTTGTTTGGCTCAGGAATGGCCACCACCAATTTCTAGATGTGCCAAACTTCACACGAGATCCCCTGGACCAATGGTCTACCGGTCCAGTTCCACAAAGAATATGTCTAGGTTCTAGTGTCCTACCACATGGCTATACACAAAGAGTACAAAAGGACTGGCACCCTCCCACCTTCACTCCGTGGTTGTTCCAATACTGAAACCCAATAAACTACCCCAACAGATGCAACTCCTGTCACCCACTAGCTATGATCAACGCAAACAATTAAATGCTGGCCAAGCTTCTTGCCAATAGAATTCTCCTGCAGCTCCTAGTTGTGGACATGCAGGACCAATCATGTTTTATCCCTGGACAATCCATGTCCCACTATCCTCGTACTATGTTCGCCTTGCTACATCAACTAGACCCTCAGATTAATGCAGCAGCCACTTTTCTAGAGGCCACCGATGCATTTGAGTCGTTAGAATGGAAATACTTGTTCCAGATCTGAGAACAGATTAGATTTAGAGACAATTTTGCATGCAGGATTAATCTGCTATATGACAATCCCACAGCACACATCCAGCAAAATGGCCTGCCATTGGTCCCATTTGATATATCTAGGGGCACTAGACAGGGCTGCCTCTCTCTTCCCTATACTCTTCACAATTTAAATGGAGCCCATAGCTGTCAGACTTAGACAGCATAATTCAGAGAGAGGCCTCAGTTTCACTGCTACGCGCTTAATTGTTTTGCTTTACGCCAATGACATTACCCTCTTTGAAAGAGACCCTCATACAAATTTTATCCTGCTGTTCAGGGAATCTGTCTGGTATGAAGGTCTTTCTAGGATATCTATAAACTGGCCCAAGTCAACTATACTTCTACTTACTCCTACTAAGACTGTATGCTTCTTTGACTACACACAGAGGTGGACAGCCTCAATGGTAAATTACCTTGATATTGAAACTATTAAACAGGAAAACTACGACACAGCTACTGTTAGGCTGAAAGATCAAGGGTCAGACTGGACCGAGTTACCCCTGTCCCTTCCTGGTAGACTACTATTGCAAAGATGGTTGTTCGGACAAAATTTCTCTATCTTTTCACGAACATCCCACTCTCCTCACTAGACGCTTTTTCAATAGACTTCGATCCAGTATGGTAAAGCTAATATGGGGGGCAAGTAACTGCGTCTAAAATGAGAGACACTAACCATTCCTTTCGAACAGGGAGGTCTCTCCGCCCCATACTTCAAACAATTTTATTTATCCACTCAGGCTTGTTATGCGCATTTCTGGTCTCAGTCTCACACTGCAACTGAAGCTGACACAACTGGCCCAGTCCCTCTTAAACAATTATCTGCTCATCAACCAAAGAGGTCATCCCTCTCTCATGCTAACACTGCACTAGCTGCATCTCCTTCAAGATGTCACATTGATGTTACTAAAGGGAGAGCATCATCTATGCCTCAAGTGCTCATTCACTACAGGAGGGCCCCAACCACATCCAATCATTTAATCTATGAGTGTAACTGATTTGTACTTAGTTTTCTAATGGACTGGCTCACTCTATTGGCTGAAAAATGCCTGCTCCGTAACATTGCCATTTGTAACATTCACAGTATGACACAACACAAGTTAAACAGATCAAGTCACCTCTGACTGTGCTCGGTGGCGATCCTTTGCTTTTCCCAGCTGGCAATCTTCTCCTCATTGACCATGTCAGACCAGGCCATGAACAACTTCTTCTTCAGGGAGGCTTTGAAGATCCGGTCAGCTCGCTCTTCCATGATGGATAAGTAGTTCTTGTACTGAGGACAAGGAAGGCAACATCAAGTCTTGTTACACACAGAAACCCAAAATATATGTGCTCCATTCTTGGCCAGGGTGCAATCTTACACAGCCTTTCTTTTAACTGGTATATTACTAAGCAATGGTTTTTAAAGTAGACCAAAAATGTTGGTGGAGGCCCAGTGTTTTTTTTTTTTTTTTAGTTTGTTTTTGGGACCAAAAAAAAACCAGAAAACCAACCAGCAGTCTTTCCAGAATTATACGTTTATTATTATCGTTTGCTGATGAGCCCTAATAAGGGAAAACCAGGGGTGCTTGTTTTTCCGGTTCAGGGAGGACCTGGCCTGGAAGCTCCCATTGGAGTAGGATCAAGACTAATTTGCATAAGGCTGGGTCTAAACCTAGGTGGGATGGAGTGCAAAATAACGATGGACTGGGATGCAGCCCGTGTAATTACCAGTGGCTGAGATTAATTCTAGCATTCCGTCCATCGCTTTATTGTATACTTCAGCAAGGAGAGCACCAAGCTGCTATATGTAAAGGTTAAAAATGACAGGAGAGCGTATGGAACCCTGGGGGACTCCACAGGTGATAGGGATCTTTAGTGACCTGGTGGTGCCCCTGTGAACAAATTATGGATCAACACACCTTTCTCTTGAGCCAAACCTCACTGGCAACCTCTTGGGGAGGGATCTTCTATGCAAATTGAATTGTACTATGTTTTGAACTAGTGAAGTTGTCGGTTTGAACATTCCTCTGTAAAACGAGAAAGCTGCTCTGGGAGTACTGTGTGAAAATAATGAATCATGTGAAACTTTCCCCTCAATCTGATGTGCCTGATCAACCTGCTTTATTTTAATGAAAATGATAATGATGTAGATTGTGTTTACATTGCACAGCCTGTCAAAAATAGAGCAAATCCAATGGAAAAGCTTCCCCTCATGCTGCAATATCTGTAATGCCCTGCCGTGGAAGCAGAATTCTGCCCAGTCATTTCTGCTCCTCTGAAGCAAGGGGTTTTGGTGCCTAGTGTCACCAATTGCAATACTCCAATTTTACTCTTCAAAAAGCCTGGTAACGACACCTATCTTTTTGTGAAAAATGTATGCCATAAATGTTGTTTTGCTGCCAAGATTTCCTGTCATACCAAACCCTGCTACCATCCTTTTATGTACACCAGCACGACTGCATGGTGGTAGACTTGAATCCTGCTTTATTCTCCATTTCCCATACACCCAGACAGCCAATATCTTTTTACTTTCTCATTTTCTGGGGGGAAACTCATGTGGTCTAGATTTCCTCAAGGGTATGTGAAGTTATCTTTTATCTTTTAACAGGCACTCAAGAAAGATATGGACACCCTCAGCTTCCCGGAAGGATGCATGCTGGTTCAATATGTTGACGATCTGTTGGTTGCTTCAAGCTCATTGGATCAATGCAAGTTTGATTCACTGGATATGCTGATTGAATTTGTCTAAAAAGACACAAAGTGTCTAAGATGAAACAACACTTTTGTTTGCCCCATGTTCGCTATTTAGGTCACGATATCTCAGCAGGGGAAAGACACTGTCTGCTAATTTCATCAAAGCTATCCGAAAGCTACCTAGACCCGTCACTGTTTCCCAGGTATGCATTATTTTATGGATGGCGGAGTACTGTAGGCAGGGGATTTTGAAGTATGCTAACACTGTCCAACTGTTGCAAAGTTTTGTTAAGAAAGATCTCAGAACCTTTGCATTGGTCCAAGTAGGAAGAGCAAGTATCTTTAAAAAAGGACTGTCCTTTACACCCACATTAGTATTGCCTGAGTATGCTAAACCTTTTATATTGTATTGCCAAGAGAGGGAGGGCTCTGCTTTCAGTGTGTCAGTGCAAGATCAAGGCAACAACAAGAAACCAATTGGTTATTATTACTGTGCCTTCAATGCAGTAACAGTGGGACTGCTGCTGTGCCTGAACGCAGGGACAGCTGCTGCCCGGCTGGTTAAAGCATCTGAAAACATTAGGGCCTATTCAGAAGCTACATTTTGTAGTACATTATGTACTACTACAGTAGGGTTACTAAATGTACTAAAAATGCGGTTCACAAACCTATATAGGGAGGTCTCTGCCTCCATCTCTCCTATCTTTTCTGGGTGGAGACCTCCGCCCGAGTGCCATGTCTCTATAAACTTACGAATATGTTTTTGTAGTACATATAGGAGGGACGTGGGAGTGGCTGGAAAATGGGGAATATTTAAGACTACATGGGAGGGGTTCAGGGAGGAACAAAGAGGGGTTTAATGAGGGGCAGGGAGGGCTTTAGCAAGAGCTATGCATCCACATACACAGAGAGTAACCCCATTGCTATTAACAATCTTCACTTCTAACGTTACGATAGTCAGTGTTAGAAATAGGGGTCTCTAGTTGGCAGAGGTAGGTACCTTGTCCAATTAGGGACCCTTCCTTCTAGTCAGGATAAGGGAGTTACACTCCTAAAATAACCCCTGCTCACCCCCTTGGTAGCTTGGCACGAGCAGTCAGGCTTATCTTCGAGGCAGTGTGTAAAGCATTTGCACATAACCAAAAGTAATACAGTGTAAGCACTACAAAAGGACACCACACCAGTTTAGAAAAATAGCCAATATTTTTATATACTTAAGACAAGACCAAAAATGATAAAAATCCACAATACAGTACTTAGAAATCTTCAGTTATCAAAATAACATTGAAATAAAGTTCCCTGAAGTCGATAGCTCTGTCCGGGGCTATCACGGCGTCGTGAACAAACAAATCCAAACAGTTCTGGCTGACCGCGGCATCGCGGGCCAACTAAGGTGTCGGGGAGACCCGCAAAACAGTACCTTTAGAAATGCAGGGCGTCGGCGACCTCTGGTTGAGCTCCCGGAAGCATGGCGTCCGCAGGCATCGGTTCCGGAGGTCGGTGCAGGAGTTGTCGGGCCCTTATAGTCACACGCAGTTGAAGTCAGGAGTGCTGGCGTCGGGTGCTGCGGTGCGAAGTGCAGTGGTGCGCCGTGCGATGCCCTCAGGTCACGGTGCGAGCAAATGCTCGGTGGCAACATCAGATGGCGTCGTCGGTGAGACCAGGGTCAGGGTGCGAAGTGATGCGGTGCTCGTCACGGTGCAAGCAGCAGCGTTGTCGTTGCTGAAGCGCTGTCGTCGGCTGGCGCCGGCGTCGGTAGGCCAAGGCTGCGGTGCGGGATGAGGGCGGTGCGTCATGTAACTTTACGAGCGGTGCCCTTGAACCACTGTGCAAGCAGCGGCGTCGATTTCGGCGTGAAGCGTCGTCGTCGGAGATACCCAGGCGGCGGCGTGAAGCGGGGTGGTGCGGAGTGGGGTGCCCACAGCTCGCGGTGTGAGCAACGGCTCGGTGGCGGCATCAGATGGTGTCGTCGGTGAGACCAGGGTCGCGTGCTGCAATGCGGCGGTGCCCTCTGCGGTGCCTTCAGGACACGGCGGCGTCGTAGATGGTGTCAGGTTGCTTTTTCTTCTGTTGCAGCACAAAACACACAGTCCCCAGTGCTGAGAGCAGAAGAACTTGAAGTCTTTGCTGTTCCTGAGACTTCTTGAACAGGGGGCAAGCTCTACCTCAAGCCCTTGGAGATACTCAAAGAAAGAAGTTGTAGACAGTTCAGTCCAGTCCTTTCACTGCCCAAGACAGAAGCAGGCACTGCAGGCCAACACAGCAAAGCACACAGCAAAGTGGTAGTTCCTCCTCACAGCTTCTCCAGCTCTTCTTCTTGGCAGTCTTCTTGGTCCAAAAGAGTTCTAAAGTTTAGGGGTTTGGGCCCCACTTTTTCTAGCCCTAAATCCTTTGTCCTCTCTAGAAGAGAGTGTCTGTGCCCAGCCAGAACCAGTTCTGTCCTCTCTGGTGCAGCTTCCTGGCAGGAGGTGGTGATAGCATTGTCAGAGGCAGACCAGGCCCATTCAGGTGAAAGGAAGTCTCCTCCCACTACTCTAAATGCAGCCCAGGTCTATTCAGCCCTTCCCTGACCCATCTAGACTCTCTGGAGCCACTGCTCCTTCCCAGCCCCTGTCATCCAAAACCCAGACAGTCAATCCACAAACCCAGCAGAGGCCTACTGGATGGCTGAGCAAGAAAATACCTACTTTCTAAAAGTGGTATTTTCAAACACAGAATGTAAAAATCACCTTCACTAAAAGATGCATCTTTAGATTCTGAGTACAGGCATACTAAACTTTATTTTCCAACCTTGTTCCCAGCGCCAGTTATGTTTATAAGATGTTATAAACAAACTCCCCATTCTGTCCTATGGGGACAGGTACCCTTGCAATAGTGAAAAACGAAATTGGCAGTAATTCACTATCAGGACATGCCACACACACCAGGGCATGTCCTACCTTTCACATACACTGCACCCTGCCCACAGGGGTACCTTGGGTCTACCGTAGGGGTGACTGATATGTAAGAAAAGGGAAGGTTAGGGCTTGGCAAGTGGGTACACTTGCCAGGTTGATATGGCAGTCCCAGACTGCACACAGGCTCTGCAATGGCAGGCCAGAGTTTTTTTGTTTTTTTTTCAAATTTATTTTTATTGTTTTTCACAAAAATCCAAATACATACAACTTGCAAGCACAATATCAACATATCCGGATACATTAGCGTATAAAATCAACAGTACACATTATTACAGTACTACACAATGCAGGTGGCTGGTAATTAGGGTGTATCTCACCATAAGTCATATCATCAATACAATTAATGACTTCTGCAATGTCCGACCGAGGCATTAACAACCAATGCAGTGTTGGGGGAAGCTGGTCAACACTTCAGAATTCAGGACATGTAACTCACCTTCCACGTTCATTAGCATGTATTTTCTACGTTCCTGCCTCTGGTGTCTGTACCACCTCTGTGTTGTTCTGTGACTTTGACGTTATCGGCAGGCCAGAGTTACATTTACAGGCTGCTTGTGTGGGTGGCACAATCCAGTGCTGCAGCCCACTAGCAGCATGTGATTTACAGGCCCTGGCACACTCAGTGCACTTTACTAGGGACTGACAAGTAAACCAAACATGCCAATCATGGAAACACCAATCCATAATAACAATTTACAACAGGAGCACTTGCACTTTAACACTGATTAGCAGTGAGAAAGTGCGCAGAGACACTAAGCCAGCAAAAACACAATCAAAACCGGGAGGTCAAAAAGCAAAAAGTCAGGAGAAACATGCCAAAAGATGCCAAGTCTAACAGTCACAAAGAACCCAAAACAGCTGTAAATGTACTCCAGCTCAGACCTGGCCAACCACCCTCTAATAGAAAACAATGGAGGAAGGGACTAAAAATTGAATTGCATATGAAATGTTAAAATAAACTAATTGATTACTTCTTTTTACAAATATATATTACTTTAATTAAATAGTATAGGAAATGATCTATAAATAAAACATGAATATTATTTTATTTTAAACGAGATTAATAACTTTTTACATTTGCAAATAAATCGAATTTTTTAAATAATCACATTAATTTAAATTAATTTTATACATTACATTTAGTAGCTTAATTGACAATAAATAAATATAAACATTTTATGTGGCTATTTTTTACTAAATCTAAAAATAAAATTTAAAATAATGAAATTTAAAATAAATATATTAAATTAATTTAGAATAATATGTAATGAAAATATGTTTACAATTTTTTTAAGTTTTAATAAACTTCATTTATTTTCCTATTCTTTACCAAAGCACAATCTCTATCTCGATTGTGAAGACACCAGCCAGCGTGTGAAAAGTTACTACGAGTATCTTTACACTCATAAAGTAGGTTTATTCCTGAACTTAAGGGGTGGAGACATGTACATCTATAATTTGTATTAAATTTACACTTGTAAATGGTGAACAGCTAGAAGTAGTAAATTTACTACAAATTGTAAAAGAAAATGTACTCATGTGTAAATGTATCTTTGTGAATAGACCCTCGTTGTGATAGAATCACCTCTCACTGTTGTTGTACCTTATGCAGTGGCTGTCCTGCAGTCAAGATACAAAATACTGCTATCTGCTTCTCATATAATATTGGTAAAGTGAGCTGAGTTCTGCTTCCTTTTCCCCATGGCTCTCAATTGAAAACCACACATTTGGATTCTAACTACTGCCAAATGATTGATCTCACTGATGTGATCTTATATACTATGTTGATGGTTCATGTCTTAGAAATGATGAGGGAACTTTGGTTGCTGGCTATGCTGTCTGTGCCATACACAAGGTTGTTGAGAGATGTGGTTCACTCTTTGTACATTCTGCTCAAGTAGTTGAGTATGTAGTCCTTACTCGTGCTTGTATCCTAGCTGCACATAAAACTGTAACCATCTTCACCTCCTCCAAGTACACCTTCAGAGAAGGCCATGATTTCAAGCTCCGTTGGGTGAAGTGAGTGTTCCTCAACTCTGAGGGAGCCGCTATAAAAAATGTTTTATGTAAAATGTTTGCTTGCTGCTCTTCAGTTACCTTCCAAGGTTACTATTTTGAAATGTGCTGCACATATGTCTACTGAGAACGAATTGTCCAAGGTAAAGCTCTTGCTGAACAAACCGCTAAAAAGGCTACTTTGTATCTCAAGTCTGAAGTCACTCCATGTATGCCAGGTTTCTGAGCCACTCATGCCCACCCTAAAGGATGATGCTGAATTCCACGAGTGTTCCACAGACAGTGAAAAGAATATATGGTTAAATGATGCATGCAAATGAGACTCCGATGGAATGTAGTAAGAAAAGCAAGAAAGAGTACTCGCTCCCAAATCTAGCCCCGCTATACTACAGTGTTGCCTAAGGTAGGCAAAATGGCATGATTACTTCCAGAAGTACCCACTGGTTCACACCTGTGCCACAAGCTTAGCTTTCAATGTCGGTAGCGGTATCAAGGCCACTGCACTGCCCATCCACCTTCATGGGGCACCTCTGTCAACATGCAAATAGATTTCATTCAGATGCATCAATGTTATTCTTATGTTTAAGTTCTAGCATGTAGTTCTTGAGATGGATTGAAGCCTACCCATGTGCCTGAGCTGACCCAATTAATTTAGCTAAGAAACTGCTACGAGTTTTTATGCCCAAGTTTCAAATTCTCCTCCGGATCTGAAGTGGCTCAGAAAACTACTTTGTATCCTGTGTAGTTCAGGAACTGTGTATGGTGTTAGGGATTAACCAACACTTCAATAGTGCTGATCATCCCGAGCCCTTTCTAAAAGTTGAACGGTACAATGGGACTGTAAAAACAAAATGTCTAAGATTTGTGCAAAAACTGGGCTCAAGTGATCCAACACCCTACCTTTGGCACGCTGGTCAGTCGAGCCACCCCTATCCAAAAGAATATTGAAGTACATATGAAATTGTCCAAGATCAGGTCATGCCAACTCCTGCCATTCCTCCAGGGTCTACTTCTTTACTTGATTTACACTTAACGATCATGAGGCTCTTGAGTACTGTAAACAACAGGTTCTATCCTCAGGCCAAAGTCGTCTTAACCATCAGCCCGAAAGAAGGCTGCCACAATCTACAACCTGGGCGGGGGAAGTGGGAAGGTCCATCTGATGATCCCCAAATTAAAATCAATTCTCCAGCTCTATTGGCTAGGCCTATACCAGATTCTGCTCAGCACGAACACTGCTGTGAAGTGAAGCAGACTACCTGCCTAGATCCACACATCAAACCAAAGAAACTGAACCTCTAAACAGATGTGCCACCTGAAATAGTGAATGTCAACCCATCATTTACCAGCGATGACTCATAGACCAATATACACCATGGTGGGGTTCACCTCCAAATGTAGTTAGACAATATAGAAGTGTATTTCTGTTTACGTCTCAGCCCTACTGACCCAGGTATCTCTACCTGCCTAGCTCAAATTCATTTATTGGAACAGCAATGGTTTCTTGTGTGTGTTTAAATATGCATGGTACTGGTGTGGTAATAAATGGCCCACAAGCTTTAGTCTGTGCATTTGTGGGCGATACAAAACAGACAATTCAAATTTAACAGTGCAGTATTTAATATGTATCAACAATAAAAGAGGAAAAGTGCTTAGTGCTCAGGTGCTCACACAGTGCAAACAGAAATACAATGACAAAGTGGGTCTATGGAGATCACGAAATTAGACCAATTGGAGACAAACAAATTTTGGTTCAGGAGAGATCCATTGTATCACAACAGTCCAATATAATTAGAAATTAATTGAGGACTCTAATTGTCAATTGTGTTGAAACCGATTCAACCCAAGATGGTTCATTATCACACCGACAAACTTATATAACGTAAGCAGAAATAATTAAAGAAGAGCCAGTTTAGTCCCTAATTTTGGAGGAAAAACAATCAAATAGTAAATTAACAACATTTACTTCTTACAAAGCAAATAAGTGCCATTCAAGTGAGTGTTCAAATATTAAAACAAAAAGTTAGAAAGTTACTCACATTGCACATAGGAATTGGAAAAACTGTTCATAAAATAAATTGCAATTTAAAGCGTTATGAAAAGTCACACAAAAATGAAGGCCAATGGAATCAAGGGACCAGGCAGCAAGCTTCTGAAGCAGTTCAATCCTGGTTTTAACTATGTGGTGCTCGTTCCCGCCACAGTTAGTGTCTGCGACTGCGAGAGATACTTAATGCAGCTATAGATACCATCGCAGCACGTCACAAATGGTAAACGAGCTGCAGTAGGTTCAGTGAGACTTGCTGTAGTGATGATCAGTGTGAGATGATAGGGGCAACTGTGTTTCAGACAGAAATGTTAGCTGCGCACAGAAGGGTGAGTGTGAGACAAATACTGTGATGACATCTGGCATGGTGGTTGCAAGTACTTCCTGGTGAGATGTGACCAGACTCTGCTGTGGGAGATCACTGCAACCTCTGATGTTAATCTCACAGTAATCCTAAAACACTAACACCACAAATCTATTAAAACGTCCTTCTACTGCATGGAAGTTCTCTTAAGTGACTGAAAGGCGACGCATAGATGTGACATCAACCAGCAAAAAAAAGGATCAATAAAACACCACCTTTCTGGGGTTACGTAGACAAATAATTTAAAAAGAGGGAGAGAGCAGATAAAAGTAGTGCCAGAGAGCTTTATATTAACAAAAACTGAAATCTCTATTCATCAACAGGTTTAGCAAATGTAACATTTTACACCATGTTTAAAACCATTTCCACAAATCTCCCAGAAACCATGAAATAGTTCCCTCTACTCAGTAATCTAAACACTGGTGCTTAGGTCCAACATTTGCATAATACAATATGATGTTACCTTTTCATTTTCCACGCAATGTACATTTGATTTCTTTGGGGGTAAATACTTCATTCACCCATCCCCACTTTAAAATCGAGTGTGTATACTGAGGCTAATGCACCAGTGGATGTGATGCTGTGGTTAGGGCAGTGACATGTGACAGCAGAGCTCCCGGGTCCTGCCCGCCTGCCCGCTCTAGGTTTTCCTGTAACCAGGTTCTGAAACTCCCCTGCAGTAGTGAGGAACAATAGAGAACACCAGGTTAGGTTCCTGCTCTGCTGTGATTCACCTGTAACCAGTTCATGAAACCTTCCTGGAGTAAAACAGACTTTAGAGCTCCCCGGCACTGCATTCCTGCCCGCCATGATTTACCTGCACCCAGTTCTTGAAGCTCCTCTGCAGGATCAAGTGACAGTGGAGCTCCCTGGTCCAGAACTCCCTTGATTTACTGGTAAACAGTTCCTGAAACTCCCCTGCAGTAACAAGAGACAATAGAGCTCCTTGACGTTGCATTCCCACCAATCCATGATTTACCTGCACCCAGCTCCTGAAGCTCCTCTGCAGTATCAGGTGACAGTGAAGCTCCTCTGCTTTGGCCTGCTTCTCACATTGGATCTGCCGCACACACTGTGCCCAGGCCTGCAGACACTGCCTTTGGACGACCGTATGATGTTGCTCCTCAGCTCGCTGAGCAAGACAAAACAAGGCAAAACAGACACCTTCGGTGAATGATCCCACAGCATTCGCTGCGCAGAATGTGTTGCATCTCATGTGCGTCTATGCAGGCTCTTCCTTTGCTTATGCACACACACACCGGTCTATTCTAATCCGTGAGGTTTCACTCTTTCTTCTAAGGTCCTTCAACCTTTCCTTCACCCAGGCAGTGGGGCCCTGTAGTCTTTTCTGAAGACCCTATCAGTGCACCGCCTCCACTACATCACCTGTCATTCCGTCATCTCGTGGGAGTCCCCCCCAAGCCTCCCTTATTTAACTTATCTTTGCTCAATAATTAATGACTGAACCCTTAACGCGAGTGGCGAAGTGGTTGATCACTGTAGTGGGGGTGCAGCTAATGGAACAATATTTTCATAGTGCAATGCAAGCCAGTACACCATTAACCCATTCATTATTTTGGGTCTGATTCACAAAGATTTCATTTTGAGCAAGTTAGGAGATGCCAAGATCATCTAAGATTCACAGCAATCTAGATGTGACCGACATCTCAAAGGCCATTGGGACAAACCAGTCGATGTTGGAATCCATTCAGATATAGTAGAGCAAATATGGCGGAGCTCAAACCTCTGCAAAATACACTACAGCAAATCTGGAGATACCAGAGCTTCTTCAAGATAACCTAGAGCAAGTATGGAGATGGAGCTTCTTCAAGATAACCTAGAGCAAGTATGGAGATGGAGCTTCTTCAAGATAACCTAGAGCAAGTATGGAGATGGAGCTTCTTCAAGATAACCTAGAGCAAGTATGGAGATGGAGCTTCTTCAAGACAGATTTAATGAGCTGCAATTGTTTGTAAATATGGTGAAAGAGCAGAAGCAAGAGTAAGAAGTAGAAAGAGGTAGGAGAAGTGAGGAAGAGTAGACTGGAAAAGATGGAAAAATGGGAGAGGGAACATAAGAGGGAAGAACGGGCTATGAAGAAAGAAGGGAAAGAGTGAGGCAGAGTATAGGGAAAGGGAGATTTGCAGCATATGAACATCGTATAACATATGCAGTTTCAGCTGATCCTTTACCATCATATGCTGCTTCGATAGCTCAACCAGCCTTATCCAAGGCTCCAGTCCTCGTCTCTTGAGCAGGAATCGCTCATGATGCGTTTTAGCCTTTGAGAGGAGCAGCTGATCCTTCTCCAACCTCTTCTGCTTCTCCAACTCTTTCTAGGATACAAACACACCAACAACGCAGTCAGCAGTGGCTTTACTTGAACAGGTGAAGAATTAATATTATGGGAGAGGACATAAATAGGAGCTTCACATTCTTTCCTCTGCCCTTCTTACCAGCACTGAAAAAGTCCATTTTTAGGAGCTGTTTGTGCAGTAAATAACAGTGCATCCATAACACCTCCAAAGCCCCCATTTCAATGCTACATGAGAACACCTGACAAAAAATGTCCAGCATGGATATTAGAGTGGAAATCATAGTGTATCCTTTTAGAGAGAAGGAGGATGGGCAGGTGTCTCACACTCCTCACCAAAATGGGTTAACCTCATATGGAGAGTAAGGAGCCAGACAACCCAGTCAGAGTAACTCATCTGTAGGAGGATTAATGTATATATATACAGATCCCTACACTGTAGAAATAGTAGATACACACAGCTTTTGGCATTTTACGATAAAAGGTTACCCATTATGCACTATTTCTACATAAATCTTATATCAGAAGGATGGTAATTATCAAAGTAACCTCTGCACCATCATATAAAATAATCTGAATATCAGAAATATCTCAAACACTTTAAATTGCAGTTTTACTCTCTCCATTAAATGAGTCTATTCCCTACATATATGTTCAGGAGGCAAATTAAGGTGTACAAAATAGTGGCCAAGGGCCAGAAGGGTGGAGAGGATCTTCCACAATATTGGAAAAGGAACGGAGGGGATACGTCCTCCCAACTAAATATCAACAAGTCAAAAAAGTATCCCGCGGAATAGAAAATATCAACTAGGCACAGTTCTCTAGTCAGGAAGTCTCTTCAGATGTTACTATTACACGTGGGAGCAATTCCTTTTTGTATGGTAACCCTCACATACTCTAGTAGTGCCATGCTTCATCATCGGGTTCACCCTGGCTCCTAAAGGCCAGGGTGGGCTCGACCGGATTCCAGGGAGCACTTTGGAGAACAAGGCCAGGGGGGTTAGAGATTAAAAATCCTCCAGACACTCCAGGTATCCCTTTAAAATGGAGTACTGGCAGGAACTTAAAACAAATGATAGGGTGTCCCTAGGATACAATGGTCCTAAGACCCTACAAACATTGCCAACATGTTTCGGCCAGTGAACGGCCCTTATGGGTCCACAGCTTTCATCAGGGCAAACCACAGAGAAAATTCCCTCCCTGGATCCAATGTAAAATCAAGTTTATAAGTAGTGGAACAGAAAACTGTTACACCTTTTACGCCTCGTGGATATACTTATCCTAAATGAAGGCGTTCAATCTTGGTTCATCCGACCTGTAATGAGAAAAGGCACAATTTTTGCAGTGACTCCAACTAGAGCCTATGTGCCTGGCTAAATGTGCACGCCCACCCATTCAGTGTATGTATAGTGAGCTGTGCGCCATTTTAGTGCTCATGGGTATGCCGAATTAGCATACTCCAAACGTCATGTAGAGAGAGAGATTGAGGAGGAAACATTACCCCACTGAAATCACCCATATATCCACTTCTCATGACGTGCACGAATCAATAGGCACACCCATAGTGAAATGAGAGTCCCTTGTTTCTCGGAGGAATTTAAAATTGTCATCTGAACACGCACACACATTAGTAATCACAATCGCGCATGATTTAATTCTTAGCAGTCAAAATTCGAGCGCACCAAGCCGTGGATTACAGCCCAGAGCCCATTGTGCACGGTAGGACGAAAATATTAACATAGTTCTTACCCAACTTGGGCGGACTCCACGAGTCTCAAAGAGTGCAGAGAGACGGGCCAGTCATATAGTCAGACACTATGCACAAAAAATAAATAAACACATGGTAGAAAGGCAAGTACAAGTTATACTATCAAAACACGCAGTGCCAGAGTTTCTCATGTGCGGGCAGGACACAATCGTATTCCCATGTAAGCTACGTTATAAACTCACGTCATCAAGGATCATGGCCCCGCAACATCACCTACTCGGTTCTGCATCTCCCGGCTTATGTGCCGGTGATGGGGACTGCGTCGATTTTAAAGGGATCCTAAGGGTGACCGGGCCAGCGTTTGCAAGTCAATTGGCCCCACCCATTAGGGCGCACAGGAAGCGCATCATGTTCGAGCCTTCCAAAACTACAACAAAAACAGAGGATCAAGGGAGTTGTAGTTTCCTTGTAGGTAAATAACAAATGTTAGGTTAAAACCTTCCAAAAATTACAGCGTTTTCCCGAAGATTATGGGAGACGTAGGCTACACTTAAAAATGTATATATACAAAAGTCCGTGCATGATGACTTCATAGTTGAATATTCATACCCGTTTATGCAGATAATCTCTTCCATGAACAACTTGTTCACTACGTCCTCATTATCTTAACAAGCCAGGCATCTTAACGGGTTTGTTTTCCTGTGAACAAAACCACAACTTCCATGTCCCATGGAAAATCTCGGCAGAATCGGAAGCCCCACAAACTAATATACTAATTCATTGACTCATTCACTGTGGAAATCACATATTTTACACCACTAAGCATCATGCACGGACTTTTGTATATATACATTTTTAAGTGTAGCCTACGTCTCCCATTATCTTCGGGAAAACGCTGTAATTTTTGAAAGGTTTTAACCTAACATTTGTTATTTCCCTACAAGGAACCTACAACTCCCTTGATCCTCTGTTTTTGTTGTAGTTTTGGAAGGCTCGAACATGATGCGCTTCCTGTGCGCCCTAATGGGTGGGGCCCAATTGACTTGCAAACGCTGGCCCGCTCACCCGTAGGATCCCTTTAAAATCGGCGCAGTCCCCATCACCGGCACATACGCTGGGAGATGCAGAACCGAGTAGGTGATGTTGCGGGGCCAGGATCCTTGATGACGTGAGTTTATAACGTAGCTTAAATGGGAATACGATTGTGTCCTGCCCGCACATGAGAAACTCTGGCACTGCGTGTTTTGATAGTATAACTTGTACTTGCCTTTCTACCATGTGTTTGTTTATTTATTTTTTGTGCATAGTGTCTGACTATATGACTGCCCCGTCTCTCTGCACTCTTTGAAACTCGTGGAGTCCGCCCAAGTTGGGTAAGAACTATGTTAATATTCTCGTCCTACCGTGCACAATGGGCTCTGGGCTGTAATCCACGGCGGGTGCGCTCGAATTTTGACTGCGAAGAATTAAATCATGCGCGATTGTGATTACTAATGTGTGTGCGTGTTCAGATGACAATTTTAAATTCCTCCGCGAAACGAGGGACTCTCATTTTACTATGGGTGTGCCTATTGATTCGTGCACGTCACGAGAAATGGATATATGGGTGATTTCAGTGGGGTAATGTTTCCTCTTCAATCTCTCTATACATGACGTTTGGAGTATGCTAATTCGGCATACTCATGAGCACTAAAATGGCACACAGCTCACTATACATACACTGAATGGGTGGGCGTGCACATTTAGCTAGGCACATAGGCTCTAGTTGGAGTCACTGCAAAAATTGTGTCTTTTCTCATTACAGGTCGGATGAACCAAGATTGAACGCCCTAATTTAGGATAAGTATATCCACGAGGCGTAAAAGGTGTAACAGTTTTCTGTTCCACTACTTATAAACTTGATTTTACATTGGATCCAGGGAGGGAATTTTCTCTGTGGTTTGCCCTGATGAAAGCCGTGGACCCATAGGGGCCGTTCACTGGCTGAAACATGTTGGCAATGTTTGTAGGGTCTTAGGACCATTGTATCCTTGGGACACCCTATCATTTGTTTTAATATCCTGCCAGTACTCCATATTAAAGGGATACCTGGGTTGTCTGGAGGATTTTTAATCTCTAACCCCCCTGGCCTTGTTCTCCAAAGTGTTCCCTGGAATACGGTTCACCCTGGCCTTTAGGAGCCAGGGTGAACCCGATGATGAAGCATGACACTACTAGAGTGTGTGAGGGTTACCATACAAAAAGGAATTGCTCCAGGTGTAATAGTAACATCTGAAGAGACTTCCTGACTAGAGAACTGTGCCTAGTTGATATTTTCTATTGGGCGGGATACTTTTTTGACTTGTTGGCAAATTAAGGTGACCAAACTCTAGGACCTCAAGAGCCAGATCGCTAGATTAAGCTGCTTGGGATGGGGATGTCTGAGAGTGCCCTGGTGATGGGTGAGAAGGTTTGACATGTTGGGGAACTTCTCGTGAGGAACTACAGACAACTCGAGGAGGGTTGTGAACCACGGCTGCCTGGCCGACTTGAGAGCCATGAGGGTGAGGGAGGTGTGCCAAAGCTTCTGAATCATGTATGGAAGGAGTGGGAGAGGAGGAAAAACGTAGGCAAATATCCCTGACCAGTTCATCCATAGTGCATTGCCCGTGGACTGGGAGTGTGGAAACCTGAAGGTGAAGCTTGGACATTTGGCAATTGCGACCAGATCTATGTCAGGAAACCCCCAACGTTGGAAATAGGGGAGCAGGACTTGGTGTGGAATTCCCATTCATGGACTTGTTGCATCATCCTGTTGAGCAAGTCTACGAACTCATTGACCGTTTTCGGTTGGTACTCTGCTAGCAGGTGTGCTCTGCGGTAGATCTCCCAACACCAAATGTCTAGCTCTAACACCAAGTGTTGGGGAGAGTGCGTGCTGCTGGCAGCGTACCTGCACCCCTCAACCCTTTGCACTGGACCTGCCACTACAGAGCCTGGTGGTAATAGAGTGGGAGACCTATATAGGGACGCTGCGCATCTGTCTTTTGCGGCACTTTCGGAGACATTTGAGTTACCCCCGGGACAAGTCCTACTGCACCGCGCAGTGGTATTGGCGGTGAGAAATCATTGGGGCCAGGGGACCGCAGAACACCCGGTACATCATAGTAGTCTGCATAACAACAGGCAGGACACGGACGGCCACTCTCTTATACAGGGTCGCCCAGGCAGATGTCAGCACACCCTTAGAGGAGCTACACATGAAATGGCAGGAGAAGTTAGCAGTCCCAATCACAGAAGAGCAGTGGGTATATATCCTAGCACACACTTATACCATCTCTCGCAATGCTGAATTTAAGCTCATAAACTTCTATTTTGTACACAGAGCTTACCTTACACCATGTAAAATCATGCAAACATTTGAAGCCCAAGAGCTGAAGTGCCCCAGGTGTGGAGAAGTGGGTGCAGAAATGCGCCACATGGTGTGCAGCTGCCCTAGGTGCCCGAGTACTGGGAGGGGGGTACTGGCAGTCTTAAATGAGGTTACCGAAAGACAGATTGTGTGCTCCCCTATTGCATGCTTACTGGGAGGATACCCTCGCCCAGCTAAATGTAAGACAACAACCAAATTCATAGACCTGGCATTGGTCCTCACCAAAAGAAAAATTACACTTAAATGGAAGGCAGCCACTAGCCCACAGGTAAATAAATGGAGGGAGGTCCTTACTCAATGGGCAACATACGAGGAGGCAGTTTTGTTCCAAGAGGTGAGGAGGGGGCACGTTACAACTGATAAGGCTAGGGCTTGGAATGTGGTTCTTGAAAACCTGAAGAACGCTACAACTGACTTCCCCGAGAGCTCCTTACTTTCCGATCCTGGCCAAGAGGGAGACTAAACTTACTGCTGGCTATGCGAGGAGGAGGGGACTAAGACGTGCCTATGGTAAGGTACAGCAGATATCAATCTACCGCTGCACAGGAGGGACAAGAAGCATGATAAGTTTGGCAATGATCAAAGGCAGGGATCAGGGCAAGAGAGGGGTAAGTTGAGGAAAAGGCAGATGTTAGGATCGAGTTGAGAACGAGAAGCATACATGTCTGGAAGATAAGTGCCTATCACAATAAACAGAGGCTTGTATGTGAACCATTGCACCAACACTGGATTGGATTTGTACTTGTGTTGCAACATAGATGCAGACCTGTAGGTTACAGGTTACTGTTGTTGTAAAAAAAAAAAAAAAAAAAAAAACGAAGACAAATCTGTTTACATTTTTTTTTTTTTTTTTAAATGTATGCCTTTGGCGACGGTGTTGGCTGCACCGACAGCACACCTGTAGCCGTATTACACAAGTGCCCCAGTGGTGCAACAGGCGTTTGTGTCAGCTTTTTGCGCCTGGGCACTTTGGGATTACAAAAAGGGGCTGCAGATGCTTGTGCGGCCCCTTTTGTAATACAGATAGCGCTGGCACACATGCAGCGCTATCATTAGAGGGCGTTCCCTCATTTGCATGGGGGCATATTACCGTTGTGGGCGCAGAGGCAAACATGCCTTTAGAAGGCACACTGAAAGTGCGCCACAAAAAGGTGGCGCATTAAAAGTGCACCTTCTAAATGCAGCCCTTTAACGGGAGGAAAGGGGGTCCCATGGACCCTCAGACATCCCTTTGCAGGCGGGTGCAGTCACTCACTGCACACGCCTGCAAGAGGATCTCTAACAGAGAAACACAGAGCAGTTTTAACTAGAAAAGCCAGGTCTAAAGAAGCTTTTTGAAGAGAGCTTCAGATTCTATGAAACGCAGATGGCTAGGAAGTAAATTCCACACCTTGGATCCTAACACTGAAAAGGATTTACCACCCATAGTTTTAAGTTTGAAAGACGGGGGCTTAAAAAGATTGGCATGCGAGGATCTGAGAGTTCTTGTAGGGGGTATAGTGCAGAAATCTAGTGGTGAAGTATTTGGGTCCAGTAGCTTTAAATGACCTGAACACCAGTCGGTGGATCTTAAAAAGGATCCTTTTATGTACTGGTAGCCAGCGTAGAGTTTTCAAGGTAGTGGAGGCAGAGCTCTGTCTGGGGAGTTTTAGCACAAGTCTGGTGGCTTGATGTTGCACCATCTGCAATTTATTCACAATATATTTTGAGGCTCTGGCATAATGACTATTACAGTAGTCGAGCCAGGAGGTGATAAGAGCAAATGTAACCGATTTCCTGGCAGTTAAAGGAAGAAAGTCAAAAAGCTTCCTAAGACACTTGATAAAGTCGAAACACATGCCTGCCACTGCTGTGGCTTGTGGACGGATGGATAGACCAATGAGTCTGGCGGGAGCTGGCCTCTAATGTAGGGTGGGTCAGATGGTGAAGGCTTGTATTTTTTGCAAACACTCGGGGTGACAGCTCTGGGCTTGACTTGATCTTTGAATACCTCTTGATAAGGCTAAAGCATTCTCTTAATCATAGGCAAAAATTGGTTGGCATGCTGGGTGTGGGAGAGAGTATGAGAGAGTATCCACCAGGAAGTCCTCCTCTTCTGGAATGGTGTGTAGGTCCACCTTGTGAAAGGTGGCTGCCCTGTGGATTACCTCGTGGTAAGAGGTGGTATCGTCAGGAGGGGAAGGTTTGGCATGGTAAAGGTCAGTGTCGTTATCACCTGGATGGACAACTCATAATCATCCCATGGATCATCCTGGGGTTCCGGGTCAAAGGGAGCATCTTAAGGATCTAGGCTTGAGGGCTACCCTCCCCATTGGAGAAATGTGCAGACCCTTCCGGGGAAGGAGGCTGGGCCTCTATGATGGTGGAGGGGAAGAATAAGGTGGAGAGAAAGAGGAAGAGGAGGAACGGGTAGGGGGGAGGAGAAGCAGGAGCAAGGGTAGCAGGAGGAGAAATGGAAGAGCATGTCTAGTCAGCACCGGACAGGTGTACCCGTCTTGACACTTCTAATGCTTTGGTGTAGAAGGGGGTGCTAGCGCCAGTTGCTCTTCAAAAGTTAGCTTCCTCTTGCGACGGAGTGTCTCCTGCACCTTTGGTGGAGGTTTTGTAGTGATTTTGCCCATATGGGGATGGATGAACAGTCTCCACTTTCGAGAGTCCAGCTCCTCCTGAAAGCATTGAAAAAACAGCAGCTCCCAATCCTCAGAGTCTGCCATGGACGGCAGCCTCGGCACTGAAGCCTGTTTCGACTCCGAAGGCATCTTCATCATCGACCGGTGTTTCAGCTCTGAGGTGTCCGTTGGTGCCGGCACCGGGACCCCAGAAGTCATCGAGAGAGCTGTGGGCATAGAGATGGGCCAGGTCTTGAGCAGCTTGATTGGAGCCAGGGTCGGAGTCACCTCTGAAGCCTTAGGTTGGTGCCGGCCATGGGTGGGAGACAGTGGTGGCCAGGAAGTCTGTGTCCCTGATTGTGGGCTCGACCCCTGCCCCCTGAGGGGCAGTGAGTGAGTTGGTGGTATGAACTAAAACTCAAAGTAGTCTTGTGACGCTGGCCTGGCCTGGAATGGGTTGTGGGTCTTGGATTTCAGAGTCCGATGGGGAGTCAGGTTCCGGGCTGAAGGACGCGAGCTCCTCGACCTTGACCACTCCTTCCACTTCTTCCTCTTTTACATTTTCCCTAAAGATGTCGGGAGTATAGTCGTCTTGGTGCTGCTACATGGTGCGTCGAGCGAGTTGACGATTACAACAGTTCCGGATCATCTTCTTGGAGCGGAACGTGAGGCAAGCGGAGCAAGATGCCTCATAATGCGCCAGGGACAGACAGAGGTTGCAAACTGCATGTTGATCTGACCACAAGTACTTAGAATGGCACTGTGAACAGTAGAGAAAATGCGTCTTTTCAATTTTGATACTCGCATTCTCGAGTACAAGACTCAACAAAAGAGGCCTACGAGGGGTGAAGCCCCAAACACGGCATCGAAGAACACAAAGATGCAGATCTGATAGAGGGGCCATCATGGATTAGAAAACATGGTGCACCAAATGATTGCTTGAAGGGTACTGGGAACGGAGAACCTGAGAGGCCCCAACAAAGAACACAGCACGGCATCGGGTCAGAGCCCCGGTGAAGCACGGCCGATGGCGAAAGCAAAAGAAAACAATACAATGGAGTGATGCCCATGTGCATTACCAATCATTGGAGGAGTCACTATACCTCATGACTCAGAAAACTTAATTGAAGAAAAACATTTTGTACATGTCCGAGCCCAACACAAGATGGGAGTGTGCAGAGCATGTGCATCTACAACTACACATGCCACCAACAGCTATTTTCTTCAAAGTACGACTAACAATTAGGGGTGTGCGAAATTCGTATAATTTGCTTTTGAGTAATTAGACAACATTTTGGGGTATTTACGCAAATTTACACTAAATGCAAAACAATTATTTGTAGCTATATTTTGGTATGAACTGCAGCCTCAAGCCCCTGCCCCTTTTAACGCCAGGGTGCATTTCACGAGACGGAAATAGAAAAGAAACAAGTGGTGTACACAGCAGCCTCTCACATTTTGGTTGCTTGGGTTCTTCCTGTGTATTTGCGCAAGATTTTGCCACGAATAGTGCGTATGTACATGAAGTGACGTAATAACGTAGTTTTGGGACTTTCTCGTAACAGGCATAATGCAAAATTTTCGAAATTATTTAAGATTTAAGATTATGCCTGCGTAACAGAATTTTGCCCAGGCCTGCTAATAACCTGATAGTGATTCCAATTAGAAAGTTTCATTAAGGATTTACTTAATTTGCCACAAAATTAGTATTTGCGGAACTTTACCCAAAAAAATTTTCTAGCTCAAATGCATGAATATAATATGGACAGATAATGTCCTCATAATTTATGTTTTTGGGCACATTTTACAGCATAATTTGGTCCTCCATTCCACATAATACATAATCCTAGTAGCCCGGACAATGATAAAGCTCCTGGGAGCCGTCATTAAAGTGATCAAATCTGTATTTTACAAGAACCGTGAAATATTTCCTAAATTTCACGGTTCCCTGTTGTTGGACATGGCCCTTCTTAGGGAAATTTACATAAAAACTTTTGCTTTTTCCTCCTAGTCATTGGCATCTTCCCACTGTACTGCAGTGGGAAGGTGGGGGTAGGCTGAAGGCCGGGCAGTACATATGGATGTTCCTTGCCCAGGTAGTGAGGGAACCCTCCACCCCCCACGCGGGGCTTCCCCTGCCTTGGAGTTTGGCTCCTTCCATGGGATACTCCTGGGGTGTTGCCAGTTCTCTTTTGTGGTCGCAGGGCCCGGAGCACATCCTCACTGTCAAGGCAGTGGGGAAGTGCATGCGCCTTCCTACACAGGCTAGGAAGAGGTACTGACCCAGTGTTCTGAAACATGGGCCGACCTGCTAACGCAGACCGGGGAGTGCGCACTTACACTTGTGGGTGTGCGCACCGGCCCTTATGCTGTTTGGAATACGTGTCCTGCCTGCCGCTGCAGGCTCAAGGATACACCCTGCCATCTATGGCATTTTGACTAGGTGCCCGGCCTACCATCGCAGGCCGTGAGGGCATACTTGAATCCCTGGTGTCTCACACCAGGGTCAGACCGGCCGTTGCAAGCCTGTGTCTGCGTGCTAGCACCCATGGTGCTGGTGGCAAGGTGCCTGGTCCGCTGTTGCAGGCCGTGTGTGCGCAATTGCACCGTAAAGGGTCAAACCGTGTCCGGCTGGGCCGGGCCGGGGTGGTGTGCACGCGCTCGCTTATGGTACTAGGGCATAGGTAAGCCTCTGTGTCTGGCTGGTAATCGCTGACCGCTGTGTGCGCACTGGCATCTATCATAAATAAACTCATGGGCAGCCTGCACCTCGGTTGCCTGTGATTGCGTGTGCCGCTTGCCTTCGCCGGCTTGTGCATTAGCACTGACAAATGGATTCGTTAAACCTGTGTCCAGTCTGCTGTTGCAGATTAGGGTGGGCGCACTTGCCCCCCTTGTGCTGGGGGACTATGTGTCCAACGTGCCATTGTAGGTCATGTGCACACTAGCGCACGTGCGCCCAGGTACCGAGGAATACCGGTGTGTGTTTCCACTACCTACGAGGCTAGCTCTTCCCATAGGTTAACATGGAGAAGTAGTTGATATTACTTCAGGCTGCAATAGTGGATTGCGGTGGAGCAGCCTCATGTTGTTTCCTATCAATGGATTCGCCATGCCAAGTCTTTTCTAATGGTTAAGGGGGTTTTGGCATAACTCGCCTAGAAATGCCACTTATAGAATATGGACATTTCCATGCTCTAAGAGTCTTGTGTGCCGTGGTGCCTGGCTCCAGTGGACATCAGGGGTCAGAGGAGCACATCTGTGCATTCCACAGCAACCGTCATAAACCATGGCCATACCACTAGAACGACAAGACCTCTGCCGTTTGAGGGCCGGATGGGATAGATTGGAGAGAGAGGTTTTGTCTCGGGCCAGATCATGACCCCACTAAAGATTACGATCTCCATTCCACTGCACCATGGCAGACAGGCCTGCAATTTAAGGGAAACATCTGTGGTTCAAATGGAAACCCCTTTACCACCCCTAACTTCAAAGACACACAAGAGTATAACTACTGGTGCTGTCCTTCACCAAAAGGTGAGAATGCTTGTAGGGGCACGGGACCGGAGAACCCGGACTGCGTGGTGCACACTGCCAGAGGACACCGGTTGTGCACATGGAGGATAACTGCCCATGAAGGGGACTGCGTGCCCTTTCTTAATAGTGGCTGGCCTGGGCCGAAAACCTGCTGAAGTGTGGCGCCCTGAAGTGTGCTCTGCAAGGGCCCGTCTGCGGGCCTCCTGTTCTCCCACAGATCTCAGGGACCTCAAAGATCTCCTGGGAGGGACCTACACCATCTACCTGTGACATTTGGAGAGCGGTGCCCTCTCAAGTACCCACATCGGATACTGAATCCCAACTGGTAGCGCGTTGTGAGCGTGAAATTCAGAATTGTGTCTGGAGACAGGATTTTTTTCGTGCGGAGCCCCAGAAATCTTGCCCGCATTTAAGGCGTTTGGTTCCTGTACTGCATGGACCCTGACACTCATAAGCATCTAGTTCGTGGTGAGAAGATTCCCCAGTTGCGGGACCCAGCTTGGCCCGTTTCGTCCATCGTGCAGCATCTCTCTTGTGCGACACGCCGTCAGCATGCTCATTGCGAGCGGTGTCTGATTCACAGGGTGAGACCCTCGGAGGTGGGGGTGTTGTAGTGCCTCATTCCACCTCATGTGGCTCTGCTGAACATGCGCCTGTGTGTGTGATCAGACTGGTCTGGTGCAACCTGTATCATCGTGCACCAGACGTTGTGCCTGCTTTCCAGGCGTTATGGAATTTGCAACTCTTCATTGTGTGAGCGGAATTGCCTGGTGCAAACCATCTCAATGTGCACCGATCATTGTGCCCCATTTCCAGGAAGTACGTAATTTGCAACTCTTCGTGTTTGAGACCTGAAGTGTCTGGAGCGACTCATACCAACGCGCACCAGACGATGTGCCCAGATTGCCTGGGCACGACCCTGACCATCGTGTACCACTCGAGTGCCTCCTTCTATCGAGAGGCTCCCATGTGTTACACCCCATTCATCGGCTGTTCCCTTTTTGACCCTCATCACGGTGGACGAACTGTCTTCTCCACACTTGGCCCCTCCCGAAGACATCTCGGCGCCAAGTAGTAGTGAGAGAGAGAGAGAGAGAGAGAGATTGACTGGGTTGAAGGAACGCTTCAGAGACAGTTCGGAGGGGAGTCAAGAGACTGCGTGACTCCATTGTATTTTGAGACCTGTGGGTGAACTTCCAGAGTGAATGCTAACCATCTATTGTTTACATCTACCTCCTAATTAAAACTTGCTACATATCCCCACCTGCTTCCCAAGGACCCAGACTAAGTGTGATTTCGGCCGCGTGCGGCCTCCTATCCGGGAGGCGGGCCGGTTATCTTCCATCCGGAGGTATATCGGACAATTGGGGTGAATCAGAGAGTGGGGCCATGGAGTCTGCAGGGTGTGATCAATTGACCTGCTGGGTACCAGTAGCACCGCATTAGGGTGCTCAGTGCATATGTGTGTAAGAGCGTTACGTACGGACTGGGCAGGTACCTGTTGCATTGTGCAGCGGTGCGGAGTGAGTGTGTGTGAGTGGGAGTGATAGTCAGCGGACCACCTGTGATTCATGACACTGGTCAGTTATGCCGCTTTAAACATTGATTTCCGGCCAAAAGCATAATACATTTGACATTGGGTTTACCTGCGTGGCTTCGGCCTGTGGTGCTGATAAAAAGTGTTCTTGTTTCATGTATGTACATATCTTTGATATCGTTGTGACCCGGGTGTCCCCAATAACTTTGCGGGACTATATTATCAAGATTGCTAGGGTGGATAGCATGTTGCACCACATAAGGGTGCTCTCTCTCTATTGGGGGGGGGGGGAGGTGTTAGATTAGGAATTGTTCACAGTGTGCATACTATTGATATAACGATACGAGTGGGCATAGTACTGCTAGTAATATTTCCAAATGTGTTTTATGCCCAAAAGAATATGATGTTCGTGTTAGAATGATTGAATATGTGTGTTAAATATAAACGTTATTTACATGCATCCTGTGTGAAGTCTCTGTTGTGACGCTCAGTGTATTTATCGCGTGCGACTGCTGTGCCTTTGCTTTACAAATTGCCTCTGAGGAAAACCTGACTGCTCAGTGTCAAGCTACACAAGGGTGAGCATAGATTATACAGCGAGTGTAATCACCCGCCCTTGACAAGGGCGGTAGGTTCTGCCTGCTGGGGGAATTCCTTCAGCCATCCAGAAAGTGCTGGTTCACACCTGTGATATATGTTTTTTAACCTGTTACACTTTGTACAATAGCTTTATATCTATGTATTACACCTGCAGGGATTTTGCCAGTGTAGTTATGGTTTTTTGTTTTCTTAATAAAGTTGGCGTGTAGGAGAATAGCATCTGCTTTCATGGTTACCCCCACTTTTTGCTGGTGTTATTCTGTTTTCTGACTAGTCTGACTGGAATCCTGCTAATCAGGACCCTAGTCACTGTGCTTTCTCCCCAAATTTGTCAGTGGTAAGTACTTTGGTACCTTCCCAATTGGCTATGGGGAACCCATGTAAGTCCCTAGTATATGGTACTACGGTACCCAGGGCAGAGGTACACCAGGGGTCTCCCATGGGCTGCAGCATGTATTATGCCACCCATGAGAGACCACTCAAACTGTGACTACCGGCCTGCCATTGCAACCTGTCTAAGCTGGTGCTAGCACCACTTACGACAGATATAGGTTTCCTTATATCCGAGGTCACTGCACTTAAAACCTATAAGTCACCCCTAAGGCAGGCCTTTCAATCCTGAAGGCAGGGTGCTAGGTTGTAAGTGTGAGGGTGCCGTGCATGAGCAGGACACCCCCTACAAACCCCAAAGTCGTTTCTCCAGGCTTTGTAAGTGCGGTCAGCCATTTTGATACATATAGTGGCCTTGCGTCATTACGCAATGGCTAACTATATATTGGCTGTGCCGAACCTGGGCATGTTTGATATCAAACATGTTGGAATCCTACCCCAACACTGCCTCTGGTGTTGGAGGTATGATTCCATGCACCAGGGGGCTCCTCCGGGAAGCCTCCGAGTGCTCCCTGTAACAGCTTTCCAGGGTCTGCTAGCAAGCTGGTGCTGCTGCAGACCCCAGACACGATTCTACCCATGAATCGTCCCAACTTTTTCCCTAGGGTACTTAAGGGCTTACCTGTGGGTGGCTTTTCAGATTCGTCGTGGGACTAGATTCGAACTCTAAACCACTTCAACCGTCTGGGCACCTTGGACTTCGCTGGACTTCGCCTGGAAGCGAGACTGCACTAAGGAAGACTCCTGCTGCTCCTGGTCTCGCTGTTCTGCAAGTCTTCTTCATCGTCTGTACCTGTGCTTCATCCAGGTTCCTCTCCAGGCCTGTGGGCAGCAAAGACACCCGGAGGAATATACCTTGGAGTGAAGGAGTCACTCCCCTACATTTGCAGGCATGGCAACGAAGCTGACCAGTCTGCTGCTCCTACCGTCCCACGGACTACGAAAGGTTCAGCAAAACAGGTGGTGGTTCTGCAACTCCCTCGAGGCCTGACCTGACCTCTCAGCAAGTTTGAGGCCAGTATCCCTCGTCGGAACCACTGGAACAGAACCCCTGTGCACCACGTCGACTTGCCGTTTCCAAGGCTTGTTGGCTCTGTCCTCCAGAGATCTTTGGGCTACAAGAAGCCCCAGCATCTCTTCCTGCCAAGATCTTCATCCTCACCACATCCTCTGCACCGTGGGCCTGCATTTTTGGTGAGGTGCTCGAGGTCCTCTTGCAACTCCTGTGCCTTCGGGATGTGGGTCCTCTTGAGGGTCTTCTTCGGCTTCAGTGGGCTCCCCTGCTTGCTCGGGCCTGCTCTGACTCTCCTGCAATTGGTGAGTTCCTTGCACCTTGCTGGTCCCCACATTGCACCTTTTTTGTTTACCATGTCTGTTGCTGCTGCCAAGGTTTGTTGGTACTCCTGCCGGACATCGACCCCTTGGTTGTAGACTCCCAACGTGGGACAGCTCGTGAACGGCTCCTTGTCTTCCACAGCGTCACCTGGTCCTCACAGATGCAGCGACAAGGTCATCGTCATCACGCCTGCATCTTCGGTCATCGGTGGTCATTGCTCTTCCGTGCCTCCTTATCACCTCCGAGTGGCATGGACTCTGTCCCCTCTGCTTGCAGGTTCTTCCCTTCAAGAATCCATCTTTGGATTCCATCGGACTCTTTCACCTTCTTCGCCAGCAGCATATCTCCTCAAGTGCTCCATTGTGGTCTACAGCGGTTTCCGACGTCACTTCGCACCTAAGCACCCGGCATTAAATTCACCATAAGGGTTGTCTGGATTAGTGCAAGGTGCTTCACTTAACTAAGTATGCACCATATACTAAGCCAGCCTCCTACATGGCGTCATTCAAAAAATCCACCTGAAACTCTCCCAAAAAAAAAAAGAACCACCACTTTGGGTTCTTAATGATGTTCTTCGTGAAGCTGGGGCCAAGAAAAGTGGGTGCGGGGAAGGGTGAGCTAATAAGGGCCATTTCCCATTTTAATTACAATAGGATTACAATAGGATCCCACCGGATTCTTGGCTCTTCTACTCAGTAAAAAAAAAAACAGATTAACAGAATTACACCAAATTGGCACAAAGGTAGAACTTTACACAAGGATTGTTCTTTTGTTGTGGTGTAAATCTCTTCGGTAGTTTTCTAAAAATGAACATTTAAAAAGTTGCTCAGATAGGACATGAACAGGTTCAATTTTTGAGATATCTGGACTGTTAATTTGAAAACCCTCCAAATGTTAAAGGTACCTGTTAGACCTGGCATCATTAGCGTGGATTTCCCCTGTATTTTTGCCTTTGCCTCCTGTGTTTTTGCTGTGTGTTGGACTTCGTTTTGCTGGTCTAGATGCTTTGGGCACTTTGCCACTGCTGTTCAGTGCCAAAGTGCAAGTGATCCCTTTGTAAATTATTGTTATGGATTGGTGATTCCATAATTGGCATATTGGATTTACTAGTCAGTCCCTAGTATAGTGCACTGTGTGTGCCCAGGGCCTGTAAATCAAATGCTGCTAGTGGGCTGCAGCACTGGTTGTGCCACCCACCTAAGCAGCCTGTAAATGTAATTCAGGCCTGCCATTGCAGAGCCTATGTGCAGTCTGGTACTGCCATGCCGACCTGGCAAGTGCACCCACTTGCCAAGCCCTAACCCTACCTTTTCTTACATGTTAGTTACTCCTAAGGTAGGCCCAGGGTACCCCTGTGGGCAGGGTGCAGTGTATGTGAAAGGTAGGACATGCCCTGGTGTGTGTGGCATGTCCTGATAGTGAAATACTGCCAATTTCGTTTTTCACTATTGCAAGGCTACCTGTTCCCATAGGATAGAATGGGGAGTTTGCTTATAACATCTTATAAACATAACTACCCCTGGGAACAAAGTAGTAAAATAAAGTTTAGTATGCCTGAACTCAGAATGTTAAAATGCATCTTTTAGTGAGGGTGATTTTTGCATTCTGTGTTTGAAAATACAACTTTTAGAAAGTAGGTATTTTCTTGATTAGCCATCCAGTGTGCCTCTGCTAGGATGTGTATTGACTGTCTGGCTTTGGGATGACAGGGGCTGGGGAGGTGCAATGGCTCCAGAGAGTCAGGGCTGGGCTGAATAGACCTAGGCTGCATTTAGAGTAGGGGGAGGAGATTTCCTTTCACCTGAATGGGCCTGGTCTGCCTTCCACAATGCGGTCTCCACCTCCTGCCAGGAAGCTGCACCAGAGAGAACAGAACTTGTTTTGACTGAGCACAGGACTCATCTGCCACCAGAGAACAAATGATTTTGTTGTATAAAAAGAGGGGCCCAGACCCCAGACTTTTAGAACACTTCTGGGAATCAAGAGGAACCTTTGCCAAGGAGAAGAGCCGGAGAAGCTGCCCCTGTGCGGTTTGCTGTCTGGGGTTGGCCTGCAGTGGCTACTTTCTGCCAAGGAAAGGGAAAGGGACTTTGCTGTTTGCTGTGTCCCCTGCTTGAGGAAGATCTCCAAGGGCTTGAAACTGAGCTTGCCTCCTGTTCTGAAGTCTCAGGGACACAAAGACTTCACCACCAGCTCCCCTGAACTTCCTTGCTGGGAGTTCTGACCTGCTAAGAGGTGTCTGCTGTTGTTTTGGACCTGTGGAGGCTGTTTGCCGCTGGGTGCTGGAAAAGTAACGCAACTTCGAGAAGTGTGACGCACCCGCACCAGTTTCCGACGCATCGCCGAAGAAATCGTCGCAGCGCCTGCCCACGGCTCGAGAAATCGCCGCACGCCGCATTGAGTGCACCGATATCCGAAGTCCGAGATCACCGCACTGATTCCGACGCAAGCGCTGCTGTGCGGCTGCAAGAACCCATGCATCGTCCCGGATTGTCGCATCGCATGGAGGTGCCAAGTCTGTTGCATCGTTGGGGGACGCAGGAAGAAACAGACGCATCACCTCCCCATGCAGTAAGAAACCGACGCATCACCTCCTCTCCGGTAAGGAACCAATGCATCACCTCCCCTGCGCAGCAGTAATGAACCGATGCATCACCTCCCACGGAGCAAGGAACCAACGCATCACCTTCCCTGAGTGCAAGGAACCGACGCATCCCCTTCCCTGCGACCCTTTTTGTTTGTGTGCGTGGCGCATCCAAGGTATTTTGTGTGAAAAGTTTTGCATCTGCAATTTGCTTTGAACTGAACTATTTCTACCATTTGAAAGTCATATTTTTATTACTGTATTGTGGATTTTTGTCGTTTTAGTCTTGTTTGGTTTAGATAAAGATTACTTATTTTTCTAAAATGGCGTGGTGTTTATTTGTAGTGTTTTCACTGTATTACTGTATGTGTTCACAAATGCTTTACACACTGCCTCCGAGATAAGCCTGTCTGCTCAGGCCAAGCTACCAAGGGGGTGAGCAGGGGTTATTTCAGTTTTGCTTCCCCCTTATCCCGACTAGAAGCTAGGGTCCCTATTTGGACAAAGGTACCTACCTCTGCCAACTAGAGACCCCCATTTCTAACAGTACCCCATTGGATTAGGGAGCTTTTATCCCTTCAAGTATTACAGATACACAAATTCAGCAAATCTGCTGAATTCTGAACGTCAGACCATCAAAGAAACATTTCTGTTGTGGCCACCATTACCCAATACGGTGCACTGTGCATTGTGATGGGAAAAATAAAAAGTAAAGAACGTACCCAGCATGAGCTGGACAGTTGGGTGCAAGGGCTGGCCTGAGGTCAATTCTGCTGCAGACAGCTGAAGATTGTGCGCAGCAGGTGTTGGCCAATTGAGGAGGGATGGCAAATGGGTTTTGCCAGAGGCCAAGACCTCCGGCCAACTCTCAATACACTTGGCTGAAGGCTGTGCACTATGGGTCTGGTCATCCAGGGAGAACGGGGCACATGGGATGGACGGAGGCCAGGCCCTGAGAGCAACTCCATGTTGAGTGCCAAAAAACATGCGCTGCAAGTGTTGGCTGACCACACTTAGATGGGCGCAGGGGCTGGCCAGAGGCCGGGCCTTGAGGTCACCTCTGCTCCACATGGCCTTCAGCTATGTGCAGCGAGAGTTAGCGCTCAACGGAGTGTTGGGTGCAGGGTCTAGCCAGATGTAGATCCTTGGCCAAACCCCACGGCCAAAGACATGCTCTGTGCGTGTTGAATGCTTGCGTAGGGTTGGGCACAGGATTGGCTAGAGGGTAGTCCCCGAGGCCAACCCCCACTGTGCAGTGGAGGATGGCCACAAGCAGAGGGCTGGTGCAGGTAACCCTTATGATAAAAACAATTCACTGAAGATAACAAACAACAAATTGAAATTATGGTTGTAACCTCTATGTTCATAAAACCGGAGAAATTCACCTAATAAAAAACACAGCTAACCTGCATTAATAGTTACGAATTAAAACCACTGACATTTTCAAGTTTTGATTAGAGTACAATCCATAACTCGTACAAAAGCCATGCAAACCATAATTCATATACCAAGTACCTAGAAAATAATCTAACTGGGTGCAAATTCTTTTGTGCATGAGGCCCTTAGTATCTCATTCAGGAAACAGTTTAATGCAGGTTATAAAGCACCACACTGCCCTCCCTCAACAAGATTCTCCAAATAAATATGCACTCACTTTTTATTGTTTTTGTAATTTTTTTTAGCATTCAGGCATTGGAGGGCTAAACAAGAGAAATAAATACATCTATACTGACAGCTCGATTTCCCCCAAAAATAGCAAATCTACACACCTATGTTAGAGTGCAGAATAATTTTTTTTTAAATTGTCCAAGAATTCCAGGAGTATGGGAGGGTGCAATATTCACAGGAGTACTCACCGGCACGTAGTTTCACAAAGGTAATTGTATAGGATGCACATTTATACACATATCAATGGTTAGCAAATGCGCATGTTTTATTTATTTTCTCTGGAGAGAACAGATGTTTCCTTATGGAAAAACCACATTCTTACAAAACCCGAAATTTGGGAATTTTCTTCTACCTTCCCACCAAAGATAGTGAGTTTCTCCTGCATCTTACGGGTTTAAATATTCAACCATATTTAGGTTTGTGAATACTTAGAGACTCGTGTTTGTGGGTGTTCATCATATTCACGTTGTGGACCATTCCCAAACTCCTACTACGCAGTGGAAAGGACTTAGCCAGCCACCCCCCCACCTGGCCCGGTCCCTGCTTCTGATCCCAGCCAGGTCGGGGGAGCCTCCCTTGGCCCGATGGACCCCGTCACGGGCACCCGGACCCTCGCCAGGCCGCAGGACGGGGGCTCCCGCACCACAGGCTTCACCCGAGAGCAGATTTATCCCCACAATAACATAACACTACAACGGGTATAGTAATACTTGTGGGTAAACTGACATATGTGGCGAAATTCACATTCTGTAAATTGCACAATTAAATTTGCACTCAGTACTTCCTTTATTTCGGTTAAATAAACCATAAAAGGTACAATATAAACAATTTAAAAAATAATTTGATAAAACATACAATTTCGTTGTGCAACGCGATTTCAAGGTAAAACTTAGTTGTGAAGAGAATTTCGGTCCAACAATACAATACTCATCATGCATTTTTTTTTTCTTTTTAAGATCCATAATATTATAAAAGGATAAAAAAAGATTTGGTTAAAACATCCCAAAAATAAAAATGATTTATAAACAAGGCAAATCGACGCCTAGATATACCATATGGACGACAGGTATCTAGCAACTGAACCAGTCTCTGGTGCTGGTTTTCCATATTCTAAGAGCTGTGTGTCGATCCCTTAGCCCAAGAAGTTTGCAGAGGGGAATAATCCATCGTGAACGTTGTTTAGCATATGCCTTACAAAAGAATAGCACGTGTTCATTATTCTCTGGGACTAGACAACCCATCAGGCACAGGTTTGTTATGTCTCCCTTTTTCGACCAGGAATGAGTAAAAGAAGCCAGAAGTAGTATTCCCAATCTGAATTTAACATAAAGTGCTCGTTTGGCAGGGTTGTTTACTCATGTACTCATAAAGCAAGAAATATGCACAACTAAGTTAAACTCTACTTCCCAAATGGATGTTTGAATTTGAATCAGGTTCTACATGTCAGAAGCAAAGCAGCAATATAGAGCTAACAGAACAGGAGACACAAAGAAAAAACTTTTCATTTGTGGTATTCTACGGTTTTTAATAAGGCCGTTTATATCTTTGTCTATGTGGACGCCACAGTCGCGTCTTGCTTCGGAGCGGATAGTGGGATATTAAATGTCACATGGATTTGCAGCCTCAATGCACTTTCCCCCTAGTTGTCTGTGTTTACTTAAAGTATCGTACCATTACTACCGTCACTTTAAGAAACAGAACACTTACGAGATGCAGTTCTTGGTTTTGCATAATCATTTCTGTCAACTTTTCTCATGTACGGTAACAATGGCTTCCAGCTTTCCTTGTACCACGCATAGAAGAGTATATGGTAGACATCTTGTGACATAAAAAAAATCACAGAGGCCTGTGTCACTTGAGGGAAGTGCCCTGTATCTTTGGCTTCCCCTGCTTACAGGAGGAGAGATCACAGCCCCAAGCTGCAGTTTGCTAGGATAATATGAAACATGACCTACTGTCCTATAATGTCACAGTTCATTAAAATATTATCAGAGAAATCAATAGCTAGGCGGTGTGGTGGCTGAGTACAGACCTGTTTCTGCAGCCTTCTCTCCTCCCGCCTCCTCTCAAGCTCCGCCTCTTTTGCTGCTTCCTCCTGCCTCCGACGCTCCTCCTCTTCTGCCTTTAGCTGAGCCTAGAAAAAGAAGTCCATTTAAAGTGCTTCAACCAACTGGCTATAAGAAGACATGCCTAAATATTTTCACTTTATTTGTTTTACCAAAGATTGAATTAATGGCATGCCAAATATAGATCTTTATCCACATTAAAAGTCAATAATATCTGCACTACATCTTTAGAAAGAGGGTCCTATTATCAATCCAAGTTGAGATATATGCTTTATTTTAATACTACAAAAGTGTTATCAATTTTAGAAGTGCCATCTGTGCTATCCACTTTCTAAGTCTCTTTATGAACACTTTATGTTGTCAATGTGGCTGCAATGTGCAAAATCTAATGGGTAGCATACATGTGCACACTGCAAGGCCTTTAACAAGCATTGTTCAATAAGCAACATGCATGTGCTTAGAATAAACCAGCTCTCCTTCCCTTTTGGGTAATATTTTTATAGCTTTGCAAAAATCATGTTTAACTTTTTAATGTCTATGCTGTTCGCTTTTAAAAGAGGGCGCAACCTGAGAGACCATCTAGTGCATACTAGACCCATACCTAATACCCATACTTCTAGACCAAACACTCTTTGGGATCTACCCGACGTCAAAGGGCATTACCCGTGTGGGTCGTGCTCGGTGTGCGCACAAACAAAAGTCACTAAATGTATCGATATAGGGACATCGAAACCCTGGGTCCTTCAACATCATACCAATTGCAATAGCGAGCGGGTGATTTATCTAATCACCTGCCCTTGCAATTTAAGGTATGTGGGGATGACGACCAGAAAGATACGCACCCGTATACAAGAGCACAAAAGTACTATAAGATGCGGTAAACAGATGACAAGACTAACTAAACACTTCTTGGACTTACAACATGGACAGATTCACTAATGTGGACGGTACTGGATAAACCCAACCTACACTCACCACCCCGGGTCTAGCTACCAAACTCCTCCGACTCGAACAGAGGTGGGTGTACAGATTGGGCACATCTGACACAGGGCTGAATGATGACATACCTTGGCTGGCCCTTGTCTGAATCTTCTAGTATTTACTCTACCCTAACCATGAATCCACCTGCCTCTCATAGGCTCTCTGCTTTCGCGAGCCTTTACCTGTCGGCCTCACCTTGCTTGGCCATGTCCCTTACCAGTTTCATTACTTTGTGGTCCAACTCCACAGTGCTCCTCCAGATAGCACTTCTATCCCTTCTTCTTGGTTGTGGTATTCCACATTTTGATCATACGCTATGGTCACCCAGCACCCCGCTTATTTCGCTCCCACTTCACACTGGTTGTGCTCCCACAGGGCCCCCATGTGCGGCCCAGGTGCCGATAGCCACCGTGAGGGTTGTTGATTGCTCTCCGAAACCTCATGCATGCCCCATGTGCTAATAGCCGTCTCCGGGCGTCTCACTTTACTTGCGACCTATCCCGTCGCATTAACACCCGCCTGGACTACATTTCCCATGAGTCTTTGCCTTCCGGCGGATTTCCGGTTTCCGCGAGGGTCACACACCGGCTCCTCGTTTCCTCAGGACTACTCTAAGCAGGATGTCCGACAAGACTTTCTTTCCAGTCTTCCGGACGACCGCCGCCAGAGACTAGCGACCGCCACACATGCGGTGAGTATCCTCCATTACGCGCTCTGACCCAGTGACCTTGCCCTGATAGAGTGGGTAAGTCACGCTTAGCCTCGATTGCCCAAGCGCTCCCCGTCAGTTCCTTTGAGACTGACATGTAGGTTGTTTCCAGATAGTTGCGCTGTACCCTAGCTTGTTTTTAGCACCATCCATTCAGCTAGTTGCCCTCATAAAGTCCGGCAAACTCTTCATGTCAATCGCGAGATTATGCATGGCCGCATCTCTTGCCACTAGCGATTGTTCCTGGAGAAGTGACTTTCATCGTTGGTCCTTTTTGGCACATTTGCGAAGTAATCATTAATCACTCAATTCTCCCAACATACCCCGTCCCTGATTTTAGACACACAACCTGACTGTCTGACTGCCACAGATAGAGATGGTTTCTGCGCATATGTGCCCCGCCCCCCCTGTTTTAGATAGACACTCTGTACACCCTGACTGTTTGACTGGGACAGATGGGGATGGTCTATCCACCAGGTACCTACCTCTAGAAACAAAGTTCTCCACTAGTGATACCATTGCGCTTCACTCAACTTTTCGTTCTCCCTTGAACTCTTTTCTCACTACAAACCTTCTTTGATAGGTTTGGCGCACGTACCATTTGGCTAATATGCCAGGACTGATGTAGGCTACGCACTAACCAACATTGGTGAGTCTTACATTCTTGCCTTATTGTGACTAATGTCTAGTCTCAATTTAACTTATCCATGTCTGAGAGGTGGAGATCTATAGTCCACACTGCTTGTTTAACTTAGATATCAATGCATATGTCACATGCGGTCTTTTTGTCTTTTACTGTAGGTTATGCAGTATTTATACTGAACAGACATCTCACTGGTTCAGTATATCACTTCTATTTGCACGGATGTTTACACTTGCAATATTTGGCACTATATGTTTCTTGCAGTAGCTGATCAACTGACCCTGAAGAAGGCCAAGACATTAGAATAAGTCGTCAGGCCGAAACATGTTGGTCTCGAACTGACACAGGCACCCATTATAGTGCACACTGTGTCCTCAACTGTTTGATTTGCTTTTAATCCTGACACTGGGTAGCCGAATAAAGTTTCCACTTAGCTAACCCTGTAGCCAGTTTTAACCACGAATACACTAGCACTGCACTATCTTTTCCACACCTAGCTCACATAGGGTTTTAGTATACCAGCCCCAACCCGAACAAAAACATCCCTGAGCTCCCCCCTCGTAGAGAGGGGGTTGTAGCCCGCGTAAGGACTAGGTTCCTTACGCGAGGAGGCACCCCTATGATGAAGCATGACACCCTTGGTGTGTGAGGGGAACCGTCCTGAAAAGGGATTCCTCCCGTTACTAGGCTTAGTGGACTAGAGTCTCTCCATTACCTCTCTCAATGAATTGGACCCGTGACTCTTTTTGTGATGTGACAAGCTACATCTACAGTATGCCGATGACAATTACATCTTATAATGTCAGTCGTGGCTAGCGTTCACCAGTTGAGACGATGTCTCAGGGGCATAATCCACTGGATGCCCCCTCGCTTCTAATAATGGGTTTCCGTAATTCACATCATCACTTTCTTCATTTTCTGCCCAGTCCTGGCCTTTATTATGCAGTCCCAAATAAGGGATGACCTTCACTTTAGTTTCAGAGGCCAGTTGTGCGTGCTTTGTATTTCATTTGCCTCTAAATGTAAAGATATATCTTAGCTTGCTATTGCTAGTTTTAGTATAGATATATCAAGACTGGATGATGGTAATGCATTTCTAGTTTGTCTTGCTGATTGAAATCTGGTCCTCTTCACATCTGTTTTTAATGCAATTTCATGTGATTAAGTCAGACCTATTTTCTCAGGCATCAAATAGCTTCCCTCTTGCTATAGTTGATAGGTCAAACTGGTCTGGGTTACTTTCAAGGCCTTTTATGACCAGCGGAGTATCTGAACAGTAAGCTCCAGATTGTGCCAGCATTCCAGTTTGACCCACAGCATTAGCTGTGTTGAGTCAACAATCTGTGATTTACACAAACCATGTATCCTAGTTGGGCCTCCACTGCTTCTACTCCATGGCTGTGTAGTAGCATTTTTCCTAAAATGCACAATCATGCAAATGTACAATGTTGAGTGAACATTTTTTATTTATATTTTTGAGTTTTAATGATGCATAGAGTCATAACAGATGAATTAATGATGTTGCACTTGAGACAAATTTACTGAGTCATTTTGAAGTGTAATTAACACTTTAAAATATAATATGAGATGTCATGTTCTTTAATATGGATGCAGTTTTAGGTGTTCTGTTAATCTTGTTCATTTCCCCTCCCAAACAACCTCACTCCCAATCAGTGTCCCGCTGTGAAACCTTTTCTCCTCTTCTATTGCCAGAACATACAGTGATTGACATTATGGGTTCAAAGTGGACTATTGTGTTAGGAAATGTTTATTGTGAATGACGATTTCATTGTGTACCTAACGTATCATATTCAAGGACTTCTGCAGGAAGTTCCGCTGAAGATGTGCTGGTTTTATGAGCCATTGTTTAAGAAATGTTTCATTCTGTGCTGATCATCTCCAGAGTGCAGTTCAGTGAGAGTAGATTTGCCAATGCAACCCTAACCACGATCATACTGTGTTGTATTTGCAGAATCTATTAATAGAAATGTGATTTGTGTATAAAAGTTCTCAGGTCTTAGAATTCGGGGGCTCATTCTGTTTCCATGGGGGTACATGCTGCCTGTTGTGCCCTCACTCATTTTTTTCTGCTGCTGGGTCTATCTTGCAAGACTATGCCCTCCTGCCTTAGATTTTTCTTTTGGGAATTTTGCGAGTACTCTTTACAAGTTCGGCATTTGCTTAGTTTGTTTAAATAGTAAATGGCATTTCCCTGCATTCTTCTCTGTACCGCATTACTACAACTTTATGTAATAAATCTATTTTTGTCCTATTTTTGATTTAAAACTCAGTTATTGGAGTTTCTTTTACTTATTCTGTTTACTCTGTTAAATGTATGACTTTTCATGAGGAGTGTAATGTCTAACCGCTCGATTTATTGGAGCAAATAGAGCCAAACTAATTGGATGCTGTAGAACTCTTACCCTTTGGACATCAGGTGTGCCCAGGAACTGGGGTGCTTTCAGAAGTTTTTTAAGACCTCACTGACATCAAAAGCTTTATACGCTACTGAAGTTCCCTCAGCTTAACACACACACAACTCTTCACATTAGCTCAATATACTTGATACCTTTTCAATACAGTAAAAATCTTTGAATTCACAATAACCTCTCTCCGGTATTTACCAGTTTCTCCTCTTCACGCCTTCTCCGGGTCTCCTCCAACTCCTTCCTCCGTTCAGCTCTTTGAACCGCTCTCTCTTGCATGGCTTAAGGAAAGGCAATACCATCATTAAACACAGTTGTAAAAGTGACAGTGAACTGCTTAAAGAGAATGAAAAAGTAAATGACTTTGAAAGAGCTATTCCTTAATAGCCCCATGTCATTCCTGGAGTGACATATCCAGCTTGGTGGCCCTATCTTCAGACTCGTCCTAAAATTAGAGGTTGTTTGCCTGCCATGAGGGGACATCCACAATGATGGGAGTTTGCTCAGATACACATAACTTCAAACATTCTTCCCATAAGGCTTTGGAAATTTAGATTCTTTCAATGTGAAGAACTGCAAAGTAGGAAGGATCTCTGCTCATCAACTGACACCGCCCCTGTTACATTGCTTCAAATTTCTCCTGAGATGCCCAACTTTTCATGATATTTGGGGATGCTGCTCTGTACATGTTCTTAATTTCCCAGTTATGTATTCTTTTATTTGTTATACATACAGAGCTTGGAAGGGGGCGCTAGAGGGCGCGCAAGCAAGATGGCCGCACTTACGTGAGACTCCTTGCAGCCCGGGACTAACATCCTTAATCATCCTGCCCAATCTCCTCCTACAAGCATCTAAATTGCAGGGGACAGCATGCGGAGAGTGTCCGGATGACTCCTGGCGAAAAGAAACGAAGCAGAAACGAGGTGCAGGCGAGATAACAGACTGAACGGCCGATCAGACCTGCACTCGTTCTTCATAATGGCGGGCACCCTTGTGAACTAGCGGAGCTGCAACCGCCGGGAGGGACGGCTGCGGTGTTTGGCAGCCGCCGCCCTCCACACCCCCCCTCCTCCCCTCTGGCAGATATCCCGCGGAAGAGCAGCTGGCGCTCGACCCCTAAAGGCCAACGAATCCTCTGATTTTCAGCGGGAGTTGCGGAGCAGACCGGAGAGAAGCGTCCAACGATCTGCGGCCAGCCGCCATCGCAATAAAGCCATGAGTACTCGCTGCTGTGCGACACTATCAGCGTAGGCCCGACCGCCCTATGGAGGCTCCGGTCGGCGGCCTCGAGACCTAGACTGAGAAGTACCCCGGCGGAGGAGGCCACAAACGGTCAGCGCCCGCCATCCTATACATTGTGCAGAGTGGGGAGACCGCTGCGCTGCTCCGGTGCCGGGCGCGGCCCGTGGCATTGGCGTCCCGTGCCTGCGGGAAACAGAGACGCTCTGGAGACCTGCCCGCATACCGAGCCTGGGATTGCAATACGGGCTTTCAATATAGGTACCTCCCGACTGCCACAGTCACACCAATACGCCCCGGGAGCTGAGAACTGCTGTCACTGGGTCCGAACAGACACGCTCTGGTGACCTGCCTGCATACCGAGCCTGGGCTTGTACTACGGGCCTTTTGTAAAGGTACCTCCCGACTGCCACAGCTACACCATTACGCCCCGGGAGCTGAGAACTGCTGTCGCTGGGTCCGGATTGCGCCCCGTGCGGAGCCCAGAAAATCCGCACGCTTGGCCCATCTATTGCGCAGTGTCTGGTAGGGGGCAGACACGGCCTGAAACACCACCCGCCCACTACATCCCACGCACGCGATCCCCACCAGCGGGATATGTCAGACTTTTGCTGAGGCACGAGCACTCCCACACGCCAGAGATCTGCCTGGGCGCTGTGCCTGGCCCTGCATATCAGGCCCTGCTGAAGATTTCTCCTGCTGGATGCGGGGACGGTAGCATGCCCTGAGGACCGAGACTTGCTGTCACTGGGCCCAACCGCGCCCTGCAAGGAGCTAGGAGAGGCTGCGGGCCCTTTCTGCCGTGCCTGGACTTACAAATCAGTACTAAAGCAGAAACACAGTCCGATTGATGTCGGTATACGATTGAACACTGGGGCGAAGCACTGCACCACTGAGCCCGGACCATTTCCCACTTAGCGCCAAGAATAGCTGCACACAGAGTCCTGCCCGTGACACTGAGATAGACAACGAAGCAAGCGCGGCCTAGAACGCCATTGGCTCCCCTCATCCTGTGCATGTGATCTGCTGTATCAGCCTGGGACCGAATCTTGCTGGGATACAGTTACGCCTGTACTCTGTCGAGTGTGAACAGTGTCTCTTTGGGGGGGGGGGGCAGAGGGGAGCCCCTGCGTGCAAATTGAACTTGGGGTGCCCGGGGTCTGAGTGTCACAGCGGCAGGGTCAATAAAGCGCGCTAAGACACAGGACTTTACCCCTGAGAGCTGCTGCAAAGGTGGAAACTCATCCCAAGAGTCGGGGAACTATGGGAAAAACTGACGGCAAACAAGCGAAGCTGTCATTCGAAGCACGGAAGTCCTCCACGGCCGCTGCTGACCCAGAGAACATGATGGCGGCCTGCACTGGCTCCGCGTCCCAGACCTCCACGGATGACCTTAAGGAGTTACTCCTAACCATGAAACACAGCCTCACTTCAATAGAAGCCAAAATGGACGCTATGAATACCTGCATAGATAAAGGCACGCATAGGCTAGACCAACACGAGGAGCGCCTAACGGAGGTAGAGCAGCGCGTCTCTACCCTGGAAGACACCTCTGCGGGTAGAAATGAGCAACTACTACATATGGAACGCCTCCTAAAAGTCATCGCGGCCAAAAACGAAGACCTAGAATCGAGGTCGCGCCGCAATAATATTCGTATATTAGGAGTGCCAGAGTCCACCAACACTGGCTGCATGGAGGACTTTGTAGAGCGGCTCCTGACAGTATTTGAAAAAAGCGCCTTCTCCACAATGTTCATTATAGAAAGAGTGCACCGCTCGCTGGCCACCCAACCCCCTCCTGGAGCTCCTGCCAGGCCGATCATCGCGCGCATTCTCAATTACCGGGACCGAGATACCGTGTTGAGACTAGCCAGAGAACAAAAAACACTGTCCTACGAAGGCTCCGAATTGGCCATATATCCGGATTTTACAATGGCGGTCCAAGATGCCCGGAAAAAGTTCCTACCAATTAAAAAGAAATTACAACAAGCCAATATCCCTTACGCCATGCTTTTTCCTGCGAAGCTGCGGATCACACATCAGGGCAAACACCACTTCTTTACTAACCCTCAGCATGCGGCAGACTTCTTAAAAAGCAACCTTCGGAGATCCCCCTCAAAATGATCCAGAACTGAGCCCTTCTCGCTCTAATGCGGCCTTATCTGACAGAGTAAATATCAGGGTTAAATCGATGCCGCCTATGCCCCTGCTGTTCCACCTTGCTGCGCGGAGGCAGTGCAGACCCACAGATTTCGGAGCCAAATCGGGCTGCACCTGATGACACCTGGCGCACCAGAGACTGTCAGATCTGAAGCGTAGCCACACCTAAGTTAAAAGGAGGCATAGCTCTGTCCCCTACACGTCGTTTACTGTGACATAGGAAGGATTGGGTGAAAGAACCTGAACTGGACACCCTCGTTTGGAGTGAGGAGAGACTGTGGTGCCCTTGGGCGACTCCCCAACAGGACAACCCTAACAAGCTTGTTGCTAATTGGTTGTTGCTTTCTTTCTCTTCTATTTTTTATGTTCTTACTGAATTCTCTCACAAGGGAACATAGTATTCTGTTGTTATGCTCTGTTGGGTGGAGAAGGGAGGGTGGGTACCTCGGTCACGGCAGGATTGGGCTGCTGATGTGGGAGGGGGACAGGACTGTTTCACTGCACTGGGGGGGAGGAGGAAGGGAGGGAAAGTTGGTGACAGATACAACCACACTAAATAGAGACCTTACCTCAAGATACTGCAATGACTATACACAATACAAACTACACCTTACAGTACAAGATCATTGTATGATCCATGATGCGCCCAACTCCAGCTAGCTTTAATCTTCTCACGTGGAACGTGCGGGGATTGGGGAACCCCAGGAAAGGTTGTCACGTCCTGGAAACTAGACTGTCACAATATCCACGTCACCATGCTTCAAGAGACTCATATGGGCCCCACATCCCCAGCCACATTTGCATCCCGATGGGCATCGTATAGATGCTATTCGACATACTCTACCTATGCTCGAGGGACGGTGATACTTATCAAGAAAAACGTCCCCTACGTTCCGATAGGAGAAATGGCCGATCCTCAGGGACGATACTGTATAACATGGGGGAGACTGTCATCCCACTCCATCACGCTTGCCTGCTGCTATGGCCCTAATATAGACGACCCCACGTTCTTGAATATACTCTGGGGTAAAATACTTGACATTGGCTCCACTCACGTGGCATGTGGGGGAGATTTTAACCTAACCCTAGACCCAACGGTTCATCGACAGCGCCCACAACCTCACCATTACACGGGGGCCCAACGACAACTGCTGGAGATCCTAGCTACACATGACATGATTGATGCTTGGCGCAGTCTACACCCAGCCGCCAGGGAAGGCACATGCCACTCCTCCACGCTTTCCCCATGGTCGAGAATAGATGGATGGCTGCTTTCCAGAGGGCTCACAACATGGCTTAGGTCCGCTAGACACTTGCCGAGAACATACTCGGACCACTCGCCGGTAGTGCTCACTCCGGTACTGCCCTGCTCGCTGTCACCCTACCAAAACTGGAGAATGCGGGTGAACGCTCTACTAGATATTCTGTTCCAAACTGAACTAGGCCAAGAGATCACTGCCTTCTTCCCGCGTAATCTCGACACTGTCCCCCAAGTCTCCACGGTTTGGGAGGCATTCAAGGTGACCGTCAGAGGAATATGTATAGCAAAAGGGGGAGGCATACTAAGATATTCGCTCTACACTCTGCAGTATAGAAACTGAACTCAAACAACTCGAAAATCAAATGCGAACAGACCCAAGCTCTCATTTGAAGGGACAATTCAGAGATAAACTGACTGAATACCAAGACACCGCAGAGAGAGAATGTAAGTTCCGTAGCAAATACCATCGTGCCTGACAGTACGGTGAAGGAGAACGCCCCGGTAAGGCCTTAGCCGAGCTCACTCGTAAGCCCAGATTCTCTAATACCATACTTGAAATTACCGATCTCGAGAACGGGATATGCAGAGACACCCCAGACATACTATACGCTTTCCATGCATTTTACACCAACTTATATACAACACACAGGACCCAACCGTTAGAGTTTGTGCCATATTTTGAAGACATAGCGCTGGGTTGGCTGAGGGAGGGTCAGAGAGAATTCCTCCTGGCGGACTTCGAGGACGAGGAGATACGCTCTGCAATTATGCAACTGCAATCTGGCCTTGCTCCCGGACCAGACGGCCTACCGGCCGAATTTTATAAGACATATAGCGATACCCTTATCCCCGTTCTTAAACAGGTCTACGAGGAGGCGCGAGAGACAGGTATGCTCCCACCTACACTGCGGGAGGCACTTATCATATCGCTCCTCAAGCCAGGTAAGCCAGGAGATAGGTGCGATTCTTATCGTCCACTCTCGTTAATCAACTGTGATGTTAAAATCTTGGCCAAACTGATTGCCAATAGGATCAGCCCTCTGATGACACGGCTCTGGTGTTACCTGACCAGTCGGGTTTTATACCCGGAAGAGCAACATCGCATAACCTCCGTACCCTTATCGCCCTAATGCAGGACATCGAGCCAGACCAGGCAGCGGTGGCAGTCTTTTTGGACGCCACCAAAGCTTTTGATTCCCTTGAATGGGACTATTTGGCCAGTGTCCTGGTGAGAATGGGGTCCCTTCCCCCCTCCCCCTTCCTAGCCTGGATTCAGCTATTATATACGAAGCCACAAGCGAAACTGCTCATTAATGGAACATGCTCTCCCAGTTTCCAAATCACGAGGGGGACGAGACAAGGATGCCCGCTCTCCCCTCTCCTATTTGTTCTGGCCATGGAACCACTCACGGCCAAGCTAAGGCAACATCATCGGGAGCATGCTCTAATATACCCAGAAAGACAAATTCTTATCTCACTGTATGCAGATGACCTCACATTGTACTTACGTGACCCCGGGGAAAGCTTGAATCCCATACTGAGGGCATTCCTGCAGTTTGGACGATACTCCGGGATTAACATTAATTGGAGCAAGTCCCAAATATTCCCCCTCACAGACAGTGTCAGGAGATATACCCCGGACTTCCCACTGGATTGGTGCGAAGACGAGGTAAAATATCTTGGTATAGTGATCACCAGAGATAGGGAGCAACTCATGAGAACTAACTATGGCAGGGCGCTGGATACGCTAACAGACTCCATCACACGTTGGATTGCAATGCCACTTTCTTTAGCGGGCCGGATAGCATTGATCAAGATGGTCGTGCTCCCAAAACTACTCTACCTCTTCACATGTATTCCATATGCACCCAGCAAATCCTTTTTTAAAGCCCTCAAATCACAACTCATTCAACTGACGTGGGGGGGTAAACAACCTAGGTTGAAATGGGAAGTACTAACCCTACCCTTTGACAAAGGAGGCTTTGAGGTTCCCAATATGGAGCTCTATTTCTGGAGTGCTCAGGCGCACTTCGCCGCCTACTGGATGCACCCACCAGCATATATGCCACACCTGGCGATTGAACACTGGCCCATGGTCCCAACCCCTTACTCAGCCTATACAAGTGTGCCCACTAACCCTAAAGGCACGGACCCAACCACGGTGGAATGCACCAATAGAGCATGGAGGGCTATCGCCAACCACATGAAAGTGGACACGCTATACTCCCCTCTTCTGCCGCTAGTAGGCAGGTTAGACATCCCGGTCACGTGGGAAGTGCGGTGTCTACAAATGCTACATAAATACGACAACCAGACTTGGGGAGCCCTCTATGAGGACGGAACCTTCCGCACACGGGCAAAAAATTTTCAATGACTGTCAACCATCATCTATGGAGCTCTTCATGTACGTGAGGCTCCGCCTTGACGTCAAATCTGCCACCCCCGACTTTCCCGCCGAGCCCCCCATATTCGCTCCACTACACGCCTTATTGCAACGCTCTTCACCCACACATATAGTGTCCCTGCTGTACCGCACCACTCAAACTAACTGCCGACACAGCGCCCCTGAAGCGCGGTCCAGATGGGAAAAAGATCTGGACGCTCCCATCACTGATGAACAATGGACCTATTGTTGCCAACAGACGGGGAGAGCCTCGGCCAGTAGTAGACTGCGCATAATTCATTTTAAATTCCTTCACCGACTTTATTACACCCGGCTACGTCTCTGTCTCTGTCGCTTCCGACTCCGGGAACACGACAATTGCGACAGATGCGGGAGGGCGGGTGCTGACTTCCTACACTTGGCATTGGAATGCCCCCCAGTCTTAGCTTACTGGACGGAGGTTACGGAAAATCTTAGCCAGCTGACAGGGGAACACGTTACCACTTCCTTGCTCACTACACTGTTGAGATACACAAGAGACTTTAAGGCGCCCTTTAGGAAATTTATATAGTTAAGCTTACTTTTAGCTAAACGTTGGGTGGCCTGTAGATGGGGGAGGGGAAGAGCACCCAAGTTCAAGATCTGGTTGGGGGACCTAACATATTGCCAGGAACAATTGTCTATATATGCGGAGTTGATGCCACCAACGTCTCGCCCCTGAGACATCTGGGAACCGTTACGAATATATTTACAAGAGCGCACGGCCGCAGAGGGCGAAGATGGGGACACTCCAGAAGGCCCGGTGGGGTCGGGGACTGCGGCGTGGATGGAGAGGGCCTAGTCACGGGACATCTAATAACACTTCAAGGATAATGCTTTAGGTCCCCTGTAGGGTGCTACAGCGCACCACTAACAGTCCCAACTACACAATCTTATTACGAGACTTGTGAGCTGTTGTGTAGGGCCTGTATTTTGTCAATGTGATGTAACAACGTCTCATAATGTAATTACAAAAATCTGCTGATACTTGTACTATCCCTGAATGTTTTTTTTCTCATTGCAAACTTGGAAAATAAAGTTTAAAAAAAAATATATATACAGAGCTTGGAAGAGATATGGAATGGAAAGTTCTGTTCTTTGGATCGTTCAAAGATTAACAACCATATAGAAAATAGGTAGATGGGATCACTACTTCCACCTTTACAAGTGAGGACGATACTCACCTACCATGGCAAAAAACGTTAACAGCCAACTTATAAACTCTAAAGAAACCTTTTGCAGCTGAAAATGCTATTCATTTGCTACCATACATTAACCATGTTCTACCTCCGGATTCAGAGAAATGCAGAAATCCAGCAACTTCCAGTTCACCTATAATAAAACATTCTCGGGACAATGAACAGTTTGTCCTCTGCCCAGCCCAACAACGTAATATCACCAATATGACTACCCACTGGTCTGCTTACAAGGATATTTCTGTAACCTACTGTGTACCGGATGTTCTAAAGTGTTACTAGCTCTGTTCAACAACTACATCAAACCACGCCATGGCATCCTAGCGCAAAAAGAACACAACCACTGCTCAGTAAATGACGCCCAATGTATTATGATGTTAGCCGTTGCACCCATCACAATTGTTCTTCAGCTCACTACCCTACTTCTCTACTTAAAATCCTGGATGATAGAAAGCACCAGGAGAGGCTTCTCAGAGCCCAGATTCACCAGTCCAAGAGCTGACTGTGAGTATGGTATGGAAGCCCAAAATATTTACAATGCAGCATCTACTGAACAAACTCCTGTGCACTCACAATTGAGGCAGATAAGAGGTTATCTTATCTTCAAATATGATTGAAAGTTAAAAATAACATTGTCTGCCATAAGTAGCATTTAACGTCAAAGGGAAACAAATGAGGCATGAAAGAAGTGTATAAATGGATGGATGGATGGGAGAATTCAATAGCTCCCTCCTTTCACATTCGCTTCTTAAACTGGCACCGACAAGAGAGGAGCCTGTAATGGATGGAATCAGGTCATATCAGAGATGTCCTAGGCCAGGGAGGCAGCCTCTGCAGGGACATAGGCAATATACGGGTCAGAGGGAGTCTTATCTTCCCAGTGTTGAGGAAAAGGAGAGTTAATTCCCAAGTTTAGGGAGTAGTCTTGTACAGTAAACAGTGGCTGAAGGCTAAACACTAACATTTAAAGTTTTGCAGTAACCATTTCTTAAGAAAACAATGTAAGACATCATTACCAAACACATTTTTTGTGCACAAATTTACACTTTTATGGACTAACACTTGGAACCATATCAAAGGACTTGCAAACTGGAGCTTGAATGAAGTACAAAATTAGGGAGAAAATAGCAGACAAAATGGGTGGTGAGCAAGTCGGAAAAAAACTCACTTTGACTGCATTGCAAAGCAGTTAATGAAAGTTCTACCACTGTTTGTATGCTGCCCATAAGTAAGAGGACACCAAACACAGGAAGTTTACTAGCCATGTTGGATTAGCCATTCCAATACAGAATTCAAGAAGGATCTGCCATGTTGGAATGAGAACCTGGAAAGTTTCAGAGAGGACTTGAAGAGCACAAATGCAGGTGTAAAAAACCTGTTTGGTGTCTTTACTTAGCCCAAATCCCACCACCTACACCCATTCAACCAAAAAAGCCTGCTCGAAATAGGTTGGGGCATACCAAATCTGGGTAACAGGATATGCCTGTAAGAATCCAGGCTCACAGAGAAAACCCACTGCCAGTGCCCAAAGGAAACAAGCATTGGCATAGCCAATAGGTCTCGCTTTTGGGACCTTATAAGTATTTAGTTATGCAGCACAATATCCTTGGTGCAACAACATCAACTGTTGCATGGCTAAACACTTATAAGGTCCCAAAGGCGAGACCTATTGGCTATGCTGTAAATGCAGGTTGCCCCAGGGAAAACCCCCTCCCCCAGAGCAAGATCCAATAGCTAAAAAGGCAAATGTTGTTATACCTTGAAATGAAAACGACATTTCATTGAAAACTATTTGGGCGAAGTATCTGCTTTAAAAATAGCATTAATTTCAAAAGAATGCTTAGCATTTTTGTAAACATGATTTTATTTTTTTTAGAATGAATGCGATTGAGTGAATCGGAGAGCAATTGAGCCATGGGTATACTTAGGGAGACTAGGTGAGAATGAGTGAGATTGAATGGGAGTGAGTGAGTCACAATGTGATTGGGTAAAAATGTTTGAGTTACAGATAGATTGAGACTAAGTGATCAGGAGTGAGACTGAGAGAGTAAGTAAAAATGAGTGAGACTGAGTGGGTCAGAGTGAGACTGGGTGAGTCAGAGTAAGTGAACGTGAGGGTAAGTGAATGAGAACATGTGAGAGAGTAAGACTGAGTGGAAGCGAGTGTGAGTGAACCCACCTAGCGAAAGTCAGGCTTGCTCACTGCAATTTGGGCCAAGGCTTACACCCCACCACTTTAAATGTTCATCAGCTGCCACTGTGCAGGCGTCTGAATAGTCCCCTAAAGCACTAACCTGACTACCCCAGCTTGACACCCGTGCATGAGCCCTGGTGTGTCCTGCCAATCAGGAGCTGCCTCTGACCACACTTTGCTATTGGACCTACTAGTAGTCAGTGCACTCTTGGTGAGATGGGCGAGCGCCTGATGTCCGATGCAACTACGAATAAGAACAGTCTTAACTCGACGGCGTGCCTCGAACAAGAGTCCGGCTTTAACGCTTGCGTGTCAGCCAAAGAGCAACTACTGCCCCCGTAGCCCCTTTTTAAATGGCGATTCTTCTGCAGGAATTCAATAACGTTGCGCAGAACGCAAGTGCGTGCTACTGTGTTGGTCGAGTATAACGTATTTGACAAGAAGACATTTTAGGCTGAAATGTGCTGCTTTTCAGCAAAATATTAAAAAAAAGGGGAAAAAAGACCATTGGGTTGCCTAATGAACAAGAGGAAGTCACGTCAGATAACATCGCTCGTGCTCCCTGAAACTGCGACACGAGCTGGTATGTCATTCCCTGACAGAACGCGCGCGCGTCCTGCGCCCGGAGCCGATCGATAGAGTGGAAATTGCTTGCCGTTTCCGCTGAAGAGCGCGCTTTAGTGTCTCTGCTCGGATTCGCACTGTCGCCGGATCAGCGCCTGCGAGGCAGGGCACGCTCTTTCCGGGGTTGGGGTCACTTGTAATCTCCCGCCCTACACTCAAGTAAAGCGGTCAGGGTAGCTTTACTAATTCCTTCACTTTTAGAGGTCTGCTGTACGTCCACGGGCGAATGTAAGCAAGCGAAATGGGTCCCCAAATCCTAGGTTGGGTGTATAAAACAACTTTTGGGTTACTGTGGGCCCCTCAAAGCCTGGTGCCGCTGCAGGCCTGATAGCTGCGCCCCTGCTGGTCTATAGAGATAAAAGTACAGCAGGCACCAATTGAAAGCAGAAACAAGCATGAGCGGGAAGGGGGGGGGGCGACGCGAGTGGCGCGCGCGCGCCACAGAGAGCGATCTGTTTCCAATTATCGCGCCTGCGTCTGGGCACGATAATGGGAAACAGATGTCGGCCCTGCGCGCGTAACCGCAGGAAAAATGCCATGACGCACGAGCGTCTGGTCAGCTTTCCAAACCCCCTTACTAAAAGTCTCGCAAGCAGCGCATGCGCTGCTCTAGGCTCGACATAAAAAGGTGGACAGAGTGAGCATGGCCGCTCAACAATGCTGGACCGTGGGTACCTGTGGATCCAAGCTGAGCAGTAGCCACAATCCCACCCAGCTCTGAGGGCATGAGTGCAGCACCTCTCCACCCCGTGATCCTCCACCTGGCAATTACAAAAATGCTACCTTTGAAAAATAATTACTGTACATCGTATATGTGCTAGGTGAATTTAATATTGTACCCCAAAAAGGCCTTCAGAGCAAACCTTGACTATTGAAGCCTGTATCTTGAAAACAATCTTTCTGGTTCTTAAACCACTAAACTATGAACACACTTCATGTGAAGGTGAAAGAACAGTCCATATAATATTGACTTAAAGAAACACCTCATGATTCACCTTCTCCACCAAGGAGAAATAATTAGTATGAATGTGTATTATAGTACTCTACATTTCCACTAACTTACCATGATCAAATTAAGGGACCTCACATTGGCTGCTGTCTTTAAAACCCCCTTTCCTGCAGCATCACATTTATACAGTCATTTGCCGGCTCTTTGGATCTAACAATACTACCCCTAAAGCCCTTGCACCACCAGGATATTTAATGTTGACTTGCATGTCCTGGAGAACCACTTTCTGAGGATGTCCTCCTCTTATCACTCCGTGTTTCCATCACCGTTACATTTCAGAATGAAGGAATGCAAGTGACTGACTTTGTTGTCCAAAACAAACCTGTGGGTGTTTTATTGACCAGGCATTCACATATGGAAGATTCCCTGGCTTCTTAAATCTCATTGACCACAGGGGGTATATATCTCTCCGGTACTCCGAGCTACGGTTGGTGCATGGGATGCAGTAGCGGCCCCAAAGAAGCTGTCCACTAGACTCTCCCCCATGCTGGGAAACTCAGACTTCCCGCCAGCGTTCCAAGGCATGGATTACATGCCATGGCAACAGGCGAATTGTAAAAGGGTGGGCGACCTATTCGATCATAATGGTATCATGAACTTTAAGTGACTCCAAGAAGGTTATGGTTTGCCCTCCTCAGCACATTGGCAATACATCACTATCCACCATTGGGTCACGCAGCCATCGCTGAAACCTTATGCGAGTAGGCCCCTACTACCTTTCGAAAAATGGCTTATCACCAGACACACGGAGAAAAAACTGATATCAGACATATATGCCTATTTGAACCCCCCTCAGACACAAACTAAAACAGTGCAATTACGATGGGAGAAAGAATGTGGCCGGCAATTCACACAGAAGGAGTGGTCAGACATTCAGAAGCAAGCAAATACAGGGGCACGTAGTGACGCAGGCAAAGGGACACTACTCCAAATGGTACACTATTGGTACCATACGCCTGAACGCACTGCACACTGGAAACGGGGGGGGGGGCCAGATCCCACATGCTGGAGGGGATGCGGGGACACTGACGCACCTTCTGTGGCATTGCCCTAGGATACAGGTATACTGGAAGGAAATACTAGACGCAGTAGATAACATATTTGACACCGAACTACCAAGGTACCCGAGTTATACTCTCCTGGGTCTCCCCAAAACTTTAACATACCCCATTGGGTCAATAAAGGGGCGCACAATGACAGTGCTCTGTGTTCTGCCAAACAAGCACTACTTAGTAGATGGGGCACAGAAAAGATACCACGACACAGATTGGCTCCACAGAATGTGGGATTTATTAGGAATGGAAAAGCTTACAGCGGTGGCAGAAAAGCAATTACCATGGTTCGACAAAATGTGGGGCCCTTGCATTAGATATCTCAGTAGGGAATTCAGGGAATTGACATGCCCGGTCTACCTCCGCATGGTGCACTCGATACCGGAAGATGCACTCCCCCACACAATCAGCCTCACACGCCAAAGGTCTCGTAAACACTACCTATCATCACTACTCACTGGGGAGATTCCGTGATCCTTAATTCATAGCAATCACAAGATTAACTAGCCAGTCCCACCCATCTGTTCTTTCTCCTCTATTCTTTACTATTATACATTCTTGAAGTACGATTACAGTATGCTTTATTCTTTTTCTGTCCTCTCCTACCTCACCGGGCGATGGTTGTAGGTGATATGATCTGTATTGTCTATTATTTCAGTATGACTAAAAATAATAAAACATGATTTAAACACAGAACAAACCTGCAGTTTCTTTAGCTATTAGAGACATGCTCTTGCAGTGTCAGTGTATTCCCTTCCACCAGGGTCTTTGAAGGCTTCCCAAGAAACATTCTAGTCCTAACCTCTAGTCAACACTGCAGACATGGGCGTTGACCTCAGAACTCCTTCTTAAGTCAGAACAACAACTACCACATGGTCTAGGAAATTCTGCCCTAGTAGTTTGAAACCTTGAGTAAAGTGGTTCACACAGATCAAGAACTGTTATGAAGAATCACCTTTCACCATGGGGTGGGGTGATCCTGGTTGGCCTGGAGTCCTCTTGGAGTTGGACAGGACACTTTGATTATCAGGTTGGCTAACGCTCCCCAAACCAGACGAAGTCCCAGGAGAGCTGTGAAAACAGAAACAGCCACCCTAGAGTTAGCCAACAGTTCACAGGACAGAGATGTGTATCCTAACGCTACATCAGAGACAGATTGGTCAGTCTGGTAAAATGTTCCACTCTGGCAAGCAAAAATACAGTGGGGAAGAGCTGGAAATGTTAACATTTCACTATACAGGAAGGAGAACACATGCAATCACTGATTTTCACTGATGTACACTGAAAGAGACAAAGGGTTAAAAAAAACCTGAAAGGAAAACATTTATATTCAGTAATAGATTACCTGATACTTATTTATGTCTATTAAAGTAACTGATTAATCATCCATACTCAATGATCCGAAGAAGAGATGCATTTAATCAATATTGTCCAAGGGGGAAGATCCCCCAGATAGTCATGATGGAAGTCCTTATAAACATGTGACCTCCAGACAGACTGATAAAAGATGCGTCCTTGTTCTTAGTTCCAAATAGACCATAAATACATGACCCACCAGGTACTGCCAATCTTTATTATACTGCCTTTGACTTCCAACAGCTCATGGTGCACACAGCCGCACATCACAACACCCTCCATCATCATTCACAAAGCCAGGACATGAGAATACGGCAACCCACCCACCTTAACAATAAACAATACAGAGGACTAATATAGATCATCTACAGCAACATAGCATAAGCCTGTCGTCACGCTCACAGCCAAGTCATAAGATTACAGCAAACCATCCACCACTGTAATATAAAAAAGTACAGAGGACAAATACAGATCATCTGCAGCACCAAGGCACAATCCATCATCACTCTAAAAGCATCTACCTTAACTATAAACAATACAAAGAACAAATACAAAGAGATCATCTACAGAATCATAGCACACTCCTTCATCACCCATACAGCCAGGACGTGAGATTACAGCAGACCATCTACTATAGCTAAAACAGAAGACAAATGCAGATAATGCATCATCTACAGCTTCACAGCGCACCCCCATCATAATTCTCAACGAGATTGCGGCGATTACAGCAAACCATTCACCTTAGAAATAAACAACGAGAGGACAAGTACAGATCACTAATCTGATATCATCCTTACTACAACTGGTCTGTTGTACTCCATGCATAACAAATTCAAGTCAATGGAGCAGCTACCCTCCCTAAGAGGTACAAGAACAATGAATTGTAAATTCCCTTTTCAAAAAGACACACAAGACAATGAAATGCAAAAGCTTTCTAGCTAGAAAGAATGATACCATAAAAATGATGCACTGACAATAAACCCTGATTCCCTTACAACTAGCAAGAGTAATACAACAGAAAGAAATTCAGCTACACTTCCATCCAGGTCAACATCTAATTAACACAGTGTTGCCCCACCTCCAGTCAATCAGAGGATCCCAATACAGGGCAGCTACAAAGCACTTGCATACAGGGCAGCCACAAAGCACTTGCATACAGGGCAGCCACAAAGCACTTGCAATACAAATACACATCCCAGCACTAAACATACAAGTTCCAAAAACCCACACTCAAGTTTGAAAAAGAAAGAAGCTCCCAACAGCTCCCAACACCACCACCCCAACATAAGAAGGAAGTGGGCACGCGCAACAGATGGAAAAACATCTAAAGCAGCAAACTAAAGAAAATAAAACAATCTTGCAGTTCTGTGCTCGACCTCCCCATCAGTGTAGAAATCCACAAATTAGGAAAGAACACACAACCTTCAGTGTCCAGACGTTCAAGCAGGTTAAACCCCGCATCAGCTTAACAAGATGCATGCTACATTTGTCCTGAGGAGTACACTAACTAAACAGCTGTCACCCCACATTCAGCTCCTCATTGCAACATGTCATTACTCTGCCATGCAGCTTGTTACCCTGGGTCCAGTTCCTAGCAGGCCATATCTTTCAGGTTTGTCCCAATAAGTCACTGGTGCTGCCACAATGCAGCAGGTCGAAGCCACAGGACTCCCCTGTGAACCGGATTCTCTACGGCACTCTCCTTGTACTGGCCTCACACCCAGCAGCACTCTTCCTGTTTTCAGCGCTGTGCTGTCCTGCACAGGCACTTCCTTGCTGGGCTGCCATCTTGTTGTTGTCAATCTTGGCATTGGGACATGCAAACAATAGAATGTATTGCTATTCCATATATTCGTTCCATAATATCTCTGGAGCCTATGGATGTGTCTACGCTTTCTACGCTCATATCTGTCTCTCCGTAGGTAGCAATTCAGTTACAACCAGAATGACACCAGTAGGGCTCACATCAAAGCAGCATAGAGGCATCCTTAGTTTATCTTAATTAAATTCTATTGATTTTTTAGAAAATCACAAATGTTGCTTTATTTCTATTGAGTGGAGCTAACACAATAAACAACACCATTGAAGCAGTGCTCAGAATATATCTCAATATTCAAGAGAGCATTCATTGCCATTGGTGCTGCTACTCTCTCATCAACAGGAGTGGCTTCAACAGTCGCCTCTTTAGTCCATCCTCTGTACCATTTGTTGTCCAGTGGATGGTATTACCCATCTTGTATCTCATTATCAATCTCTTGAACAACAGTGCAAATGCTACTAACTTCCCTGCTATGTGATATTTCTGATACAAACATGTCACCGGCTGCCAACTTTACGCATATAGCAGCATATCCATAGTATATGAGTGCCTCATCTAATGTAGATCAGGGTCAATCTGATGAACATTCAAGGTCAAATGTATGCAACAATTGAAGAGCAATATATACTCTGTATATATTTTTAATTTGATTAGCTTGAATCATGCATGTATTTGGTGATACATTCTTGTTTAGGTGTGATTTATTCAGTTCTCAGCAACTCATATTAACACAAGATCACTGTTCCTCTCCTCTCACACCGCTGCAGAGTTTAAAGCTGAAGACAGCCAATGCGTTATACTGATGCCCATCACTGAAACGTACGTAATAACCTCAATAGAAGGACCAGCCTATATCTGCTCTACCGATCATAGGCAGGTTTGTCCAAATGTGTCCAAATTCAAGCTAACCTTCACTACCTCTACATGTATCCAATATATCTCTATTCCTATGCATTTAAACAAGGGAGGGACCACTTCAATCCTGGTCTGGCCCTTGCATTGCTCCCCATGTCGAAAGCCACCTATGCCAACTAACGCTCAAACCTGCTGTTGTACGCAAGTCCGGACCTCTGCAATCACAGCTAGGAGGAGGTTTACGGGGCCCTCAATGGTCATCACAGGATGTCCACCAACATGATGGCACTGGCGGCTAACACAATACGCATATGGTTCAAAGTTTATTGCTTAATGACTCTCCCCACTAGTTGGAATGGTGTTGTGTGGAGGGTGTAAGCCTCTGTATGTCCTCCTTCGCATTATACCCACTCTTTAAAGTGAACGCTCCCCTTCTAGATTGCAGCTGCCGGCTCCAAATACAGCAAACCAGTCCGTTGTAATATCATGATGCCTGATGCAAACCTAACATTTATATGAATATATATATATAATTATTAAACTATTTGTTTTCAGTGTAATTGATTTCATAACTTCCAATGGATCATGTGAGCAACATAACCCTTCAAAGATAGCCATTTGTTACATCAAGATTAGTAACTACCATTGTGGAAACACGCATTATCATTTTCTACTTCCCAAACAGTTACGGTTTGCTTCTAAAATTTGAGGTTGCCACTTGCTTCTTAAAGTCAGTAATATTTCCTCCTTCACATAACAGTAAAATGACAACAGGAAAGCTGCTTAAAATTACTTAGAGCAAAATTCTCTAGGCTTGAGAAAATAAGTCATCCAGGTTGTAATACCACCATCACCCAGAAAGCACATTGTATAAGTTACATCTGTGTGTTCTGGGAAGTACTGATATTACTTTCTAAACACTTGATGTGCAATGTAAGCACACAACAGTCCATAGACTGAGAAAAAAGACTAGAAGACAACTTAATAAACTTACATCAAAGTGAAAAAAAATGGTATCCAATGTGTCCAGTATGGAGTTGCCATAAGTCACAAATGGCGGTTCGGTGATCACCCACGGACAGAACGAGTCTCAAACCTTTTGGGCAATATCAACTGTGAAAACATCTCTCCATTTCAAATATCCAAATTCGTGCTGGTACCTGTCCTCCAAATGATCGCCTGTACCATCCGCCTAAAGCACATTACCCTTTTAAATACAAGTGTGTTTGCTCACTTGATGATGGTTTGGTCTTTTCTTTTACACACTGAAGCTGATAAAACATATTTCTCCTCAGTTTTGGTAGTCAGCTAGACAAGATATTTATCCTTTTTCATCCAAACTAAAGCTTTTATTAGAGTATCTCCACAAATATATCTGAGGTGCAATCAAGATATAAATTGAAATGTGAACATTGGCCCAAAAGTTATACAAAACTGCACTGTTTTGTTGGGTGGAGGGTGTAAGCCTCTTTTTGTCCTCCTTGATGTAATCCTCTTTTAGTCCACATGATAATTTGCCGGTGTAACAATATCAAATAGGCACTTTTTTACTGCTGCCCTGGTCTCCGTGCTAGACTCCACCCCGATGATTCCATCCCCTACTGCCCTAGCAGCAGGAGAGACATTTGCCCCAAACGCAGCAGCAGTGAGAACTGCAGAAAGCAAGAGACTTGCTGGTTCCAGGAATGGCCAAATCTGGCATATCGGGCATTGGGGATTATTTAGGATTTAGAGGAAGGACATCGGTCAAAGATTAGTAAATGTCCTGTCCGTCCCATTTAGAGTGCATTACAGGTATACACTTTAAATAGGGTGGGCGGACACCTGCCAAACTCTACATAATCCCCCATACATTCTTAACATTAAATGAAACACATTTGAAACTTAGGTGCGATAGGCAAGCATGTTTTTCAAAGTACAATTGGGAGGTTAAAGGACGTAACATCGTAAGTGTTTCAGATGTAAAACAGAAATATTTCTTCATAGAACATCTGCTGAATGCTCTGTACTGCCTTAAGAAGGAAGACAGACTCTTTAGGGGTGGAGCATAGTGAAAATACAGTACGTAGGAAAATGTTTGAGCACAGCACCCCACAACTACCAACTACCATCAAATTCTTAAATAATAGTAAAGGAAGTTACCTAAAAGATCCCCTTTTCTTTGCAGCTGTCGGTTCCTGAGTCATAGGTCCTTCCTGGTCTTTCTTGAGTTTGTCCTTCGCTCTTGGAATTGGCTGGTTTAGCTCCCTTGTGACTGCGGTGGCACGATCCGCCTCGTTCTTTAAAAGGATCAGCCGCTGGTTCTCCTTCAGCTCTAAGATCATCTCCCTCTGCTCCACAAGCTGACGCCGCTGCTCCTCCAGAAGCTGTTGCTGGAACGCATGGCGGTTGTCAAAGATTTCACCGGTATTGGAAAGACGTTTGCAGGTGGGACTCCTGAGACGTTGACTATTTGGAAGGAGTGGTGACGGGGTCGGGGCTTGACTTTGGTACTGAGCAAGTTCTTCAGCAGTCAGGGCCGCGTGCTGAAGGGTGACCTGCCAAGCATGCTTCGGTTTTTTGGATGACACAACTCTGGAATGACTGACACCAGACTTCAGATCTTCACCTAAGGGAGGTGTCCCCTTTTGCCTGACTCCAGCTGCATGCCAATCAAACTGCAATACAATATAATAGAAAGGGGATCTAATTCTCTAGAAACAATTTACTTTTGACATTGACTCTGCTTTTGAGGGGCATCAGGAGCAACCCTCATTGTTAAATTGTTTGATGAACCATTTTCTTTATATTCTGTATATAATATTGGTTTCTAAACCTAGTCAGTCATTCCTTTCTTCTCTGCACATGAACAGATAAACACATGAGGGTCGATAGCATGAACTAAGGATCCAACGAGTAGCACATAAAGTGCATGCTTTTTTCACTTAAAGCAGGTCTCTTAGACGTGAACAGACAACTGATGCATGCATCAACTCTGCTGTGTTGCATAGCATGAAGGTTATGTGTTCCGGTGACATGTTTATATAATAGATGTTCTGACAGAGTACTATTGACTGTTGTGTACAGTACATAGAATGTGTGCATGGCCAGGAGACTGCATCCTATAGGTCAGAATGCTGAGGCTTTTGTGTTAACAGCCATTTTGTGAAGCGGTTGACTGTTGGTTTGTGAGAACAGAACCTGCAGATGGTGTAGAGTGATAACAGAAGACTGCACCCTAAAAAGAGCTATTTTATAATCAGCTGTAGTGTGAGGCTTTACAGTCCAGGATGGACAGAACCCAGACACCAAGATACCATAGCTGCTGGTGCCCATATTTGGTAAGATCTGTGAGAAACAAAACATGAAGTCATGTGTCTGAACTATGGGGCTATAATGAACTCTGGACAGAAATGTAAGTGTCACTGACCATACAAGAATACACCTGACTGACAGAACAGACTACAGCATGACAGAAATACAGAAAAAAAGAAGTCTGACTGCCTCATACTCTCAGCCATCCCATGCAATATCAAATGACCATTTATTCTGACAGTAGGCAGGAGTCACGTCTTCGAAAAACACAATGTTGTAGTTATAGGCATCACCTTTTCTACACAACAGCACAGATATTTTATGTCATCTAATCTAGTTCTGGTGTAAAAAACATTTACAGTGAACACATTTTATTGTCGTGTGACAACAGCAACAGCTATCCAGGGCTCTATAAGGAATCTTAAAATACGGACAGCGAAGCCTATGTTCCATATATATGTTATGAAAAGAAATATGGCCGAATGGGACTACCTATGTGTAATGAGCATTTCTTGACTCGTCACATCATCCAATATGACATTGTGTTTTTTATGCCGATGCGATGCTTGAAAAGTTAGACTGTGTTGATAAGTTGATTGACATCTTGTAAGAGCAGTTGCTGCATTTGTATCTGGAATTAACATAAGTAGCTGTTGGATGGGAAAAGCCAAGCCTTCAGGTCCGTATGTTGGACTGAGAATGGGGCAGCAAAAAGTACCACGTCAAGGCGGCAGCAACAGAACATGTCCTACATCAATAGTTTTGCTTTTGAATTTGGGAATGCTGTTTAGAAATCTGTCTTTAGACTTTAATACCCATCTAGACTCGTACCATTGAAACTGGTGGGATAAAGGTGTAGGATTTGGGAAATAAAAGCTTTATGGATCAAGCATAATGATTTAAAAAGAATACATTATCTTACTCGTAACTAATGAAATAATGCAAAGCTGCAACAATATGATCTTAGGGGGCCAATTCCAGGGCTAGTGTTGCTGCATAATTTTGAGTCGAGTTGAAAGTTCTGAATCTGATAGGATAGAAGATCAAGGGCCAGATGTACGACCATTGATGTTTGCGACTCGCAATTTGCATTAAATTGCGTGTCGCAATTTGCGAGTCGCAAACATCAATGTACAACAGTGTCAGAGACACTGTTTGCGATTCCCAATGGGGTCGCAAATTGCATGCCTCATGCATATAAATGAGGCTGTCGCAATCTGCGACCCCATTGGGAATGGCTGGCACTCCCAGGGATGGTGGCCTGCTGGGGTCAGCAGACCTCCATGTCTGTGACTGCTTTTAAATAAAGCAGTTTTTTTTTAAATGCAGCCCGTTTTCCTTAAAGGAAAACGGGCTGCATTTGAAAAATAAAAATGTAACTTTTCATTTTCATTTTTAAGGGCAGGCAGTGGTCCCTGGGACCACTGCCTGCCCTTACAAAATGTTTGCGTATGCATTAACAAAGGGGAGGGGGTCCCCTGGGGACCCCTTCCCGTTTGCGAGTGCTTTACCACCCTTCTCAGAAGGGTGGTAAACTGCGAGTGTTTTGCGACCACAATTGCGGTCGCAAAACATTCTTACATAGCTTTTGGAGTCGCTAATCCTATTTTGCGAGTCGCAAATTGATTTGCGACTCGTTAAATAGGATTAGTACATGGGCCACAGGTTTTTTGTGGGCGCAAACGGGTCTAAAACCCATTCGCGGCCACAAAAAACCTTAGTACATCTGGCCCAAAGTTCAATAGAGTTACAATAGTAAACAGGCAGAGGCAAATGCATAATTTGCCCTCTGTGATGAAAAGAAAAAAAGACAGGATCTATTTTAAAAAATAAGGAGGACTCTCCTATGGATGAGATCTGGTCAGCACCTATGGTCAAAGTCAAAGAGGAATCTTATTTTTATTCCCAGTTTCTTTTACCACAGGCACAGGTGAGGGCAAAGGACCTAAGGCCAAAATGGAAGCTCCCAGAATGAGAGCCTGTTCCCTAGTCTTTCTTTGCCTTTACGTTTTAAGTATTTTCTTGACTTTCAAATTCATATCAAGAGAATCTTTAACTAGCTTTTTTTCATAAGAACATTTCTGTCAGCAGAGAATATTTTATCCCAATTTTTTGATTTGTAGGACATTTCGTTACGCACTGCGACTTGGCGCGAAGGCCACGGAGGTCATCTTCTGGATGCTCTTCTTTATCTAGTCAACTCCCTATGCAAGCCACTGTAGCATCCCTCCGAGATCCTCTGTGAAGCTTTCAAGCTCATTGGGAGTGTTCATACTCCTGATTTATTTTAAACACCAGATTAGTTCTGATACAGTGCATAGTTTGTTCTCAATATTTTAAAGGCAATTAGAGGTTAATAATTTACCAAACCCTGGTTGCGCAGTTATTTTCCAATCCGGCTATGGGAGCCTTCCGACTTCTCTCGTAAACACATATGGGCAGGGAATAGACATCCAAGATCATGACAGGGCAGTGAAGGAAACCACATTGAAACTCATATTTCCACATAGTTCATTTCTTATTAATACTTTTTCAATAGGTTTTGTCTAACCAAGCCAAAATGCAACCAGGCTACTACTATACAAGGATCACTCGCTTATTCCTGCTGAAAACGTATATGGTTTTTCTTAGGAGTTTCAACCACATTCTCTTTCCTGCATATACTGAACATTCCTAGATCTCTTTTTTTCTCATTCTGTGGATATTGCACAGTTCAAAGACTGGAATGACCCCCATCTTTGCTATTCCTGGGCACAGCTGGATCTTTTTCACTCTATTTAAAAACTGTCAACCCTCCCTCTCCTGAGAGCTGACCAATCTGCACCCACACTCCCCTCAGAGTTTACCCCCGCTTATCATCTTCAGTTAGACCCCTATTCTCCTCATACACATTACACATTTCTTTCTCTCCTTAGTGATTATACACCCATTTAGGTCTTTCATTCAAATATGCAAGTGTGGAGCTTGGGTAGAAGAGAGTAGGCATGCTCCTTACGGAGGAAAGAAGGGCTGCTCCGGGCTGCTGGTGCACAGAGTTATTTGGCTACTCATGGGGTGCTTGTTTTTTTGTGGTCACGGTGTACGTAGCTCCCTGCTCCTGTCCCACCAAAAAAGTCTGCCGTCTGCACCATACAGCTGCAACTAGACTCCGTTCACTGCTCCAAGGAACCAACAACTGACTGCACCACACAGCTGCAACCAGACCCCGTTCACTGCTCCAAGGAACCAACAACTGACTGCACCACACAGCTGCAATCAGACCTCGTTCACTGCTCCAAGGAGCCAACAACTGACTGCACCGCACAGCTGCAACCAGACCCCGTTCACTGCTCCAAGGAACCAACAACTGACTGCACCGCACAGCTGCAACCAGACCCCGTTCACTGCTCCAAGGAACCAACAACTGACTGCACCGCACAGCTGCAACCAGACCCCGTTCACTGCTCCAAGGAACCAACAACTGACTGCACCACACAGCTGCAACCAGACCCCGTTCACTGCTCCAAGGAACCAACAACTGACTGCACCACACAGCTGCAACCAGACCTCGTTCACTGCTCCAAGGAGCCAACAACTGACTGCACCGCACAAGTGCAACCAGACCCCGTTCACTGCTCCAAGGAACCAACAACTGACTGCACCACACAGCTGCAACTAGACCCCGTTCACTGCTCCAAGGAGCCAACAACTGACTGCACCGCACAGCTGCAACCAGACCCCGTTCACTGCTCCAAGGAACCAACAACTGACTGCACCGCACAGCTGCAACCAGACCCCGTTCACTGCTCCAAGGAACCAACAACTGACTGCACCGCACAGCTGCAACCAGACCCCGTTCACTGCTCCAAGGAACCAACAACTGACTGCACCGCACAGCTGCAACCAGACCCCGTTCACTGCTCCAAGGAACCAACAACTGACTGCACCGCACAGCTGCAACCAGACCCCGTTCACTGCTCCAAGGAACCAACAACTGACGAAAGCACCTTTGAATCGTTAGTTGACCCTAAAATGGCTGGTGTGCTGACATTTGCACAAGCACTACGTCGACACAGAAACACAAGTCCAGAATTCAAATGAAAAAGAAAGCATATAAAACAAGATCAATTTGACTTCGCGTGTCAAAGTCCATGCTGTTCTGTTGATTATTTCCCCCTTGAAAAGTTCTGAAGCAAACTGAAAAATAATGAGTAAAAGTTTCAGTTAGCCTAGTACTTCTTTCAGAAAAGATAATCTAGAGTTTGTAAATATATTTCATCACATTCCTGGCTGGAGGCTGTGTTTACCATATGTGTGTGAACTTGAGGACAGATTGCGATTTTTTAAATCTATCTTGCCCAAACTGATACACTGTATCTATATATAGTTATTATATTGGCAAATGGATTTTAGTATGTAAAGGAGAAAACAGTTTAAGATACGCCTACCTCGCAATCACATGATGTGTTAGACTGAGCTTCAACAACTGCTTAAATCGATCCTCAAAGGTAATCTGGATGAGGATATAATCAATATTTTCTGCGCTTCGTATGCTCTTTGGATTTGAAATGTGTTCCTATCTTATATGAGTCACTAGCCAAACCTTGTAGCTAATTCAGTGTGACTGGCTTTTTGCCCATTTGGCCTCATCAGTGAGTTCCACTCTTTCCCAAGTACTGTTTAGGTGATAAACGAAGAGAATAACTAATGGTTTACCACTGGCATCATCTCCGGCCCCATCTGAATCAGGTCACTCTCCGTTCTCAAGGGTGGATCAGATGGGGGTGCTGAAGAAGAGGCCGCCTCCAGCAGTACAGCCATCTTCCTCTTGGTTTCCTCCTTCTTGGCTTCCAGCTCCTTGCGATCAACCTTGGATCTACACCACAGCTGCCATGCCACAAAATAGTGTCGCAAGAGCCTCCGACAGTCACTCTCTGATGCGAGCTGGTGTTTCCTTCATAATAAAATGTTGACAAAGTAAATGCGCAGGAGAGGCAAATTAATGGCTGTGCACAAATTAGGAACTTAAAACAACAAAGAGGTAAAGCTGTGAAAGACATCAAGAAGAAAGAGATACACTGTGAAATACTGTTTGATTAAAGGGGAGAAGCTTTAAATTGCAGCTAGAGTAAAAGAAAGATGCTAAGAATTACAGCTAAAATAAAGGGGAGACGCTGTGAACTGCAAGTTTAATGAGGAAAACTGAAACGATGCTAGGATGAAGGAGAGAAGCTGTAAATAACAGTTAGAGGAAAGTGGTTTACACATAGAACAAAAGAAAGAAATTAGTTATGAATTACAGCCAGAATAAAGGAGAAAAGCTGACAACCGCAGATAGAATGGGGGCAAACTACAGACGCTGTAGAAAAAAAGCTAGAACCAGGGGAAATGCTGTGCCTAACAACTAGATTAAGGAGTAGAACCTGTGAATCACAGCTAAAATAAAGGACATAACCTATGAGTTGCAGCTATAATAAAATAGGTAAACCCTAGATTATAGCTACAATAAAGACAAGAATCGTTAATTAGAATAAAGGAGAGGAAATTTGAGCTACTCCTGAAACAAAGGAAATAAGTACTGAATTTAAGCTAAAGGAGAGAAGTTCAGTCCTTCAGGCTGAGGTCTTGCTCACTCCCTGTACTACTACTACTACTACTACTACTACTCCTACTACTCCTACTACTACTACTACTCCACCACCACCACCACCACCACCACCACCACACCCACCACCACCACACCCACCACCACCACCACCCACCACCACCACCACCCACCACTCACCACCCACCACTCACCACCCACCACCACCCGTAATGTTTATTCATCACTATGAAGACCAGCCATTGACCGTAATGAAGTGTGTAATTACTATTCTAACTCCACGTGCGCCTTGATAGTAGGGAAGGTTATAAAGCGGACCGAAGCAAGTCAAACTGCACTTTTAGTTTTTTGATACACTCGCTCAAAAGTACCTAAACACACTAGGGGGCTCTGAGATACCCTTGCAGACTTCTTATGCAACAAAATCGCCACAATCTACAAGCACTTCAACCCTCACTCTCCTGCAGACAACCTCGACAGGCTCCTCAACCTCGCTGACTCCAACATAAACACTTTAACCACATGGGAACCAATCTCGGCACAGACTACCACCACCATCATCATGTACACCATCCATTCTGGAGCTCCCAGAGATCCCTGCCCCCAGCACATGTTCAACCTGGGGAGCAGCACCAACAGCAGGAAACTCATCACCATCATCAACGCCTCCATCACCTCGACCTCCTTCCCACAATGGTGGAAACATGTTGAAGTCAAACCGCTCCTCAAAAAACCCACCGTAGACCCCCAAAGACTTCAAAAACTACCGGCCTATCTCCCTGCTCCCGTTCCCAGCCAAAGTTCTGAAGAAAGCAATAAACCTTCAACTCACCACCCACCTAGAAAACCTAGGTGGACCCCTCCAAATCCAGCTTCTGCTCAAATCACGCAACTAAAACCACCTTGATCGCGGACACCAATCACATCTGGACTCTCCTCGACAGGGGAAAGACTGCCACCCTAATTCTTCTCGATCTCTCCACAGCCTTCGACACTGTGTCCCACTACACCCTCCTACGTGGACTCCACCAAATGGGGATCTGAGGAAAAGCTCTAAAATGGATTGCATCCTTCCTCTCTGGAAGAACCCAAAGTGTCCGCCTCCCACCCTACACCTCGGGCCCGAAAAATATTATTTGCGGCATCCCACAAGAATCCTCACTGAGCCCAACCCTGTTCAACACATACATGGCTCCCCTGGCCACCCTGGTCAGATTCCACGGCATGAACATCATCTCCTACGCGGACGATACGCAGCTCATCCTCTCCCTATCCTCATACCCCGCTCACACCAAAGCTAACTTCTACAGATGCATGACCAGCGTTGCAAGCTGGATGCAGAACAGATGCCTCAAACTCAACACAGCAAAACAGACATACTCATTTTTGTGAGCAACGTCTCACCATGCGACAACTCCTGGTGGCCAACCGAACTTGCCCCCCCACTCACTACCACAGAACACACAAGGAACCTCTGTATCATACTCAACAGCAGGCTCACGAGGAGTAACCAGAAAAACAATGTCTCGTCCACCTGCTTCCTCGCCCTGCGCTTGCTCAGAAATGGATCCCCATCAGCTCCAGACACACCGTCACCCAGGCCCTCATCACCAGCCGCCTGGACAATGGCAACGCCCTCAATGTGGTGATCACCTCACAACTACAAAACAGACTCCAGACCATTCAGAATGCAGCAGCCAGGCTCATCCTCGACCTCCCGAGATGGACCCATCACTCCCCACCTCAAATCTCTGCATTGGCTCCCCGTCGGCTAACGGTGCCAGTTCAAAATGCTCACCCACGTCTACAGGGCCTTCCACAACAAAGGACCAACATACCTCAACAACAGGGTGAACTTCCACCAACCCACCAGACAACTATGCTGTGCATCCCTTTCCCTGGCCCACCCGCCCTGCATGCACAGGAGCAGCGGATGCGCCTTCTCCTACCTGCCCGCAAAATCATGGAACGGCCTCCCCGTCCAACTCCGAACAACTCCCACCCTGCAGCAATTCAGGAAAGGCCTGAAAACCTGGCTCTTCATCGAAGACCTCAGCGGCAGCACTCTTCCCCCCCCCCACCCCCGGCCTGAATACCCTCACAGGTGATAAGCAGAGCTTTGCAAGTCGGGTTTGATTGATTGATCAGAGCAGCTAGAGAATTAGAGCCAGCAGCTGGTAAAGTACTCGCCTACCCCTGGTATTAGAGGAGGAAACTGGCCTGTGAGGATTTAGAAGGCAATTCAGACCAGGAGAGAAAAGGAGAACATCTTTTCGCATTTTCTTGATTTAGGGAGCAGAAATGTACTTCTTTTTGTGGGCACAGCCTAGTATTTTAGAAGTGAATGACCATATCCAATTGGTGCTAACTATTAAATGCTTCTGGTGCAGCAGTTCTAACCTTTCCTCGCACAGGCCTACACCACTTTTCCCTGTGAATGGCATCACCAAATTTGAATGATTTATTTGTTTTTAAGAAACTGACATGAGAAGGGCAGTCACTTTGCCTAACACAGTGGCTCCATCCACAACAAATCCTGCTTCCATTCAGTTCCAGGAAGGACTTTGTTTCTTGGTACTCTCTTTTTTTTGTCCCTCTTGCCCTTTATCTTTCAAGAGTAGGTCACTGACGATTTAGAACAAGGGAAGATTCCCCACCTGTTGACCCTGGGGGCGTATTTTCCTGCTTGGCAACAATGATAACTAAAGTAATTAATGAGCCATTTTGGACCTGGTTAGGTGAGACATTGAAGGCTCCTTTAAATCTCTGTTCCCAATTCAATCAGGCGGCTGACAGGACTTTATGTATCAGAATGGCTTGAAATATCCACAATCCTCTGGTAAAAATATGATTTAGGTGCAAGAGCGCAAACTAATTTCAGAATTAGAAACTTTATTAAGAAAATTATATATATATCTTTAAAACGTGGCGCATGTAGGATCTCCAAAATATTAATACATTCATTTCAGATTTATTAGACGCAAGTCCTGTAGGCATCAATGTGTCACTTCTCTGGCAAGGCACACAAAGCATAGGGAAGAAAACCATATAACCTGCAAGTTCTTTTAAAAATAGCCAAATGTTTGCAAGAGCTTTGGGCCTAATTACCAAGAAACACTTTTAAATAGAATTGTCTCACTGGTACCAAACCGCATTCATATTGTTTGTGAAAGGCTGAAGGGGTTTGCCCATTTAAAAGAAGCACCTGAAGGATGAGGGAAAGAAACAGGCATCAATCAGTTCAGTAAAGACCTTTGTCCTCCAAGGTGAGAAAGGTGGTGCAGTGAGAGCAACATGTGTGGCCCTTTACCTAAGGGCAGACAGAATCTACTGAAAGTACATCAGAAGGCTGAACATAGGTTGTTAGACAGTGAATTTCAACTTAGATCAGAATGTTGGGAAGGAAGATTGTGCTAAAGCACAACATGCACCAATTAGATAGAAGACCTGTGAATAGACGCCAAGGCCCGATACAACAAGGCACATTTACATGTGCAGATATACTCCTACACCTACATGTAACTCTACTTTTTTGCTGTGAAGATTTACACCTGAAAGTAAATTTACATATCCCCCCCTCAAATGAGGGGGTGGAGCCTCTTACAATCCATTTAATGGCTGTAAAGTTACTTTTAGTAACTTTCTGATTTGAAATTATTTTATTAAATGCACAAATGCCAATGAAAACAAAGCTGAATGCAAGTAGCAAAAGTATAGAAGAGTGATGCAATTGTCAAGTGTAATGCATATGAATCCGACAATGGGGGTGGAGGGGGGGAAGAACCAGTGTAACGGGTAAGCAAAAAGCCAGGGGGAGAGTGGGGGTAGGGAGTAACTTTTTGGATGTTTGTGGACGTCGCCTCCGGGGCAGATATCTTCTAATTTGAAAGCTTGGAGTAAATTATTTAAAAAAAAATATTTATTTATTATTAATATGAGACAAAGAAGAAGAAGCAGAATAATAATATTTTAATGCAAAATATAAATGTAAATTAATTTAAAATAATGATTATTAACCTAGAACTAATAAAATAAAAGATTAGAACACATTACCTCCTCACAATAAATTCGAATAATGTAAATAATCTAATTTAGCTTATGAATAAATTTTTTAAACTTAAAAATTAAGTCACCCACCCCCACTAATGTTCATTTGTAATAACCTTGGTTAAAGGTTGTGATTTTAATTAATACATGTTTATATTTTAAAAAATGTTAACAAGTTTGTTATTTTTTAAATTGAGTATTATTAGCTTTATTAAATAATTTAAATCCATAATTATACTTCATTTTTATCACTACGATTATATATATATGTGTATGTGTATACACACATACACATATATATATATATATATATATACACACATACATACATACACACCTACATACATACACAAACACACATTTGCTTGTTTTCTATGGGAGTCTGTTACAGTTGTTTTCTATGGCCACGTGTGGGGTGCGACTCCAAGGCTTGGCTGGAGTATATTGAACCCTCTGTGACACTATTTGGGCTGTATTTAGTAACATTTGAAGTGTATTTTGTGAAGGGCAATGGTGTTACTCTATGTGGGTGTGTTTTGTGTTACCATGTCCCTCCCTAACCCCCTCCTAATTTTCCCTTAACCCCACCCATTTTGCAGTAACTATTCCCCATTTTCCCGCAACTCCCCTTGTCCCTCGCACATATACTATAAAAACATATACCTGTGTGTGCATAGATCTTCACCACTGTGGTGAGATCTCCTTACAGAAAAGACAGGAGAGGCAGAAGTAGTGATCCCCACACGTAGATTTGTGAATTGCATTTTGGAGTATGTAAAAAGCACTAATGTGGTACAACTTTAAGTAATGCAAAATTCAGTTTGTGAATTGGTCCTAAAATGTTTAGATTCATCGACTTAAATTTTTTGACGTGACAATGGCGATAGAAGTTCCTTCAGTTGCAGAAGCCCCTGTTTTATTGGTGAAATCACAAAGTGCTTAAGGAGGTGTCATATTTTAGAGGAGGTCTTTTCAATGCAGTGTCTCTAGGATGGGACATTATTTGGATCTCGGTGTTCATAACAGAGTTTGGGGATGGTAGGGTAGTGCCGGCTTAAGAACAGAGCGGACAGGAAGAAGTGTAGGCTGAGGTGTTAAAGATGAGGGACTGCAATTCTGGTGAAAATATCACTTTTGATCAGGGTTTGGCAGAGGGGAAGGAAGGTTGGGTGTGGTTTTGTGGATGTTTGTTAGGTGAATTTGGGCCAGTGTGATGGTTGAGGTGCAAAAGATAGAGCTGGATTCCACTGCTGAAGATGGGTTGTAGATCACGAAGAAATGAGGAACCAAAATAGAGTAGTATCATGAACCAGAAATCTTAGTAAGAAGACACATCGCTATGTGCGAGGATATGGGAAGACAGGGGCACATGAGCTGGTTAAATACCTCAGCAGTATGAAATGAGTCCAGGAGAAGAGCATATTTCAGCTGGATTTGTATTCAGAAAAATAGATTTATGAAGCGATTGGCTGTGGTAAGATGCTCTCCACAGTCTAAGATGTTATGTAGAGAGATAAATAAATATGTGTGTTAGGTGAGCCAATATATGTAGGGCTCTGATAGGGTTTATTTTTTTGCATGAACGACAATACAAGGGAGTAAAGATCCATAAAGTGGTTTCTAAAGAAAGTAAGAGAAAAATATAAATACTAAAGCTTATGAGGGTCTCTCCCTATTCTTCCCTCATACCGGTTTTCTTCTCGAAGATGTGTTTCCATTTGCTGCGTTTCGCGCTCCACTTTCCTGGCCCAGGAGTAGTCCCTCCAGCCCCGAAGTGCCCGAAGCTGACACTTCCAGTCTGACAGGGCCCTGGCTTTCCCCATCTTTATCCTGCGTTCCAGAACCAGCTTGTGCCAGGTTGAGAAGTGTTGCTTCAGGCACTGCACAGGAAGGTTGGAGAAAAGACACACATTAGCTGCTGATTTCAACTCCAGGTTTGCATTTCAGGTAAGTCCACCTCTAATTATCAAATATGAGGCTCAAACAACTTAACTAGAAATGCAAATCAAAACACAACAAAGATGAGAGCAGTTATTCTCCTGTGCTTTATGTATAGTGAAAGAAACGATGAATACAGCTTGGAAAGCACATTTGTAGCGCAAAGAGTGGGCAAGTATAAAAAAAAAAGTAAAATACTGCATGACAACCTTCTTCTCAAGTACACTTTTTGTCACCTAAAATGAAGGAATTGTTTCAAAAGGCACATCAAGTCTGACTTGTCCAGAGAATGGCAACATGAACTACAAGAGAGTCCATTGAACGTTGCAAAAAGACTATTGTGTTAGAGGAACCCAGCGCACTGAGGAGTGTGAACCAGCCTCATAAAACAGTCCCACTTAAAATCACTCCTTTTGAATCCAGGGATTAACTTATCCGAAGGCAGATGGATCCTAGTAGAACAAAAGTAAAACAAGGAGGCTAAATGATAGACTGCAAGGGGGAGACAGCCTTTCTTAGGTGGTGGAAGCATGGCACTGTGAAATCTTGCGTGATAATCACTTAGAAAGTAGCGGATGTAAAGATTACTAATACTCTGTACCCTTTTATCCATCTGTCACACATGAGATGTGTTCCACAGGGTGCGATTCATTGTGTTTGATCCTATAGTTTGGTTTTTACAATTCAAGAAATAAAAAGGAACACATGGCACCGGACACCTATCAACATTAGTTTTAGGTCTAGAGTGTCCACCATTGGGTTACCAGACTGGCTGTTTATTGATTCGGAGTTAGATTCATTGTATGTACATTTATCTAATGTGGCTTTCTTGATAATTATACCAAACTGTTTGAATGGTGCAATACAATACTCTGTTGATAATTTCCCTTATGTACCTTCTACTGAATTCCAATCTCCCTCCGAAGTTGATTTACTGAACAGTTTACTGAATTCAACGAGCAAGGACTCGGTCACAAGGACATGATCAACATTCAGCGGTGGCATGTGGAGGAAGGGTAAGTAATGGTGGGTCTTTCCAAGGTACAAGCAATAACAGTAAGAAACCAGAAGCAGTGCTATGGACTAAACCTGAGGAACTCCTTTTTCAACTGAATACCAAATTGTTGAAATAATGTTTTAAGTGGGAAACAGATGCAAGTTTCAAATGTCAGTGAATCAAGCCTGTATGGGCCCAGGGATTTCTCAAGACAACTGCCTTAAAGTATCATCAATAGAAAAGTCAGGGAGACGCCCACCGTCAAGATCCAACAAAAGTGTGCCCTGGTTTAGCATCATAAGGAGGCTTGTCCTTCCTGGAGCCTTTTCTCCACTCCTAGAGTGCCACAGCATGTGCTCAGGTTGACCTGGTATAAGGCAGTGCAACTCTTAAAACATTGCTTCTAACTTTCCACTGTTCAAGCGAACTGCTGTTCACCCTTTCTTCAATGCTAATATAATAAAACTACAAAGACAAGCCCTGTGAAATTGTCTAATTTAATCTCAATTTGTCAAAATTCCTTCTATTTTCCTTCTCAAACTCTTTACAGTTTCTAGTTAATATTTCAAGGAGGCTTCGGGCCCCTTCTGTCTGTAAATAGTTGCATTTAGGGCAGCGTGAAAAATCAGCTAGAGCACAAAAGGTGTTGCAGAAGCTCGGTGAGGAGCACTAGTTTCTCTTCCATCCCTACACCTCCAGTGAATCCCTCTCTACTATGTAGGCCCCCTTACATTTAAGTGTACACATTGAACCAAGGCAGTTTTTGTTGATATGGAAGGGGTTATGGTTCGATGGAGTCTTTTTAGAAGAATATTTCTAATGAAGTAAGGAGATGGACAATGCTAGCTGCAACTGAATCTATGCATGGGTGTGCATTTATGTAAGTTCTTATTGTATAACCCCCTCTCATTCATGTGAATGAATGGCTGCTTCTGAGGTTCCAAGAAATCTTCTTTGGGGCACTACCTTCCCAATTATAAAACATGTTTTTTAAATGGTACAGTGTTCTTCAAATGCTCCAAACCTCTCACCCTCTGGTCATCCAAGTGCAGGCGAGTGAGCAGCTCCTGCAGTCGGCGCTTCCTGTGATTCTCTCTTTCTAGCTTCTCTTGTTGATGCTGCAGCTGGGATGTGGCCACCACAGATGGACCTGCGCTTTTCTGCATGTTTTCCTTCTCTTGCCGCCTCCGTTCTCTGAAAAGAAGGTCAACAATCAAGCTCTACAGACTGTTAGTACATGTGTCCAGGAAGGGTTACTAGCTATGTTGTGGCAAAAACAAATCTGGATGAAGCTGGCCTCTCTCTGTGAGCAGAACGTTGAGTAGTAGGCGAAACAAGGAGACTGAAAATCTCTTGCATCATAATAATGTCTTTATTTGAGATGTTTCGTCTGGGGCAGAAGGCGATAATATCCAGAGGTATGATTAAGAACTTCTGTACACCACTACGAATCAACAATTCACGTCAGGTTGGATTGAGAGTTGCATCTTTTGGTATATGAAGAAGTCCCACCAGATATCCTCACTGGAGTACAATTTGATATATGCAGAGGAGTCCCACCAGATATCCTCACTGGAGTACAATTTGATATATGCAGAGGAGTCCCACCAGATATCCTCACTGGAGTACAATTTGGTATATGCAGAGGAGTCCCACCAGATATCCTCACTGGAGTACAATTTGATATATGCAGAGGAGTCCCACCAGATATCCCCACTAGAGTACAATTTGGTATATGCAGAGGAGTCCCACCAGATATCTCACTAGAGTATAATTTGGTATATGCAGAGGAGTCCCACCAGATATCTCACTAGAGTACAATTTGGTATATGCAGAGGAGTCCCACCAGATATCTCACTAGAGTACAATTTGGTATATGCAGAGGAGTCCCACCAGATATCCCCACTAGAGTACAATTTGGGATATGCAGAGGAGTCCCACCAGATATCCCCACTAGAGTATAATTTGGGATATGCAGAGAAGTCCCACCAGATATCCCCACTAGAGTATAATTTAGTATATGCAGAGGAGTCCCACCAGATATCTTCACTAGAGAACAATTTGGTATATGCAGAGGAGTCCCACCAGATATCCCCACTAGAGTACAATTTGGTTTATGCAGAGAAGTCCCACCAGATATCCTCACTGGAGTACAATTTGGTATATGCAGAGAAGTCCCACCAGATATCTCACTAGAGTACAATTTGGTATATGCAGAGAAGTCCCACCAGATATCCTCACTGGAGTACAATTTGGTATATGCAGAGAAGTCCCACCAGATATCTCACTAGAGTACAATTTGGTATATGCAGAGGAGTCCCACCAGATATCCCCACTAGAGTACAATTTGGTATATGCAGAGGAGTCCCACCAGATATCCCCACTAGAGTACAATTTGGTATATGCAGAGGAGTCCCACCAGATATCTCACTAGAGTACAATTTGGGATATGCAGAGGAGTCCCACCAGATATCCTCACTAGAGAACAATTTGGTATATGCAGAGGAGTCCCACCAGATATCTCACTAGAGTATAATTTGGTATATGCAGAGGAGTCCCACCAGATATCCCCACTAGAGTACAATTTGGGATATGCAGAGAAGTCCCACCAGATATCCCCACTAGAGTATAATTTGGTATATGCAGAGGAGTCACACCAGATATCTCACTAGAGTACAATTTGGTATATGCAGAGGAGTCCCACCAGATATCCCCACTAGAGTACAATTTGGTATATGCAGAGGAGTCCCACCAGATATCCCCACTAGAGTATAATTTGGTATATGCAGAGGAGTCCCACCAGATATCCTCCCTAGAGAACAATTTGGTGTATGCAGAGGAGTCCCACCAGATATCCTAACTAGAGAACAATTTGGTATATGCAGAGGAGTCCCACCAGATATCCCCACTAGAGAACAATTTGGTATATGCAGAGGAGTCCCACCAGATATCCCCACTAGAGTACAATTTGGTATATGCAGAGGAGTCCCACCAGATATCTCACTAGAGTACAATTTGGTATATGCAGAGGAGTCCCACCAGATAGCCCCACTAGAGTACAATTTGGTATATGCAGAGGAGTCCCACCAGATATCCTAACTAGAGAACAATTTGGTATATGCAGAGGAGTCCCACCAGATATCCTAACTAGAGAACAATTTGGTGTATGCAGAGGAGTCCCACCAGATATCTTAACTAGAGAACAATTTGGTGTATGCAGAGGACTCCCACCACATATCCTAACTAGAGAACAATTTGGTATATGAAGAGGAGTCCCACCAGATATCTTCACTGGAGTACAATTTGGTATATGCAGAGGAGTCCCACCAGATATCCTCACTAGAGTACAATTTGGTATATGCAGAGGAGTCCCACCAGATCTCACTAGAGTACAGTTTCTTGAGGACATGTAAAGTCATCAAAACATTAAAATTCGCTAATTGGGGCTAGCAATGCACACAATAACTCGTGCCACCTGCCATGCTATGGTGCCATGTTGTTCTCTTTTAGCAAATTTCAGGGGTTTGACGAGTTTGAGCAAAAACCCTGCCTCACTTTAACACTTTTTTCAGGGATTTTCATTATTTTTGTAGTTTGCTTAACATTCAACCCCTGTTGCGAGAGCTTTGAACTGTGGCTGTGCACAGAGGGTTCTGCAGCCAGGCAACACTCTACCCCTAACCTGCCAGGCATCCTATCAAAGTGCTGTGGCTGTCCAACCCAGGCTGTACACAGCCTTTGACTGTGTGCTGCAGTAGTTAGCTGCAGGGCTAGGCCCAGAGCCCAACCTGCCATGACCACTCAACCTGCACTTCGCACTCATTCTGTACTGTGCACAGCCTTTGGCAGTGTGCAGCGAGGGCTGATTGCAAATTAAGCCTGGTGCAAGGCCAGGCTGCAAACTGCCGAATTTCATGCTGTTTAACTGAACTGTGCCAAAGTTATTAGCAAATGAAACTCCCATTTATCTCTGCTCCCCTGACAGATCGGCTCAAACTTGAACTAGCCAACATAAGGCAAACTTGCAAAACATCTGCCAAAATTTGAGTGGCAAATGTATTTGCAGGCAGGGGCGGCACCTCCGCTAAGGCGGAGGAGCGTCGCCCCACTGCTGAAAGGCAGCAGACAAAATAAAACTAAAATGACAATTCAACTATTTTATTGGCATTTTATTTTTCATTTACAGCCGCGGAGTCTAGGCGGGGCAGGGCCATGTTGCAGCGTCACACGACCTCAGAAGGATGAAAGGCTGAGTGGACCCGCCGGGATTTGAACCTGTGACCATGAGGTCTAACACAGACCCCTACAGTGGACACATTAGCCCACTAAGCTATCAGACCCGCCTGGCACCTTATTTAGACCAGAATATCTAAAAAAAACTACTCAGTGGTTTACACCAAATCAAAAAAGAACACTTTGAGTAAAATTCAACTTTCATTGCAAGTTTGGTATAAATCTATTCAGCGTTTTTTGCAGTATCACTCGGCAACATTTTCTACAGGAGCTAGAATGGTAAATGATACTTTTTCGCTGCCCCATTTAATTTTTTTCCCCATACATGGATTTTCACGAAACTTGGCATGGCCAAACTTGGCTGACTGAGTTTGTAGATTGCCAGTTTTTGTGCAAATTCGTTCACAAGGTCAAAAGTTACAGGCAAATCAAACAAGCATTGGCATAGCCAATAGGTCTCGCCTTTGGGATCTTATAAGTGTTTAGCCAGAGCTATCGGCTTTGCCAATGTCTTTAAGCTATGTTGTATGTAGAGCATTGTGGCTGCGGTGCAGCATGTTGAAAAGTTATAATAAAATAGTGTTATAAGCATTTTTGTTACCTTATATATAACCAAGAAGACATTATGTACACATGAACGACCGTATTAAAAACATAATTAACACAAAAAATGTCTTCTAGTTTTTTTGTCCTTGCAATGCTGGCAACTTCTTTCTGCCTGTTTTAATGCTAGTTTGTTATAGCTTTCTTTTGTCATGGGGCGAGACACAAACAAGGGTAGGGTGCAGGTTGGGAAATAGTGCCTGAATTACAACACGAGCAGCGGACGGACACAAGGGGAGAATCAACAGATGCCAGATTTCAAGGGCAGCTGAGTGATGCTGAGGTGGAGGTGTGCTGGTACGGAGGCGATGCTCAGGTGATACTGAATGATACTTGGGGGGTGGTACGGAGGTGATGCTGAATAGATGTTCTATAAATTGAGAATCTCTGACAACTTGCGTTTGAATTTGTGATTGTTTACATTAAACCAAGAATCTTCTACTTGGCTTAGCTTTATTTTCAGACAGTTGTACGGATTTATTTCCAGTGTGGAGGGGCATAAGAACTTATTCCATGCACAAGAAACAAAGCTACCACATAGGTCTTTGCTGAATGACTAAAAAAGGGGGGACCTCAGCTGCCAGCATAGTTTGGATGCTCTAGTAACAAAACTGCTGGTGCTGCGCAGAGCCTGTGTGGCAGGGAGTGTTGATGAACATATTTCATACTCGGTGTTTGACCATCACCTGGTCTTGGTTCTTTTTATGTCTTTGATCTGTATTCTAAAGCGGTATTAAGTTTGATTTATTAATATTTGTGTCACCCTTTCTCAAGTCTGTTTTTAACTTACCCTGGAACTTTGCTGAACAATGAAGGATTGCACAGTTCACACAAAGAAAATTTACAGTAGGTAAAATGAGCTTTTGCACAAAAGCCTATAGAGAGATGCGACCCATAACCCGTACCTAATTAGCAGTAACTAGTGCAATTTGTGTGTTCAATTTGAATCTTTAATTGCAGCTGAATTGTCTATTTTTTATAATATCTTTATATTGGAGGGAGACATTTTAGAAATGCTAACAAATATATTAATGTAAAACAGAATACCACAATTATGTATTTTAAGTTTTGAATAAAATACCACTAATATGCAGGTCATTAGCACTCATTCGGACTGTAAATTCATTAGAACTGCACATTGTTTCATGTAGATTTATTGTTCATTTATATGAGAGACCTGGCTAAGTGTGAAACAGGCTGCAGTATTCACATCCCTGGTCCCGGATAATTATGTATGGACAAGTCTTCGCCAGCCTCAACAGCTAAAGAACACGCAGGGACAGGGCACCTCTGGTTGTCAAAATGGTAAACCACTCGCCTAGGTCAAATGTGGTTGTGCTTTCTCTAAACTCCAGAAGAGCTCTAACTTAGATTCAGTGGTGATGAACAGCCTTCAGAATACAGCTGGCCCACAATGGGCATCCAAAGCCTCAAAGATGGCAGTAGTTGGGCACCTTCAAGGATCTGTGAGACAGCCACCAGTCAGACTTTGCATGAAACATAGGATGGAAACAGCTACGCAACTGTCAGGCATGATAAACTAGCCCAGGCCGATGATAAAGCTGTATCATATCTGGGTTTTCTGGATTTGTCAGTATCACTTGATACCCTTTTTTTATTTATTTATTTTATTTAATGCGATTTTATATAGCGCGAACGTTACCCGAAGGTGTCAGAGCACTTTACAAAAGAACCAGTTGCGTTACATAAGGACTTTGGATTACATGAGTTACATAAGAGATACAAACAGAAAAAAATTGCAAATGTACAAGTTGTAAAGTCACTCAAGGAAGAGATACAAACAGATAAACTCTAAAATCACATAGGAATGGTAGTAAGTACAAAGGTCTACTACATATACTAGTGGTTAGAGTTATATATATATACAAATTGCAAATTCACTCAGGATTACATTTTAACAGTGATTAGGCTTGGACAATTATATATTACATATTACAGAGCAGGAAATTCTTGCCATCCTTCAGCCAGGTGTTCAGGTGGTGTTGCACTCAAGGGTGGTGGTCTTGGGTCTGGAGCCCCGAGTTGGAGATGTCCATAGGGGTAGAAGGCCGGATGGTGGTGGGGGAAGCAGCATGCTGGATCCCCGGGCTGAGGTCATGCTGAGCTCCATCTTGTGGATAGAGGAGGGCGCTCAAGGGCAGGCGGAACTGTGCCACGAAGTCAGGTCTCCCACCTGGCTCAAGCACCCGCAGTGAGGCCCCGGTAGGCCCAGCGCGCCAAAACCGCGTATAGGCATTGTAAGCGGCGGGCGCCATGTTTAAGTCCCGGGTCCTGCACAGGTCTTCAGGCGCAGTGAGGGCTTATGCGCAGCCACTACTCTGGGCAGTGTCTTTCTGTGTGTCAGGGCCCTTGCTTCATTCCCTCCTGTGCATCTCTAGCAGGGTGACGAGTCTCTTGTCTCCCGTTGTGCTCCCCTCATCCATGCTTATTTCCCATGCACTGCCTGGTCGCGACGGCCGCAATCTTAAGGTCAGGCAGCTAGGATCTAGTCAGCCAACGCTGCCTCTCCCATAATCAGGGTATCTCGAGGGGCACACACTCTCAATATCAAGGGGGGGCTCAGCGTCAATGGGGATCCCCAATCGCCAACCTCAGCCGTCTCCTACCGGTGCACCCCTCTAGGCGGAAGACGGAAGCTGTCCTCAGTCTCGGAGCTGGGCGCCTCGTCTCGTCCTCAGGTTACCCTTGATCATGCTCCGCGACTCAAATGCGTGGGAACTCTCCTGGGTCCCTGTGGTGACCTTTAAGCAATTTCAGAATCTGTAGTGTAATTTTTGTGTAATTGTATGAACCAGCTCTCCACGGTCTGCCTTCTTTGCCGTTGAACATATGCTTTAAAGAACTCATGGAGCTAATCAGGATCTTGCTCTTTTATTTTTACCCTGATGAGAGGCAAAGACATTTGAAAGTCAGTGATCCTCCAGAGAATTTTCCAGTGTCACACAACCTTTCATGGATTTGGGAGTGGAGAGGAGAATGTGTCTTAAAATGAATATCACTAAAATGGAGGAGTCGGACGGACTCACAAGTAGGATATGCCTCAGCATAAATGACTCAACATGAACTTGGTACATCTTAATAGACTTTAAGTGCACGAAGGAGAAGACCAGAAGAAATATCTTCTACTGCTATGATATTGACGCAGATGCCAAGCTTCATCACAACGCTACTTCCAGAAGGAATTGAAAACACACCTCTTTAAGGAACACTTCACCCACAGGTAACTTTGGTTACTACATCCCATCACAGACACTATATGAAGGTAAAACTCACTACTGATAAGCAAATTTTACCTGCACCTCCCCACTATGTCTCACCTCAGTCTTGTGCAGTGTTACATTGCTTAACAACTAGATTTGTCACTTATACATATACATGCATATACATTATTAACAGACTTTTGCCAACTGCTCCAACGCCACAACCACCAGGAACAACATCACTCCCTCCCAAGAATTATGTGACACCCTGGCAGACTTCTTCCATGACAAGATCTCTGCGATCTACGAGAACTTCAAACCCCAAACCCCCGCCGCCGACAGCATCAGCCTACTCACACCCACCAACACAAACCTCGAACACCTGATTACCCATTGGGACCCTCTCACAACTCAAGCCACAATCTTCATCATGAACGCCATACACTCTGGAGCACCCACCGACCCATATCCCATCACATCTTCAACCTCTTGAGCAAGACAATTAGCGACAAGCTCAAGAAAGTCCTGAATGCCTCCATCACCATGGCCTCCTTCCCTGAGGACTGGAAACACGCTGAAGTGAGGCCCCTCGTGAAGAAACCATCCGCTGACCCAGCAGAACCAAAGAACTACCCTCCCATCTCCCCGCTCCCCTTTCCGGCGAAGGTTCTCAAAAAGGCAATTAACCAGCAACTCACCAAACACCTGGAACACCATAACCTCCTGGACCCCTCTCAATCCGGATTCTGAGCCAAACACAGCACTGAGATAACCCTGATCGCAGCCACCGACGACATCAGGGCCCTCTTGGACCATGGCGAAACAGCAGCCCTCATCCTCCTGGACCTGTCAGCCGCCTTCGACACAGTCTTCCACCACATCCTGATCAACAGACTCCACCAAATCGAAATGGATCGCCTCCTACCTCACTGGAAGAACCCAGAGAATCTACCTCCCACCATTCAACTTAGAACCCAAGAAAATCATCTGCTGTGTCCCACAAGAATCGTCCATCAGCCCCACTCTCTTCAACACGTACATGACCCCTCTGGCCACCACTGTCAGATCGCAATGACTCAACATCATCTCCTACGCCAACAACATGCAGCCCATCTTCTCGCTGTCAAAAGACCCCTTCACCACCAGAGCCAGCTTGCACAGATGTATGATGAACGTCGCTGAACCGATGAACTACTGTCTAAAATTCAACACGGACAAGACGGAAGTCCTCATCTTTGGGAACAACACCATGGAATGATGCTGAACTCGGCCCTTCCCTCACCCTGACAAACCACGCTCACAACCTCTGCATCATCTTGGACAGCAATTTATCTATGCAAAAACAGGTAGACGCAGTCTCATCCGCATACTTCTGCACCCTACGCATGCGCCGTAAGCTTTTCAGGTGGCTCCCAATCAACGGCAGAATGACCGTCACTCAGGCCCTCATCACCAGCAGGCTGGATTACGGGAATACTCTCTACATAGGAATCACAGCATGCCTCCTGAAGAGACTACAGACAATACAAAACTGAGCAGCAAGACTCATCCTCAACCTCCCCAGAAGGGCTCACACCTCAAGTAGCTACACTGGCTCCCAATCCAGAAGAGTTGCCAGTTCAAGATGTTGACCCACGGATCCCAAGCCGTGCACAATGAAGGACGAGCATACATCAACAAATGCCTGACCTTCCACCAACCGACCAGACACCTGTGATCCGCCTCCCTCTTCCTCACACACACCCCCTCGGTCCGCCAAGCCAACAGCAGAGGACGCTCCTTCTCTCACCTGGCGCCAAAGCCTGGAACAACCTTCCCCTGCACCTTAGGACCACCTCATAGTTCCAGGAATTCAGAAAAGGACTCAAGACCTGGCTGTTCGAATGAACGGAGCACTATGAAGCAGCTAGCACCTCCAGCGCATTGAGACCCTCACGGGTGATTTGCTGCGCTTTACAAATCCTGATTTATTGACTGATGAATAGAATTGTGCAGATAAATATTACATTCCATGGCTACTCTCTGGACATTCATCAGTTTCCCACTTCCTCCCCAGACTTACATTGCGCGGGCCTCTTCCATGGTACGCCGGCGCTCAGCCATCTCCTTGCGTAGCCGAACCACCTCCCTCTGGATATCCTCCTCCTCCTTCTTGGCCCTCAGCGCCTTCTTGCGGCTCTCTTCCTGCACCAGTTGCTGGGCTTCCGAGAGGGCCATCTTTTTCAAGGCACGCTCCTGCTTCTGGCGCTCCAGCTGCTGCTGCCTTTTTGCACGGTTCTCTATCACCTTAGCAAAGAATTGTTATTTTTATTTTGGACTGAGCGCAATTACATTTTACGTATGTACTCGCCAAAAGTGCATTGTTGAAAATGTACTTCATTCCTAAAAAGGGTCACAACACTCATTTAGGGACATAGATAAGCTGACATACATAAACTGGTAGGCTAATTAAAAAAGGAGGCAAAAAAAAGATGGACGTTCGGTTCTAATACTGTAAATAGCTATAAAGATTTAATTGTTATAATTATTAATATTATAAGTAGTAATAACAATATTAATAGCTCTTAAACATAGAGATGTTCTGTAAATTTTGTCTATGACTGAGAAAACCTCATGCAGAAAAATTATCAGTTTCTCTCTTATTCCTAAGTGGTTCGGTTCAGAGAACAGACGTGGCTTAAATCACTCACACACCTATCGCTTTAGGTAAATCCTAGAACACCAAATCATGGAATGAAACCAATCTTACTACACACAATATGTATTAAAAGTACATCTATTATGCCTTCCTTCATCTCCTTTCTCCAGCATCAAAGTAAAACACTGCAAGAATGAATGGCTAAACATCCCATTCAGGCCTCATCCAACCATACTGTGATTTGTTAACACTGCCTTTGCAGTTAACTAGGTGACAGATACTTTAAACTGTTTCCTATAACTTTACACAGCTGTTGACACAAACCTTCTATGCTGGTTTAGCTAAAAGGAGCTCCAGATCACAGCATGCCAATCCCTTTCACCCTATGCCTGTGTGCTGTGACTTCCAAGAGCAATTTCTTTGCAGCCTTTACACATACGTGAATATGTCGCTCACCGATGGCTGCCATACTTTTATTACTCCAAACTGTGCTAAGACCCTCATTCATACGGACAGCCTGGTTACTTTCACATTAATCAACGTGTCAAGTTATGGGGTACAAAAACCACATTCGAACACCTTCTGTACACTGGCCCCTAACAGCCAATCTGTTGCACCCAGATGTCAGCCAACATAAATGAACTCCCTTTCAGTCTTGAGAACTCCAAAAGACGGCTGTCATACCAACATCTGCACTCTCGCACCTAACCATGTCCCCCATAATACCCAGTCCACTAAACACATCAACTTTTACTGGCATTGAAACTATCAGCAGGTGCACGCCAGTGAATAATCCCCTCCCCCCGATCCACTGTTCAAATCTAAACTTTGACAACACCCAAATCTTGTCCAGAGACATGCTAACCTCACAGTCACTACCCTTCCATTTAATTTCTGCACTTTCAAGCCAGTCAGCTGATGAACCCTATCAAAACATGCCACAGCTTCTTCAGGCACAAAACTTACTCCACTATGATTGCAAAAACATATGGTAACTTCCACACCTTTATCTAAAAATAACTAACTTCTGTACTGAACCAAAAATATGACAAATGCTCCAGCGCTCAAACATATAATTTTCACATTCTTGCTCCAAACTCCCAACTCAAAACTCTTACATTAACATCAAGCCTACCAGCAGCCGCATCCCACTAGGTGCAGCTGATACCCAACTACCAACTGAAGCAACCTTACTCTTAACATGCCAAGTGCCATGCCATCATATTACAATCCGTCCACTTCTACAGACTCATTACCTTTACTCTGATTTCCTGCCCTACAACCACGATAGTCTCACTTTCAAACCAAGAGCAAACCCATTGAGTATCCTAGGCGGGAATATGGACTCCCAGAAGGGGAGAGATACCAGTACTGGCAGCTGTGCTATTGACTCCTTAATCCAGTGATCAAACAAGGAGCACTCAGACCATTACCACCTTTTTAGAAATACTGGAAGATATTGCATACTCAATACACAACAGGAGACAGATAAACTCACTCAATCAATGGGAAGAGATACTCCAGCGAGCAACTAAAGTTGCCTCCCACACAGCCGGGAGGGAAACAACACTTTAAATCATATATAGGTGGCACTGCACACCATTGAATGTGGCCCATATGAATAAAGAATACTGGAGTGGGTGCAGGGTGGGGAGGGATCGCCAACACACATCCTCTGGTCTTGCCCAAAGATCCCGATGTTCTGAGACAGGATTCTGTCAATGATACACCAGATTACAGAATTGGAGGTAGCCCACTGCCTGGAAGTTACACTGCTGGGCCACCCAGATGATGAAAGTTACCTGTTGAGGGAGTAGAAGGGGATGCCTTATCTCCCTCCTTTTGCTAGCGGTTGAGCAAATGGTTTTGGCCCTTAGGGGGCAAAGTGCAATCCCCACAGAGGCAAAATTGATCGAAAGGCCGTGGTGGCATGTGGGGATGGAAAAGCTTTCCAGAGGGTCGAGGGGAGAAATGAAAGAATTTACAAAACAATGGGGGGGCCCCTATTACGGTACTTCCAGATAGACTATACAGAGCTTACCTGCCCGAAAAGACTAAGGGCAATAAACATCTAAGAACATTAAAAAATTGATGATTATTATAAAACAGTTAAATCGGCTGGGTAAAAACTTGAACTTGAGGACTCATTACGAAGAGAGAGGTTGCGGTGAAATGGCTGCTAGAGACACATCGAGGTTAAAACAGATTGATGGTGGGGGCGGTGTTTCATTTGTGGGGGGAGAGGAATGTTTCATTCAATCAATCAATCAATCAAATCAGTATTTGTATAGTGCAGGCTCTCTGGCAGTTCCTTTACTACGGATTTCAAACCTCTGGCACCTGAGATTCAGAGGATCTGGCACTCAAATAAGCCAACTGAATCATTTTAATTCTCATCTGTTGCAACCCCCGAGCGCTCACTCATAAACATTTCGACCTCTGTGGTATTGCACTCACATGACAGTGGTAGGAGCATCTAGCATATAAACTCTGAACCACAAACTCTGACTTCTCATCTTAATGTTTGTTTCACTTTCTGATCCTCAAAGTGACCTTGCCAGAGTAACCCAAAAGACGAGCCACTTCTTGCTTACTGGTTCTCAAGACTGCTATATTCTACACTTCCTCTAAGGCTCTGGGCCTTTTCATTATTTTATATGCAGCCAAGTAAGACAATGTGATAACCTTAAACGGAATGGTCGGTTGCCAATGTTAAGGCTAAAATGCTTTGAAATTGGAATACGCAGTACAATTTGTCCTTTATACGGTAAATGGTGTCTTTAGCATAGAGTAAACATTATGGCACAAATTTTGTACACGCAGGTCAGGCAGGTCAGATATTAGATAATATACATTAAATACCACATCTTTTTCCACTGAGACTAGAAAGCATTATCATGGTACAGGCAAATTATTATATATATATATATATAATGTGATCAAGGCCCTTCGGGGCTGAAACGCGTTATGGCCGATAGCTGCTGATAGAAAAATAAAGGAATTTTTGCACTTCAAATTGGTGTCCGTGCTCCTGTCTCAGCGTGGATGATTGCAAAGAGAGACCGGAGAAATACTGCATATATATATATATATATATATATATATATATATATATATATATATATATATATATATATATATATATATATATATATATATATATATATATATATATATATATATATATATATATATATATATATGAGTCGACAGCCAAAACACTTACCTGCAAGCCGAGATGGTGCCTGCTGGGAGTTGGAGTCTGCCAAGGGGGACTGCAAAAATGTGTTATTGCTATTGGTTGACTCTGCTGGGCTCCAACCAATGGGAGCAAAATGGGTCGTTTGAATGGCGGCAGGTGTCAGTTTCAGGTGTTTGGGGCATTTGAGAAAGTCAATGAAGACGAAACGCGTCATGCCTACCACGCTGCAATAAAGATGTTCTCCTGGGCTCCCCGTTGTGTCCCTCTGGTTTCTTTCCCTTCGGAGTGAGGAATCCTGGTATGGATATGGATATATATATATATATATATATATATATATATATATATATATATATATATATATATATATATATATATATATATATATATATATATATACATATATACTCCATCCCACTCCGTCAAAGAAGAAGGCACGTACTCGAAGATGTAAGGTATGGCTTTCTTTATTGTATCAGGTCTCACACGACCCCATGGCTAGAGAGACGTGTTTCGGCTTCGCAGAAGCCTTTTTCAATCTAATTGGCGCCCTGCACCTGTGAGTATATATAGCCCTTCCCCCCTTGAGGCACTAGTAGACACCAAGGAAATTCTATTGCGGTTTAAACGTATATAAATGCAAAACCTTCTGCACATGTACAAACATATTCCTGACATCAAATCGGAGAAAGCAGCTGGTGAAATTACGAGATGACATGATATTCATATATATTTTATGTCAGCAAAGGAGACAAACTCTCCGCCCCAGACCTCAAAGACAAAACGAAGAACCGCAAACTTCAGGCGCAGGCAGAGGCGCAAAGCAAGCGGCGCACAAAATTATTCAAGGAAAAGGGGAGGGGGTCATTGGCAGAAAAAGTAACTATGGGAGAAAAATTAAATCGAACCATAATTAACCTCTCTAACGTCAAACTGACATCCAAGGAAGAAAGCGTCTTAAGTCTAGGTTTAACCTACTCCCCAGGTGCCAATTTTGATTATGCATCCACAAGACTGGACGTATATAAAACAGTGAGAAAACTCAAGCTTAAGAAGTTCCATGTATTATATATATATATATATATATATATATATATATATATATATATATATATATATATATATATATCCACACCAGGATTCCTCACTCCGAAGGGAAAGAAACCATGTATTATCCAAACAAATGAAATCCAATGTGGCAACAGAACAAGCACTGGAAGAATACCCAATGCTATCACAAACAGATATACCGCTGTTATTGGAAATGGAGAGCCTATGGGACTATAGGGAACAAGAACATCAGCAAAGTCATACATCTAATTCCGATGCAATGGAAAATATGCAAATGATGAATATCAATAAAGGACCATTACAACCAACTCCATTCAAACAGAAGTCCACATTTAATCCCATTACACCTCGGGATTCTATTGATGTCTTCCACGAGACAGTGACAACACAACATAAAAAACTAAACAAAGAAGTAGGAATGACTAAAACCAAATATAACAACCAACAGCGACAATATCAGAATTTGGTTACAAAATTAAAAAAAGATAAAGGTATCATAATAAGGAACAGTGATAAAGGTGGCAATGTGGTCATTTGGCCACAAGAAGATTATCTCAAGGAAGCGTTCAAGCAACTGAATGACAAAGAATGCTATTTGAAAATTAATGCGGCTAACTTGAAAACCATATATGCCTCATATTACAACAAATTGTCTATATGGAAATCAAAAGGGCTTATTACTGTTAATGAATATAAATTTCTTAAAATTGATAACCCTGTAACACCAACGATATATTTCATCCCTAAGGTGCACAAAAATCCGGTAACACCACCTGGACGTCCGATCATATCAGCCAGAGGTGGATTACTGGAGCATACATCCATGTATGTGGATTTCTTTTTACAGGACTTTGTTAAGAAATTGCCATCTTATGTCCGTGATACTGCAGACTTTTAGGAAAATCAACACTGTGGAATGGAAAGAGGGGTATCTGCTAATGACTATGGACATAACGTCATTATATACAAGCATCAAACACGATGATGGAATCCAAGCCATAAAGCACTATCTGGCACAAAGACTGACATACCATACTGAACATAACAATATGTTGGTGGAAATGTTAAAATTTTGTTTAACCAACAATAATTTTATGTTTAATAACCTTTTATTTCAGCAAGTCAGGGGAGTAGCCATGGGGGCCAGTTTTTCACCCAGTTATGCCTGTCTTCATATGGGCTACTGGGAGGAGCTGGTCCTCATGGGCACACACAGTCATCTTATTGAGAACCATGTACAAACTTGGCTTCGATATATAGATGACATATTTGTGATATGGCGAGGCACACAAGATGAGGCCATAACTTTTGTTGAAATGATTAACAGTAACCAGGTAAATCTACATTTTACTTCTACCATTAGTGCCAGCAAGGTCAACTTTCTTGACACAGAGATTTATGTCAAGCTAAACAAACTTGAAAGTAGGCTCTTTCGCAAAGAAACGGCAGGCAACACTACGCTACACGCAACTAGTGCTCACCCAAGACATCTAATTAATAGTGTACCATATGGTGAGATGTTGAGGTTACGCCGTATTTGTAGCAATGACCATGACTTGGCAATAGCACAACAAGATAGTTGCAGGAGATTCAAGGAAAGAGGTTATAAGGATCAGATTATATCTAGGGCAATATCTAAATCTATGCTCCTCAGTAGGGATTCCTTTTTTTTTTTTTAAACTCTGTTTATTGGCATTTTCAACACTACATTACCATTGTTGCAGAGTGTTACATACATTACAATTGCAGTCCACAGTTCCATCTTAGCGATACTTTGCAAACTTGTACTTACATTAATATCCAGCTTAACACAACCTTTATAGACATGGATAGTTTGTGACCCATTACAACCACCGTCGTCCCCATCTCCCCACAACTCTCGCGTTCCATCCCCATCAGTGTTTTGTGCGATTCATGGAACCATATCTTCTGCCGTCGCTTCCACTGCCGTCGTTCTAAGTAAATACCTGGTAAGTGGGTCCCATAAATCACGGGGGCGGGAAACCAGCGGCAACAGCTCCACGTAAATATTATATTGCTCTTGGCTATAAATGAGATCCTTTAACCAATCCTTAAATTTGGGAACTCTGCCCCTCCCCCATCGGCATGCTATCCTACGTTTGGCCATGAGGAAGCATAACGCCAGGAACCTTTTAACATTACCTCTATATGTAGGGAGATATCCCAATAGACCCATTTCGGGAGTGATAGTGAGTGGTGTCTCAATCATTTCTCCTATGGCTTTCCCTACCTCTGTCCAATATTGTACTATAGGCCCACATTCCCACGCCAGATGTAGAAAACCTGCCCTTTCCTGTCTGCATCTGTCGCATCTGTCATTCTCTCGGAGTTTGAATCTGTGTAACTTGACAGGGGTATAGTACATTCTGTGTAAGAACTTAAAGTGAATGATACGAAACCTGCTGCAAGCAGTGATGCGTTCTGTCTGCTGACAGCAGAACTCCCAAACGTCCTCCGTAAGTGGGTGCCCCAGTTCCTCCTCCCATCCCAGTCGCGCCCTCGCTGTGTTATGTGTCCCTGCCCCTATGGACCCCTTGTAGATGCGGGAGACAGCGTGTGAAGCCCCTGCACGTATTATGTGATGCAGCGGAAGTAATGTGGGGGGTTCTTCCGGGAAGGCGGGGGTAGCCGCCCTCACGGCGTGCCTCAAACGGACATACAAGAAGCGATCTAATGCCGTGGGTGTTATATTGTTAAAAAATGCGGATTCCGCTTTAAACTGCCCTTGCTGATACATATCGCCCCATGTGTGTATACCCATGCGGAAAAGCATGCGCTTACAAATCCCTTCCTGCGTTACTGGCAAATTATGTTGATCCTGGATAGGGAGTAGTGGGGAGTAGAGCACGGTGACTTGGGACCGTTTGGCCAGAGCCCGCCAGGCGTTATTTGTACAAGCCACTGTGGAACCCCTACCTTCAGTATTCCCGCTCGCTGCCCCAAGAAAGCCCGACAGTGACAATGGCTCCATGGACCCCCGCTCCACCGCCAAATGCGTCATGAAGGTCGGAGGATTGAACCAAAACGCAGCGAAATGTGCTTGAGCGCTAAGATAATAGAGTTCCGGGTCGGGTGCCTCGAACCCTCCCTGAGTAAATGGGAGTGTAAGAGTGCTCCACTTAATTCGTGATTGTTTCCCTCCCCATGCTAGGCGTATGAGTTGACTTTTAAGTCTAGTGAAGAAAGGGCGTCCAGGGGAGTAAGGTATATTGGTGAATAGATATAAGAATTTTGGCATGATGACCATCTTCATTAAGGCTATTCGGCCGGCCATTGAGAGAGGGAGTGCTATCCATCTAGTAATGAGGTCCTCTACCTTATCCAGTGTCACTCCGTAATTAGTGCGCAGCAGTTCATCTCTATCCCTGGTGACCGTGATACCCAGGTATCTGATCTCGTCATCACTCCATAGAAGCGGATAGTCCATGGGGAACCGGTTAGTGCAGGTCGTCAGTGGCATGATATGGGATTTCCCCCAGTTAATGGTTATGCCTGAATAGGCCCCAAATCTTATAATTTCTCGTATCATGGGGTTTAACCCCTCTGCCGGGTTACGTATGTATAACGTAATGTCATCCGCATAAAGCGATATTAACACAGGCCTAGTTGGGTAGTCCAGTGCATATTGCTTATGATGTTGTCGAAGCATAGAGGCTAGCGGCTCCATAGCTATTGCGAAGAGCAGGGGTGAGAGTGGACATCCCTGCCTCGTACCTCTCGTGATATTAAAGGGGGGAGAGCGGTCACCATTCAATAATAGGGAAGCACACGGTTGATTATATAACAGTTTAATCCATTGGAGGAATCCCGGAGGAAATCCCATGTGCGTTAATACTGCAATTAGGTATCCCCATTCCAAGGAATCAAACGCTTTGGTGGCGTCTAGAAAGACCGCCACCACCTGTTCATCCTGGTCAATCCCTTGCAGGATGGAAAAGAGGGTCCTCAAATTATGCGAAGTCGCTCTACCTGGTATGAATCCTGCTTGATCTGGACGAATTAATCCATCCATCAAGAGGGTAAGCCGATTTGCTAGGATTTTCGCAAGTATTTTGGCGTCACAGTTGATCATAGAGAGTGGCCGGTATGAGTCCGTGGAATCAGAGGGTTTTCCCGGCTTCAGCAAGGACACCAACATCGCTTCTCGCATAGTGCGTGGGAGTATTCCTGTTTGAACCGCCTCTTCATAGACGGACTTGAGAAAAGGAGCCAGCGCATCTATATAAGTTTTGTAGAATTCTATTCCTATACCATCTGGTCCCGGTGCTTTGACGCTATTGATTTGCATTATTGCCTCTCGGATTTCATTGATTTCGAAATCTGCCGCTAAAAATTCCCTCTGCCGGTCGCTGAGCCAGGCCAGTTCCACCTGCTGCAAGTATTGCGGAGTTTCTCCCTGTCGCTGGGCGCGTGAGGTGTATAACGCACGGTAGTGTGCAAGGAAAACTTCAGTTATAGCCTCTTTATCTCTGCATTCCCTCCCCTCGCTGTCACGTATGACCAGGACGTGATTAGCAGTTCTAGGGGGGCGTATGGTTTCGGCTAGCGCCCTACCGGGGCGCTCTCCCTCTCCATATCTCCTCGCCCTATGGTATTTTCCTAGGAAGAGACATTCCCTTTCCGCTTCAGCCTGGTACTGTGTTATAGCCTCTCGTATTTTTGCATGCATAGGTCCAGTGTGTATCCCTTGGGCCTCCGTCTCCCACTGTCTGATCTGGCGCTCCAAGTTATTGATGGTAGTGCGGATATCTCTGAGGATTCCCCCTGCCTTGGCCATACAATGCCCCCGGATGGTAACTTTCAGGGCTTCCCACACCGTGGTTAGGTGCTCCACCGATCCCACATTAAGTTTCAGGAATTCGTCCGTGTCCCCCATTTCAGTTCTGAACACCGTGTCAAGAAAAGACGTCGGCTGAAGGCGCCACTGTCGAGCCTGGGGAGAATATCCCGGAGGTACAATGGTCATGAGCACAGGGGAGTGATCTGAATATGTGCGTGCCAAATGACGGGAGTCCAGGGCACGCACTGCAATATCTTGCGTTACCAGCCATAGGTCCAATCTAGACCATGTGTTGTGCACCGCTGAGTGAAATGTCCCCTCAAGTCGCGTTGGATGTTGGTGCCGCCACACGTCTATCATTAAATTGTCAGTAAGGATTTGCCGTAACTGGCGCTGCGCTCGAGTGTAGTGGTGCGGCAGTGGGTTGGAACGATCCATTGTGGGATCTATCGTGAGGTTAAAGTCTCCCCCCCAGATAATGTGAGTAGAGCCCAGACTGACTATGCGTGCCCACAGCGCGACGAAGTAGTCCTCATCGTCCACATTGGGCCCGTAACTGCATACCAGCGTGACTGACGCCGATGCCAACCTACCCCAGGCGACGCAATATCTGCCCTGCGGATCAATTGCGGACCCTTCTTCAATGTAGGGTACGGACTTTCTAATAAGTATAGCCGTGCCCCTAGAGTAGGCAGAGTACGAGGAAAAGTATCTATGGGAAGCCCATCTTGTGGCGAACTGTGGCAGCTCATGGGGCCGTGTATGCGTTTCTTGTAACATGGCTATACTAGCCTGCTGCCTATCCAAATACGCTAAAATATGTCGCTTCTTCCTGGGATCTCCCAACCCTCGTACGTTCCAAGTAATGAGTCGTATTCCTGTGATGCCATTATCTACCTGCCCGTCACCCATCATTTAGCTCCGAAGGTGCATCTGGCCTGAGTAAGTGTGTATCACTGGCTGTTTGTGTTAGTATGTGATGCTTGGAATACAATAGGACTTTGTCATGATGCAACATTCCTGTAATGCCCACGTTATCCCCGTTACAGTCCTCCCACAACGGCTTCCCCAACTTGCCGTGTATACTACCCCCCCCCCCATTTCCCACCCAAACAAAACAATATGAACATTCGTATCAACATTACCCACAGGGATCGTTGTGTGCACTCGCATTCTGAAGCAAGTGCCTTGGGTTTTGTTGAGGGTGTCCAATAACGTGTTATGCAAATGCTTTGTGTTAGCGAGTATACTATAACCCTTGACGTACAGACATTATTAACTTGCAATGTCACTATCCCCGTGGTAAGATTACAACTAAAGACAACAAGAAATAAACACCTCACGTATGAGGTAAAGGGGTACTCCCGTAGAGACATGTGCCCTAGGGGGCGTGGCGTCTCCTCCCACGCCGTAGTGACAGGTGCGGGAGGGGGCCCTGGAACTACGGTACACTGTCCGGCGGTCCCTCGCCATCTTGACTCATAGTCTCATTGCTAGGGTGCAGTGCATATTTTGAACACAATGAACAGTACCTGCAGTTTGCCACCAATGTGTGGTCTGGCCTGCGACAACAGTTCTACCTGTCTGGGACGGCCTGATTCACCGGGTGCCATCACCTTCAGACGTCGTCTACTTGTGTCGGGTCTTCTCTATCGGTTGATGATGAGCTTCCCGCTTTTTTTGCCGCCATTACAGTGTTTTTAAGGAAGTCCGCAGCCTGCTGTGGGTTGGCGAAAATACGTTGTTGACCGTCGTGTGTGATCCGTAGTCTGGCGGGATAGAGCATTGCGTATTCCACCCCTTCCTGCTGGAGTTTTTTCTTTATGGTGACAAATTTCTTTCGCGCCTCTTGCACATTCAAGGTGAAATCCGGGAAGATGGAGATGGCGTTATTTTCAAAGACGACATTTTTGAGTTCTCGTGCCTTGCGCAAAGCGGCGTCCCTGTCCCGGTAGTTAAGGAGTCTTGCTACTATGGGTCTGGGCGGTGCCCCCGGCGGCGGTCTGGGTGCCAGCGTGCGATGCGCTCTTTCGACTATGAGCAGTCTGGAGAAGGCCTCCTGACCAAAGCAGGTAGTCAGCAGGCGTTCCATGTACTCCTCCATCCTGCCCGTATTGGTGGACTCTGGTATCCCCGTCACGCGAATGTTGTTCCGCCGTGAGCGTGCTTCTATGTCTTCATTCTTTGCTGCGATCACTTTTAGCAATTTGTCCATTTCGGTGATATGTCCCGATGCCTGCGCGTGGTCGTCCTCTAGGGTAGATATGCGTGTTTCAGCCTCCTTAATCCTGCCATCCTGCTTTTCAAGTTTTTGGGTAATGTGATCTATCCTGGCACATATAGTGTCCATTTTACCCTCTACGGAGGCAAAACTGGTTTTCATTGTGTGGAACAAAGTCTTCATGTCCACTTCTTCTGGACTGTGGGCCTCCTGACTAGGAAGTTCTGAGTCCGCCTCCGGCTGTTGTCCCCTGGGCGTCTTGCGTGTCTCAAAGTTAAGTTTGGGCTGTTTGCCGTCCGGTTTTCCCATGGTGATGGCTGACCAGGGATGCTGCGGGTGTCGGTATGAACTCGGTGTTTCCCAGGCGTCGTGGGCCGTCCCCCGTAGTGGATAACTTTCCGTAGGCCCCAGCCGGTATTTGCCCTGTTCCTTAATGCCGTGCCTCCAATGGGCGGATGTGATGTCCAGTCCACGCTGGCTTATCTGTCAACCTGGTGCTGGGACGAGGCTCCCCCCAGGTGCTCCAATATTCCTGATATTTGCTCACCCCAGCTTAAAGGGCCCTCCACTCCCACCAGTCCAATCAACACGCAGCCTCTAGTAGCAGCGTCCTGCACTGCCTCCATCAGCAGCGTAGGGTTTCTTGTATGGCCTCGTGCGTAGTGGGGGGGGGGGGGGGGAAGGAGGGCCGGCTCCGGCAGCCATACACGCAGGGATCCTACTGTTATGTGCGTGTAGGAAGGTCAGTTCTTGTGTGTGCAGTTCACTGGGGCCTCTTGTGACGTAATAAAAAAAAAAAAAAAAAATCTTGGGTGACACAGGTATTCAGGCCTCCTCAGCGGAGCACTTATATGGTGAGCAGTTTCCCTCGTTCATGGCCTGCTCTACGGATGTTTGTCTGTCCCCCCGGGGCCTCTCCCCACAGCTCCGTCCTTTATCAGATCTCCCCAGGGCACCGATCCTCCCAGTACCTCCGCATCTGTGGCAGTCTCGTGTGGGGCAAACGGCAATGTCTCCAAGTATCGTCCCACACTCTACTGTGACGAGGGGGGAGCAGCGTTCAAGCAATCCTCTCCTTTATCGCTAGGCTTACTGCTGTCTGGCCGAAGGGAGGGGGGGGGGCCGCACCCCCCAACGCGGGAACTGCGAGGGCCTCCGCGCGTCTTCGCGGCCTACCTTCCGCCTGCTGGCTGCAATCCCCGGCCTCACGTAGATGCGCCCGCCACCTCGCTCACCTCTGTCTTTTCGTGCGGGCCGCTCCCCGCATCCAGCGCGCCACAGCACCGCCACCTTCCCCGCAAGGGGAGGGGGACCCCGGCCCAGCAGTTCCAGCGGGGTCAGCAGCGAGCCTCAAGCGCTCACAGCTGCGGCGGCCCTGCCGCGCTCCGTCGCTCAATCGCCTCCGCGCCTCCCAGGCAGGGACCGTCGCCCGAGGGGCTCTCGTTATCGGCAATGGCCCCCAGCAGGGTTTTGTCGTCGCCAGGCAGTTTCCTGTTGCAGCCGGCGATGATTGTCACCGGATTGAGGATAAATTATGGATATTGTCTTCCAGGGCTGACAGAGCCTCGCTAGTAAGCGGCCATCTTGTCAGCCCGCCCCCTAGCGTCTCCACTCAGTAGGTATTCCTTGCTTTTGAATAAACAAACTGATGCACATATAGTGAGCAAGAAACTTGAACCTAACAAAAAACACACAGAAAACACGTTCCGAATGATAACTAGATTCAGCAACCAACATAGCAAAATACAAAAGATCATACAAAAGAACTGGCCGCTAGTATTGAATGACGCAATCATTGGACCCCTGCTACCGCAGAGGGTATCATTCACTTATAGTAAATCAGCCTCTATGAGAGATGCATTGGTCAGTACTAGCCCTGAAGTAATTGAAAAAACAAATTGGTTACAGACTAACAAAGGCTTTTTTAAGTGTAGGACATGTAAAGCCTGTGCACATGGTGTCAATAAAAAAACATATGTAACACCATTCAGCGAGAAGGAGCACATAATACAGAAGTTCCTCACATGCAAAACTGAATATGCTGTCTATGTACTGGAGTGCCCATGCGGCCTCCAATACATAGGCAGCACGAAGTTGCAGGTACACAAGCGTATCCTGCAACATCTTCGTGCCATCTGTAACCAGGATAATACTTATCCAGTGGCAAGACATTTTAAAATAGCCCACAATTCTAAAAACACAGATTTGAAGTATTTTGTAATTGATAGTGTTCCCCCTAGCAGACGAGGAGGAGACAGAGAATCCAAATTACGTAGACTTGAAACAAGATATATACTACAATTGGATTCTAAGGCACCAGGAGGCCTTAATGCTACAGAGGATATGTACACATGTTTAGGTTAATAAAAGGCAGGAAAGATCAATTTTAGGCACACAGGTAAACAACAGTGGTGATTAATATATAGAATTTAATACTAAGGAATTGGACATTAGAATATTTGACTTAATATCGCAAGATGAATATAGGGTATTCAACAATATTTGCAATGTAATGCAATGTAGTACATAATATCCTTTCAACATTAAGCACAGATAAATATACATTTTAGATACTAATTTTGTTGACATATATATATTAATTACCATCTTAGAACTTATGTCAACGTATTTATCAATATATTTATATATTTATAAAATTCATCTATTTATTTATTTAAATATTTATATGAGTGTATATCTATTTTCTAGGTTGTGTTTTTTCATGTATACATGGATAACATTGTATTTCTATTGATTTTAACTACTTTTATTAATGGTATCTATTTATATATTTATCTATTGCCAAATTTTGCACAATCTATGCGACATAGTTAGCTATCAATCAAATATACATGTATCCACATTCCCAGCAAATGGCCAAGTAATAACAGTCTATACCTGCAAATGTACATATATTTTAAATTCCATGTTTTAAATGTTAACATGCATTTGACCTCAATATAGCTTTCGTACTCTGTTCCCAACAAAAGTCAGTTATGACAAGATTATTAACATGTACTTGTCAGTTAAAAGGAGTTTACCGATTTTAAACCACTGATTCACATTTATTTTTATACACTGGTAGTACACGACATGGACTATATTTAATGACAGAAAACATCTCCCCAAGCCATTCATGGTTGCAATGTTCAGTACTTACGTATAAAACAATAATTTCGTATCGAACCTTCACTAAGGAACAAAGAGTTGACTAAATAAATTTCAATTCAGTATTCCTTATAATATGATAGTATTTAATATATCAGCAATGAGTATTTTACCATTGCACCAAGTAAATAGAATTTTTTAATGTGCGTATGTTTTTTGTATATCTGAACAAAACACATGTGGTGATGTAATGTATCTCTTCTATGTCCATGAGAGAGTTTCTCTCTTTTTTTATACAATCATTGTTTTTTTTCACCTGCACTTGTCACTTTAAATTCCCTCACAACCCCTCTATCTGTGTCATGGGATCAAGGCTCCTCGGATCCGAAACGTTACGGCGGCACAGCAATAAACTATTGAAGAAATCGACTATACCTGGGTCCTTGTCCATAATTTCAGCGGATTGTTTGGAGAACGCGGAGTAAAGTTATATATATATATATATATATATATATATATATATATATATATATATATATATATATATATATTCCAAAGAAATGTACGGGCACTCACGGGGATGCCAGAAAATGCTTTATTTTGCAGACGCGTTTCAGCGAGAAAATTCGCCTTCCTCAGTGCTTTTAATGCATGATAAAACGTCCAGCATTCAAAGTTCATTTAAATATTGAGCACCTCGTCCTCATTGGTTGACTATCCAGTGGCAGGCGAGGGGATGCAGCGTACAGCATGGAGCCCTAGTGGGACATTACAAATAATTGTACATGAACTAATACGGCAAGCTGTGATTTTGGAGCATATCCCGCACTTACCTACTGAGGTGAGATAGAGGTGTAGGCATTGGAGCCTATACAGCAAACAGCATAGTGCTATCATGGCAGCCTTCTTTGAGAGAATATCCAGAGTCCTCTTTTTGTGTTAAGCACGACAATCAACCAATGAGGACGAAGTGCTCAATATTTAAATGAACTTTGAATGCCCCCTCTCCTACGTGATAAAAACTGACTCCCCATCCCGATTGTGTCTAATATTTACAAACTCTCCTTGGGGTTTAGGGAAAACCATTACACTAAGGCGAGGCTTGCCTGGCAGGTGGACCTGGGCAGAGACCTAGATGATTCAACGTGGAAATATTGCTGTGAGAGCACGAAACGTATCTCCCTCAATGGCAGACACAGACTGATCCACTTCAAATTCTTGAACAGGGTTTATTACACGCCGGAAAGGTTATGCAGATATGGTCTGCGGGATACGGCGGAATGCGAACGCTGTGGCGCACAATTAGCGGACTTTTTCCACTTGGCCTGGATATGCCCGGGGATTGCCAGTTTTTGGGACTTAGTTTTTAAAGAACTGGGACACATCATAGACAAGACGCTCACTCCTGACCCCGCGCTGGCGCTTTTGGGGAATTCTAAGCCGTTACCGAAAGCAGTCAGACGATTGGTAGACATGGGGTTGCTGATGGCCAGATGCAATGTGGCGATATGCTGGTCACAAGGTCCGACTCCCAGTATAGCAAGTTGGTCAAGGGACATGATGTATTGCAGTACACAGTCTGAGAATTATAGCGAGCTTCTCCCCCCAAGCAGTCGACCTAAGAACTTCTGGGCACTGTATAGGACATACATAGAGACTAAGGATAGCGAGACCGAGTCCACGGACACTCCAATACATGAGGGAGAGGGGAATGGTTCAAAAGGATAAAAGTAGAGGTGGTTTACTGTTAAACAGGATTATTATGGTCAGACAACAGCTTGCTGTGGAGGCAAAACTTGGTCCTGAGCTATGTAAAGATCTGTTAGTATTTCTGTACTAAATGGACAATGATGTGGTGCATAACTGAGTTTTGTCAAGGAGGACGGGCACAGTAGGAGGCCTGACAGACTGTGATAATGTGTACTATGATTGAATTCTATGCAATACTGTGGATGTACTGAATGGATCTAAGTCTCTTTGTTATTAAGAAAATGTCAATAAAGGTTTATTTTTTTTTTTTAATGAACTTTGAATGCTGGACGTTTTATCATGCATTAAAAGCACTGAGGAAGGTGAATTTTCTCACTGAAATGCGTCTGCAAAATAAAGGAATTAATGCATTTTCTGGCAACCCCGTGAGTGCCCGTACATTTCTTTGGAGCTATCATTTACAGCGTGAACTCTGCCCTCACGCACACGGAGGCACCCGCTGTGAGTTCGGTAGCCTGGGTGGAATTTGAGCTGGATATAGATATATGTTAAGAAGCTCCATATTGTTAGCAAAATTATATTTTAAATTAACACATACAAACATGCTCGGAAACTTGAGTTATAAGTATCTTGTTCAAAAGGTGGCTAAATTACAGGGAGAACAGAGAATGGTGGAATGTGTCATTGTGAGATTAACTCTAAAACTCAGGATACTGTAACTATAGAAACATGTCCAACTTGCCTTACAAAACATCTGATGAGCACTTGAATGAGAATCCCACTCAGCTAAGAACTTCTTTCCTCCCAGATTCCCACCACTTAAGCCCTGATCTCAACCGAGAGCCCAACTGGTCATTGCAGACTGCAGATCATCCATGCCCTGCTGTCTTCTCAGATACCCACCCAGCTATGACCAGCTAGGAGCTGCTGTCATCCTGGATTTTCAACCGACTATGCCCTTCTGTCACTATGGGTTTCCACCAAGCCATGATCCGCTGCCATTTCTGATCGTATGACGTGAACATGGCCTCTGTCAACTCAGATGCCAACAAAGCCATCCCATGCAGTCAACCTAGACCCAACCTGCTGATGTCGAAGCTCCATGGTCAGTTTTGGATCCTTCCGTCTCTTCTTTCCCTGGTCATCTCCAATCCCCAGATCTTCCAGTATCCCAGAGTCCACCACTTCCTTCTGCAGGAGCTGCTGCATGTAGTCCTGAACTGTGGTGCTTTCCACCTCCTGCTCCAGATACCCGCAGAGGTCTGGAAGACAAAACATTGCTGAATTTCACTTTGCACACTCACGCACACACACAGGCATCATGAAACATCCTCTCCAGCTGATGGTCATAAGACTGAGTTTTGGATTCCAAATGGAGACCGCACGATGAACTTCGCATGATTTGTCAAAGAGCGAAACCATAACCTCAACTTTTACACTCCCAAGGTTTTAAGTATGCAAATGATGTATTTACTCCAGAGTTGAATCTACCTGTTGTTGGAACTGGCACTTTCCGGTTGGCTGAGTCAGTACCCCAGCGAAGCAGAACCTACCACTCCCATCAGGGGCGGGTGATTACACACACTGTATAACCTGCGCTCACCCTTGAGTAACTTGGCACCGAGCAGTCAGGCTTACCACAGAGACAACGTGTAAAGCATTCGCACAGCACTCACCCACATCCGGTACAAGTTGATCAGAGTTGCACCCAGGCAATCGAAGCACAACATTGGGTGCATGACGATACGGGTCACACACAACGAAGAGTTGCAAATTCAGTATCTCCCTGAAAAGGAGGCACAACGTCTGGTGCATGCTGATTTTGGTCGCACCAGACAGCTCCGGGGACAGAGACAGAAACACACAAGAGTTGCAAATTCTGTACCTTCCTGAAAATGAGGCACAACGTCCGGTGCACGTCGATTTTGGCCGCACCAGACTGTTCCGGTGAGACACACACACACACACACACACACACACACACACACACACACACAGAGACACACACACACACACACACACACAGAGACATACACACACAGAGACACACACACACACAGACACACACACACACAGAGACACACACACAGAGACACACACACAGAGACACACACACACACACACACACACACACACACACAGCAAATTCCGTACCTCCCTGGAAATGAGACTCAACGTCCTGTTCACGTCGATATTGGTCGCACCAGAAAGCTCCGGTCACAAACACAGGCGCAAGTTCAGCAATGCCTCATGAGGTACAATGAAGCACTACTACGGTTACGCCCCCACCTCCGAGGGTCGCAACCTGTGAATCGGACACCACAAGCAATGAGCATGCAGTCGGTATGTCGCACAAGAGAGATGTGGCACGAACGACGAAGCAGGCCATGCTGGGTACCGCAACCGGTTAATCCGCTCACCACCAACAAGACAGTTATGCGTGCCAAGGTCCCCATAATGCTGGGACCACACGCCTTAGATGCGGGCCAGAATTCGGGGCTCCGCACAAGGCAATCCAGTCTCCAGGCACAATTCTTAGTTCCATACCCATGTCACGCTACCAGTTGGAATCCAGCAGACGATGTGGACACTTGAGAGGGCACCGCGGTTCAGGTGTCACAGATAAACGGTGTGGGTCCCTCTTAGGAAATCTTTGATGTCCCTGAGACCTCCAAGAGAACAGGGGGCAAGCTCAACAAGCCCTTGGAGAGCACAGTTCAGGGTGCCACACAGCAGCAGGTAGTCGGCCCAGGCCTATCACTGTTCAGAAAGGGCACGCTGTCCCTTTCAATGGCAGCAAACCTCCTTGTGCACAACATGAGTCCTCTGGTAATGTGCACCATGTAGTTCCATGTTCTCCGGTCCCATGTCCCCACAAGCATATCTCACCCGTGCTAAAGTATGGCACCAGTAGTTATACTGGAGTGTGCCTTTGAAGTTGGGGGTGGTTCAAAGGGACTCCCTTCAAACCACAGATGTCTGCCCTAAATTTCAGTCCTGTTTGCCAGGAGGCCATGGAATGCAGATCTTTATCTTTAGTGGGGCCATGATCTGGCTCCAGAGGCCGAGTGTCAAAACCTCTTCCTCCAATCTCTCCAGGGGGCCTGCAAATGGCAGAAGTCTGTCGTTCCAGTTGCATGCCCAGTGTTTTATAGCTGTTGCTGGGGAATGCCTAGATGTGCTACTCCAACCTCCAGTGTGGACTGGAGCCAGGCACCTAGGCACACAAAGAGTTTTACCGCACAGAAATGCAAACTTTCTTCTACTGGCATTTCTACGCGAATTATGACAAAGACGACTTTACCACTGGCGAGGGGTTGCCGCTGCGAATCCAATGCAACTATTGCAGTCTGAAATGATTTCAACCATTTCCACATGTTAGCCTATGGGAAGAGCAAACCTCATAGGCAGTGAATACACACATGGGTATTCTTCACTACCTCAGCAGGGGACACACAGGTGTACCTGCCCTGCCTCTCGTCTACCACTCACTTCACCCATTAAGACGTACCCTCGGGGTATTCGGTGGTAGTGAAAGGTCCTCTCAGGATGGCTACTGACTTAAACAGGCCAGTCTAAGTAAATGGGTGCATCAGGTTGCAATGGCAGGCTGGACACGTAATAAAGAGCACCATCGGTGCAAAGCGCACACGAGCCTGCAATGGCAGGCCAGACACATATTTAGGAGCACCATAGGTGCAAAGCGCACACCAGCCTGCAATGGCAGGCCGGACACGTATTTAGGAGCACCATTGGTGCAAAGCACATGCCAGCCTGCAATAGCAGGCTGGACCTGTATTTAGGAGCACCATAGGTGCAAAGCACATGTCAGCTTGCAATGGCAGGCTGGACACGTATTTAAGAGCACCATCGGTGCAAAGCGCACACCAGCCTGCAATGGCAGGCCGGACACGTATTTAGGAGCACCATAGGTGCAAAGCACATGTCAGCTTGCAATGGCAGGCTGGACACGTATTTAAGAGCACCATCGGTGCAAAGCGCACACCAGCCTGCAATGGCAGGCCGGACACGTATTTAGGAGCACCATTGGTGCAAAGCACATGCCAGCCTGCAATAGCAGGCTGGACCTGTATTTAGGAGCACCGTCGGTGCAACGGGCCCACCTGCCTGCAATGGCAGGCCGGACACATATTTAGGAGCACCATTGGTGTGAGTGCGCACACCAGTCTTCAATGGTTGGCTGGACACATGCTTAGCACACCATCAGCGCCGAGCACACCCGCGAAAGTGCGCATACCAGCCTGCACCGGCAGGCTGGACCCAGGTCTTTTAATCATCATATGTGCGAGTGTGCATCCACCGGCCAGCCAAGGCAGACCTGACCGACGCTTTAAAAACCCCAGACGAGCACCACTTCCTAATGTGTGTAGCAAGGGAGTGCACACTTTCACACTGCACTTTCAGCTGGAAAGTGCCCCAGGCCCCAACAAGAGAATCGGTCAGACCTGGGAAGTGTCCCATAGGGAGAGCCGACCCCCTAGGTAGGGAAAACCCACATGAGGATTCATCCCTACCCAGGCAGTGTACACGCAGATGTACCTACCCGACCACTCACCTACCCCAGTTTGGTGCTAGTGAACGGCTCCCTCAGGGTTGGCTACGGAGTGAGACTGAGTATGAGATATTTTGACAGGCTATTTAGGTGGGTGGCACAATCAGTGCGGCATCCCCTATTAGCCAGTGTCGCACCCACCCTGGGTATGTGGTGTACCTTCTTACAGGACACTTACAGGTGCGACAACTAAACCAATCAAGCAAGCAACCTATCCTGGCATGTGCAGGAAGGGCGTATGCACTTTCCTGCTGCAGTACAGTGAGAAAGTGCCCAGAGACCTAAGGTCAGGGAATGAGAGCTGGCAAAAACCAGGAGGACAAAAATCAAAACGTTTTAGGGAAATCCCCCTAAGAAGGGCCATGTCCAACACCTGTGACAGTACAACATGCTTTCCACTACCAAATAACATTAGTATATTAGTATCAGGTGACGCAGAGTTTTTGCTGCCAATTCAGCTTTTGGCACTAAAAAGTGGAAATAACAAGCACAAATGTTTTTAATCTTTGGTACTGCCGCATTTTCAATGCTTGATTTTACCGCTATCTTACAGTTGGTGCTAAAGCAAAGCATCAAACCAAGCAAGCATAATCAGCACTCGACTTATTATAGACCCAGCGAAAAATGAATTGCAGCCAATTTAGGCGCTGTGTTCAACTCTCAACAATACACATACAATGATTGACAGTGTACTTACAGCACAATCATCAACAGCATTTGATCAATGGGATCTCTCAGGAGCAGCAGCTCACTAGCATTTTGAAGCAATTTAGGCCAACAGCATATACATACGTCAGGCATAGACAAAGGCATTTCTATGCTCGTCAACAGTTAAGAAGCCTTCACTAAGTGCATTTGTAACGTACCAGGGTGGAAGGATGCAAGTGAGTTTATTTCACTGAGCTCCACTGGGGTAGTTCAAGAGAGGAACAAGCTGATGGTTGACTTCTCTAGGGATGTTCAAGTCACACAAGGAGATGGTCTGCAAGGGCAGACCATCTCCTGTGTAATTAACTTGTGTACTAAAGAAGGAACAGACCATCTTGTATCAGAGCGCCCAATTTGCCAAGACTGCTGAACCGACTGAACAGGGTGCAGATAAAGGGGCACAAAAAGGAGGGAGGGGCACAAAAAAATTGGACCTTGCATACTGCACTGGAGCGATCTGTTTGTACAGAGTGGCAACACACTAAAGTACTGATGCTCCTCACCATCAAACCTGTTGTACTTCAGGAACCCAGGTACTGTCTCTTTTGGATGGGAAGCTTCAGCCACTGCCTTTCCACCTCCATCTTCGTCGTCACTTGCCAGCTCCAGCCTCAGCTTAGAATTCATCCAGTCGCTGAGCAGGTCATGGGCTGGAAAACAAACCACAGAAAAGGGCATTTAGACCACATGGTTACATTTAATTCCAGAGTGACAGAGATAAAAGAGAAATGACATTAAATCTTTGCTGTTAAAGCAGCAGGTCACTGTAATCTTCATCTTCTTGTCTCTTGGTCTAATTATTTGGGGGTCACAGAGAATTACAGCTGCTAAAACTACCTTCACTATAGGTTATCTTTCCAGGACCCTGATACACTCAGCAGCATAACTTTTTTTATGAACTTAGAAAGATACATCTCTCAGCAGGCTACAATAGGTGCAAAAAATCCAAAGCTGCCTAAATGCAACCATGCTGCAGCAGCGGGTATAGAAAGTAAGTGGCAAAGGTACAAAATACAGTCAGCCACAATCAAAATGCATGCAACCACCCACAATCATAATGCATGCAATCACCCACAATCATATTGCATGCAATTACCCACAATCATAATGCATGCAATTACCCACAATCATAATGCATGCAACCACCCACAATCATAATGCATGCAACCACCCACAATCATAATGCATGTAATCACCCACAATCATAATACATGCAACCACCCACAATCATAATGCATGCAACCACCCACAATCATAATGCATGCAATCACCCACAATCATAATGCATGCAATTACCCACAATCATAATGCATGCAATCACCCACAATCATAATGCATGCAATCACCCTAGGGTGAAGTAGAGTTTCACAGGCCACAGGATACAAACTGAAAAATCTGACACATGAATGAGACCAGAGAAAAGATCAAACAGGAAAGAGGAGCCAGAGGTTATAAGATGCAACTACTTGCAGACGCTTGGGTGAAATCCTGATCTTCCTGACTACTCAATTTCACATCCTGACATTTCTGCTACTTCACTTTGACCAGAGCGATCACACGTGCCAGCATTCATGAAACAGCGACATTTTGTGAAATGTGGACAACTAATGATTCACTCTCCCTATTCGTCTCTATTTATTTTGAAACCAGGACTATGGCACCCAGTTTCTAAAGCCCATAATTGTAGTTTTACTTTCAATTGACAATCTTTTCGTATAAATGTGTAGCCCTTCTCTGGTCCAGATTGGAACTCCAATCAGCCCCTTACCAAAGTGTTCAAACCAGCCCCACGCTGCAGGAAGCTGCGACTAGAAATGGGCCATCAGGGGGTTTTACTGGTTGATCATGGCAGCCTGCCCAGCTCTGACAGCATCTTCTAGCTGACAGCGCAATGAGTAACTGTCAGAGTGGCGGAATGACGCGCCCAGCCTTGCCCCTTCTTCCTTCACCTATTCAAGTCCCTACCACTTCCTCATTCATTCCCAGCCTTCACTGTGTTTCAGAAAACCTTCAACTACTAACAGTGCACTCCACTGCAACCTTTAATATTCCCCAGCCTCTGCAGTACTTGACAATCCCTGCTCTTGCTCTCCCTGCTGACATCTATTTCTGAGTTCTTTATTAACGTCTCTTGAGTTTGGAAGACCAGAGGGGAAAAAAGCATATGCTTTCATCCTAAAGCAGTTATAAGATCGCCTTGAGAACTTGAATTGTGATTATTTTTTAAGTAGATGCATTTCATATTAGCCAACATCATTTTAAATTAATATTCAATTGTTTGGACATCTATCCTAGTACTTTGTTTATAGACCACTTTTTTAAATATTCAGAACCCAAAAGAAAACATAAGAGCTGGAGTTCAACAGCCATATGACCCTCACTTTTAAATCCTTTGGACCCCAGAAGCACCACTAGCTTGCTGGGAGTGTCTGCTTGCATCGCAAGAGCCCTAGGAGCACAGAGGAGCTGCTAGGCCAGTTTTTGCCAATTTAGAGGTCTCACCTTCTGCATACGCATCATCGTGATCCTGCAGCTGGGCAGTAGATTCCAGATCCAGGGCAGGAGCAAGGGGGCGTCGATGTGCATTCGACTTCTTCGAAGAGAACACTTCGGACACGGCAAATTCGGAGGCCTGCTCAACTCTCTGTAAAAATAGCCAGAATATTCAGAAATCATTGCACGTTCTAATTCAGCCGACCAGCTTCTCTTTCTGAAATAACCGCTAAGGAATTATCTCAAATCCTTGGTCACTCTACTTTTAACATTCAGCATTTTTGTTACAACTATAGAGCTTGCTTCCTACCCTTTTTCACAAGGTTGTGAAATCTCATTTTCACCATCATAGTCAAATTAAAATCACTACCACTGAAGCCAGGTTATTAAATCCAGAGTGAATCGTACAATATTTTTTTTCCAAAGGTATAAAACTTAACATTGATGTCATCACTATGTGATCAGGCTGTCCAATTACTAAAACAGAATGTGGAAGATATTAACAATTTCCTACTTAGAACACCAGTTTCCAATTAGAGAAAAAGAATTGGACTGGTCTGTTTTTTTTCTTTTCTTTTTTTTGTACAAGGTTCCCCAATACAGAATGGGTAATTCTCACTAAAGTTATTATTTTCCCCTCAAACCAGGTGAAATACTTGGAAAAAATGGCCAAGTATAAGTTTTAACCAGCCAAATAAATTATCAATTGATCTTGTCCTTTGGTTAGTTAGGCACTGTTTTATTGCTGCACGACATTCCTGGTTTGCCACATCCTACGCAGTAGCAATATGGTAGGAAGGTATAGCTTTAATATCGAGGATGGTCACTATCCTAGAAGGACCAATTTCTAGGTCATGGCATGAGTGCGCTGCCATACCTATGCCATTAGTGATCGATGTTGGACATGGCCCTTCTTAGGGGATTTGCCTAACACTTTTTGTTATTTTTCCTCCTGGTTTTTGCTGATTTTCTTTTTGTGGCCTTGGGACACTGGGCGCTTTCCCACAGTAATGCAGTGTGAAAGTGTGTGCCCCCTTCCTACATGTGCATGGAAGTGGTGCTTACTTGATTGGTTTAGGTGTTGTACCTGTGAGTGCCCTGTAAAAAGGTACGCCACATACCTGGGGCAGGTACTGCACTGGCTAATAGTGGGAACAGTGCTGATAGTGCCACCCACCGAATAGCCTTACAAACATGCATCAAGCCTGCCATTGCAGGCCTGTGGGTGCGTAGTTGCGCTTATGCTCAAGTTGGCATTTCTAACTCGTTAGCCAACCCTAAGTGGGCCTTCCACTACAACTAGAGCACCCCTAGGGTAAACCTTTAGAGGCGTAGCAAGTGGTAGGCAAAAGGCAGGGCAGGTACACATGGGTGTTCCATGCCCCGGTAGTGATGAACCCCCCATGGGGTTATCCTACCTAGGACAACTCCCAGGTTTCGCTGATTATCTTCTAGTGGCTTTAGGACTGTGGGCACTTTCCCACTGTAAATGCAGTGTGAATGTGTGCACGCCCTTCCAACACATGTTAGGAAGTGGTGCTTACCTGATGTTTTTAAACATGTCTGAAGCCTGCCAGTGCAGGTCTGTGTGTGCACATTTGCACCTATGATGTTTTTAAACAGGTCTCAAGCCTGCCATTGCTGGCCTGTATGTGCGCAATTGCACTTGTGCTCAGCTTGGTCTTTCTAAACCACTGCAAAAAATCCTGAGGGGACCCTTCACTACCACTAGAGCACCCCTAGCATAAGTCTTGAGGGGTGAAGCAAGTGGTAGGTGAAAGGCAGGGCAGGTACACGTGTTCCCTGTCCAGGTAGTGAAGAATACCCATGTGTGTTTTCATTACCAATGAGGTTTGCTCTTCACATATGTTAACATGGGGGAATGGGGGAAATTACTTTAAGCTACAATTGTGGCTTACAGTGGAGTAGTCTCAAAGTTTCCTATAATTGGATTCACAATGGCACATTCTCTCCTGTGGTAAAGTGGGATTTGTCATGAATAGCTTAGAAATGGCACTTCTAGAAAGTGGGCCTTTCTATGCTCTAAAACTCTTTGGGCCAGATGTACGAACGTTTTTTGCGGTCGCAAATGGGTTTTAGACCCGTTTGCGACCGCAAAAAACGTGTGGCCCATGTACTAATCCTATTTTGCGAGTCGCAAATCAATTTGCGACTCGCAAAATAGGATTAGCGACTCGCTATTAGGAATGACGTTCCAAAGGCATCCCTTCCTAATAGCGACTCCTGAAGCTATGTATGACTGTTTTCCAACCGCAATTGCGGTCGCAAAACAGTCGCAGTTGATCACCCTTCACAGAAGGGTGGTAAACCACTCGCAAACGGGAAGGGGTCCCGAGGGGACCCCTTCCCCTTTGTGAGTGGCAATAAAAATATTTTTTAAGGGCAGGCAGTGGTATCAGGGACCACTGCCTGCCCTTAAAAAATGAAACTGAAAAGTTTCATTTTTATTTTTTAAATGCATCCCGTTTTCCTTTAAGGAAAACAGGATGCATTAAAAAAAACTGCTTTATTTAAAAGCAGTCCCAGACATGGTGGTCTGCTGACCCCAGCAGGCCACCATCCCTGGGAGTGCCAGCCATTCCCAATGGGGTCGCAAATTGTGACAGCCTCATTAATATGCATAAGGGATGCAACTTGCGACCCCATTGGGAATCACAAACAGTGTCTCAGACACTGTTGTGCATCCCAATTTGCGAGTCGCAAATGCGACGCAATTTGCGACTCGCAAATTGGTGGGTTGTACATCTGGCCCTTCTTGTGCCTTTAGTTTGGCTCTAGTCCACACTGGAGGATGGGGGAGCACATCTGCACATTCCCCAGAGACAGCTATAAACATCTGGCATGCAACTGGACCGACAGACCTCTGCCATTTGAGGGCCTGGCTGGATAGACTGGAGGAAGAGGTTATGACACTTGGCCTCTGGCAGCCAGATCAAGGACCCACTACAGATTAAGGTCTGAATTCCACAGCTACATGGCAGACAGGACTGAATTTTAGGGGGCGACATCTGTGGTTCAAAGGAAACCCTCTGAACCACCCCCCACTTCAAAGGCAGACTACAATATAACTACTGGTGCCATACTTCAGCAGGGTAGAGATATATTTGTGGGGACGTGGGACTGGAGATCCTGGAAGTGCGTGGTGCACACTGCCAGAGGAATCTGTTGTGCACAAGGAGGATTAATGCCATTAGAAGGGACCGTGCACCCTTCCTGAATAGTGGCAGGGCTGACTACCTACTGCTGTTTGGCACCCTAAAGTGTGCTCTCCAAGGGCTTGTTGGCTTGCCTCCTGTTCTCTTGTGGAGGGCTCAGGGACATCAAAGACCTCCCACACGAACCCACACCATCTACCTGTGACACCTGGAGAGCTGCGCCCTCTTAAGTGCCCGCTTCGCCTGCTGGAATCTCATTGGTAGAGGGGTGTGAGAGTGGAACTAAGTATTGTGCCTGGAGACTTGATTGCCTGGTGTGGAGCCCCAAAAGCACTACCCGCATACCAGGAGTGTAGCCCCTACATCGTGGGGCCTCAATAAGCATACGTGTCTTGTTGGTGGTCAGCGGATTCACTGTATGCGGGACCCCGCGTGGCCCGCTTCGTCGATCGTGACGCATCTCTCTCGTGCGACAGGTCGACTGCATGCTCTTGCGTACGGTGTCCAATTCACAGGTTAGACCCTCAGAGGTGGGGGTGTACCCATAGCAGTGCCTCATTCTACCTCATGTGGCACCGTTGAACTTGCGCCTGTGTGTATGACCGGAATTGTCTGGTGAAACTCATATCAACGCACCAGACGTTGTGCCTCATTTCCATGGAGGCACAGAATTTGCAACTCTTCATTGTGTGTGACCGGAATTGTCTGGTGTGACTCAGATTAACGCGTTCCAGACGTTGTGTCTCATTTCCAGGGAGGTGCCGAGTTTGTGACTCTGCATTGTGTGTGACCAGAACGGTCTGGTATGACTCGTACCAAGGTGCACCAGATGTTGCGCCTCATTTCCAGGGAGGCGCGGAGGAGCGGATTCGTGTTGGGGAGTGCCCTGATTGCCTAGGCATTACTTTGATCGGCGTGTGTCCTACAGGGTGCCTCCTTCTTCTGAGACGCTCCCCTGCTTCATCTGCCATTCATCGATTGCTCCTTTTTGTGTTCTCAGTGCGGCGGACGAATTGCCCTCTCCTCACCCAGCCTGACGACTTTGTGTTGCCAGGTAGTATTGCTTGGATCGAGCCTGGGTGGTGAGAGTAATTGACTGCGCTAAAGAACGCTTCTGAGAGCGATTGGAAGCAGGTCAACAGACTGCACGAGCCCCCCTGAGCTTCGCAGAACTGGGCTGGTGCCTGAAGGCACAGTGTGGAACCATTTGATTAAACTTCCTGAGTAGAGGTCAAACCTCCATTTGTCGACTGCCTCCTAATTAGCCCGTTACCTACCGCCACCTTTTCTCTGGGGCCCTGACTGAGTGTGGCTCCAGCCGTGATTGGCCTAGTATCAGGGGGAAGGTTTTCTTGATCTCCAGCCCGTGGGTGTAGAGTAGTCGGGGTTAGCTGAAGGGTGAAGGAGGGCTTGGGCCATGGGGTCTGCAACTGCATTATCAACTGATCTGCCGGATATCAGAGCACTGCATCAGGGTGCTGTGTGCATGTGTGTGCTCCAGACGGACCTTCCTGATTTTCGTAGCGCGGAGTATCGGTGCTGAGTGAGTGTGTGGGAGTGATTGACTGTGATTAATCATACTGCATGGCGGTGTTGCCGTACCCGTTGTTTCCTTGCCAAAAGAATATTACATTTGAAATTAGGTTTTACCCCTGCGGCCTTGGCCCACAGGGCTATTTAAAAGTGTTGTAATTATCTCAGTGGCGTAGCTAGGCACTCTGCCGCCCGTGGCGGTTCCTGCCTTTGCTGCCCGCGGCCGCGCTGAAGAGCGGCGGGGGGAGGATTAGGGGGGCAGGGGAGGGTGCTGGCGATAAATTCGGCGATTGCCACCCCTGCTGAAAAATACATGTAAGAGCGGGGGGAGCCGGCCCCAAAACTCGTGCCGCCTGGGGCTGACTGCCTCTTGCTACGACACTGAATTATCTGAATGTACACCTTTCTGATATTGTTGTGGACTGGGTTGCACCCTATAACTGTGTGGTATTGAATTAGAATAATTGCCACGGTCGGCCTCGTTCTGACATTTTGCACTGCAGAGGGTGCTGGGGGCTAAAGTAGGATTTTTCCCAGAAGTGCATATAACTGATGTCAATTTTTAACATGGTTGGGCCTAGTACTGCTAATGATATTTCTGAAGGTGGTTTATGCCCAGAAATATATGGTATTTATGTTGTGTTAGTTAATGTGTGTTGAATACAAACTTTATTTACATACACCTTGTGTGAAGTCTCTTGTGATGCTCAGTGTATTTGTGTGAGAGTGCTGTGCCAATGCTTTACACATTGCCTCTGTGATAAGCCTGACTGCTCAGTGCCACGCTACCCACAGGTGATTGCAGGTTATACAGCAAGTGTAATCACCAGCCCCTGGCGGGAGTGGTAGGTTCCACCTGGCTAGGACCTTTACTCGGCCAACCAGAACTGGCCAGTTTCAACACTGCACTACACCTGGGAGGTCTGCTAAATATAAATGAAAAAGCAGTGGGGGCAGCACGCAGCCCTACTTTAGCCATCTGCTGTCTTTATCTTGTTTGAGATATGGTCATTGTGTGCAAGTTTGACCCAAATCCAAGAATTTCAATAGAGTGACTGGATGGGCCTCAATAACAGGGCAGAAATTCCCCAATCTGGCGAACTTTGACCATAATATTGAGCGGTCTACTCTATCAAAGGCCATTTAATAGTCAATGAAGGAAACAAACACTGCATTTTTTCACTTTCAATGTCTCATGGATTAGAATTGATAAACGAAAATGTTGTCAGTAGAGTTGCTGCTGCCTCTGAAACCCATTTGAGTTACTGGAATTAAGTTGTTTGATTCAGGTAAAATCCTAATTCCTTTAGCGAAACCGTAGCATAATACTTAGCTTCCACATGTATGTAGGTATACATGTGACACACAGCAGCTGGTCCACATCAGGCAAAGCTTTGATTCTATAATTGCTTGCTTGCGTGGGATCACCTTTTTCTTTTTATATCTTAGGAGTAGTATGGATCCTTGTCAGGAAGATGGCCAATCAGGGAATCAAAATTGCTGCAGTTTAAGGTGGAGAGAGTGAGAACCGAAAAGCGTGCGTCAGACTTAAAAGGTATATGAAGAAGACCATTGGGATCTGCTGCTCCATCGTATTTTAAGGATTTGATAATACGCAGAATTTGGCTCAGATTAACAGAATCTGCAATGTGGGTCGAGACTCCCACTCCGATGAGTCACCCACATGTAACATCTCAACATGAGCATTCCAAGTTTGCTAAGGGATGGGAATGCCCAACTCAATTGAATATTTGGAGTGGAGGATGTTTATTTATTAATAAAATGTCCTTTGGAAACCTAACCTGTAAATGTCTGCTATATTTAGTCAGTGACGCGTTCTATAGAGGATCAGAATCATATATATATATATATGATTCACCTATAACTACCAACTCAGTCAGCTAAGTTTAGGCAGGTCAAGTTTCATGAAGATCTGCCCATGGAAAAAGGTTTTGGGGCGAAAAGGTGTATGATTTCCCAGTTTAGCTCCCATAGTAAATATTGTCGAAAGAGAGAAGAAAGAACGCTGAACAGATTAACGGTAAACTTGGCATGAAAGCAGAACTTCACTCAGAAATCATGCTTTTAAAAAAATTATTTGGTGTAAATCCGTTCGGTAGTTTGTGAGATAATCACTTTTAAAAATGGTGCCAGACAGGATTTAACGGTTTAACATTTTTGGTTTATATCTGCAGCAAAAACTAGCGAGTCACAACGTGTAAATCATGTTAAAGAAATGTTGATGTTTGTTCACAATGGCATTGGTACTATGTCATTAGGGACCATTTCTATTTTCCGGACATCTTGAAACTCACATGTCATGCATGACTCGCATGTATAGAGCTGTAAGGAAGAGAAAAAAAGCTTCCACAACCATGAGGGACCAGTCCCAAAGGTGACTGACCACAGGGTAGTGGTAAGGAGCACCTAGCAGCGTGAAAGATATAAGGCACGCCTGAGAAAAAAGCGCCAACTTCGGCATGCAAATTGAAAACTAGCCAGCAGCCATTTTAAGTGCCAATTAAGACCACCATTTTGTGGCTGACTTGTATGTAGAGAGTGTAAAAGAAAAACACAAGCAAAATTAAACATCAAAATGAATGTCAGGCTTTGCTTAGAAGGCAAGAGGTAGGTCGCCTGGTGGGCACGCCATGTGCACTGGCAGTTGAAAATCAAGTACATCATAATAAAACCTATGAAATTCAGTGGGAAAAAAAACCTATTAAAAAGTGTGTTATAATTATGGCTCAAACACGTAAAACACCTATAATGTGCCAGTTATGATTATGAACCACTCAACACAGTGCTCATGGTGTCTGCCAGGCACAAAACACAATTTGCCAATGGCATAGACACTCAAAATTATTTAGCAGGACATCATGGCGGACGCCACGAGTTATGTCACCAGTTTATTCCGTACAACAGTTTATTGGCTAAAAAAAAATGCTTTTTTGAGCCAATAAACTGGTATACGGATCTTCGGTGTGCCGCTTCTCTGTTCATACCTGATTTGGTTGGATTGTTGAGGGAGTGAAGCCGTCCGCTGGCACCCACACATGGTGAGGTGAAAAGCAGCCTGCTTGCAGCAGTTGAAAGGGCCATATCTAGATCAATCAATGCCATTGTGGAATGTGGGGAGGCAAATCCTAGAATGGGTCATAAGGTTTCCCTCCTCAATCCTCAAAAATGCTATTATATAGCATATTACAGTTTGCATCTGAATATATTATTTATACCCTGTTGTTTTCCCTTGCATTCATTATAAATGCACATTCATTTAGTTCAAACCAGAGTACAAGGAGTTACATTTGTGCAGCGACATAAAATGCCAATAACTTGGCCTTGTAAGTACAGCCTCAGTTGTTTTCTTTTGTAAAGCGATTGTAGAATGGAATCTTTGAGGCATTAAACATTGCTTTCCCAAGTCAGTTAAGCTGTACTATAGTAATAACAGGACATATGAACTTTGAACTGTAGTGATAAATCTCTAATTCTGCGTTTATTATTACATATGCTCCAAATAATATATTTGGCCACATTTATTTTCACTGGTGTGACAAAGATATATAATAAAATACAAGTGTCTACTTATTCATACATGGTCAAGACTTCGTTGACTGTGAGGCTTCGAAGAGATGAGCAGATAATGTCACAGGATCAATTCACATATTTAAACAAACAGCTGCATGTCTGTGCAGCGCACATTGGTACCTCACCTCCTAAACTGGCTGGAAGTCAACTGTGGTAAAGCTCTGTGAATATTTCACAAGTACCAATTTGGAGTCTAGGTGTGGGTGGAGCCAGAGAAGGGGAGGGATAATGAAATATGGCAGTAGGAGGTGCCTAAAAAAAGAGATGGAATAGCAGGAAAGGAAGAAAGAAGAGGTCTGCATAATATATATAGGTACACCCACAAACAAACACAATCTTTGACTCTTAAACTCACCTTAATCCAGTGGTCCACATTGTCATAGTCCACAGCCGGCTGTGAATGGCAAAAACAAGCAGAAGATCAAGTTAATCTCTCTACTGACAACCTGCAAGATGAACCAGAGTTAACCCACTGAAGACTTGAGAAGAGCAAAAGATTCTGAGATGTAATATGCACCACAACCAGGATGCGCAGCGTGCACTGTGTTGATTGACATATGGTCCGGATAGGATTTTTCTTTTTTTTTTTTAAAGCCTATAAGTACCTACTGTAAAATATGTGCATCCCTTTTCTTGTTGCAATAGAGATAGATTCCTTACTATCCAATGCATGTCAAGTAATCTCTTGTGGAAAAACCTGTGTCTCTAATGCCTTTAATGGGCACATCTAGCTTGTCCATTGCATTCTACTCACAGCTTTGAGTAGCAATCTTATGTTGTTGGATCAGGCCTTCTTTCATACCTTCTATTCACTTCAGTGGGGGTCTATGGTGGAGAGCTTATGGTCGCTACAGATTCACGTACATTTATACTCAATCCTATTCAGTTGGGATTCCATATGAGTGTTCACTGAAATTCGACAGGAATAGTTATAAACACACACGCCATAACTCACATCGTTCACCATGGTGTCCTCCTAGTAACTGCTTTTGTGTACTTGTGCTGTTTGCAAATAGGTGTTTTGAGCATGCTGGATGCTGTGAGTGGCGGCATATGTGGTCTACGTTGATAACAACTGGCGAATTTCAGTGGTTTTATCCGCTTCAGCTAGAATCATAAATTGTTTTTTAACTGTGCTTATTTTCCAGTATATGTAGTAGTTGTTTTTATTGATGTACTTAATTTCCAGGCCACGCGCAGCAGGAGTTGTGTGCAGGCCCTGGCCTGTGGGCAGGCCCTTCCAGAATGAAGGCAACATTAGTCCAACAGCAGATTGGAAAACTGGAGCTCAAGAGGCAGCAGTTCTCCATGTTGGTTAACCAGTAACTGCAAGGGCTCGGTACATTTAATTATTGGCCCATATTTTAATGTTGAACCGTCAACAGATTTACCCAGATCTGCTTGAGATTTGGGTACCACAGAAATCGTATTCTTTCTGCCCAAGATTTGTCCATGAATAATCGGGTACCCCAGGATCAATCACAGCTCCACTTTAAAGGCTATGCTTGAAGAGCCTGTCAATTTAACAGATATTATTAAAAGCATCTTTGCCAAGGACTAAGACATTAACTCCTTCTTGAGTTCAGGGAGGTTTGAGCCAGAGATACCCACACTCTCTGCCCTTTTAGAGGTGGGTGGAATCGTTGCTCTGTTCCTTCTTTAACTAAAGCACAGTAAAGGATCATATGTACAGGCCAGGAAAGCAGATATTTCCATCAGGGCATGACAGATTTCATTTGTGCCAAATTTCAATTAAGGGTCAATGTAAATGTAAAAAAAAAATGTAAATCCAGTACTTGTATAGCGCACGTATCACCCCCGAAGGGGTATCTCGGCGCTGGGGGCCGTTGGGACGATTAAGCGAGCTATTGCCCAGAGTCGCACGGTGCTGGGCAGACCCCTGCCGCCGGAGCCAGGGATCAAACCGTGATCCCCAGCGTCCAGCGTCAGTCGCCGCGGCGCCACACCTCTCCCAATGTAACAAAAGAGTGTTTCTTTCAGCAAAATCCAATTACAATTAAGATCTCTCATGCCAATGCACGTGTGTCCATTGCTTGGTTACAGAGTTGAAAGGGGGCGGGCCACCCACAGCATCAACAGACAACGGCAGAGGACAACACACTATGATCTGAGCCACAGCCAAAACCCACAGTGTTAAAAAATAATTAAAAAACCTTCTAGGGCTTCAAAGTTGGTTTAAAATATGTAAAAGCACAAGGTTAAGGGCATTTATGATAGTAGTAGTATGTGCTACGACCCACAGGCGAAGGAACCAGGGGTCAGCCATCTACCGAGCTGACATCACCTATGGTAATGCATCGAGAGAAACAGATCAGTGGGAGATTGCACCCCTAAAAGCAATCCCTGTGAGATCTACTTGAACCTCAATGGAAGGCTGACTTGACATTTCATTCTTCCGAGGCATATGTATTAAGCACTGTTGTTAATAATAATACAGCTTAAGACTGAAATCTGCACCTAGATCAAATATAGAACAGTAATCTGTCCATTGAGAAGCCCTGTGCAGATATCAAGCAAGCAAATACACAATTACATACTTAGGAAGAAAGAAATCAAGCACAACTGGTTCTATCAAAATTGGTTGGTTTGTGTACAGGCCAATACCCCTACAGCCCTCGTCCCAGTCATTACAAATGAGGTGCTGTCACCTGATGACCGGAACAAAGCAGGAAGATCCTAGAATGCTAGCACCACTCATCCAACCTGGGTGCTATAAATGGGGAAGACATTCCTGGGTCCTCCTGTTTTGCTTTCCTTTAATGGCTGGAAAAAGGATGTGGGAGGGCCTTTCGGGCTTGGGGCTAAATGAGGAAATGCTACCTCCCCTGCTGGGCCTGGGGGTGCTTGCCTCTTCTTGGGAGCGGCGTTGCTGAGAAATGGTCTTAGAACAAATGATGGACGGAATGTTGAACAAATCAAACATTAACCCCCAATCACAGATCTGGGTTAAATCCATTTTTTTTTGTATGCCACGTCATTCCAGTTTAGATCCAGCCTGGTGGTGTAGAGAGCAGAGGGCCCATGTCTGGGTATTCCCTTCCCACTTAGGGCAACAAATGCAAAAAGAACAGATGATGGACGGAATGCTGAACAAATCAATTTTGCGCCCTAAATGGGATGGGAATGTCCAGACGTGGGTCCTTTGCTCGCTGTACCACTGGATTCAAGATAACCTGGCTGATGAGGGGTGATACCCCGAAACCGGTCCCAGGATGCTTCTTTCCGGTCCAGGGAGGACCCAGCATGGCAGTTCGGGCCGGACTGTTCCCATGAGGAGCAGGGTCAAGACTGATATGCATATGGCTGGGACCAAACTGCATAGTGAGCAAAAGAACAATGGATTTAACCCAGATCTCTTGACTGGGGTGAATGTTTGATTTATTCAGCATTCCATCCATAATTTGTTGCTGCAGCATTTTTCGCCCTAAGTGGGATGGGTATGTCCTGACGTGGGTCCTTTGCTCGCTGTGTCACTGGATTCAAGCTAGCTTGGCTGAAGAAGGGTGATACCCCGAAACCGGTCCCAGGATGCTGGTTTCCGGTCCAGGGAGGACCCGGCTTGGCAGTTTGGGCCGGACTGTTCCCATGAGGAGCAGGGTCAAGACTGATTTTCATATGGCTGGGACCAAACTGGGGTGGCGTAGTGAGCAAAAGAACGATTGATTTAACAGATCTTTTGACTGGGGGTGAATGTTTGATTTATTCAGCATTCTGTCCATCATTTGTTGCTGCAAGAAAAAATTTCTTGGGAGCTTCCTTTTTGGGTGGGTGGCCTTTATTATGCCCCTTCCCGTGATGGGGCCAGGAGATATCACCCAAGTAAAGAACACCCTTCTGTGGGCCATGCTTCCATTGGAGGGGGTTCCTGCCTTTTTTCCACGCTTGCGTGTTGAATCTAGGTTTGTGCATGCGCAGTGAGATGAAGCTGGACTGCACATGTGAATCTTTTTATTTCAAGGGAAAGAGAAGGCATACCTCATCATTGCCTTCTTTGTCATCTCGATCTACTGGGCACTTCCCTTCTCCTAAGCACAAAAGGCATTGAAGGGAGGAAGAACAGGAGAGAATTAGAAGGATTGCCCTCCCAACTTTGGCTGCCTTTAAAGACCATACTTCTTCCAGCTAGAAAAAGAAGAATCGGATTCCGATACGGGGGATTTAGATGCTGCTGATGAAGCCGCCATTTCCACAGACTTAAAAGGTATGCACATTGCAAGAAACATGGTGATGGATTTATTGGCCCATATGAGGGAAAGTATGAAGCCAGGAACTTCAGATAAGTCACTCCTAAGGCAATTCCAAAAGCCTTCAAATGTTGGGTTGCCAATACAACAGTTTGTCATGGGCATCATGAAGCAAGTATGGAAAGACCCTGACAGAATCATGCTACCAAGATTCATGGCCAAGCTCTATCCTCTTGAGAATATGGGCACTATATATGTTACTAGGCAGCGTACATTTGGTTTCCTTGGTGGAGGTTCTAGTATGCCATTCATCTATGGCAGAAGAGAATATTCTAAAAGATCCATCAGATAAAATGGTGGACTTTGCGTTGAAAAATGTTTTTTTTTTTTTAGGAACCATGTTGCCACGAGAGCTGGAATTTATGATGTTTATTCAGCCCAATCTCTTTCAAAAATCTGTTTACAGCAATTCAGAATGAGTCAGATTGTCTACATTTATTGAAAGATATGGAGCGCCAGATAGAGTTTCTATCTGACCTTCCATTTGACGTTGTCAGGTCAGCAGCTCTGGCGAGTGGAGCTTCCATAGCTGCCAGGAGGAACATATACATCAAAGACCGGAACACCAATGCAGCCCATAGGGCAACTGCACTTAAAATGCCATTTGAGAGTTCCAGCTTATTTGGCGCCGAACTGGAAGCTAAGCTTCTTCATAATTTTAAGGCAAGAAAGTGTTCATCATCAATCCAGCATCAGTCATGTAGAGGTTCAAGCTCTTCAAAGTCAAAGTATTCTTTTTGCCAATCTTCAAGACGGCAACAGGGCCAGTCCTCCAAATTTCAAGGAAAGTCGTTCTTCAAATCCTACAAGACAAGCATTGGCATAGCCAATAGGTCTCGCCTTTGGGGCCTTATAAGTGTTTAGCCAGAGCTATTGACTTTGCCAATGTCTTCAAGTTGTGCTGTAGAGAAGTGTGGCTGCTGTGCAGCATGCTGAAAAGTTATAATAAAAAAGTGTCAGAAGCATTTTTGATACTTTATATATGACCAAGAAGGCATTATGTAAAACTGAACGACCATATTAAAAAAGTATTTACAATAAAAAATTCTCAGTTTTCTTTTGTTCTTGCAATGCTGGCAACTTGTTTCTGCCTATTGCAATGGTTGTTTGTTAAAGCTTTTTTTTTTTGAGGGGGCATAAACAATCGGAGGGTGAAGGTTGGGAACTAGTACCTGTATTATAACACTAGCAGCGGCCAGACGCTAGGGGAGAATCAACAGATGCCAGATTCCGAGAGCAGGCTGAGGTGGTGCTGAGTGATGCCGAGGTGGTAGTGGTGGTAGTGGTGGTGGTGGTGACTGTTGCGGAGACGATGCTGAGGTGATGCTGAATGATACTCAGGTCTTGCTGAGTGATACTACTGTGGTGCTGAGTGATGCTGTGGTGGTGCTGAGTGATATTGTCTTGGCGCTGAGTGATGCTGTGGTGGTGCTGAGTGATATTGTCTTGGCGCTGAGTGATGCTGTGGTGGTGCTGAGTGATATTGTCTTGGCGCTGAGTGATGCTGTGGTGGCGCTGAGTGATGCTGTGGTGCTGCTGAGTGATATGGTCTTGGCCCTGAGCGATGCTGTGGTGGCCCTGAGCGATGCTGTGGCGGCCCCGAGCGATGCTGTGGCGGCCCCGAGCGATGCTGTGGCGGCCCCGAGCGATGCTGTGGCGGCCCCGAGCGATGCTGTGGCGGCCCCGAGCGATGCTGTGGTGACCCCGCGTGATATTGTTGTGGTGGCGCCGAGTGATATTGTTGTGGTGGCGCCGAGTGATATTGTTGTGGTGGCGCCGAGTGATATTGTTGTGGTGGCGCCGAGTGATATTGTTGTGGTGGCGCCGAGTGATATTGTTGTGGTGGCGCCGAGTGATATTGTTGTGGTGGCGCCGAGTGATATTGTTGTGGTGGCGCCGAGTGATATTGTTGTGGTGGCGCCGAGTGATATTGTTGTGGTGGCGCCGAGTGATATTGTTGTGGTGGCCCTGAGTGATATTGTTGTGGTGGCCCTGAGTGATATTGTTGTGGTGGCCCTGAGTGATATTGTTGTGGTGGCCCTGAGTGATATTGTTGTGGTGGCCCTGAGTGATATTGTTGTGGTGGCCCTGAGTGATATTGTTGTGGTGGCCCTGAGTGATATTGTTGTGGTGGCCCTGAGTGATATTGTTGTGGTGGCCCTGAGTGATATTGTTGTGGTGGCCCTGAGTGATATTGTTGTGGTGGCCCTGAGTGATATTGTTGTGGTGGCCCTGAGTGATATTGTTGTGGTGGCCCTGAGTGATATTGTTGTGGTGGCCCTGAGTGATATTGTTGTGGTGGCCCTGAGTGATATTGTTGTGGTGGCCCTGAGTGATATTGCTGTGGTGGCCCTGAGTGATATTGCTGTGGTGGCCCTGAGTGATGCTCTGGTGGCCCTGAGTGATGCTCTGGTGGCCCTGAGTGATGCTCTGGTGGCCCTGAGTGATGCTCTGGTGGCCCCGAGTGATGCTGTGGTGGCCCCGAGTGATGCTGTGGTGGCCCTGAGTGATGCTGTGGTGGCGCTGAGTGATGCTGTGGTGGCGCTGAGTGATGCTGTGGTGGCGCTGAGTGATGCTGTGGTGGCGCTGAGTGATGCTGTGGTGGCGCTGAGTGATGCTGTGGTGGCGCTGAGTGATGCTGTGGTGGCGCTGAGTGATGCTGTGGTAGCGCTGAGTGATGCTGTTGTGGCGCTGAGTGATGCTGTTGTGGCGCTGAGTGATGCTGTTGTGGCGCTGAGTGATGCTGTTGTGGCGCTGAGTGATGCTGTGGTTGCACTGAGTGATGCTGTGGTTGCACTGAGTGATGCTGTGGTTGCACTGAGTGATGCTGTGGTTGCACTGAGTGATGCTGTGGTTGCACTGAGTGATGCTGTGGTTGCACTGAGTGATGCTGTGGTTGCACTGAGTGATGCTGTGGTTGCACTGAGTGATGCTGTGGTTGCACTGAGTGATGCTGTGGTTGCACTGAGTGATGCTGTGGTTGCACTGAGTGATGCTGTGGTTGCACTGAGTGATGCTGTGATGGCGTTGAGAGATGTTGTGTTGGTGCTGAGTGATGTTGTGCTGGCTCTGATTGATGCTGTGGTTGCGCTGAGTGATGCTGTGGTGATGCTGAGTGATGCTGTGGTGATGCTGAGTGATGCTGTGGTATTGCAGAGTGAGAGATAGAGTGAAGATATAATGCCCAATTAGAGAGGGTGGTGGGAGAGAAAGAGAGAGAAAGGGTGTACATAGAATAAAGAGTGGAGCGGGATAGAGAGAGAGAAAGAAGGGGAGAGAGAGTGAATGAAGGAGTTTGAAAGAGAAACAGATAAAGGGGTGAGAGAGAGAATGAAAGGCTAAAAAAGATAGAGAGGGGAGAGTTAATTAAGTAGAGAGAATTAGAGAGGGGAGAGAGAGAGAAGGAGAGAGACAATAAGAGTGGGGGGTGTGGAGTTTAAATAGAGTGAAGAAGTGACGCGAAAAAGTAACCTTAAATATAGCTTTGTGCGAATAAATATAAAAAAAAAACAGAGTGAGACAAAAATACTGGTAATTAGGCTGTGACTCCCAATATAAAACAAATAGCGATATAAGGTGAAATCAACCCACCGAAGCAATATTTCTAACTAGACAAAAAAAAGCTTGCATTTCAATGCTAATCGCTGTTGTTTTTCATGTGACTGTAGTCCAGGGCCGTCAGTTGGTAATGTGAGCTGCTGCTGCGATTGAAACATCAGAGTCCAGAGAGTTAATGAGCCATGACGAGGAAATGAGGAAGAGATAGGAAACCCAGATGGCAGCTGCGCGCGTGCACGCCATCGTGAACGCAAGCTGGTCGCCAGCCGAAAGCCAGTGGGTTTGCACTTCCAAAACCCGCTTACTAAAACTCTCGGCCAGACCAGCGCAAGCGCTGGTGCAGGCCGAGACCTAAAAAACGAGCAGGACAAGGGTACCAATAATCAGCATGCCTGACTATGCCAAGATGAAGGATTTTCCATCATTTTTTTGTTCAAATCTTTTTATTGGCATTTTTTATATTTCCAAACATGAACAGTGCATTAGCAGTCAGTACGGCACCAGCAAAGTTATGCAGATCAGCATGCAATCCAGCTTATTAACAGGTGAGTTAACGGATAAGTTACTGGTGATAGTACTTGGGGTATTGTTCTTGCAGTGACTGCGGCAGTATCATGTCAGACCTTGTGACATATTACATCTCAGCTATATTAGCCACGGTGTGGTACTCAATCAAACTGTGGGCGTGGGGTACAACAAAATGAGGACAAAGCAACCAAAGGAGGGGTAGGGTAGTCGCCTGAGACCCGCCGCCGCGTGGGTTAAAAAAAGGGGGTAAGGGGGAAGACGGCCCCACTGGGGCCGAGTGACAGCATCTCCGCAATGTGGAACCAAATGTTAGAGAGTGAGGCCAGTTCTGTGAGTGTATACTACCAATAGCTAAGCGCAGAGTCCTCGATCTTGCTCCCCGTCTTGGGGCCCATCCTCCGTGACAGTAGCCATGCCCTGTAAACTCGGCACCATAGCATCCCAGTGATGCGCCAGAGGAAACCTGCGGACCCCAAGTAAATCCTCCCAGCGTAGTGCAACCCCCTCCGCCCTAGCCCAGTTAAGCAGGGAACGGCACCAGGCTATGGCGTGATGGGCCGTTGGGGACTTCCACCTCTTGGTGATTAGGCGTTTGGCTGTTATGAACCCCAGGTCAAGGAACCGGGTGGCTGCCCTGTGCTTCTTACTCCTACTGAACAAATGCAGTATGTGTGCCTCCCAGTGAAGGGGGATATCTCGAGAGGTACAGGTAGCTAGTGTAGATGTCACAGTAGCCCAGTATTCGCGCAGGTTGGGACAGTGCCATAACATGTGGAGCATGTCTGCGTTCAATAGGCGGCACCTAGGGCAGGCTGCATCTGATCTAGCAAAGTACTTATTGATTTGGGCTGGGGCGAGGTACGCCTGGTGCAATATAAAAAATGTAATTTGTTTAAAGCGCTGGTTACGAGGAATACGTGTCGGACCTCACCGGATGGCCAACCACTCCCTGTCCGTGAATACTCTCCCTAAGGCTTCCTCCCAGTGTTGCTTCGGGGGGGAGGGGGGTGTCAGGTCAATTTCTGTGTGCTGTAGGAGTGAGGACACGAACCAACGAGTCAAGTGCCCTCCCACTTCCCATCACATGTAGGTACTGTATTGTGAGGTGCATGGGTGGTTCCTGAGCAAGATTACCCCACTTAGCTGCCAGCGAGGCTATAATCGCCCGATGTAATAAAAACTGCCCCGGGTACATGTTCTCCTCCGACATGAGTTCCTGGTATGGAATGAGTGAGCCATCTTGGTAAAGGTCTCCCATATCTTGGATACCCTCTGTGCCCCAGTGACGCAATTCAGTTGCTGTGGTGCATATATCACCCCGTGGTGTACCCAGTAATGGGATGGCGGGGGCGTATGGTGTGAGGGCCCTAGTGAGGAAAAGGCTCCTACGGAAACACTTAAAGGCTATATTGAGTAGAAGCGCACCAAGGGGTCTAGGCTTTGTGCATGGGTGGAAGATATGTAGTAATGTGTAATGTGGGATTGGAGGTTGTAGCGAGGCCGTATCTGCCAGATGCCGGGATGGGAGCCATCGGGCGATCCACTGGGGCTGGGAGGCCAAATAGTAATGTTCGAAGTTGGGCACCGCCAAACCCCCCTGATCTGCCGATAAATAGAGCTTCCCAATAGATACTCTGTGTCTGGATGTTCCCCATACAAAGTCCCTCACTACCCCTTCCCATTTGCGAAAGAAGGGAGGGGAAATAATAATAGGTAAGGTAGTGACGTGGTAGAGGAGACGAGGGAGAACTACCATTTTTACGAGGGCAACCCTGCCCGAGATCGCCAGTGGAAGTGTCTGCCAGAAGCCCATTTGTGACCGGATAGCTGTAGTGGCTCTGACTATGTTTCCCTCAAACAGATTCTCCCTAGTACGGTAGATGCGCACTCCCAGGTATCTAAAGGGGTCAGTGCACCATGTCGTACAAACGCTCCCCATGGAATACCCCGGGTCAAGGGTCGTCTGCAGAAACGGAGAGAGAATGGATTTCGCTGCATTAACCCTCAGGCCCGAAGCTCTGGCAAAGTGAGTTAAGGCCTGGTCCAAGGAGGGTGGGATGTTGTGAAGGTCCCGCACGTACATTAGCAAATCATCAGCGTATAGCGAGATAACGTACGAGCCGTCTCCCAGAGTGGTGAAGGATTTTCCATCATGGATTGGAGGAGGAATTTGTCAATTCATTTCACAGTGTAAAGAAATAACATCATATTGTGGTGTTCTTCAAGTGATCAGCGAGGGGTGACAGTTTTGGCAGATCCATTTCCTACGGTGATCATTCGTACTCCATAGTCTTGAGATACAGCCAAAAGGGAGGCTTTGTTGAAGGGAGTGTCAGCTCTTCAGATGAAGGGAGAAATTGTTCCAGTTCCCAAGCAGGAGATGGGGCAGGGATACTCCATTGTCTTTCTAGTCCTGAAGGGATTGGGGGACAATCATCTGGTAATCGATTTAAAGAACTGCAGAACTTTCACCAAGAATATCACAATCAAGATAGAAACCCTGAAGAGGGTTATTCCTCTAATTCCTGACAATCACTTTCTCATAATCCTAGATCTCGAGGATGCATATCCCCATGTTTGGATTACGAAGTCTCATCACAAGTTCTTGGGGTTTGTGGTGAAGATCATCATTGGCAATTCAAAGTCCTCACCGATGGACTGAAGTCAGCCCCAAGTGTTTTCACGAAAACTATGCCACCAGTTGTCGCACATCTTCATATTTTGGGGATCCCTGTATTCACTTACTTGGACAATGCCACAACCATGAACAAACTATCTGTTTTTGGAGCAGACTCAAGCAACCACTTCCAGTTTGGGTCTCCTGCTCAAGAGTCCAAAGTGCTAGCTTTCTCCATAGAAAGATCTGGTGTTCATAAGGGCTCGGCTTTGGATGGATCTGGGAAAAGTGATTTTGCCAGAGCAAAGGATTCCCCATCTTCAATCTACACTGCCGGAGTTTGTATCAAGGGAACAGACTCCTGCCAGGTTATGGTTGGAAGTACAGGGCACATGGCAGCATATGTTCCTAAAGTTCAATGGGCACGGCTTCATTTTCGTCCTCTTCTACGGCATCTCAACAGTCAGCGGTCACTGACAACAGACTCCTTGAACAAAATAGTTCCTCTAACCTCAGAGCTGAAAGACAGCTTGCTTTGGTGATTGGATACCCACAATTTTCCAGGGAAATGAGAATACACCAAGAGCCCCCACTATTCTGGACAATGGATGCCAGCAGTTTCAGTTGGGGAGCGAACCTACTGGACAGAACCAGTCAGTTCAAATGGTCATTCCTGCAAATTCAGAAATTGTTGAATTGGGAAGACTTGTGGCAATCTTTCAAGCAGTCAAGCATTTCCAACACATACTGAGACTGAAGAATGTATTGGTAAAGATGGACAACACTGTTGCATTTTCTAACATGAATCACCAGGGGAGCACTCGGTCCAAAAAGTCTCAAAATGATAGTGGCTCAGTTAGGTTCTTGGGCGGAGAAGATTTTGTTGAATCTGTCAGCAGTCCACAGCAAAGGAATAAACAATGTGTTAGTCGACAACACGAACAGGAATTTTCATCTAAACAAGGTCTCCCATTATCCAGAATGACATTCAAAAGAATTAGCATACGTTTTAGGAAACCCCACATGTATCAGTTTGCAATGAAGAACAATACACTCCTCTGCATATTCTGCTCCAGATTCCCATTGATACAGAGGATTCTCGCCAAGCTCCAGAAAGAGAAAGGAGAAATGATTTTGATGGTCCTGTATCGGCCATGGAGATCCTGTTTCCCTCTGTGGAAATCCCTGACTTTTCTTCTGCCCTGGGTACTTCCAAAGCTTTCTTCAACTCTCAAACCTTCTGCTCTGACCTTCTTGCTCCAACTTACACAGTTGGTTTGAAAGTGAAATAGTCCAATCTATTAGCAAAGAGTCTATCCTCTTCCTTGGTGAAGGTCATTCGGAATTCTAGAAGGCCTTATATGTTAAATTCTTACTCCAAACGCTGGTAGTCTTTTGACATGTGGTGTTCTCATGGGCTTTCTGCACCTTTTTCTTTCATGTCTTTCACCTGAACCTTTCTATCTCAACTCTAAGTTCTGAATGGTTTGCTATAAAAGCTTTCAAGGAATTCTCTGAGCTGACCTCTTTAATGGATTCTCTAATCCCTATACTTTTCAAGAGCTTTTTTGTGGTGAAACCTGTAAACAGTCCCGTCTCTCTAGCATGGGGCCTTTTTTCAGTGCTGAGGGCCCTGCAGTCTCATCCTTTTGAGCCTTTGGAGAGTGTGGACTTGCCCTTTCTATCTTACAAGGTTTTTTTGGGTAGTTATTACGTCCGTTCATAGGATTGGTGAGTTGGGGGCTTTAAGATGTTGTCTTCCTATCATTGGGTTTATGGAAGATGGTATTATTCTAAAACCAGATCCTACTTTTGTTCCGAAGGTCAATTCTGTCTCCCACAGATCTCAGGAGATAATTCTGGAGGTCTTCTGATTCAGGGGAGGTCTACAAGAGAGAAGGACACTTCCTGAATATAACTGCAGGGAGTATTGATTCAGGAGCTTTGTAGGGGAGCTACTTGGTTGTCAGAACATTCTTTTGTTAAGCATTATTGCCTGGATATGTCTCCCATTTACAATTGAATCTGGGGATGGGTGTTTTGAATTCTGCATTATAATTGGTGATATTATGCACTTTTGTTTGGTCTTGTACATGAATTAAAAAATGTGGGTGTTGCATAGTTAAGATTGCTTAATGTCAGTTTTTTTGTTAGTCAAAGGACTTCAGTTTTGGTATACCTACTTTGCAATGACTGGTACAAGGACGTGGGACATAAGTTAAAGCCACGGTTACTAACCAAGAATCTTGATTACCTAATTTGTAATGGCTGTGACGGGGAAGAGACAGACTAAGGTTAATGAAGAGTACAGGTAAGTAACAGAGGAAGTTTATCTGATCTGGCTCCCAATGTTATGTATGTCGTTGCCTGCAAGGTCATCTTTGAGAAAGAAGCAATTCTTTTTTTTTTTTTTTTTATAATCTCATTTTTTATTAAGCATCAAGAAAAAGTCACAATGACAGCATAACCACAGAGGGGCGCGCAGGCCCCGGGGTTGCAGAACATTCAGCCATTTTGAGTCTCAGATTCGAATAACCCTAGGCCATATCAAGCCCCCCGGCAAGATAACTGATGCTAATTTTTCGAAAAGACAAACCCCTGAGGAAGGTCTCCAAACTAGAACCTACCCTCAAAATACCCCTTGCCCTCCCCCTAAAACATACCCCCCTCCCGTCCCGGTGGTGAAGAAGGTGTGCCGTATAAACCTGAGAAGCAGGAGTGTTGCCATGGGTTAAAATATGCAGCGTGGGGCCTCCTCCATTCGTGCATTAGGGGCCAATCTACTACTGGTCGGACCGAGGTCATCTTAGACTTGAAAAAGGTGCATAGCCCGTACGGAGGGTGGACATACTGCAGAGGGCAGACCCTGGGATAGGAAGGTGACCAGTGGGCCCCACTTGTGTTTGAAGCCCTCATAGTTATCCCTAAAGATGTCCGCCAAGCGTTCCATGGAGAGGATCCTCCATAAACGGGCGTGCCACAACGAGATCGCTGGTGTTTGTCTTTTTCCATGCAGCTGCTATGGTGAGTTTCGCCGCCCCCAAGCATGTCCACATGATCGCCTTGTCAGCGTTTGTTTGGTGCTCTAAAGCCGGGTCCCTGATGCCCAGAAGGGCATACTCTATGGTGGCGGGAATGGGATACCCCAGCATGTCTTTAAGGTGGGAGAGAATTTCCTCCCAGAAGGGGCGAACGCTCGGGCAGTCCCACCAGATGTGGCGAAAGTCTCCCTGGAGCCCACAACCCCGCCAACAAAGATCAGAGGTATCAGGGAAGATTCGTCGTAGCTTGGTAGGGTACAAATACCAGTCATGTAGCGTCTTGTAGTGGGCTTCCCGTAGGGCCATGGACTTGTTGTGTTTAGGAATGTCGCCCCAGACGTGTTTCCATTCATCTTCGGTGACATCTCTGCCTAGGACTTGCTCCCAGAAGGACATGTAGCGTGCACGGGGTGCATGCAACGTGGTCAAAAGTATGTCGTAAAGGGAGGAGATAGCGCCTTTCATGGTACCTGCCTTGTGTATCACCATTCGCTCCAGGGGTGTTAGTTCCCTAGTAGCTGCCTCTCTAATGTGCGGGAGTGTAACCCAGTGTTTAAGCTGGAGATAGTGGTAGTATTCACTATGAGGAAGCGCGAATTCTCTCTTACAACTGTCAAATGTCAGTACGTCATAGTTATGGAACAAATCTGAGAGTTTTATGTAGCCTCCCTCCCTCCCTCCAGCAATCGAAGGGCCCCTCGCGTAGCGCTGGGGGGGAACGCCGGGTTAAAATGTATTGGAGTGTAGGGGGAGGGAAATGAAGTCCAACCCTCCCGCCTTGTGAGTTGGTCCCAGACGGTCAAGGTGGTACGTGTGGGGGTGCTAATGTAAGCGTTGTGGGCCGGTCTCCTTAGGTTTCCAAAGGACATCCCAAATGCATCTTCCTACAACCGAGCGGTCCATATGCAACCAATGTTTGTCCGACTCCCTCGCGGACCACTCCGTCACCACTCTTAGTTGTGAGGCCTGATAATATAATGCGAAGTCAGGCAGAGCCAATCCCCCTTTATTCCTTGGGCGTCTTAGCACATGGTACGGTAAGCGTGCCCTCCCTCCCTGCCATATGAATTTAGTGATCAATGAACGAAGATGTGGCAATAGATTCCGGTCAAGTGCGATAGGTAGGGCGTGGAACAGATAGAGCAATTTGGGCAGAATTGACATTTTAACCGTGTTAATCCGTCCGAGCCTCTTAAGGTCTTGCTGTAGTTGCGCCATCAAAGGTGGGTAGTTAGCCTTGTAGAGATCGCTAAGCTTAGCCGTAAGTTGTACCCCCAGATACAGCAAAGAGTGTTTGGCCCATTGTAGGGCTGTCTGGTTCCTCAATCCATTTGCCTCAGCAGTAGAAAGGGTAAGGTTAAGTATGGACGATTTGGACAAATGGACTTTAAAACCCGCCACCCGTTCAAATCGATTTAGTTCTCCTTGTACTGCCCGTAGCGAAGAAGCAGGGTTCGTAAGTGTAAGCAAAATGTCATCGGCAAAAAGAGATGCTTTATGTTCTACGCCATTAAACTGAATGCCTCGAATTTCATCATTTGACCTAAGTTTGGCTGCTAGGGGTTCGATACTGAGAGCAAATAAAAGGGGGGAAAGCGGACACCCCTGCCTGGTACCCCTACTCAAAGAAAAGGGAAGGGAACTACAACCATTGACCGTGACCCGTGAGTGTGGGAGATCGTAGTTGGCCTTTACCATGTTAAGAAATGTGTCCCCGAAACCAAATTTCCGCATTGCTAAAAAAAGGAAGGACCAGTCCACCCTGTCGAAGGCCTTCTCCGCGTCCAAGCCCACCAGAACTGCAGGAATCTTAAATTTGGATACTTTCTCAATCAGATGAATGGTGCGTCTGATATAAAACCCGATTGGTCCGGGTGAATTAAGTCGACCAACAAGTTTGAGTCTGGCCGCCAGGATCGCGGAGTAGAGCTTTGCATCAAGGTTAAGGAGAGCTATGGGTCTGTACGAGCCACAGAGTTGGGGATCCTTTCCCGGCTTGGGAATCACCGTTATCACAGCCTCAGCCATCGAACTAGAAACTCGTGCGTCCTGAGCTATGGCCTGAAATAGAGTAGTAAGATGGGGGACTAGTTCAGAGGCATAGCATTTAAAGAATTGAGCCGTTAGGCCGTCGGGTCCCGGGGCTTTACGTAGTTTGAGCCTTGTGATAGCTTCCCTCGCCGCCTCCTGGGCGAATCTAACGAGTCGGCTATCGTAGGGGGAATTTGCGGAAGCGTCACAGAGTCAAGATATTGTTGTTGTGAAATCGAATCGGGAGTAGTACCTTGGTAAAGCTCCCCTTAAAAATCACCAAAAAGGTTGGCTTTAGCGGTGTCAGTGTGTGTGAGTTGGCCCCTGTGGTCCAAAATGCCCCCAATATATTCACGTTCCCTCTTCACCCTGAGTTGGCGAGCTAAATGTGAACCCACCTTGTCACCCTGTGCAAAAGACGTTTGACGAAGCTTTAACAGAGTGTATTCTGCTCGATTAGTGTATATAGAACGTAATTTGCCCCGGAGGGCAGTGAGATGTCTCAGCGACACGCGCGTGGGTGTGGCTTTGTGTGTCTGTTCAGCTATCTGTAACTCCTGCTCAAGAGCTATGCGTTCTCTCGTCCTCTGTTTGTTTAGGGTTGCATTGAGTTGGATGCATTTTCCCCATAGCACTGCCTTGAAGGCGTCCCAATTGTTCTGCGGGGAGGTGTCTTGTGGAATATTATGGGTGAAGAAGTCGGTGATGGTCGCCCTTAGTTCCTCCCTGAGGGCCTTATCCTGTGTAAGCGCCAACGGGAAATACCATCTGGGAGAGCCAGATTTAGGACTGTTCCAGGCCAAACTGATGGTGATCAGGCTATGATCGGAGATAGAGATCGGCAGTATTTGCGCTGCCTGTAGCGGCCCCAGCAAGGTTTGGCTGATGAAAATATAGTCAATCCTGGAGTATGTCTGGTGGACGTGTGAGTAGTGCGTGTAGTCTTTGGTGGTGGTGTGAAGGGAGCGCCAGGCATCGCAGAGGCCGAGCGCAAGTATTTTCTGTTTAACAATATAATGGGGCCCTCTGCAAATCCCCCCAATAGGTCGAGAACAGTGGAAAGGAAAACGGCTTGGCCCGAATTGGGAGCGTATAGGGAAACGAACGTGCATAAGGTGCCTTTCAGCCGTCCCTTCACCATAAGTAATCTCCCCTCCCGATCTGTTTTAGTGGCTTCGGGCTGGAACTTAGTTGTGCTACGAAAGAGTAGCGCCACTCCATTGTGTTTAGTGGTTGCCGAGGAGGTATAAATCAGGGGATACTCCCTATGTCGGAGCCTAGTGACTTCAGATCTTTTGAGGTGAGTCTCTTGGAGAGCCACTACATCAAATTTGTGATCTGCGAGATATTTCCATATTTTCTGACGTTTCTGGGGGGAGTTCAACCCTTTAACGTTCCACGAAGCTACAGTAATCATTGGAGTGGTTGACCCCATCCCCCTCCCTTTGTAGACCACTGCCCCCTTGAGCATGCGTTGGTGGCCCCTCTCACTGAGATGTGAACTTCCCCACCCGCCGGTGCCATGCCCTCAGAGTCTTCCCCCCAATCCCACTGAATACAAAGAGACCTAAAAAAATAGACAATAAAACCCAGACTTCACCACCAGGACCCCTCCCTCCCCCAAAAAAGAACCCCCAACAACCCCCTAAACTGAAAGCCGGAGGACCAACGGGTCCACGGCTCGTGATGCTTCCAAAAGAAAGAGGAAGAATTGTGGGTAGCACGGGCAAGGCCCGCACCCCCCGATTGCCATATCATAGTGTCTAGTGAGCATTTCAATACGAAGCAGAGGAAAATAGAAAATAAAAACCTCAGTGTCCGTAATGATCGAGCTTCATTTCAGGTGATCTCAGTCCGGCCGTCCCCCAAGCCAGGGCTCTATCCGGAGGGTGCACCGTCGACTCCCAGGAAGATAACCCGGTCCGAGATCTCAGGGGAGCGGCAATTATGTAGAGTCGGGATCCTTAGTTGGGCCCATTATGATTCACCTTGATTTCGTGACCGTGTGCCAAGGCCTGGAGCCTCTCCTGGCCCTCTCCGCCTCCGCCGGGGAGCCCGATGTGGATGCCTCTTCTGGGAGAGGGAGACCAAGGATGCGGATGCCGTCGGGGAGTTCTGTCACGTGGTGTAATTTGTTTCGATACTCGAATGTGAGGCCAAAAGGAAATGTCCAGCGGTAGCGAATATTCTCCTCTTGTAGCTTGGCGGTGATCGGTCTCAGCGAGTGGCGTCTGGCCAAGGTGGAGGGGGCCAGATCCTGGTAAAGGGAGCACCTATGGTCTTGAAAGGACACCTCCTTCTTTCTCGCTGCAGATAAGATAGCCTCCTTCGTTTTAAACGAGTGTAACTTAACCAAGACGTCTCTCGGACGTTTGCGGCCCCCAGCCTGTAGAGTGCCCACGCGGTGGACCCGGTCCAGTTCGAGCTTCAGTTGTTGGGGGGCCAGGAGCTCCGCAAAGAGGCCCATCACAAATGCCTCGAGATCGGGCCCCTCCGCCCCCTCCTCCAGGTCCCGGATTCGTATGTTCTCTCGCCGGGTTCTATTTTCCAGGTCCTCCGCCTTCAACAGCACTTGCTGGAGCTGGGCCTGGAGGCCTTGATGGGAGTCTTGCATTTTAGCGGTGGTCGTCGTCGTCAGTTCTTGTGTCTGCTCCTCCACCTCCAACACTCTGGAGCCCACGGAGTCCACATCCTGGCGTAAAGTCGTCATTTTCTCGGTGAGATCGGCTTTCAACTGTTCCACGGAGGAGCGCAAGTCCTGTTTGATCTCCAGGCAGAGCTCTGCCTTGAAGTCACGGAGGGCGGCAACCAAGTCCTCACGGGTAAGCGTCATAGTTTGCGAGTGGCTGGTCTCCGCTGAGGGGGTATCCTTTTCAGCAGACTTAAAGTATCGGGAAACCTTGTTCGTAGATTTCTTGGGAGGCATAAGGTCGCCGCCCTGCACGGCGAGAAGTCAAGAATCCCTGAAGCTTTCTACTGTGCAGGCGCTGGTGGCCCCGAGTAAATGTGTGGTCGCCACACGCAGTGAAATCAGGCCTCTGCAGAGTGGACTGGTCGCCCTGTTAAAGTCAGGCAGAGAAAGGCACTAACCGGCTGATTGCCTCGACGCTTCTCCTCTCAGACCAATTCTATGGGACTGCTGATGGGTGCTCCCCGCTGATCGCCGTTCGACTCCCTCTCAAGGTGCAGGGGGATCACTAGCGCGTATCTCTGAACGCCGCCATCTTAGGGTCAGGTGGGGCATTCATGGCTCACATTCCCCGGCCCCTCCATCTGGCACACGGCGTTAGGAGTCGAAAAAAGAGGAGACTGACCCGCTCTAAGTGTGCACATCAGCTGCCTCCCCGCTGCTCCTCTTCACTCCTCGTAGAGCTGCGGCCTCTCCGCAGCCGCTCTGGAGCGCTAAAATGGCGCCGGAGATGTGTCGGCCGCAACCACCAACCCATCGGGCCCGCTGGACAGGGCGTCCGCCCCCGGCATTCCTCCACAGGACCGCAGAGTTGGGAGACTACGCTTCCATCCGTGGCAAGAGAAGGCGCCTCCGGTGTCAACCGCCGTCGGGTGTGGGAGATGGTAGAAGTTCCGTCTCGTCCTGCTACGCCATCCCGATATTGGCCTCGGGGGTCCGGCGAGCGATTATGGAAGGTAAAAATTTGCTGCCGCTCGTCCGCTTCTCGCTCCCCAGGGTCCCGACACTTCCTGGGATGTTGTGGGCAACAGGCAGGGCAAGCAGGGCTCACTAGGTGCGAGGAATTCTCATGGGGCAATCATCGGGGTCTGGAGCTGAAGCGGCTCACGACCGCTCAGCCATCTTACTTGGCCACGCCCCCCGAAAGATGCCATTTTATATAATTTGCAATGATGTCATAATTATGTTAATTGGTGGTTTGAAAGCTTAGCATATCCTACCTCTTTTTGGTCACAAAATGTTGGCAATTACGCAGACATGCTGAGGCTGATGGAGCAAGAACTCAGAATGAGACTTGCTCGTAAGCAATCCTCTCACAGTATTAATCTATTAAAACTTTGTAATGTCTCTACTAACAAATGCACACATAAACACTATCCTAGAGAAGCTTGCCTATGTGTTTAAACTAATAAGTAACGCTTGTCTAAATCCAAAATGGCCGCTAAGCGTGGGAATCTCATTGCGCATGTGTCAACCATATCACGTGGTATGACGTCTTCCTTTGCTTGGAGGGAAATCTTTGCTTCTGCGCAGTGTGTATTAAAATGGCTGCTTAATGTTTTCACGTGCTAAAGCTTGCGCATATGCTGCAATTAAAACTGTGGTATTCTAATGCTATTAATGCGGGATAGATTTATAATTAAATGGGAATAGAGTAGACAGAGTGGGTATACAGTGAAAACATTTATTTGTGATTTTAATATTTTCTTCTTTGACTTTTATTAGATCGTAAATGGGCCTGAGTTGGTTGAACTGAAGCTCGAGAGACATTGGTTCTGCGCATGCGCCCTGCAAGGCTAACCAGAGGAAGCGATGAAGTCAACTTGGAAGCCCTCCAAGGTCGCAAAGCCTGGTTCACATGTTCATCTGAAATGTACCTGAAGTCGCAACAAATGTATACAAAATGTATTACGGAATCAATGGGAAACGGGTGGGAAATAAAGCAAATGTATTAATTGTGAGGGGCGGTATTTTAAAACAATGGGCTTAAAGAAATTGAACTAAATTGACATGGTGTGAGGATCAACCCCCTGTCCAATCAGAAGTAGTGAGCCCATAATTTTTGCAACATTAAGGGGAGGTACATGGGCATAGAAGGGTATAATAGGTATAGATTAGTTAATTAGAGAGGCAGTCCAGCAAGGGAGCATTGCTACATTCATTGATCCAGACGCTGATGCAGAGCAGAATTAGGCTGATTCGCTGTCCAGAGAGGTCCTGAGGTGGGGGCGGCAGAACCTTAGAAGACGACCCGAGAGAAGCAAGGAGAAGCGAAGTATCAGAGAGGGGAACGACGCAGGCGTCGTTGATAGAGAGGTCACCTGTCCTGTCCTGAATCTGGTTCGGAGGTCTTTGGTCTTCATCCTTCTTGGGATGCATCTTTCCAACTCCTTGTCCAAGGGGTTTGGTTTGTCGCACCTTTAGGTAAATATAAACGCAACCTTTTAGCTGTGCTGCTGTCTCTATCTTCTTCTTTCTGAGGAACTGTCATTGATCGATAATTGATTATTGTGCTTCATCCTTGATATACGATCAAGTATTATGTGGTTCTGTATTTTACTCTGCTAAAACTATAGATAAACATTTGAAAACTTCCTGACTCAGTGATTATTTTAGGAATTTATGAATTGTAATGAAAGTCACTCATTTTAAACTTCCCAATTATCAAAGGGTCCATTGGTAAGTCATTACTCTTCAATCAGAAAAGTAATTGGTAGCAGGGATATTGATAAAGAGTACAACTGACCCACCAGCGGAAATTGCTAGCGTAGTATGAATGAATGGGCCCAGGTGAGTATTCGGTGTATGAATGCTTGTTGCTAGTAACCCGCTGAATCAGTTTTCTGGTAGCAGAGGATGGTTGTACTTTGTTAATTGGGTAATGAGAATTTTATTTTTATAAACTAACATCCGTTTGTTCAAAAGTTTTGTTTTATGTTGTCCAGAATTCCCCGGGGAAAATTGAATAGCGGATGGTAAGTGGAAGCCATACTGCAGTGAGGTTATCTGTCAGGCAGAAATAGTACTGAAAAGTTAAGCAGGGCTATCAGTACTTGTTAGGGACTCTATGCGTGTAAGTAATAGCAAAGGAATACGATGGTAAAAATTTGATGTTATATCACCTAGAAAGGGTAACATTGAAAAGGTAGCAGGTATTTCTGAAGCTTACGTGAAGAGTAAACGGAAAGGTTTTACTCGTAGTGTATGTTTAGTAAACGGAAAGGTTTTTACGAAGTGTGAGAGAAACTATCTTTTTCAATTTAGAGAAACTGGCACGATAGCGAATGTTTTATGTTGTTACTGAATTTTAACCCCTTCGATGCTCGTGACGAGCTCAGCTCGTCATGCTGCGCGGTCGCGCTGTGCGCATGACGAGCTGAGCTCGTCACGACCACACCCGCGATCGGAATGTCCAGCACCTGGGCGGAATTCCGATCGCGGTCAAGGGGTTAATAAGAAGCGTAGAGAAAATAAAGTTGTGCGTACGATTTTGTAAAGGGAGGGTCAGCTGCCGGAGAGGAAGCGGACGTCACAAAACGCCGCGCTGGGATTGGTTGAAACAGCGGGTGTGGAACAACTTTTGTAAAGGAGGGGTCAGTAGTCAGGAGTAATACTGACGTCACAGGTGTCGCGCTGGGATTGGTTGAAACAGCGAGGGACAGAAAAGCGCAGATTGTAAAGGAGGGGTCGTCAGAACAGACGTCACTGAAAAGCCGCGCTAGGATTGGTTCAGAGACAAATGTTAGCTGGAATTTAATTGGTTGTTAGCATAGAAGTCGAAATCCTAGTGGATAGTGGAGATTATATGTGGAAACGCGATCCGACTTTAACAGGAACTCGTCCGGATAGGAGATTCCTAGGTTTTGCAGAATATAATTTTATATACAGAGATTTATCTAAAATGTACGGAGAAAAGAGGAAAATGTAATTTTTACAAAGGATTAAAAATTATTTTAAGAAGGATAAACCCATCAAAACTAGAGAAGGAATTATCATTCCACCAGCAAAAACGCCCGCTTCATTCATGATGATGGAAAGAGGTTATCATACTTGCGTATGGTTAGAAAATTGGATAGAATATACCAAAAATGATGGAATATTAGCATTTCCAGAGAATGGTACTTTCAATGGGAGAGTTCTTCAAAATTTGAGATTGAAGATGAATGACTTAGAACCCAGACCAAGATTAACTCAATACGAAGCCTTAGAAGAGTGGGAAACCGAGGCATTCGAACGTGACCGAGCAAGAAGCAGTAGGGGTTATCGGGGATTTTTTCCTAGATACCAAAATGAGTCAAGAGACGGTCAGATGAAACAATGGAGAAGAGCGATGCTTACAGAGGGTTTGTATCCAGTTTGTATAGCAGAAGAGTCGTTAGGGAGTAAATGCACAGAAAAGACAAAAAACATTTGACAGGGTTTGGAGATTCTGAAGATGAATTTATGGAAGAAATATTAAAGAACCCGCCACCATATCAGGAAGGGACAAGTGGATGCACCCCAAGCGCACCACTTTTAAAAAACCATTGGTACCGAAAGTATTACATAATCCACCAGTTAATAGGGTACTTCAGGATAAAGAGAAGGAAGCTATAGACAGAAACAGAGCAGAATTGATACAGAAAATAACATAGTTGAATGTACATCCTGATTCCCTGACCATACCTGTAACAATTGGTCCAGTGGTTCCCTTATATGGTGACAAGGTAAATTATCCGAAACCATTAGTGATGCCTACACCTGTAGAAATTCCTAAACCGGAACCTGTAATAATTGATGATCAAATCAGTGATTGTGAATCTATGATATCCTTAATGGATTTACCTATTCGAGGATCTGTAAATAGTACTCCTAGAAGAATAACACCTGGTTGCTCCAAAGATGTAAATATAGTAACCTCATCTGGAACCAAAAGTGCCACAGTAGTAACGCCAGAAGACTTAGAAAGGTGGGCACAAGGATCAGACAGACAGAGTTCACCCCCAAAGATCATGGACATCTATAAATTAAAAGTCGAGTTAGAAGAAATGATAGCAGGAAATGTAGGGGTAGATAGTCTAAATACTTACGATGAAGAAGAACTATTGTTCGTATGTAGAAGTATAACTAGAAATGTAAAGATATTTCATGAGAAATTATCAGATTTGGCTTTACAGATGGGAATTGAAATAGGAAAGTCAAAAGTACTACAGAAACCCTATAGAGCAGATTTTTCTGACAAAGATTTAGAAAACATGAATGCCTCTGGCCGAAAACTACAAGTAAAAGAATTGATGTCAGTTTTACAGAAATGGGGAGATCTAGATAAATGGAAAGCTAGATGGACAAAGAAAAAGGAAGAGGCACGGTACAGTAGAACAACTTCTGAATATTTATTGAAGGAAACAGGGAAAGCAGATCAGATGTACCCGATGCGAGAAGTACCTGGAGGAGGTTATGTTCATGTCCCATGGCGTAGACAGGATATTTTGTCATTTACGAATGATTTTCCAAAGTTGAGAGAAAAGCCAATTGAATGGTACAAGCAGGTTGAGAGGTTTGTGAAAGTGTCAAAGGTATTGTTGAAGGACTTGGATGGTTTGTTCGACATAGTGGTACCTGCCGATTTGTGGACAGATTGTAAAATTACAGTTGACTGGCCGAGTGAAGAGTATCCTAGAGATCCAAAGACAGGTGCTCCATCAAGAGATGTAATGAAAAAGTATCAGCAGGTAATAACTTACCTGAAAGGGAAAATACCACCGAAAGAAACGGATTGGGTGAAAATAGACAGGACTACCCAAGAAGCAAATGAATCGGTACATGCCTATTATGAACGTCTATTGCAGGTGTTCAAACACTATAGTGGATTTGAGGACATTGGAGATAAAAATATGAGTCAGTTTGTCTACCGATTTGTTTATGGTTTAAAGCCAGAGATTTGTCAAATGATTAAGCAGCACATGTTGTGCTGGCAAGGGAAACCCATTGATGAAATTTTGAAATATGCAAAATATTGTGGAGACGATATTGAGGATAGGCACAAGAAAATGCAAGAGAAAGTGATGTGGGCTCAGGTGAAGATGGCTGAGCGACAGGGAATTAATTTGGATAATCCAACTGATAATCAGGGAAAAGATTCTGGAACGAATGGTGACCCAGGAAATGGTGGCAAAGTGAGAGGACGAATGAGTAGAGAAGAGGCTAAAAGAAATTTCCTTGTCATGGATGCGGAAAATTGGGGCATTGGAAGAACTAATGTAAAAAGATTCAAAATAACAATGGCCCAAATCATAATTTAAATCCACAGACGTAGAATGACTCACAGCAGGGTGTAAATCCTCTGAGTCAGTTGCCACCTGCTCTATACAGGGTAATGCAAGCAGAGCAAAGCACGGTACAGACGTCGGATATCAAGGAGGAAGTGGTAAGAATGATTATGTAACTTCACAGTTTCTTTTACAGGATGATTTTTATCCATGTAACCAATGACGGTGCCTAAGAGAGGGGGAGAAGGAGTGCGTACTTGGCGCATCCTTGCCGGTAGACCAGTCAGGTCCATATGTTGAAGGGAAAGTAAGAGGTAATGATATCACTTTCCTTTTGGACACTGGTGCTACTCGTTCTACTGTGAGAACAGCAGACATCCCAGACCTCCCTCTCTCTGGAGAAGCTATCCAAGTTGAAGGTGTAGCAAATCGTAAAATTAAAACACCTCTCACTAAACCAATGGAAGTAAAAATAGGAAACTTCCGAGAAATGCATCAATTTGTAGTGTGTGATTCTAGTCCAGTAAACCTATTGGGTAGAGACTTATTATGCAAAATGAATTGCACAATTTTCTGCACACTGGATGGTGTTGCAGTTCAGACCCCGGATGAAGATCATGTATATGAAATTATGATTGCAAAACAAGGTACAGAAGTAGATGAGATGTTCTCTTTGATAACAAAAGACGAGCTACCAGAAGAATTAAGAACTACAGTAAATTCCAAGGTATGGGATTTCACCGGGAAAGAAGTAGTGTCATGTGGTTTGTGGCCTCGTGGTCTGCCTTGCTAAGCTGGCTTGGGCCTGGCTGCCATGATGCCGTTTTGCGCACGTTACCGTGTGACTTTGTTTTTCCAGCCTCTGCTTGTGCCCGGCTATATTAGGAGTGTCTGCATTCCTGCCTTTCACCTTTTCTCCTGTTCCCTGTGGGTTACGTCTGCACAACATGTACAAGGTCGAAAAACAACGTCCCTTGTTCTTGCTGATCTGGCCAGTCCCTCGCACTTAGACATAACACGAAGTACAGCTGCACTGGAGAAATTTGTGTGCTTTTAATATTGTGATTTCGCTGTTAAGAGACACTTGAAGAAAAACCTTTCCAGGGAGAAGAGCTGTGCTTGTCTGATGATGTAAACCTTGCATCTAGATATTGAGGTATGAGGGTTCGCCTGACAACGCCCAGAGGTCTTCTATTTTTATAATAAACTAGCTAATAGCACGGGGAGGGTGGTATGGTCATTTAGCCCTATATCCACTGCTTTATTAAATGCTTTCCCCGTTTGTATTCTATGGAATTGTAACTATGCTTATTATTTTATCCTTATGCATTATGCTGATAGTACTGGCACGTGTACTGTATCTTGGAGCACGATAGTTGAAATAAACATTTTAAACTATACTGTGTCTCTTATTACGCACGTTGTGGACAGGTATGAGTGAGTTATGAAAGGGTGTCCTTGCTCCCGCGAGTCCTGAGAGAGAGACAGTGTTCTGGGTTGTCTAATCATTGGTTGCTGCGCTGCTAATGAGACGCTAAAGCTAGTCGGATTGGGATTGTGGGTACTAAGGTGCATGGTTGGTTCACCACTATACTCCGAGGTCCTATTATCCTGTGCATAGCTCTGTGTATGTGCAGAATCCCCGCAACATGGCGCCACCAACGTAGTGGGCTGCTTATCTGCGAGACGCTCGAGTAGTACTTGTGCTTGTCCACAACACCCTTCGCAGACGCTTCCGGACGCGTATGTGAGGGTGATACCTCCTATATTTACGTTTTTATAGGTTCTTTCAAGCTTGAAGTTATTAAAAGGTGTTTAAATAAAACCCTATATTGTGCTGCCTCATATTAGGTTGTCGATCATTTCTGGTCTTAATGGCGGATATAAATATCCCGGCACATAGCCGCGCTGCGCTCTGGGCTCATTTACTGGCTTATGGAGTGCCCGACGCTGGTGTCTCACTTATCTTTGTGGTGCAAGCTGACCCGGCTCACCACTTTGAGGTGTTTTACTCTTGGGTCACTTTTCCGGCGGTGGATGGAGTGGACGATTTGTTCCATGAGTACACTCTCACCGCCCTACCCAATGCTTATCGGCCTTATCAGGCTCTTGAAGTACCACTTGCGGCATGGCAACACCGTATCTGGTTTAATGGCGCCCTCCCACATCCGGTCACACCGGTTCGTTTAGGCCCCCTATCTATAGACGGGGCCACTTGGCCAGTTTTGGCCGGGTATACCCCACATCCGCGTTATATGATGCTTACGGTTGCTGAGCTGCGTGAATTGCATATATCTTTGATACGTGTGCACAGAGCTTTAGTACAGTATGTTACAGGCAACGTCCAGGGAGCCCCTCCTGGAGTTGCAGTGCATCCAGCTGGACAGGGCGGTGCAACCATAAGTCCCGTCAGGGTTAATTCGGTGATGGGCAAGCGCCCACAAAATAAGGACGATTTGCCTTATTGGCTTGCAGAAAAATTTGACCAGCTGGAGGCAGTTTTTCCCAATACTTCTCCTGTGGAAAAACACAGGATTTTGACGATTAGTTTGCCCAAAGACTTAATTCCCGAGTTGTCAGAATGCAACAACTGGGGTAAGGTATTCGCAGCAGTGTATGCGAAGTGTTTCGGCACTCCTTCCATGACAGTTCTCCCCTCTGTAATTAAACGCGTGCAGGATGAGCATGGCCCTGAAGCGGCTGTGGAATTAGGGATGAGACTGGTGGGAGTGTTCGATGTAGTAGCTGATTTGATCCTTGTGAACGTCAAGGGCGATGCAGTTAACTTTCAAGTAGCTAATGCTTTGGCTTTGGTTCCAGAACCGGACAAGCCACGCGAATTACCAAAAATTATTGCACAGGCTTACAAAACCATTGGCCGCAATAGTCTGGGAGTTAAGCCTTTTGCTAAAATGCAAACTCAATCACAGCCACAACAAAAAACTCAGTCTGAGAAAGATGAGAAACCGTTCTTTACTAAAAAAGAGCTGGAGGTTGAAGAAACAGGGTAAACAACAGAAAAAATCAGGGTCGCGAGGCGCATCCCCGGTTTCCGTATCTTCTGAACGCACTTATGATTTGCTCAACAGAGCGAGAATTAAATCTCCAGAGAGATTTCAAGTCCCTGATCCGCGTTCTCCTCGTTCTTCACAGGCACCATCGACCTCCCAGACTGGTGGAGGAGAACGCCAGGATAGAGGCAGGGGTCGTGAGGCTCCACAGGAACGAGACCAACCTCGACAACAAGTCCAAGGGAAACCAGAAGAATTTCAACGTTCTCGCCCACAGTTTCAGAAGAAAAAAGTTGCAGCTGTAACAGCGAGGTATGCCACAGACGGTGAGAACGAGACTCCTGAATTGGACGTGGGCAGTGACGCTCCTAGACAGCGCCGCGGAAGTTACCATAGTGCGGGAGGCGCTACGTCCTCATGTGGAGGCGACAGCAACTGACACATTCATTACTGTCGAGACAGCAGACACCAGAGTGGCACCCCCTGACAGACTATATAATATCATCCTCCAAATTGAAGGTGACATACAGCGTGTTATTAAAGGGATTTTTTGGGAGAATCTGACCTCTTCTTACCACATTTTGTTGGCAGAGGCGGATTGGCCACCCCCATTCGTACTTGCTGCGCGTAGAGGGGAGGAGGTAATCCTTCCGAGCTTTTCTCGTCATGTCCCCAAGGACAAAGCGGAGGCTCTCGCAGCTGAATGGGCAGGGGCCCTGGCTCCGGCGTTATACCGCAACCACGTGGGCTGGGATGAAAACTCTCCCCCCCATGATATTCCTTTGCGGTCGCTGCCACAGCCACAACCCCAATATCCCATCAAGCGGGAAGCTAAAGGTCCCGTTTACGACATTCTGACAGTTAGAATATCAGGGAGTAATTGAAACATGCGTATCACCAATGAATAATCCCCTTTTCGCGGTTTCTAAACCCGATGGATCGTACCGCCTAGTTTTGGATTACCGACATTTGAACTCTCATTGTCGGACCTTTGCGGTACAAAATACCCACAGTTCTGCGCTAGTAGACAGTCTTGTTCGGAAAAAATATAAAACGACACTTGACCTATCCAATGGATTTTACACGCACAACTTGTCCCCGGAGTGCAGCCAATGGAGCGCTTTCACTTCCGGTGGTAAACAATTCAAATTCCGGCGTTTACCCATGGGCTACAAGAACAGTCCGGGTGTCTTCGCCGCCCGTGTTGTCTCTCTGTTGGACAGCATAGACCCAGATGTGTGTTCGTACGTCGACGATATCTACCTGACAGACGACTAATTATGGCCGCATCTTTCCCGAGTGGACCGCATTATTCTGGAATTTGCGGTCTTAGGTTACAAATTCCCTTATTTGCAAAAACATTAAATTGCACGGAGCTTGTAATGTTTCGGCTCCGAATCTTGCTTGTGTTTTAAAGGGCATTCCTGCTCCTGCTATATCTCCTACTTTCACTGTGCTTGCAAATGGTAGCTATCTCCTTCTGAATAATCAGGACTGCTGTGGAATGCTGGCTGGCATCCCCTATATTGTAACTGTTTCCCACCGGGTTGTGTGCTGTAAAAATGTGCTTTTTCCTCCCTTGCACGACATCATAGATAGTTCTATTTGGCCTTCCATTCCGACTTTGAAGGCAGATTTCAATAAATTGAGCAGAATAAAGGTGCTATTATTGAACCAGGAAGTTATGCTCACATCTGCACGGGAGACATTCATCCTCCAGGTGGCTAGTACCCACAGTGAAATACAGGCCCTTTTGAACACAAACCTCCCACAACATTTCGGTGAGCTAATTCACCGTGTTTTCAATGCATCACGCACAGAAGGTCTTGTGCACTTTTTTAAAGTTGTGGGCTCTGGCCTCATTACCTCCTTTCAGACTATCTTTGGTGTAATACCGGCTTTTATTCATTCCATTTTTTCCAGCGTCTTTGGCGGCTTTCCGTTGATCCTCGCCTTGGCGGCTGGTATATTGCTTTTGGTCTGTTTGCTCCGCAATGGCTGCTCTTCCTGGGGGCCTCCTCGACCAAGGTCGACTCCGGATGCTCCGTGAACGCATCCTCGCTGGCTTCGGCATCCTGACATTGGCCACACTCAGAGTGTCCTATAGACTTTCTTTTCGCTTTGCGTATATCACTTGCGTGCAACCTGTGATGTCTTGCATCCGCTGTCCTTTCTCATGGTCCTTGGATTATTGCCTCTCCAATACGTCTGTCAGACCCGGATTTTGTCCAGTTAGTGGGTCCCTTGGAGGCCCATGAACGGGACTGTTCCGGTGATGGCTTCATGGCGCGTGCGGCTGCACTTGGAATTTTGGCACAATGGGATGTCTGGGCGGCTGCTCAGACTCTCCTACAACAAAGTTATATTGAGTATCACGCAAGTTGTCCCGCAATGCTGATCACTGCTCCCTCCTGCGAGGAACATGCATGCAGTTTTGATTTGTTGGACTGGATGGCGTCTCTTTTTTCTGACGATTCCAACGATGTCCTCTTGGAAGGTGTGGCGTTTTACTGCACTTACACTCTATTGGATTAGGGGGCCTCCGCTTTCGGCGTCCTGCCACTTTGGATTTTTTTATAGTTTCAAATTTTTTCTCTCCCCTTCGTTCTCCTATATTGGGGACCATTCCAAACAGACATTTAATTCCTGCTCCATCTATTTGAACTCTGTCTTCGTCCTATGTCTTCGCCAATGGACTGACCAGGGGAGGGTGTCATGTGGTTTGTGGCCTCATGGTCTGCCTTGCTAAGTTGGCTTGGGCCAGGCTGCCATGATGCCGTTTTGTGCACGTTACCTTGTGACTTTGTTTTTCCAGCCTCTGCTTGTGCCCGGCTATATTAGGACTGTCTGCATTTCTGCCTTTCACCTTTTCTCCTGTTCCCTGTGGGTTACGTCTGCACAACATGTACAAGGTCGAAAAACAACGTCCCTTGTTCTTGCTGATCTGGCCAGTCCCTCGCACTTAGACATAACACTAAGTACAGCTGCACTGGAGAAATTCGTGTGCTTTTAATATTGTGATTTCGCTGTTAAGAGACACTTGAAGAAAAACCTTTCCAGGGAGAAGAGCTGTGCTTGTCTGATGATGTAAACCTTGCATCTAGATATTGAGGTATGAGGGTTCGCCTGACAACGCCCAGAGGTCTTCTATTTTTATAATAAACTATCTAATAGCACGGGGAGGGTGGTATGGTCATTTAGCCCTATATCCACTGCTTTATGAAATGCTTTCCCCGTTTGTATTCTATGGAATTGTAACTATGCTTATTATTTTATCCTTATGCATTATGCTGATAGTACTGGCACGTGTACTGTATCTTAGAGCACGATAGTTGAAATAAACATTTTAAACTATACTGTGTCTCTTATTACGCACGTTGTGGACAGGTATGAGTGAGTTATGAAAGGGTGTCCTTGCTCCCGCGAGTCCTGAGAGAGAGACAGTGTTCTGGGTTGTCTAATCATTGGTTGCTGCGCTGCTAATGAGACGCTAAAGCTAGTCGGATTGGGATTGTGGGTACTAAGGTGCATGGTTGGTTCACCACTATACTCCGAGGTCCTATTATCCTGTGCATATCTCTGTGTATGTGCAGAATCCCCGCAACAGTAGGACTTATGGCCAAAATAGACCCAGTAAAAATCACTGTAAAAGAAGGTGCAATTTTCCCAAATACCAGACAGTACAAAATGAGTGCAGAAGTAAAAGCAAGAGTTATTGAGGAAATTAACAGAATGGTAAAACAAAGCATATTAAAAGAAGTTATGAGTAGCCCTTGTAATTCACCAAACATGGGTTTGAAGAAACCTAGTGGAAAGTATAGGATTGTTCAGGATTTACGCAAAATTAATAAGATTGTGGTACCTTGTTGTCCTATAGTGCCAAATCCTGCAGTAATCCTATACCAGATCCCCTGGAGTGCAGAATGGTTTACTGTGATTGATTTATGCCAAGCATTCTTTTCAATACCATTGCACCCAGATAGCCAGTATCTCTTTTCATTTAAATTTGAGAACAAAGTCTATGTATGGAATCGTGTTCCTCAGGGGTACACGGAAAGTCCTTCCATCTTTAATCAAATATTGAAAAAGTGCTTAGAGAAGCTAGTGATGCCAGGAAGTTCAGTCATAGTGCAGTATATAGACGATCTGCTAGTGGCATCTAACACCAGAGAGGATTGTGTTGTCGACTCCATTGCATTATTAAATCACTTGGCTGAAGAAGGGCATAAAGTGTCACCTGAAAAATTGCAGTTTTGTACAACAGCAGTTAAGTATTTAGGACACCAAATTGAGAGGGGGAAAAGAAGGATAACCTCTGAAAGAGTAAAATTAATCAAGAGAATGCAAATGCCTGTAACCCAAAGAGAAGTGAGAATGTTCCTTGGAATAGCTGGATATTGTCGACAGTGGATAGTACGGTTTTCTCTGAACAAAGTGAATCAATTGTAATGGGACATCCTGTAAAAGTGTTTGTCCCACACTCAGTTGTGATTCTGTTGACAAGAACCAGAACTCAGCATCTTACTCCTAGTCGGCTGACTAAATATGAGAGAATAATCTTAGGTGCTGAAAATGTGACTATCGTCAGGTGCACAATTGTAAACCCTGCTACTTTACTAGCAGATCCGTATCATGAGGAAGTCAAAGATGATGAAGAGGAACATGATTGTTTACAAGTCACAGAATTGTGCACCAAACCGCGTCCTGATATACAGGAACTGCCTCTCAGGGATCCAGACATGGAGCTGTTTGTGGATGGTTCATGCCAAAGGCATGAAGATGGCAAATTAAGTGCAGCATATGCTGTATGTGAATTAACTGGAATAGTCAAAGCATCCTATTTACCAGGGGTCAAATCTGCACAAGTAGCTGAATTAATTGCTTTGATTAAAGCCTGCGAAATTGGGAAGAATCAGAAAGTAACCATATTTACGGATAGTCAATATGGTTACGGGGTTGTGCATGATTTCGGCCAACTGTGGATGCAGAGGGATTTCATGACTTCTCCAGGATCCCCTATTAAAAATGGACAGTTTGTAAAAGAACTACTGGAAGCAATACAATCACCAAAAGAATTGGCGGTGGTGAAATGTAGCCGCACACCAGTCAGGAGATGACTGGGTGGTAGTCGGTAACAGATATGCAGATCTGGTGGCTCAACATTGTGCCAAAAACAGGTTGTCAGTAAATAAAAAGGTTGAAAGGATGGGAATCAGCTGCCAACTTATGCTATATGCACCACCTGAAACATGGAATGATGTGAAAAGACTGCAAGATGATGCTGACGCGAGTGAAAGAGATGCATGGATAAAAATAGGATGTTCTCGAAGGGCAGACGACGATGTGTGGATTTATGCCGACGGCAGACCAGTCATGCCCGACTGTCTGATTTCACAAATGGCCAGAATGTATCATGGAGACACACATGTAGGGCGAGATGCCATGATTAGACTCTTCAGACAAAGTTGGTATAATCCAAAGTTTAGGGCTGCAGCAGAGAGTCTTTGCCAAAGGTGTTTAACTTGCCAAATGAACAATACAGGAAGAAAAACAGTAATTGGTTTGGGGAAAATTGGAAAGGCTGAGGGTCCCTTTGTGAGATTACAGCTAGATTTCATACAGTTACCACCATGTAAAGGACTGAAATATGTACTTGTCATAGTGTGTCTGTTTTCAAGGTGGGTGGAGGCTTACCCTACCAGAAGGAATGACCGTATTACAGTCGCAAAGCTGTTGCTACGAGAACTCATTCCTAGGTTCGGTTTCCCAGTAACTTTGGAATCAGATAGAGGAAGTCACTTCAACAACGATGTAATTCGAATAATCTGTGAAGCGTTCCAAATTGAGCAGAAATTGCACTGTGCGTATCGCCCAGAGGCTTCTGGAGTGGTTGAACAAATGAATGGCACAATAAAATCAAGACTGGCAAAAATGTGTGCACCAACATCGTTAGATTGGCCAGATGCATTGCCTCTTGTTTTAATGGGACTCAGAAGCATTCCTGATAGAAATACAGGATTGAGTCCGCACGAAATAATCATGGGAAGAGCAATGAGACAAGCACATGTACCTACAAATAAACTGCTGAACATAACTGATGATATGGTTCTGGATTATTGCAAAGGATTGGCTGACCTAGTGCGTTCTGTCTCTCACCAGGTTGGAGAAGACGCAGTTTCCAGGCAGCCTGAGCAAAAGCATGATCTGAATCCCGGAGACTGGGTGGTTGTGAAGCATCACACCAGAGAACCGTGTCTATCACCCAGGTGGGGCGAACCTTGTCAGGTTATACTAGTCACGAACACAGCAGTGAAATGTGCAGGATTGCCTAATTGGATTCATGTAAGCCACACCAAAAGGGTACCAGAGCCTGAAGGACAAAATCCTCAGACAGCATCAATAACTGAGGAAGCTGAAGGTTGCCCAGCTGAAGAATCCCAGGTGAGAGATTCGAGAGAAGCTGAAGAAGAACAACCGAGCACAAGTCAGTACTGGATACCAGTGGTTGATATACCAGAAGTTTACAACAGAACAAGAAGCCGAGCAAAATTAGAAGAAATTAGGGAAGACCAGATAGGTGAAGAAGAAGCAGCTCAGGATGAGGAAAATGAAACAATAAGAGAACCTGAGCAGGACCAGATAGGGAGAGGAAATTGGGCTCAAATCGACAACGAAACAACAAAATTTGAGCAGGGACAGACAGGTTTAGAAGAACGCGGTCAGGCTGCAGAAGTACAAAGTGCAATAAGCCCTGATCAGAACCAGTTAGATCTAGGAAAATACGTTCAAGAAGAAGAAGATCACGAGAACCTCAAGCATGAAGACGTAAATCCTGAACAAGGTCAGTTGCTAGAAACTGACATTGAAGCAACTGAAGAAAAATCAATAAGACCTGATCAAGAACAAATAGAAGAAGAAACCGAAAACGAAGAAAAACAAACTGTGCCACAGCTTGAAAATAAAAACTTCTGAAGAAGAAATAAGAAGTGAAGAGACCGTGCAAACAAAGAAAGCCAGAAAAGGTGATCATTGGCCTAGTGTCATTAAAAGAGTGAAATACCATATAGAAACCAGAAGTGAAGATCCAGAACAAGTAAATGAAGTGACAAGCCTAACTGGACAAACAAGTGGAACTGAAAAACGAAAAAGCAAAAGACTGAAACTTGTGAACAATAAATTTAAAGGTCCTGATTGGACTTATATAATCCTTGAAGACTACGAGAGTTCAGAGTCAAGTGAAAGTGGTGACGAAGGAACAAGTGCGGGACTGATTTATGAGAAAGAAGTGAAACCACCTTGATAACGTTAAGTCTTGAAAGAAAAGGATAAGAAGAGAAATCTTCCTTGTCAAAATGCCTGACAACAGAGTTTCTGGGAGACCGAAACGGAAATGTTGTAAAAGATGCTGTGCTATATGTATATGTAGTCTGGTAGTGGTGCTTGTAGTATGGTTAGTTGTGATCGTAGCAATTCCTTACCTTCTGATAATGGATAAAAAGATTAACAACGAAACGAAGGGAAGGATAGATAAATTGCGAAGTAATAGAGTAGAATTAAAAGCAGAAGATGAACCAGAATTTCATCATGAGGTAACAGATAACGACACTAGTTTGAATGTTTTCACAAAATTATTGTTTCAATATGTAGATACCATGGAAGTTAGCAATGGTTACGTCTGTATGAAGTTACCCGAATCAGTAGCAGAAGGATTAACATATCATCATTTACCATTAACTTATGGCATATCAGGTAGTGTATTGACTAGTTTATTTTATAAAACAGGGAGACTTCAGTATTATTATTCAAATATAGATGTGATATTTTCTGAGGTTCCGATTCGAAAGAATATGAATCCAGTGCTTAGTAGTCAAGACGCACAGTTTATGGGAGAATTTTTCTTAACAATGAAATCGATAGATATAACACATGCACATAGAAGCAATCTAACATGTTCGTTACATGAAGAAGAAAAGATATTTTTGAATTTAGTGGAAAATAGAAGACAAGATTTTCAAAAGAAAGCATCTGAGCAGAAGGCTCATCTGCCACCTTGGGCGGAGAAAGAGGGTAGTTACACACCTGGCAAGGCTCAAGCTGCTATGGCTCTGGATTTTGAAAAGACAGGGAAAATTTGTCTACATAGGTTAAAGACTGAGTATAACAATATTTTCATTGGTACCAGTGAATGTGAACATAATTTCTTAATTCTTGGAGGTTGGGGACTAAAAGGAGGAACAGATTCAGTTTTTCCTGGAATCTATTATGTGTGTGGGAATAAGGCTTACTTTAGGCTTCCTGCACGGTGGTATGGAAGTTGTTATTTTGGAATAGTTTTTCCAAAAATATACCACGTAAAAAGGAACACTGGGAACAATGAAAATAATAGTGAATTAACACGTAGTAAAAGAGCTAGTTTTTTTGAAATTGTAGGTGACATATTTGGTGCATTGATACCTTCAGTGGGAATAATTTTGAACTCAAGGAAAATATGCAAATTATCTACAGTGGTTGATCGCTTATCAACGGACACTGCTGGAGGATTTCTAATGATTAATGCGGAGATGGTTGCGATTAGATCAATGGTTATGCAAAATCGACTTGCTCTTGATATAATACTGGCAAAAGAGGGTAGAGTCTGTAAATTATTGAAAACGAAACATTGTTGCACGTACATACCTGATAAAAGTGCAGAAATTGGAACGTATATACAGAATATAACAAAACTTGAGAATGAATTAAAACCACTGGAAGTTGATAGTGTATGGGAAAGATTGACGAATAGTATAGCGTCAATTGGTAACTGGTTTGCTAATGTAGGGAAAGGACTTATAGGTCAAATATTAGTACCCATAGCAGGGATAGCAATAATAGTACTGTCAATAATAATATGGTGCAAATGTTGTAGAAAGAATGGGACGTATAGAGTGACAGGAAAAGGAAAGAAAAGAAAGTTTGATGAAATTGAATTAGAAGATCTGAAAAGTGAATTATACAAGAAACTGAAAGGAGACGATAAAAATAGAAAGTGTAAAAATGAAGCTGAGACAATTTTATGCTAAAAGTTGGCATCTGGTTGTGGGTAATATTTGATGGCTCAGAAACGCCATCAGAGAGGGGATTGATGTAGCAAGAACTCAGAATGAGACTTGCTCGTAAGAAATCCTCTCACAGTATTAATCTATTAAAACTTTGTAATGTCTCTACTAACAAATGCACACATAAACACTATCCTAGAGAAGCTTGCCTATGTGTTTAAACTAATAAGTAACGCTTGTCTAAATCCAAAATGGCCGCTAAGCACGGGAATCTCATTGCGCATGTGTCAACCATATCACGTGGTATGACGTCTTCCTTTGCTTGGAGGGAAATCTTTGCTTCTGCACAGTGTGTATTAAAATGGCTGCTTAATGTTTTCACGTGCTAAAGCTTGCGCATATGCTGCAATTAAAACTGTGGTATTCTAATGCTATTAATGCGGGATAGATTTATAATTAAATGGGAATAGAGTAGACAGAGTGGGTATACAGTGAAAACATTTATTTGTGATTTTAATATTTTCTTCTTTGACTTTTATTAGTTTGTAAATGGGCCTGGGTTGGTTGAACTGCAGCTCGAGAGACATTGGTTCTGCGCATGCGCCCTGCAAGGCTAACCAGAGGAAGCGATGAAGTCAACTTGGAAGCCCTCCAAGGTCGCAAAGCCTGGTTCACAAGTTCATCTGAAATGTACCTGAAGTCGCAACAAATGTATACAAAATGTATTACGGAATCAATGGGAAACGGGTGGGAAATAAAGCAAATGTATTAATTGTGAGGGGCGGTATTTTAAAACAATGGGCTTAAAGAAATTGAACTAAATTGACATGGTGTGAGGATCAACACCCTGTCCCCATCCAATCAGAAGTAGTGAGCCCATCATTTTTGCAACATTAAGGGGAGGTACATGGGCATAGAAGGGTATAATAGGTATAGATTAGTTAATTAGAGAGGCAGTCCAGCAAGGGAGCATTGCTACATTCATTGATCCAGACGCTGATGCAGTGCAGAATTAGGCTGATTCGCGGTCCAGAGAGGTCCTGAGGTGGGGGCGGCGGAACCTTAGAAGACGACCCGAGAGAAGCAAGGAGAAGCGAAGTATCAGAGAGGGGGACGACGCAGGCGTAGTTGATAGAGAGGTCACCTGTCCTGTCCTGAATCTGGTTCGGAGGTCTTTGGTCTTCATCCTTCTTGGGACCTATCTTTCCAACTCCTTGGCCAAGGGGTTTGGTTTCTCGCACCTTTAGGTAAATATAAACGCAACCTTTTAGCTGTGCTGCTGTCTCTATCTTCTTCTTTCTGAGGAACCGTCATTGATCGATAATTGATTATTGTGCTTCATCCTTGATATACGATCAAGTATTATGTGGTTCTGTATTTTACTCTGCTAAAACTATAGATAAACATTTTAAAACTTCCTGACTCAGTGATTATTTTAGGAATTTATGAATTGTAATGAATGTCACTCATTTTAAACTTCCCAATTATCAAAGGGTCCATTGGTAAGTCATTACTCTTCAATCAGAAAAGTAATTGGTAGCAGGGATATTGATAAAGAGTACAACTGACCCACCAGCGGAAATTGCTAGCGTAGTATGAATGAATGGGCCCAGGTGAGTATTCGGTGTATGAATGCTTGTTGTTAGTAACCCGCTGGATCAAGGCTTTCCATTATTGTTGCTTCAAAGTTGTTCTTAACTTTAGCATCCAGATGGATAATGTAACTAGAGTTAAAGTTGGAACCTGTTTCTCTGCTCTTGTCAGTATATCTGAGTCAATGTACTAGTGTACTCGTCTTATGTAAAATGAGTAAAAAAGTGTTGAATTAAAAAAAGAAACATTACCTTTGGACTTTCCTTCTTGGTGAACCTCTTCCAGTGATACAGCTCGGACCTCTTGCTCTTTCCGTTCGGCATGGCCGTGATCCCCACTAGCGTCCTAGCTGCCCACCTTTATAGAGTCTACACCAAAGACAGTTGAAGCAGCAACAGGTGACCCTGACATGCTAACTGCCAGGCCCGGCGCCAATTACAGCGCATGCCGCACTGGGTCAATATTAAAATAACTAGATTAAAATGCAGATTATTAACGCGTGCCCTGCATCTCATCGCCTAGACCCAATACCGCAATCCAATGAACTTTTTCCAGGTAGGGGTAAAAACATCCCTGCCATTGTACAGTCTTCCAGCGGTAGAGGTGTTGCATTGCTGGAACTGTAGTACTTCAGAGCACGTTTCTCGTGCTAGTCTTGATGTGCGCTTATTGTGCAGGACTACGTTTCCCATAGTGCCCAGTGCAGCCCAGAGCGTTGGCTCTGTCGCCCATAGCAACAACAGAATTTATCGTAAATAAAAAGAGGGTTAGCATTACAGTACGGACACGTTTCCGAGATAGAACTGTCAAAAACCATGAGTAGCAATACATTAGATATATAATAACGTAATACTTTATATACATAATAATACATTACAAGCGTAACTGTGTTTAAAATATGTCAAGTAATGAAAGTACAAATAAACATCTGTGTCAATGCAGCACACACAAAAATCAAGAATTTGAAAGATATTATTGTATAGTCAAGCATTATGTACAGGCCATTGTTAAGTATTCGTTGTAGGTACAGTGTGCAAAAGGAAACATACACCTTTCGAATATGGCTCTTCTATTTGTGCAAGGCTCTGTTCCCAGGTCATGGCGGCGGCCCGTTGAGTGCAATGAAAGGACCCTTGTAAACAAAGCGCCATTTTAGGAAATGGTAGTTTGATTTCAGGTGACTACAATAGGGGATACCGAAGGAATGCCGTGAAGAGTGTTTCTAGACAAATACTCTAGAGTGCATTCTTTTAAAAATATTTTTTTTTATCAACGCTATAATGAGCTGCAGGTGGAAATGAACAACAATTTTTGCAAACGATTGCAAAAGCATTAATAGTCGACAAATATTGTCATACATGTCAACAATGAACATTTATTGTTGTTGGGTCAATCTCTTCTTCGCCGACAATGAAACGACTTTCAAGAGTAAACTCTAGCTGAGCATGTGAGACACAGTTTCGTACCATTGCTTACAGTCGTAATGGAAATAGAAGAAGGACCTTGTATACAAAGCTCTACGACGGAAACACGACGGCCTTCTTTGGGCGACCAAATCGTCACCAGTGTACGTTAAAAACAATGTAGATAAAACGGCTCTTTTTTTTTTATAGCGTAGACAACCTAAACTTCAATAAACTAATGCTAACTGTTTCGCTCATTGTTCATAAGCACTCAACTTTGTATTTGCTGATTTGCTATTTTTGTATTGTAACTAGAAATATAAAAAATACACGGATGCGGAATCACGATATTAACTTTTTCTTAATATAGGATTTTCCCTTTTTCTTCAGTTTTAAAGCAAGTGGAGTTGCACGACTAAACATAAAGATGGCTGCTATATTAGTCCCATCAATGCGACCAAGCGTTTGACATGAAAGTCCCTCATTTATTCCTAACAGCGTCGTCCCCCTTCTTCCGCCTACGCAATTTACCTTTTCGAAATTGATTGGCTGCATGTCTATCTCTCTCTCTGGACTGAGAGAAGCTGTAGTTTACACGTGAGTATGGGGACAATTGTATTGTAATTGCATTTATATAGCGCTTACTACCCCTGACGAGGAGTCGAAGCGCTTTTTCGGCGGGTAGCATGCTACTCTGGAATGCATAAAGGATTAGTGGTGAATTAGTATAGTGAAAATATGAAAGAAATTTGAATGGTGAATATGCTAGTCAGTTATTTGGATTGAGAAGGATAGTGGAGGGATAGAAGAGGGTAAAAGGTTTGCATTTATATAGCGCTTGCTACCTATGATGGGGTGTTGAAGCGCTTTTTTTTGGCGAGTAGCACGCTACTTTGTAACCCAGAAAGGATTAGTGGTGAATTAGTATAGTGAAAATAGGAAAGTAATTTGAGTGGTGGATATGTTAGTTATTTGGTTTGAGAAGGATAGTGGAGGGGGATAGAGAAGTGAAAAGTGTTTGCATTTATATACCGCTTGCTTCCCCTGATGGGGTTGAAGTGCTTTTTTCGGCAGTAGTACGCTACTCTGGAACCCATACAGTGTTAGTGGTGAATTAGTGTAGTGATAATCTGTGATATTAACATGTATTCATATGCCTTTGTATAGTCTGCAAGATGATATGAAAACAATCCACTGTTCGAGGTCTACTTCCTTTACCATGTGCTTTTCACAATAAATGAATCAGGCCAACTGCCATTGTCATAACTTGTCATAGTAACCAGCCGTACCTGCCCCCTCCATATATGTAGCCCTTACTGGCCAAGATAAGGCATTCAAGCGCCGTGGAAGCATTGATTTATATACAATTTGAGTACCTGTTCCTTTGGCCAGTGTTGATATATGGCCATTGATTATTTTTTATTTGTATTGGAACATTTATGTAGCACTTACTACTCATTTGTGGGCGCTGAATAGGTGAGGCAGATAGATGCACAGTTTATGGCTTTCAGTAAGTTGGTCCTTTTATGTATAATATTTTTACGATCATAGATGTTTAGCTGATTACTGCAATGGGTTGCCCATTCTGAGATATTTTGTTTAAAGTTATGGTTCTGAGCAGGCATAGGTCCGGCACAGGGTTGTTGTTACTGCCAGAGCTGCCGACTTTGGAACTGTTCGCTCAACATCTGTGAATATTAACTACTAGTGGACATTTGAATTTTGGACACTGATTTGGTGCTCAGGAGACATTTTTTTTTTTTTTAACTATTTTTTTGATTTATCACAAAAACAATACATTGGCATCAAATAAATACGTATGCATACATTTCGTTGACAGCAATTATAGGCGCATGAGACACAAGGCCGCATCAAGAAGGGAAGGGGCAAAGGGAACAGAAGAATCATTTCTAAACATGTCGCTGCGGGGAGAGGGGGCGGCAACAAGGCACCCCCACCCAGTGTGGACCCCCTCAGAGCCAGGCGTCGCGTTCCCCACTAGAAACAGACCCCCCGGTTATATCAGCATCACTCTGCTCACTAGTAGTGACATCCCGGGAGGACGGCTCCACCTCCGTCAACCCTGTGGCACACAGGACCCGCCAAGCCATCAGGTCATCCTGCAATTTCTCATCCCGTCGGGTGGGCTTCATGTGGGCCTCTTCAGCCAGCGACCACTCTCGGACGTCTTTAAGCCAAGCAGGAAGTTCAGGGGCCCTCTGCCCCATCCAAGTTATGGCCACCCTGCGCCTGGCAAGCACCAACATTAACTGTAAGAGTTTATAGGGGAGTTTCTTCCTCTTGGGCCTGCGAACCATCGCGAGTAGACACTGCAAGGGATCGAGGGCCACCCGAAGCCCCGTGGCGCTTACCACCCTAGGCACTACCCCAGACCAAAACTGTGCAACCAATGGGCATTCCCATGCCAAATGTAAAAAGCCTGCATTGTCTGCTGCACATCTAGGACAACCAGCGCCCCTGCTACTGTCAATGCGCCTCAGTGACACCGGGGTAAGGTAGGTGCGGTGTAGGTAATTAAAGTGTGTTAGTTTAAATCTGGCATTGCATGAAACGGTGTGTGTAAGGGAGCCTATGCGTGCCCACTGTGCCTCCTCCAGCGGGGCAGCAAGGTCCCGCTCCCAGGCAACCCTAGACGGCGGGACCGGAGGGGTAGAATCCCGCCTCATCGCGTCGTATAGGAGGGAGATCAAACCGCGCCCCCTGCCGCACGTAAGCATAACATCCAGGGTATGCGTCAGTGGTGGAATGTCTGGGTACTGGGGCCAGGTGATCTTCACTACGTCCTGCATACCCCTGAAATGCAAAAATTGGCCCTGCCCAAGACCAAAACTCTCCACCGCCTGCTCATAAGTGATAAAAGTTTCATTAGGGTATAAATCAGCGAGAACCTCACATCCTCCCTCCCTCCAGAGTCGGAAGGACATATGACGTGCCATAACTATAAATGGAGCCAGTATCCAGAGCGAGAGGTCCCTGTGAAAGGGCGCCCTTCGGAGGACCCTCTCAACAAAGCGCTGCCATATACCAGCAGTATGTCGCACAGTATAGGGGAGATAAACATCCGATCCCGCACCCTGCATCAGTGCCTCCTGCAGTGTCTGGGTGTCTGCCCCAGCAAGCAAAAGGCGCTTCTCCCAGTTGTCAGTGTCGGTGAACCAACGGGCCGCATGTTGGAGCTGGGCGGCATAATAGTATAGGTCAAATCGAGGGGCTTCGAGACCGCCCTCCTCGTAAGTACGGACAATGGTGCGAAGGGCTACCCTACTACGCCGACCTGCCCAGAGCAAAGATGTGAGCAATGTATTGAGAGTTTTAAAAACTCGGGGTGGCAGAGGGCAAAGTGAGTTCTGTAGCACATAAAGTACCCTAGGGAGCATCACCATTTTTGAGATGGCGAGGCGGCCCATCAGTGAAAGTGGGAGAGTATTCCAGAAACGCACGGACTGTTGCAATGCCGTCGTGACGCGGTCCACATTCCGGACTAGTGCCTGCTCATCCGTCAGGGTCACCTGAATACCTAGGTAACGGAATGCCGTCCGCTCCCACCGCAGTTCCAGATCCGGCAGATCCTCCGAAGGCACTGCCGCCAGCCCCGCCAAGGGAAAAACTAGGGATTTGCCACGGTTCAGCCGCAATCCAGAGACCTCACCAAACCGATCCAGGTGGTGCAACAGCACCGGCAGGGCATCGCGGGGGAGGTCAAGTAAAACAAGGCGTCGTCCGCGTACAAAGAAATGACGTGAGTCATGGTTCCCAGCTGAATACCCCACCGCGCCATATCTGCTCTAATCCGGACCGCAAAGGGCTCTATAGCGAGGGCAAACAAGAGTGGGGAGAGAGGACACCCCTGTCGTGTACCCCTCCCGAGTTGCCACTCTTCGGACCGCGCGCCCCGAGCTTAACTCTAGCGCATGGGGCCTTATATAAGATACGAACCCAGCGACAAAATTGGGGGCCCATCCCCACAGCACGCAAGACCTCGAGAAGATATCCCCAATCCACCGTGTCAAAAGCCTTGGCAAGGTCAATAGAGACCAAAACCATCTGCTCCTCGCTGTCCCGCACCTCATGCAAAATGTGAGTCAGTCGCCGTAGGTTCATGGCCGTGTTGCGTCCCGGTATGAACCCACATTGATCCTCGTGGACCAGGCTGGCCATATGCGGCGCCAAGCGAGAGGCCAGGAGCTTGCAAAGGATTTTTATATCCGTATTAATCATTGTAATCGGCCGATACGATGACGGTTCGTGTGCATCCCCCCCTGGTTTCAAGATCATACAAATCTCCCCCTGTGTCATACTTGGTGGGAGGATTCCTCGTTTGAAGGCCTCATTATAAACTTGCAGGAGGAGAGGGGGCAGAATGTCGGGGAATGCTTGGTAGAACTCGGGCGGAAAGCCATCACTACCCGGAGATTTGGCCCGCGGAAGCTGCTTCAACGCGGATTGAACCTCGCACAGTGTCAGTGGCTCATCCAGTTCCTGCCGTGCCTGTTCAGACATGGTGATCAGGGTCAACCCATGCAAATACGGGAGATAGGATGCCTCCCCTACCACAGGATCCGCGGTGTATACTGCCTGAAGATGTGATTGAAGGACCCGCAATAATCCCACCTGTGAATGCACCAGGGCCCCAGAGGAGTCCCGTAAAGCCTCAATCGCAGCAGGAGCGTGGTCTCGGCGGAGGATCCAGGCCAAGAGACGACCAGATTTATCCCCTTCTCTGTAAAGGCGCTGTCTGTATTGCGTGAGCGTATATTTATCAAGCCTATCTAGGATGTCATGGATGCGCTCCTGGATCTCTCGTTCCCCATCCCTCTCGGATGCGTCAGTGACTGTTGAAGTCTGCACCGACAACAGCCGGCATTCCTCGTCTCGGAGCTCTTGTTGGAGCTGCTTCCGAACCCCAAACGTCACACTCAGACATGCCCCTCTCACTACCGCTTTCAGGGCTTCCCATTTGGTAGCCTGCAATAGGTCTGTCCCACCCCAATTGAGATCGACGTAATCCGTAAGGGCAGTCTCTACATGGTGCCTCCCCACCGGATCCTCAAGAATCTCTGCCTGCAACCTCCAAGTCCGCGGGCGGCATCTCGGGGCTCCCCACTCCATCACGCATGCGACAGGGGAGTGATCAGATAGGAATCGCGCGAGATGGGTCACCTCCAGAGACATGTTGGGATCGGGATTCGCGACTAAAACCCTGTCGAGGCGGCTATATGTGTTATGAGTAGATGAGAAGCAGGTATACACTTTCTGGGTTGGGTGTCTTTGACGCCATACGTCTTGTGCCCCCAGATTCCCCATAACCTCCCGGAGTTTCACGGTCATTCTGGGTTTTGTGCCAGTGCGGGAGGGAAATCTGTCCAGGGCAGGATCGAGAACACAATTAAAATCTCCCAGCCAAAGCAATGGAACCTCTAGTTCCGAGACCAGGACCTCCTGCAGGGACTGATAAAAACCCGGGTCATCCGTGTTTGGCGCATATGTGTTCACTATGGCAACGTCTCGACCATCTAGCCTAGCCCTGAGGAGTAGGTACCGCCCCTGGATATCAGCTTCCACATATTGGACGGCCAGAGGAACCCCGGGCGCCACCCACACAAGGACCCCTCTAGCATAGCTCGAGAAGGAGGAATGAAAGAGCTGGCCCCGCCACTTCTTTGCCAGTTGTTGAGCCCCCTCGTCCGTGAGATGAGTCTCCTGAAGGCATGCTAGGGATACCTGATGTCTACGAAGGAAAGACAGGACCCTGTACCGCTTGGTGCATGTACCCAGCCCCCTCACATTCCAGCTTAAAAATGTAAACCCCATAGTGGTTGTAACTCCCAATCCCCGGGCAGACCATGCCCTACGCAGCGACCATGCTGTGCCTCAACTGCAATGCATACGATGCCAACAAAAACCCAACAAAACCCCTTAGAGCCCCCTCCCCCCACCCACGAGAAATTTACTGTCAACCAAACATGCAGAAATGCCCTTCCCGTGCTGGTGCCAGGACGTGCACAGCGAACCCATGAGCCCAACAGGGCCTAACTCCATTTATGAATGAAAGAAAAAGAAAGAACCCCCTCCCCTCCCCAAAGTCCGACCCCCGACCGGAACCAGCCGCTCATGTCCTGGGTATATATCCCGGGCCGCCCAACTAGAATCTGATGCACATAGTGCAGACCAACGCAATCAGCGGAGCCCAACAAAGACAGCCATCGTCATCCCTGTGATCTCGGCAACATCTCTAAAATCCCCAATGTGGCCTAATCCCCGATCCCTCCCAGCCCAGCCCCATCCACCCCAACTTTGGGAAGAACAACAGGAGACCAGCAATAGGGGCCCACAAGGAGCCCATGTCCGAATCAGGAAATGCACGGGGAATGTACAGATGCGGGACCAGCAGCGGACCCCCCCGAGCCGCATCCTCAACCACGGAGCCACCACGGACCAACTGCCGGCGTGACATAAAGTGAGGCAGAGGGTCACTGCGCCCTCAGGGTGGGTCCGCAGCAGCAGGAGGCGGATCCATAATAGTTTCTGGAATCACTTGATTAGTGGGTAGAAGGGTGTCCGGCACCAAGCTCTCCCCGGCGGTCCCACCATCGTGCCCGGGGGAGAAGCCTCCGAGTCCGAGGAGTCCACACGCAGAGCACCATCATTCCCCACCGTGATCCGCTGTCGTTCCTCCCTGGCGCCGGCTAGGGCCCGGCCCCCGCGTCTACTTCTGCGTCTTCTCCTGGGTCTGGTTCCCCAGGTACTCCGGGATTCCCCCGCTCACGCTCGGGGAGGGCCCCCCTCGGACCTCGAGCCACTCCCATACTTCCTCCGGTGAGTCAAAGAATTGAGCCTTTCCCTGGGAGATCACCTTGAGTTTCGCTGGGTACAATAGCATATATTGCAGACCAAGTTCACGGAGCTTTTGTTTAACGCCCAGATAGGATTTTCGCTGTTCCTGAACGTGGCGGGTGTAATCAGGATAAATGGATATTCTTGCGCTCTCGTAAGTGAGGTCCGCTGCCTCCCTAGCGGCTTTCAGGATACAATCCCTGTCCCGGTAGTTCAGGATCTTAGCTATGAGGGCCCTAGGGGGCCCCGGGCGGAGGCGGAGGGGTCAACGCCCTATGGGCCCGTTCCACCACAAAGACCGCAGACAATCCCGTGGGGCACAGCTTCGTTCGGATCCATTCCTCTAAGAAGCGCTCCGCATTGCCCTGCTCCGCGCGTTCCGGGACACCCAGGACCCTGATGTTACTGCGTCGGGCCCTGCCCTCCGCCTCCTCCGCTCTGCGCTCCAACGCACCGGTCGTGGTGGTGAGCTGGGTAACCTGGTGTTTCAGGGAGGCCACCTCCCCCTGTAGCTGGACGATGTCCCCCTCCGCCGTAGAGACCTTATCTGACACCTTCCGCAGATCCGCCCGCAGTAGGTTCACATCAATGGACACCGCCTCTATTTGCTGTCCCAGGGCAGTGTGGGAGCCCCGTATAGCCTCCAGCAATTCGGCTCGGGACGGCTCAGTAGGGGAGTCACCCTCGCCCTCGAGGCCGGTCTGGCGAGTGATCCTCTGTGTAGGGATACGCTGCGTGGTGTACTGCATAATCGTATTAGGGTTAGAGGCGCGCGGGGGCTTATCCTTACCCATGGTGCAAAACTCAGGTCGGCAAGTATGGCGTTCACCTGACCCGGTCCGGTCCTGTAGTGTGGTCTCGTCCCCTCCGTCGACACAGGGAGCACAGCCGAACAATCCGGGGTTCAGCGGACCAGCGGCGCCCCTCCCGGACACCCACTCTGGGATGGCGTCAACCACGGGCGATCAGGCCGGGCAATCTGGCTCCCCAGGGTCACTTCACCACTTCATCAGCTCCAGGTCATCAACTCGGGCCCACTGCATAGCCACCGCTGGGGTCTTTGGCACCCCTCCCGGCTCCAGGATCACTGTCAGGAGTGCCCCGAAAGAAGGGCCAGACACCGCCGCCCTCACTCAGGAGGGCACTCCGCGACCAGGGGGGCCCGGACAGGAACCCCCACTCCACTCACAGCGCGCACCGTGGCAGGCCGGCCCCCACCTCCACGCCCGCCTCCTACCAGGTCAGCGTCGCCAAATAGCCGGGGGAGGAGTGCACGACTCCAGCATCTCCCAGACGGCCGTCGTGTAGCACCTCAGGCCCCGCAGCCCCGGGCCCCGATCACGATCCGCTGCGCAATGCGGGACCAGGCAGGCAGGCACCCCAGGGCCAGAGAGAATCCACCAGGCCTCGGGGGGCCCCCGTAGATTAAGGCCCAGCGCCCGTCAGCGCGCCGCGCAGGCCTCCAGCCCGCAGGGCCGTGTCGCAGGGATCATGGCCGGCACCCCACCGGGATCCTCCGGGGGACAAGACCGTCGTCCAGGCCGGTCCGAGGGCCACAGCACAATGTCAGGGGGAGCTCCCACACTCAGGGCCCGAATCCTGCTCACGCGAGCAAAGGCCGCATCCCCGGCCTCCCGTAGGAGCGATCAGCCGGAGCAGCCGCCGCCGGAACAATTCCGCCGGTCTCCAGGGCGGACCCGGTTCCGAGACAGGTCCGGAGCACCGCCGCTCTATTCAGGGCTCCAGGCGCTCAGAGAGTACTGTTGTGGGCGCCCGGAAAGGATTGCACAGGATATTTTGCGGCTGGCGGGTCGGGAGCCGAAGGAGCTTACGTCCTGTCGGCCATGTTGCTTGGCCACGCCCCCCCAGGAGACATTTTTAATGTTTATTTGGAGGCAATCTGTCTTCATTAATTGGAGGTTTAGTGGCCGCTTCTAAATTCTTGGAGCACCACTAGCGAATGGGATACTCTGGAACACACAACTTTGAGCATTCTTAGTCCTACCACTTCTAATTTGTATATCCCGTGATTCTGGAAAAATCACTCCCACTGCCTGAAAAAAAACATGAGGCCTTGTGTAATGTAACAGGTATTCATGGAAAGTGCTCAGACACCTTTGGGTCAAGTTCACGCTATGGTAACCACACAAAAAATAGGTTGGAGGGAGACCTAGTGAATGGAGAGCTCTTACTGGGATCTACTTTAACATCACCCTGTAACTGATTGTTATTGTGAGATGTCAGGAAGCGGTCATAGCTTGTTGGGACCTGCAGCGGTGGCAGATTCCTGCAATTATGCCATGCCTGTTGAGTTGTTGATGGCTGGATTAGGCCTGGTACTGTACTGGGTGATGGACAAACCTTTAGCAGATCTGTTTTATGTAAGTGGGGTAGTGTCAAGCGGCATATGGGAATTATTAAGCAGCCAATATGAACTGCAATTAACTGATCGAGCACTGACTGTTATGGCATTAGTGTGGGCCAGGAAGTTTATGTATTTATTGTATTGTACTTGCATTGTTGATATTGTGTTCTGTAAGGAAGCAGAGACTTCAGGTAGTTTTAAGCTTTCTTTATTTAAGTCAGCAGGACAAACAACATCCGTACTCCTCTCCGCAAGTGCCCACTAACCGTTCACCCCCCGATCTTTAATCCCGCTAGTCATAAGCTTCCGCCAGAGAATGTACAGAGAACCCAACACATCTTTCCCCTTTACATAACTAATAGATAACAGAACATTTTAAAACATAAGAAGCAAAAAAATAGTAATCATGGTACATTCGAATAAACAGAGGAACACGCATAAAACGATAACATTATAAAACTTAATCTTGTAATTTAGAAGGCAATTTGATGGATCTGGATGACAGGGAATGACCCATGAGGTTAGTCTCCTTATGATCTTCAACCGGAATCTGGTTCTTAGATTGGTCATTCAAACCCATCTTAGACACCGCAATCTTCCCTTTGTTCCACCACTTGCCATCATCCAATTTTATTGCACCTTTGTTTATTTTCACAACCTTCCTCAGGGCTGAGAACTTGGACTCCCCTTTGGGTAAGATCCTGGAACACTTCACTCTCTCCATATCACCCACATTGACCTTCAACTGTTTAGGGCCCTGATCATCACTTATTGGATCGTATTTGTTCTGTGCTTCAACTTGCCTTTTGCCAACCTCATCAATTTTCTTCCTAGGCAAAATGAACCCGCTATCCCCCATCCATCTTCTCAACAACTTGGAAGCAGGCACACACCCTCTTAGCAAAACAAATGTCGGAATTAGCAGTCATGCAAACAACCCACAGTAATTTTCCAAGTTCCACCTTACAATTCAGACCACTCGCTCCTGCCAACTGCACATTCCGTTTTATGACCCTGTTAAATCGTTCAACAAGGCCATTGCTTCTAGGATGATATAAAGAAGTTTTAACGTGCTTAATACCCAAAGAACGTAGAAATTCTTCAAATTGGATAGATATCAATTGAGGGCCATTGCCAGTGAGGAGTTCATCAGGAACGCCCTCCCTCGCAAATAGCGTTTCAAGGAACTTAATCACAGTGGTAGAATCGGATGTTTTTACCCATTTAATTTCCGGCCAGCAACTATAATAATCCATGAGGACTATACCGTACTCGGGTACACTGCAGACATGATCATGGGACCAACTATGTCAATAGCTAGTTTGACGCGAAGTTTGTTGGGAACTTCAATGGCCTCTACGGGACTGAGAGTTGTTACCTGTGATTTGTCACTAACCACACATTCCATACAATCCCTTACAAAATGCTCCACCTGCCTGTCTAAAGCCGGCCACCAGAAATTCTCTCTTACTCTCCTTTTCATGGCACGCATGCCTATGTGGCCCTCGTGTGCCAGAGCAAGCACATTGTTTCTCTTAGCATCTGGCACCACTAAAAGCGATGACCTGTACAACAACCCGTTCACAATTGATAATTCGTCGACCACATGCTTGTATTTGCTGACACGACTCTGATCATTGCTCTTATGCTACCATCCCTTGTTTAATATTCTTAAAATTTCCTTAATTTCTTGATCATTCGCAGAAGCTTCTCTCCACTCTTGTTCAGATATGGCACCTTCAGTTTGATCTATCACACTGCACACCAGTTCAAACTCATCACACTCATCCTTCGTCTCCATGCCATCACTGCAATGAGGAGTTAAGCAAGGTCGCTTTTCCCCCACCCCTCGTGGTGAATAATTCTATTAAAGGTTTGTGGTCCATGCGTACCACAAACTTTGAACCATACAGATAGTGTTTAAAATGTGTGATGCAACAGGCAAGAGCTTCACTCTCAATCACAGAATACGAGGACTCGGCACCATGCAACCTCCTACAAGCGAATGCTATTACCTCGTCCTTGCCGTCTCTATGCTGCATGAGCACGGCACCCAAACCCTTTTGACTGGCATCAGTCATTATTATGGTTTGATCCTCCGTACTGAACACCTTAAGGGGAATGGCCTGTGCTACTTCCTGTTTGATCAATTCAAACTCTTTAGTGCACTCGTCATTCCAGCAAAACCGGACATTTTTCTTGAGGAGACATCTGATATTGTAAGTCTTGGACGCACAATTGGGAATAAACCGGGCATAAAATTCAATGAGCCCCATGAAAGATCTCAACTGATCCTTGTCACAAGGAGTGCTAAAGTCTTCAATAGCTTTAACCAAACTGTTTTTCGGCTGCACCCCTTCTGAAGATAACTGATACCCCAAATAGTCCACAGTGGGTACATTCAACGTACACTTGTCTACTCCCAGGGTTACACCTTTCTGTCTTAACAAGGACAACACTTGCCACAATCTTGCGTTTTGTTGATCCTGATCCTCCCCATACACCAAAACATCATCCTGAAAGGCTATTACCCCAGGCATACCTTTGAACATGCTCTCTACCACTCTCTGAAAAACAGCAGAGGCAGAGGTGAGGCCGAAGGGCATACGCTTAAATTGAAAAAGACCCTCTGGAGTAATGAATGCGGTAAGATGCCTAGGCTTTGCATGCAATTCGATCTGATGATACGCAGATGACATATCCAACAAACTAAACCATTTGGCTCCCTTGAGAGTGGATGTCATCTGTGTAATATTGGGTAGGGGATGCTAGTCTATCCATATGTTCTTGTTGACGTTGCGCAAGTCCACATGCACAGGTTACCATTGGCTTTCTTAGCCAGAACCACCGGGAACACCCAGTCAGAGCACTCGATAGGCTTTATAACGTCACATGAGCACAATTTGTCTAATTTTTTTTTTTTATCTGATAGCCATGCTAGAGGCACTCTCCTGACCTTGTGCACCACAGGATGAGCGGCTTCTGCTAATTTAATCATATTTTTGAAACCTTTGAATAGCCATAACTCCTTTTTGAATACTTCTGGGTACAATAACTCCCATGAGTCTTCCTTGACGGGCTGTACTTGGAAGAAATCCTTCTTCAACATTACTTGAAGGGCATTATTGGGATCAAGTAGGATGCCTAGATTGCCTTGGTCTTTACACCTAAGAAGACACGCCTCATCCCTAGCTACATATATGTAGACTTGCTTCCCTTGAATTCAAAATTGGCGTTGAATTCACCGACAACATCAATGGCTTCCCACCATAACCTACGGGATGTATATCAGACTGTCTTAAAACCTGCTTCGAAAACGACTCCCTCCAAACATTCACATATCAAAGTGAAAGGAGATCCAGAATCAGCTAACACTTTGATATTCACACCATTCACATTTATGGAACATAGGGGTCTTCTCACTCCTTGTGAATTAACGCCCCAAATACCCTCAGAACGTTCTATGTCCAAAATGGTGAGCATTTGATCTTCCTCGCTAGATGAAGATGCTTCTTCCGCTGTCTATTCTACATTATGCACCTTTCTAGATGGCCCGTCTCCACTGGACCTACAAACCTTGGCGAAATGCCCTTTCTTTGAACACTTGGCGCATACTTTGTCAACAGCTGGGCACAATTTGGCATGAGCTAGATGACTGGTATTGCCACATCTGTAGCGTTCTAATTTTTTCCTTGATGTATAGTTACTGCCTCTGACCTTTCTTTGAATTCCTTTGTTTTCTTATATTTGCTTTTAACTGCTAGCATGCTCTGATTTTTACTATCCGTTAAAGACATCTGTGAACTAGTGCTTTCTATTCTTGTGGCAATGTCTAATGCCTTTTGCAAGGTGAGATCCGGTTTGGATAAAAGCGCCTCTTGAACTTTTTTGTTGTTTGTTTTTTCGACTAGTTGGTCCTTTATCATTTCCTCTTCAAATGCTTTATATTCACAAGAGGCAGCGAGAATGCGCAAAGCTCCAACGTAACTTGAGGCAGATTCTCCTTGCAATTGGACTCTCTTGTAAAATGTATGTCTCTCCAAAGTTAAATCTTTGCAAGCCTTGAAACGAGTGTTCAGAGCCTTGATGGCTGTAGCATACAGGTCTTCTACACCATCACCTTCACCATCGACTATGGTGACAAGTTCTTTAGGAATATGTTTCTGAATATTGCGACCTTCAGAACCTAAACAAAGTCTAAGAATGGCATCTTTTTTTTTGCAAGTGAATGACTCTCGGTCAAGAGCCTCCAGATACGCTTCAAACCCTTCCTTCCATTTTTCCCACTCTATTTCCGGAGAAGCTGGATTAGGCACAAAAGGTGAAGGTGGGGCAATTGCTTGATGCATGATACAATGACAAAGACAAAAGTATGAAGCACTTGTAAATTGTGAAGAGTACGCAGTGCACTGAATACTAAATATAAAATGCAACTGCAGTATAATGAGCAATGCAAAATGAGCATGGAGAGAAGGTGGTGTGCATGTCACCGCAAAAGATGCACGCAGGGATATTCTACTGTTATGCTTGGTGTGCGTGTCACTGTAGAAAATACACGCAAGAAAATGCAAAATGTGCGTGTCAATCGCTTGTAGAATGGTTGATAAAGTATAGAATAATCGCACATTAAATATGGTGTGCGGATCACAGCAGTCAGCACAGAGATGCTTGGGAATGGAAACCCAAGGCTTGAAAACACGTTGGTGAATTGTAGTATGCAAGGTGTGCAGATCACCGAGATCAGCACTTAAACAGATGAATGACAATGATGTGCAACGGTGTGCAGATCACCGAGATGGGCACTGTCAAAAGAAATTGACTGGTTGTAAAATGGCCACCCCACTTAGGATGCCTGCGAGGTAACGTAGAATGAAAAATGGTGTGCAGATCATCGAGATCGGCACAGTATGTGGAGATTGCCTGGATTAAAGATGGTCATCAAGCTCAGTATGTATGCGTGGTGACGTAGGACGGTGCGGTGTGCGGGTCACCGTGAACCGCACAGGCAAGACGAAGGACGCTGGCGGTAACGAAGTGTCGTCCTTGACGGCGCTGTGATGACGTGGGTGGCAACGATGAAGTGGCTCGCGCAGACGAGAGCCGCCGCAAGAAAAGGAATAATAATGTACAAAGTACCTTCTGGTGGTGCCCTCGATTGCACCGTTACCCTGCAGGCGTCGGTCTGAGAAGGATTCGTGCCCTGTTGTAAAGACCGGAACGCTGTCCATCAGAGAAGGATTCTTGCCTCGTTGTGAAGGCCGTAAAGCTGTTAGTGGCTGCACGCGTGGAGTTCCCGCTGACTGGCAAATCGTCGCCAGTGTAAGGAAGTGGAGACTTCTGGTAGTTTTAAGCTTTCTTTATTAAAGTCAGCAGGACAAACTACATCAGCACTCCTCTCCGCAAGTGCCCACCAACCTTTCAACCCCCGATCTCGAATCCCGAGTCATAAGCTTCCGTGCATTCTTTCGGCGCGCTGGACTTCCAGACGCCAGAGAATGTACAGAGAACCCAACATGTTCTGCCTTGGGACTGTATTGATTTTCATTGCTGTCTGCAAATGTAAACTTGCCAGCATTCTGTGACCAAAAATGAGTAGGATTTTCAGGTTTCAAAATCATTAATTGGATCACTGATGTCACAAGATTAGACATTGTCTTATTTGTCGTCCGACAATGGCGTTACAGAAAATTGCTTGATACGGGTCTAGATCACAGGAAAGTATCTTGTGGCTTCCTACTGAAATTGCATGAAAAATGAATGCTGTGGAATAGGAGTGACCTTTGAGAGTTACTAACGTTTTCAGTATAATTATGTCAATCCAAAGAGAAAATTCAGGAATTCAAACATGGAGTGATAACTAGTTAGGAAAAGCAAAAACACCTTACGTCTGCATTAGTTTGATTTATAATTGTCCAGCAAGAACATCACTGTTGAGAGCAAAAATGCCAGTGTCTTTAATGTATGAAAATTCAATTTGTAAAGAGAAACACAGAATACAAGAAGAATATGATGAGGACAACAACAACGTAATACATAAAAATGAATACAAATGTAATGCAAACATTTTTAACATTCAAAATACGATAAATGGCACTCGCACCTGTTCACTAAAACATAAATATTTTATCATGCCTGATTCTCACCAGTGAACAAAGCATTCTTACTATTTTCAGTAATTTTCCCACAGTATAACAGTTACTATTCACAACTATAACTAAGGCACTGCAGTCACTCTATAAATAATTGTCAGATGTCAATTTCCCTTCAGTTGCTAAGGTTCTCAGCAGCAGTTGATCTCTGAAAGTGGTCGGGTGTACATGGCAGTCCCAGACTGCCCCGAGCGAGGCATTAAAGTGAGTGAGCTAGATTTGCTCTAGGTGGGGTTTGAGAGGGTCTCTCCCGATGAAAATTTAGAAAACATTAGACCAAATAGGGAATTTTACAGAACTATTTTCTCAAAAGTTTGATAGAAATTCACAAATTCTGAAGTGGTGCTTATTAAAGATTCCACTACTTTTGTGTTTGCCATGCAAGGGTGGCCCTATCCATAGCTATTGAGAGTTCACCTGTCCAAAGCAAAATTCGACAAAATAATGGAAAATTGATGCACATTTCGTTGCAGCTTAACCAAAATGTCTAAAATGCTTTGGATAATAGAGGAAATTAAGAAAGTGAAGTTTTACATGACTTATTTTTCATAACGTATATCTTTACTTATAGGTTTTGCTACTTTTAATTTTTCGATTCTGGATAGTCCAAGTAGATTCTCAGTTACATGTTATGACTGTGGCTCTAAGGTCATGGACAACAGAACTTTGTGTTTACAGACTTGCATGTCAGTGCTGTTGCTTAAGTTACTGATGCTTAAACAGGTTCAGCCAAGGGACTGGTTAGTTCAAACAGTTATGATCACCATTCAAATAATATATTTTTGGAAGTACAGTCATTATGTTCTCAAACATCAGCTACACTTTTTAGGAAAAAACACACTTTTTGCTATCGACTACAATTCTTAATTTTGGAAAAAAATAAACAAAATTCCCCACAAGTAACGGTGATCCAATCCATGAAAAAACATATTTTTGTATTGAAATGTCAGCTTTTCTTTTTCTGTAAATACATGTTGATGCCCAATTATAAGTTTGTCATTATTTCTCTCACCTGAAACGGTGCGTGTGCTGTTGCTTGCAAGATATTTTGTCAACCTAAAGGGAGCTTAGAGCCTGTCAATTACTTACCGTTGATTGGCTTATTTATTTATTTATTCATTTGTAAAGCGCCTGGTTACACCACCGGTGTGTCCCCGGCTTCATCGTCACTTTAGTTTTCCTTGCTTCTCATTGGTCACTTTCTCTTTTCCTGTTTGTCTCTTTGATTGAGCATGGACCAAGTACTCATTAATGTCCTTATTTGTGCCCTTCTGCTGCTCGCGCATGGAACTATGTGTAGGATCATAAATGCGATATCGAGCAACTGTTCGATCATGTTGTGTTTTCACCGTGACTTCATGAGCCATGCAGCTGAACAAACCATGGCTTACGCATTTAGGATGAGGAGGGAAAAAGTCTATGAACTGTTTATTCTGTTAGCTTCCCCTTTTGTTTTCAAGGACTGAAGGATCAGGTAGATAAGAAAGGATGATAAACAGTAGATGTTGAAACTGCACCTGTCCTCATCACTGTGAAAATGTATTTATGCTTTAATAAGATTCCTGTTTGTGTTTGGCTTAAGCTTAACTTACAAAATCTATTATTTGCGCACATGTCTGACTCAGCTATTTCATTATGTCAGTGATGTTCAAACGGTATTAAAAGATTGTGCCAGCTGCATCTGACAGAGCATACTTGGAAGCCAACTGCTTTGTATCTCTCAAGCTTCAGCTTAAATAAATATACCTCCACCACTGTGTTTGATTGCTGTCTCTCATTAACAGACAAGTGTACCTGGTTTGTGCGTTCAGTTGCTTTTTATATCCTCCAGGGTGACACCATAGCCACAGACTTATTTAATGTTGAAAAGCTTTTTCTTTCTTTTCAACATGCAATGTTCCCATTTTATTAAAGCAGTTTGTGCAACTGCATGCTTTTGTCTAGTGTGCCTCTTCTCCGCACTAACACTGTAGCCACGGAAAGTAGTTTGCGCCACTACATGTTTTTGTCTGCTGCGTCTCTTCTCCGCCCTAACACTGTAGCCATGGACTTATTTAATGTTTAAAAGCTCCAGGGCCATACTGCAGCTATGGACTTATTTAATGTTGGAACACACTTTGTTCGTTTTCCGAATGCAGGGATGTGGAATTTAATAAAATATCTACTTGACCATGGGGCAGGTTGCTTCATAAATCTAATTGTCCTGTAACAAAACCCACCTCCCCCTTTGGTGCCATGTAGTGCAGTGACAAATTATGGCAGCAATCTCATTATATAAGAACTCTAATATAGCCTCTATGATTATGCCAGGGCTTATACCATAGTAGTGTTTGAATATTTGTAATCCCCTTATGTTGCCACGTTTCGGCAGATCTACATACTGGGGCTGAAGGTAGTGGTAAGCAACAGTTCCAGGGTTGGAATGCCCTTTTGAGTCTGTGCAAACCTACTAACTTGCATGTTTTAAGGGTTTTCAACAACTCTTCTCTAATCTTGTCCCATACTGAGCAATGTTGGAAATTTACTCCTGACAATGGCAGACGTAAACCTTCTTCCAGAGGTGGGAAAAAAGTGGTTAGAGGAAAAGTGAACTTGCAAACACTCAGATTTTAGCATGAGCAAATCTACGCATGCATATTTGCTTAGGCTGAAATGCAGTTCACAAATATTTCATAGGAGTACTATTTCTTGTCCTACTTCTGTAAATTCTTGGGAATTCACGAAAGCCGTATAGCTGCACTTAATGCAAGGACCTATAACATGGGTGCACTTTTGAGATGTTCTTTAATAATTGGGCCCCAAATTTGGTCTGGCGTTGACCGTGACCTTTTGTGTTTATTAAAATTCGGTCTCTCTGTATCGGCTGGCCTCACTGTGAGTGACAGCATTCTGCTCTTTCACAAGGAGCATATCTGCACTCAAAATATTTTGTTCAGTGCCAGTAACTACTGTGGCAGTGCGTGCTTTTTGAGACCAAAAAGCAATTTCTTGCTTTTGCCAATGTTTGTTATAATGGTGAGTGCTTGGCAGCTCTCACACCAATAAGGTTTTACAAAAACCATGCCAAAACAAGTCACACATTGACAAACTAAAAAGCTGACAACCAATTTCAGACCTGGTATCTTTGCCAATGCTTGTTTATTTTTGTTTCCCATTATCTTATTGAAACTGGTTACACTGATTTTCCATTATGAATATTTTTGGGAAATACTAGCATGCATCAACACGTTACTAAATGATGCTGCAAAGAAATGGTACCTGAAATTTTACAGTAGTTTAGCAAAATGTTTTTTTTTTTCCTGCTTTAATTTTTTTATGAACATTTTATTTTAAAAGCAAAGAATCAATCTCGCTTTCAAGCTTCTGCAAATATTTGCATCAAATCAGAGAGCATTCTGGGAGCATTATACATAGCCTCATATTGCTAAACTTTGGTTCCAGTATGAAAATGTGTACACACGTTTTCACTGTCAGTAGTCCAGTTGGAGCTTACAACATTTAACTTAGAGCGCTCACCTTAATAATAAAGGCTTTCAGTTAACATATGGGCAAAAATATTACCTTAACTGCAGACAGTGCCCTTCCACGATCCATAATGTGGTACTGCAAACTGCCAGCCAAAGGGTTTGTGCTGCAGGGGGTTGGGCCTACTTGTCCCAAGGACAAAATACACATGAAAACTTGTTGCCGTTGACACCAAACAATATGTCCTGGGTGTCGGGCTGTAGGAATTCCACATCCATGGAATGCAATCTTTACTACAATTATGCTTTTAAGATCTTTCAGCGCGACAATGTACACATGGACCTGTTTAATGTTTAAAGGCATTTTCTTTTTTTTTTCTCCAAAGTGCTGTATTACCTTTTTATTAAAGTAGTTTGTGTGACTGTATGTTTAGGTCGAGCCCACACAGTGCTTGCGCTGTCATGCGATCTGTTGTAAGTACTATGTGGGGGTCTTGGGGGTCTGACTCCTCCCATGCCTTGGACTGGCTTTTGTGTGTGTCGTTTCAAAATAGTAGGCTGCTAATGGTGGGTGCATGTCCCACCTTTTTTCACTAATTCACTCCCATGGAATATTGCCGATGGAGCGAGCAGCGGCACGCACGGTGACTGCTGCGGCAGGACCCACGCTTTGCTCTCACAGCTAACCTTCGCACCATTAGTTCCACCCCCTCCCCGGCCTCTCTAGCGGCCGTGCGACTTCCTTTTTTTTCTTTTTTGGCAGGGTGCACCATTTGTTAGCGCACATGCACGAAAAGACAGCGCCATAACATGCACACACCGTGCCAACCAACACATCATCACAGGCCCCCCACCCCAGTCTTTTTATTCATTTATTCTTGCCCTTTTCGCCTCCTGAGGCCTCCCTGCAAACGTGCACAGACCTCCGGTCTAGGTGCCGCGTGCAGCGAGTAATCTGCATTAATTTTTGAAAGTAGCGTTTCCCTGGCTCACCGCAGCTTTATCTCCCATCCCCCACACACCCCGTTGCTTCTTCATGTTGCTCCCCCACCCTTCAATGCAGCGAGAGTCGTCAGAGTGTCCTGGACCACCGGTATTCCATATCAGCTGCAATTAGAACAAGGATCATGCTGCGCCTCTCAACAGCATGTTCTAGAAGCTTTTCTTATGTATGTACATATTATCTATTTTTATATTGTTGCACGATTCCCCCTGACTAGACTGTGAAGAGCATGATGCTGCAGCATAGACTGATTTTCACAAAGCTTGCTTCCCGGTGTTACTTTTTGTACCGCAAGCTTTGTTTGCAGAAGGCTGAAGATTATCCCCGGGGAAGCAGGGTCGGATTGGTAAGGCGGGCACTCAGGCAATGGCTGAGGGGCCGGTATCGAAGTTCCAGCTGTGAGCTGCTTTGTTGGCAGCCTGGGGGGCCGATTTGGGCTGTGTCTGGTGTGTTCAGATGTCGCCAGTGGCCCAGTGGGGCCCTGAGTGGCCTTTCTGGAGGCAGATGGGCGTCCATTGCCTCCCTTTTATCAACGGGCAGAGGTGTCACTCCCTTTCTCTCGCTGGGCCGGCCAATTAATGTGTGCATACTGAGGGGGGGGGGGGGTGCAGGGGGCCTGAGCAGAAGTGGCCTCACTTGTTTTCAGGTGTTTATAAAACTTTGCAGAAGCAGTGTTTTGAGGAAAAACAATATGCAAATGTGGGCCACTTTTTTTTTTTTTAGTGTGCCCGGGCCGATTTATAATGCCAATCCGACCATGCAGGGAAGGGCTGGGGAGCCGTTGCCGTGCGGAGTAAGCAAATTGTTTCTGTTTGTGTGTACTTGACTGAAGCCTGTCTCCGTTTTTGGTTTTCACGTGTTTACATAGCATTAGTTTGAGATGCTTTAACCCCTTCGCTGCTAGGCCTTTTCCCCCCCTGTGCTAAGCCTTTTTTTGGCTATTTGGGGTAGTGCGCACTTAGGCCCCTGTAACTTTTTGACCACATAAGGTATCCACGCCAAATTTGCGTCCTTTTCTTCCAACATCATAGGGATTCTAAAGGTACCCAGGGTTTGTGGATTCCCCTGGAGGGGTCCCAGAAATTAGTCAAAATACAGCTAAATGTTGTTTTTTTGGGAAAAATGGGAAAAAGGGCTGCAAATGAAAGCGTCTGGGTTTTTCCTGCAAATGGTATCCAAAAAGCGTTTGTGGGGCTGAAATCACCATTTCCCCAGCTTTTAGGGAATGACAGACTTTTGTCAGAAAACCAACATTTTTTACACAGTTTTGGCATTTTTCTGGGACATAGCCTATTTTTGCTATTTTTGTGCTTTCAACCTCCTTCCACTTAATGGTAGAAATGGGTATGAAAGCAATAATGGATCCTGGAAAGCTATACATTTTTGAAAAGTAGATAAAATTCTGAATTCAGCAAGGGGTCATTTGTGTAGATCCATCAAGGTTTCTTTATAGAAACTAACAGTTAAATATAGGAAAAATTGAAAATTAGTTGAAAGAAACAGCCTTTTGTGTCAACGTTTTCACCTGTAACTTCTTCTAATTATGACAGCTCTTTGAAAGCAATATACCGTTACAACCGCTGGACCTTACTGGTTGTGGGGATATATAGGACTTGTAGGTTCACCAAGAACCCGACTAACCCAGAGTAAAAAACTGATCAGCAATTTGCAATGGCTTTTTATTATGTACCGGCTATATAGCAATTATTGTGGGAAAATGTATACATGGAAAAATTGGTATGAACGACACCTATGTATTTCTGAAATGGGAACAAGTTATAGAGTTTAGAAACAGTAAATATTTGCACATTTTTGAAATTGGGAATAATCATACTAGCATGAGAATTATCGGTCATTTTTCAAAATTACTTTTTTTTTTTACACAATGTCTTTCATTTGGAAGGCAGAAATGCATCGAAAGTCAATAGGTAATAACAGTTGCTTTACAAATCTGAATTACCCTAAGTCTCCCGATTAAAAATGGTACCTCACTTGTGTGGGTAGGCATAGTGCCCACGACAGGAAATGGCTCAAAACCCAACGTGAACACACCACATTTTCTCATTGAAAAATTACCCTTTTTTTGCAAAGTGCCTAGCTGTAGTTTTTGAACCCTAGCTCTCCCGGCACCTAGGGAAACCTAGCAAACCTATACATTTTTGAAAACTAGACACCCAGGGAATTCAGGATGGGGTGACTTGACTGCCTCCCACCAGGTTCTGTTACCCAGAATCCCTTGCAAACCTAAAAATTGTCAAAAAAACACATTTTCCCCACATTTCTGTGCTGGAAAGTTCTGGAATCTGCGTGGAGCCACAAATTTCCACCCACCCCGTGTTCCCCAAAGTCTTCCGAGAAAAATGGTACCTCACTTGTGTGGGTTGGCCTAGTGCCCGCGACAGGAAACTGTGCAAAACGCAACGTGGACACACCTCAATTTCGCAGTGAAAAATTACCCTTTTTTTGCAAAGTGCCTAGCTGTAGTTTTTGAACCCTAGCTCTCCCGGCACCTAGGGAAACCTAGCAACCCTATACATTTTTGAAAACTAGACACCCAGGGGAATCCAGGATGGGGTGACTTAACTGCCTCCCACCAGGTTCTGTTACCCAGAATCCCTTGCAACCCTAAAAAATTGTCAAAAAAACCACATTTTCCCCACATTTCTGTGCTGGAAAGTTCTGGAATCTGCGTTGATCCACAAATTTCCACCCACCCCGCGTTCCCCCAGGTCTCCCGATAAAAATGGTACCTCACTTGCGTGGGTAGGTCAAAGACCGGCGACAGGCAAGGGCCCAAAAGCTATTGAGGCGACATCAAAATTACCTATCACAAACCAACCTGGTTTTGCATGGGGGTCCCATGAGTTTTTGGCCCGGGGCTCGGCATCCATGTAGGGAAACCTACCTAACCCATATATTTCTGGAAACTAGACACCCGGGGAGTCCAGCGAGGTATGGCTTGCGTGGGTCCCCCATCATTCTCCTACCCATAGTCCCCTGCAAACCTCAAATTTCGCTGAAAAATCCACTTTTTTCTCACATTCGTGTGGAAATTTCTGGAATCTGCGTGGATCCACAAATTTCCTCCCACCCAGCGTTCCCCCAGGTCTCCCGATAAAAATGGTACCTCACTTGCGTGGGTGGGTGAAGGACCCGCGACAGGCAAGGCCCCAAAAGCTATTGAGGCGACATCAAAATTACCTATCACAAACCAACCTGGTTTTGCATGGAGGTCCCATGAGTTTTTGGCCCGGGCTCGGCATCCATGTAGGGAAACCTACCTAACCCATATATTTCTGGAAACTAGACACCCGGGGAGTCCAGCGAGGTATGGCTTGCGTGGGTCCCCCATCATTCTCCTACCCATAATCCCCTGCAAACCTCAAATTTCGCCGGAAAATTCACTTTTTGTTAAATTTCTGTGTAGGGAAAGTTCTGGAATCTGCGTGGATCCACAAATTTCCTCCCACCCAGCGTTCCCCAGGTCTCCCGATAAAAATGGTACCTCACTTGTGTGGGTAGGCATAGTGGCTGCAACAGGAAATGGCCCAAATCGTACTGTGGAGACTTCAAAATTACCTATAGCAAAACTACCTGGTTTGGGGGAGGCACCTGAGATTTTGGCCCGGGCTCGGCGGCCATCTTGGGAAAGTACCAAACCCAAACATTTCTGAAAACTAGACACCCGGGGAGTCCAATGAGGTATGGCTTGCGTGGATCCCCCAACGTTTTCCTACCCAGAATGCCATGCAAACCTCAAATTTAGTTGAAAAAAACACATTTTCCACATATTTGTGTGTGGAATCACCGTGCCGGCACAAATGTCCTACCACCCAGCGTTCTCCTTGTTCTCCTGAGTAAAATGATACCTCACTTGTGTGGGTGGGCCAAAGGCCTGTGGCTAGGAAGAGCCCAAAACATAGAGATTTAGAGTATAGCACCGAGAATTCTAAGCGCTACATTTTTAAAACAAATACGTTTTTAGCCAATTCTGCTTTGGACACCCACACAAGTGAGGTATCATTTTACTCAGGAGAACAAGGAGAACGCTGGGTGGTAGAACATTTGTGCCGGCACAGTGATTCCACACACAAATATGTGGAAAATGTGTTTTTTCAATAAATTTGAGGTTTGCATGGCATTCTGGGTAGGAAAACGTTGAGGGATCCACGCAAGCCATACCTCATTGGACTCCCCGGGTGTCTAGTTTTCAGAAATGTTTGGGTTTGGTACTTTCCCAAGATGGCCGCCGAGCCCGGGCCAAAATCTCAGGTGCCCCCCAAACCAGGTAGTTTTGCTATAGGTAATTTTGAAGTCTCCACAGTACGATTTGGGCCATTCCTGTTGCAGCCACTATGCCTACCCACACAAGTGAGGTACCATTTTTATCGGGAGACCTGGGAACGCTGGGTGGGAGGAACTTGTGGATCCACGCAGATTCCAGAACTTTCCCACACAGAAATTTGACAAAAAGTGAATTTTCCGGCGAAATTTGAGGTTTGCAGGGGATTCTGGGTAGGAGAATGATGGGGGACCCACGCAAGCCATACCTCGCTGGACTCCCGGGTGTCTAGTTTCCAGAAATATATGGGTTAGGTAGGTTTCCCTACATGGATGCCGAGCCCAGGGCCAAAACTCATGGGACCCCCATGCAAAACCAGGTTGGTTTGTGATAGGTAATTTTGATGTCACATCAATAGGTTTTGGGCCATTCCCTGCCGCAGGTACTTGGCCCACCCATACAAGTGAGGTACCATTTCTATTGGGATACTTGGAGAAATGCTGGGGGTTGGAAATTTGTTGTTACTTTCTGCAGTGTGAAAATTTGGGCACAAAAATGCAAGGAAAATGTCAGTCACATTTTGAGGTTTGCAGGACATTGTGGGTAAGATAACTTGTTGGGATCCACAAGAGAGACATCACCATGCACTCCCATGGGTGTTTAGTTTACAACAAAAACTACAGTTGTTAGGTTATTCTTAAATGAAATGTACAGCTTGGCAGAGAGACAAAACAGACAAAGATTACTGCACCGCCATCTATTCCTCAAACATACACACATACTGGTTGGATTTGGCACGAGGGCGAGTGATGGTTCAGTATATAAAATTGTATTAACAAGAGATTTCACAAAAATGAAATGCACTGTCAATAATTGAATGGACAAAAAAACTGAACCAGTGACTCGCAGCTCGTGAGCTGTAAAGCCACTTCAAGGCACCAACCGCTTTACAGGCCATTCACACACCTTTCATACATGATACACACGACCATTCACACCACCAGGCACAAAACCAACACATTACATTGACAAAAACAGAAAAGACAATTTTTATGCACAACCACCTATTCCTCAAGCACACATACATACTGGTTGGATTTGGCACGAGGGTGAGTGATGGTTCAGTATATACAGTTGTATTAACCAGAGATTTCACAAACATGAAATGCACTGTTACTTGAAAGGACAAGAAACTGAACCATTGACTCACAGCTCGTGAGCTGTAAAGCCACGACAAGGCACCAACCTCTTTACAGGCCATTCATACACCTTTCATACGTGTGACACATACAAAACCATTCACGCCAGCCGCGGGCCCAGCACATTACAACACTCACACCAGCAGACAGCGCCATTCAAGGGCCCATCACTTTCACACGCCCACATTCCTGACACAGCAACCACACCAGCTCACGGATTGCGTTGAGTGGCGTTTGGCTAGCAGTGTGTGTAGTGACCAGCAGCTAGTCACTACTCGCACTCCGCCAGCCGAGCGCCAGTCCACGCACACTGCCAGCCAAGCGCCAGTCCACGCACACCGCCAGCCACGCGCCAGTCCACGCACACCGCCAGCCAAGCGCCAGTCCACGCACACCGCCAGCCAAGCGCCAGTCCACGCACACCGCCAGCCAAGCGCCAGTCCACGCACACTGCCAGCCAAGCGCCCGTCCACGTACACCGCCAGCCAAGCGCCAATCAAAACACACCGCCAGCCAAGCACCAATCAAAACACACCGCCACTCCACGCACACCGCCAGCCAAGCGCCAGTGCAAACACACCGCCAGACAAGCGCCAGTACAAACACAGCGCCAGTCCACGCACACCGCCAGCCAAGCGCCAGTACAAACACACCGCCAGCCAAGCGCCAGTCCACGCACACCACCAGCCAAGCGCCAATCCAAACACACCGCCAGCCAAACGCCAGACCACGCACACCGCCACACAAGCGCCACTCCACGCACACCACCATCACATTTAGGATTTTTTTTTATAAAAATAAGAAAACACTAACAAATTGCAAATAGATACAAATCTACTAACACAACATCTGAAACTCAATACACTACACAAATGCCAACCTTGAAACTCAACCAAAAATATTAAACAATAGAGGCCAGGCAGTTCACTTTACCACTCATGGATGCTCCCAAAAATTCTTTTGCGTGTGGTACATTCTAAAACAAGCAGGCACACACAGCCCAGGGTTAGAAGGGCACTCGGGGCAGTACATGCGAGTCTCCTTCCGCATACCTCTTCGCCAACAGACTCTACATCTCCTACTGGGAAAGTCTTTTGAGGGTGTGGGAGGAATGTGATCAGGAAAGTGGCGATCTTTCAATCTAGCAACATCCTCCACCAATCCAACTCTAGGAACACTTGCCTGTTCCACTAAAACAAGGCTGCCTATTACAGACTCTTGAAACTTAGCAAAAGTCATCTTTGACTCAGGACAAGAATCCTGGAACACAACAAAAGCATTAAAGGTTGCCAAGTGGAAAAGATGGATAGCCAACTTCTTGTACCAAATGTAAGCCTTACGAAGAGCAGCGTAAGGTTCCAACCTCTGATCTACTCTGTCAACACCACTCATGTGCTTATTATAGTCTAAAATGCACACAGGTTTGCGCGCTTCAGCAACCTGACCCCAAACAGGTGCAGTGCTTTCATCATGGATGGTAGACAGCATGTAGACATCTCTCCTGTCTGAAAACTTCACAGCTAGAAGCTCCTGCAACGCACTGCACTGTCCCCGCACAAGCTTTTTACAAACAAGTTCTTTTGGGAAACCTTTACGGTTAGAGCGGATTGTGCCACAAGCAACAGTGTCCACTTTGGCCAATTCCCTGAACAACCGCACACCAGTGTAGAAGTTATCTACATATAAATGGTGGCCTTTGTTAAAAATCCTCTTCCAAGTTCCCACACAATTTTCTCAGTCACTCCAAAAGTGGACGGACAACCAGGGGGTTAATACTGGAATCCTTACCGGTGTACACTCTGAAATTAGAGACATATCCAGTCCTACTGTCACACAGCATATACAGCTTAATTCCATAGCGTGCCCTCTTACTAGGAATGTATTGCCTAAAAACCAAGCGGCCCTTGAACAACACCAAAGACTCATCCACTGCAATTTCTTTCCCTGGAGCATAGATGTCAGAAAATCGATCAACAAAGTGATCAATGACAGGCCGAATCTTAAAAGACGGTCACATTCAGGGTGATCTCGTGGCAACGCTAAACCATTATCGACAAAATGCATCATCCGAAGCAGAAGCAAATACCTATCACGACTCATGACTGCCGGAAAAATAGCAGTTGCCATCAAGGGACTAGTAGACCAATATGAAGACATTGATGGCTTCCTTAGCAAGCCCATCAAAAAGTTAAACCCAAGAACTTCTTCATCTCTTCCAGATTTGTGGGAGTCCACCGGGTAGCTCTAGAGTGGGGCTTAAGACTGGCACTGTTGTCCCTCAAACTGTTCAGCATACAAATTAGTCTGCTCAACAATCTCTGCCAAAAACACATCGTCCATAAACAACTGAAAAAAATGTATCGGCAAAAAGTTTTCAGTATTCACTCTACACCCGGGAACACCAGTAAAGTCTGGAGTCTGGCAATGCCGGCTGCACCATGCCTGGGGCAACCCAGAGGTCAGCACTTTCAACAGTCTAAAGAGCAAAAGCCTTGACCTAACAAAAAAGGAGAAATAAAGCATTACAATTGCAATTCACAAGAAATAAAACAACATTATAACACGCTATGTCACTACCCAAAGGGGGGCAGAAAAGCCAAAAACACATATGTCCCCTGGAAGCGGCCAATTTATTTATTTTTAGATACCTGGCTCTAGTGGGCTATTCTACCCCCCACCCCCGGGCCAGAAATGCCATAAAATGCAGGTGATCTGCCCCCAGGGGGGGGCAGAAAAGTCTTAAAAATTATTTAGGCCCATAAGGAAGCGACCCTTGGCCAAGGGGTCGCTTCCAATTAAAAAAAAAAAACAAATTCCCTGCCTCTAGTGGGCTTTTCAGCCCCCCCCCCCGGGTCCAGAAATGCCCAAAAAAATCAGGCTATCTGTCCCCGGGGGGCAGAATATACTTATAAAAATAATTTAGCCCCAGGAAGCGACCCTTGCCCAAGGCGTCGCTTCCAATTTAATTTGACAAAAATCCCTGGCTCTAGTGGGCTTTTCTGCCCCCCCTGGGTCCACAAACGGCCAAAAATTGGCCGATCTGTCCCCAGGGGGGTCAGAAAAGTCTTTAAATTATGTGCCCCCTTAGGCAGAATATACTTGGCCCCCCAGGAAGCGACCCTTGCCCAAGGGGTCGCTTCCATTTACATATATACAAAATCCCTGGTGTCTAGTGGGGTTTTCTGCCCCCCCCAAATAAAAAAACAGATCTGCCCCCAGAGGGGGCAGAATATATTTTTAAATATTTTGGCCCCCCAGGAAGCGACCCTTGCCCAAGGGGTCGCTTCCAATTCAATTTTTTAAAAATCCCTGGCTCTAGTGGGCTTTTCTGCCCCCCCTGGGTCCACAAACGGCCAAAAATCGGCCGATCTGTCCCCAGGGGGGGCAGAAAAGTCTAAAATAATTTGTCCCCCTAAGGAAGCGACCCTTGCCCAAGGGGTCGCTTCCTTTATAGAAAAAAACGAATCCCTGGTGTCTAGTGGAACATTCCTGGTGCACGATCGCGACGCTGTGCGCGATCGTGCACCAGGAATGCCCTGCATTGAGACATCAGGGGAGAGGAAACATAGTTTCCTCCCCCGATGCCTCAAGGCATCAATATTTGGGGCCCCCACCCCACCGCACCAGCAAACACTCACCCTCCCCTCTGGACGCGCTGGAAAGAAATGATTTCCAGCACGTCCAGCGCTCCTGATGACGTCGGCGCGCGCTGTGCGCGCTGACGTCATGGGGAAGCGTGGGGGGACGGGGGTGGCAGCGGAAACTCTTCCGCTGCCATCCCCTCTGTGGGGGCAAAATCGATGCCCCAGGGGGAGCGCCAGCGCTTCCTCAGGGGCTGTGCTCATGACGGAGCGGTTCCGTCATAAGCACAGCCCAACCGATGCTCATGACGGAACCGCTCCGTCATGAGCATCGAAGGGGTTAAACCTAGCATCCATCCCTCTACCCCAAAAGTCAGCCTGTCTCTCTCTTCTAAAGTTTCTCCTCTTCCTCAAGCCCAAACTCTGCCTGTCTCGCTTCACCAAAGTCTCTCTCACCCTCAAAAGCCCGCTCCCCCCACCTCTCCTCCCACCCCAAACTCTGTCCGTCTCTCTTTTTTGGTCTCGCCTGAGCCAGCGCGCATGCGCTGCCAGGGTTTTAGTAAGGGCTTTAAACTCGAAACACACGCTCGTGCGTGTGCTTTTTTTTTTTTATCTCCCGCTATTGGCCTTTGCTTGCGTCTTTCTAAGAAAGACAGCAAGCAATTGGCCCAAGGCGGGTGCATGTCCCGCCTTCTTTCTCCCCTGGCCTAGGGTGCTCGGGAGCGAGCATCAGCGCCATCTGTTTCCAACTATCGCGCCCGCGTGCCGCGTTCGCGTTAATTGGAAACAGATGGAGCTCGTGCTGGCCCTGGTGCACTTTTGCTACAAACGCGGCGCTTTCACTTTCGCCACCAACCTGGCACGCGCGGCCGCGCCTGTTAATGGGGGCAGTACTGGCACTTCTCGGCGTGTTTGAATGTCGAGGCGCTGCCCACTTTCAATTAATTACTCAGCTAGCCACGCCACCTGTTCATTTACGCGCACACCCATGTATGCACTCACCAGAGACATTACTAGAGGTAAGGACGCGTAGAGAACGCTGCTCCTGCACACTTTCACTGATTTGTAATGAACAAAAAATAACAATCAAGCTATTTAACGGCCACGTTTTGTATTTGTCAACCATTACAGCATTCATATTATGGGTCTGTGCACACAGCACGTCTGCAGTTGTTACGGCAGACTGCTATCGCTGAGTTTTGGAGGTCTGGTTCCCGCGAGCCCATTGATTCATTGTGTGACCTTCGGCATTTGTTTTCTTCCTCTATCTTGCCATCTCATTTTCAAACTGGTAGGTCGCGGGGCAGGGAACCTGAAGCAAAGTCACGATACTCCGATGTGTGAAAGCTGAGAAGCCAACACTTACTTTCCTTACCGGTTCTGTTTACAGAGCTTTGAGATGCGACACCCTAATTTAGAGCTCGGTTACACCCACTCCACGCGCACCCTTCTGGGGAACAACGAAGGATGACGTGGGTGTGGGCCGCGGATGCGTTGCACGAAGGTCACACATACTTTCAGACTGCCGTTACTTTTCAACTTCGCGACAATTTTTAAAGCCGATTTTTAAAAAATATAGTATATCTATATTGGTGGTACTTTGCTTTTTACTCGGATTGCAACTGATGGATGTACTGTGTACCCTAGCAAGATTGTTAATGTCCATAAACGACGTGAGCTTCATTTAAAGACCTGCTGCTGAGTTGTCTGCCAATGTAACCGATCTGTGCTATATGTGAATTTTAGTGAAAGTATTCTATAAAAGGATTTTCTGTTGTATTATGAGACATTGTAAAATTATGTGAGGCCGTATGTATTTTTACTGTTTGAAAGACAGCGTCTCAAGTAAACAAATATATAGTGCTGTACATCATCCTCGGCTCTGTCAGTCGATCTGGGAATGAGAATTCACTACAACCCAGCGCAGAGCTGAGAGACGGGGCACAATCACCAATGCGCTATAGCGCTTTAAATTGCGACACACAGCGCTAGCGGCAGCGCACTGCAGCATCCGCAGTGCTGTGCATCATGCCCAGTTCTTTGTCAAGTTGGGGATAGCGCTTCACTACAACCCAGCGCACAGCAGTGGGGCCGGGCAAGATCACCAATGCACTCTAGTGCTGCAACACAGCACTAGATGGCAGCACGGGGCACACGCGTCACCACTATACAAAGAATACGCGCAGCACAGGAACGAGCAGTTAAAGTAACCGTCACTCTCAGAGCAGGCACGGTGTTTACTGCATCGGCACTCCCCCGTTATTTATGTCCCGCTCCCCCATAACAAAAAAAATTCTAACAAACAAGCATGAGAACAGGCAGGAAGAAGTTGCCAACAGTGCAAGTACAAAAAAACTAGAAATTTTTTTTATGTTAAAATCTTTTTTTAATCGGGTTTTTCAGTTGTATATAATGTCGTCTTTGTTAATAAAGGTTACAAAAATGCTTAACACTTTTTATTATAACTTTTCAACATAATGCACAGCAGCCACAATGCTCTACAACATAGCCAAAAGTTCTGGCTAAACACACAAGGTCCCAAAGGCGAGACCTATTGGCTATGCCAATGCTTGTTTAAGCAGACTCCTCCGCAGCTCCATTTGCAGTGAACTATCTGCATGAAAGGGTGTAGGGGCTTCAGTGTAGGAGCATTGTAATGCTTGCATTTTAGTTGTTTTGAGGAGAACGGGAACTCTTCTCTGTCACAGTACTAAAAGAGCTAAATAAAAGGACTGGTCAGATTTATTGGGGCTCTTCTCCAGATGGGACGGGTTGCAGGCGCACTTAAACTCTCCCCAAGGTGGCAGTAAGTGGCTCGAGACTGTCACTGGAGCCCCGAAATAGCAGTTTAGGAAACGGCAATGTATGCGTTGCTGTGTATGCGTTATTGTTGTCAAAAGTACATGTTGTCGAATGCCACTATTTAAAGAATCATCAAAAAATGTTTGTTTGAAAGTTTATGAAAAGCAGGTACTATGAATTTTATAATAATAATTTTATCAATATGATACAAACCCCATGTGCAGTGCTACAAACAGAACTACGTCTTGGTGGTTAAATAAGAGCCATAGTTACTATATACGTTGGTGTTACTCTTTTTGACTGCCCACATAGATGAAAGTAGGAGGGATTCATTCGAATATGTGTTGCCTGATAACACTGAAAGCTCTGAAGTAGTCACTCAACCTGAGGAACTATGTTACCCTCGCGGGACAAGAACCATCACTAGAAACCATTTCAGAAGTTTTTTGTAACTTGCTTTGTAGATAGCCCTGTATGCCATGACTTCTGGCTTTCGAGCGCTGTGGCTAACAAGGTATGTTTGTAGGCATGGCCGATTCGATTGTTATTTTTATGAATGGGCAGTGGAAAAGGCTGCTCTGTGACTGAAACATTGGGGGAGTTTGCAGAAATAGTATCGGCTGGCCAAACTGCTGGGTGAGTGTACAGAGCTTACTGCCCACATGTAAGGTGAGGCTGGTGAGTACCCGGAGGTGTCCTGCAGAGTAGGGGAAGGCGATTACAGTCTGTGCCCTTGGCACTGAGGCCTGAAGGTGCCACACCCCAGTGGTAATTTGCCTTAGTTTCCTGGTGCCCCAATTCACACTTTTACAAACACTTCATGTACGAGTATACAATGCAAGATGAATTTTGTCACACTTGTCATGGGACTGAGTGAGATCTATGCATGAACAGAATTATCGCCTGCCTGTATACTCAAAGTATTCATTCAAATTATTATTGTACTCACTCACCCAAAATGTTGCCATTCATAGGACATGAGGATTTATTCAGCATTCAGTACAAAGCTGTGAGTTTCCATCCCAGGAAGTAGTGTTCCTGGCATACCGTGTGTTGGGCACTGTAGTGGGCTGGCCCCACGTGTTCAGGTGACAAAGTAGACGTAGCCGAGTTGTAGTTGATGTAGTTTACACTGTCTGAAACATGGGACTAAGACACACTCCCATCCCCTAAACAGGGATATAATATATCTGAAACAACACACATATATGTCATTAGAAAAACACACTATACATTTTTTTGAATGTGTGTAAACTTTTTCACTTTGTATGTACTGAAAGCTAAAAACATACATTTAATATGCTAAAAGTAAGTTCTTAAACACTCAATTATGTTCTGTAAGTATAACATTCTCCAAAAGAATAAAAATGTCACTGGATGGCAGCATTGCACAAAACAGAGAATACTGAAATGAATGAAAATAAGATTTCACAAATTGGAGCAATACTACGCTGCACACGTGAAAAGAAAAAACACCTTCAATGCCAGTTCTAAAAATAAAAACGAGACACCGATGTTTTATTTAAAGTCATTTGTGCTCCAATAAGATTTCCATGAGTGAATTTCCCATTATAAAAAGAAATTTCTTCATGTTGCAGTTGCCTAAAAGGCATTCGATTCGTCGATACTTCAAAGAGCATACAGAAACCAAGAGAGCACAAAGACTCCGGCGTTGACGAGGAGAACGAAATTAAAAGTACCTGGAGCAACTGATGTTCGGGAGACAGCTCCGAAAAATCAGGAAAGCACAAGAGACATTTACGCTGTTCCACACACTGCGACGCTGCCACTAAAATAAAAAAAAATAAACTTGACTGATGCTGAACAACGTGATAGGTAAATCAGGCACAGGCCTTGATGTGACACCAAATGCCAAAATGGCAGCACGTTCCTTGACGTTTGTGCCGGGTGGCTCAAGGCAGGTTTGTACAGCAAATTGTCCTTCTGCAGTACCAGTCAGTTCGTCACAAAGGGAGCAGCGCATCAACAAGATGCAGGTAAGGGCTCGTGCCTCGTGAATTTTAAATGTGATGTTGGCTTTGAACTGCCGAAAGCGGAGGTGAAGGCTGGGGCCCAAAACTAAATAGACATGAACTTACCACACAAGTCCAAGCCCGAACAAGCAATGTACACCCCGAATGCTTCACGTGAAATGTCATCTTTGCAAATGTTCAAAGTTCTGCTCCGTGTGCGCCAACAACCACAACCGTCAAAATGTCTAGAAAAGACTCCGTCGTCATGCTAGACAAAGCACAGTGATCCCTGCACACGTGTTGCACCAAACGCCTCCGAAGCAAAACGCACATCCTAGAAGCAGAAGACAGACCACATGCAGACCAGCTGTCCCCGCAAGTCGTGACACTTGCATACAAGTAGTATGTACTCGCGTAGCAGGACATTTTCAATAAGTAGACCTTCACTGTAGGCGTAAGACTCACTGTGCAGTCAGCTTCACTGTAGCCAAAAACATGCAGTCACAAATTACCTTACCGAAGAGGCACTGTAGTGGCGTTGTATACTCTCGTTGTGGCATTGTAGACATTTGATGTGGCGCTGTGGCCATATGTAGAAACGAAGGATCTTTAACAAAATGTTGCAAACGTATTAAAAAGGACACAGCACGCCTATTCTAGGCTGTCCGTTGTAGTGGACACTGGTGGGGCTGCGAGGCGTTTTTGATTGGTTTCTTACTTGGAAAGGTTGGTTTTCTTTTCCTTGAATTTAATGATACTTGTTTAATTTTTTTGTAGATGTAGTAGGTTCTTTCCTACACGTAGTCTTGCTGTAATCCACATCTTTGTTGGCATCAAACAACCTTTTGCGCGTGAGATTAGCTCCAGCTCGTCGCCATAAATATGTAGTAGTCTGGCCCACGTGTACAGCAGACAAAGTAGACGTGACCGAGTTGTAGTTGATGTAGTTTATTCAGTTCTTTGAAGTAGTTACAATAAGCTAGAACTAGCCCCACCAGGAGCAGCCTCCTAGCTGCTCAGCCCATCTTCCCAACTGTCTCACACACACACACCCAGGCACCCAAGCATTCCACTCACACTAACATTCTACGCGGAACACTCACACTGGCTGAGCAGCTAGGTATAGGATGAAAGGGAACATATTAACATGACCAGAGGATACTACAGGCACTTTATGATGACTTGGTACCAATGTGTTGCCATCGGTCTGACCAGTGGAGCAGGGGTTCTGAAGCAACAATTTCACACTGAAGTTTTGCATCTGGGGCTAGTGTGTAAACACGCCTAGTGAGGCCGATCAGTCTCTACACTGCTCTTCTTTGTGTACACCAGAGGTCAGCTTAGGCTCCAGCACTGCCTTTGTTATCACTGTCTAGAGGAGAGTTTTAAGAATCCTTTGTGTGGGTGGGTGAGGTACACAGTCACCGTGACCCCAGCCATACCGACCAGTTCTCCGCATTTAAAGGAGCCACCCTCATCTTAAATTAAAATGTTGCTGCATTGTGTCATTTCATGTTTATATTCCCAAAGCATCTCTTAATCCTGGGTTAACCCGATCTCCTTTCATATGTCACCGGTGGGGCGCTCTCTCTCCCTCTCCCTCTCTCTCCCTCCCTCTCCCTCCCTCCCTCTCTCTACCTCTCTCCCTCCCTCTCTCCCTGCCCCTCTGTAGTGCTTTAAGTCAACTTTGGGGCGTTTAAGCGCTGCACACTTTTACATAATATCATGTAGCCACCTCCCATCTGTTTTACACTCTCCCTATGTCTAGTGTAAGCTGCCATCTCATGTCCTTCTCGGTCTTATGTCTTCTGTTCCAACTCAGTGCTTTAAAGAAGACTAGAGAAGGGGTAAAGCGCTATAGAAAAAACAATATGACATAAATGACCGTTCCCTCTCTCTTTCTTTCTTATATAGTCCTTCTTCTGTCGAACCTATACAGCGCTTGCTTTGTCAGAAGTCCTTCCTCAAACACACACAGCACTCAGGATAATGTGCTGCATGGCTACACACTTGTAAGGGTCAAAAAGCGAGACCTATTGGCTATGCCAATGCATGTTTTCTCTGCCGTGCCTCTTCTCTGCGCTAACGCTATAGCCATGCACCTATTTCATTTTTAAAAACTCCAGGGACATACTGCAGCTACAGACTTATTTAATATTTAAAAGCTCCAGGCCCATACTGCAGCTATGGACTTATTTAATGTTTAAACACACTTTGTTTCGTTTCCAAATGCAATGTTTACTACGATGTTGCTTGTAGATCTTGCAGGATGGCACTGTAGCAATGGACTCATTTAATATTTAACAGGATTTTCTTTTTTTCCCCCCAAACATGTCATTTTATATTTTTATTAAACTAGTTTGTCCTCCTCTTCCCCGTTATTGCTTGCCCTACCCCTTCCTGCCATAAATAAAGTGCTATCATTTTGCCAAAGCTGGCTGCGTCGTAGCGATTTGTTTGGGTAGCTCGTGCCATAACCCTCCTTTCATGCCGTCCTAGTTTGTTTTTAGGTCTCGCCTAGGCAGTGCTTGCGCTGTCTCTTCGAGACGTGCTGTGTTCAGGATATGCTCCAACCTTGAAGGGGTTGGGCCCTTATAACAACCACCATGGGCCTCATGCAAATGCAAACAAACTGTCAAGGAGGTGGTTGATTTGATTACATCTTATTAATAAAGGACAAAATAAACAAACTTGACCTGTCGTCTTTTCACAATAATTTAATAGTAGTTTTTAGGTCGAGCATTCAAGGCCTCTTGTATATACTTATATGTGTATGTACTTTGTGGGTTCTGGAGATCAGCCCTAGGACTTGTCTGCTTCCGCTTAGGGACTTTTTGTTTCTGTTCAACTGCCTCTATTTAACTGTCTTGATAGAAAACGACCAGTAGAGGTCAGTAAAATACCAGAATTGCTTTCTGCTTGTTCAACTGCCTCTATTTAACTGTCTTGATAGAAAACGACCAGTAGAGGTCAGTAAAATACCAGAATTGCTTTCTGCTGAGGGACTTTCTTTTTTAATTTTTCTGGCAACTGCCTCTATTTAACTTTCTTGATAGAAAATGACCAGCAGAGGTCAGTAAAATACCAGAATCACTTTAGCATTCTCTAGATTCCAGTCCATAGAAATTGTCTTCCACAAGCACCTGTAGACAATAATATTTTTTCAACTCTTGTATTTTCAGTGATATAACCACCGACGGCCCTGATTTTGTATTAAAAACAGCTTTGGACTAAACCATTTCCGGCAAAAAGGCAATATTTCTCTCCATGTGTTCCCATACTTGGAGTGTCACGCAGTTTGGTGCTTACTTTCCCTCCATGTTAAAGAACAGTAGATGTTTCAGCACCCAGGCTAATGTGCTGCATAGCTAAATACATATAAGGTCCCAAAGGCGAGACCGATTGCATTGCAAATGCTTGTTTACATTCTTATTAACACATGAAAAAGGATAAACTCTCCTTTTACATAGATGAATTGTGCTGCATAAACTAAATTCAAACAGAAAAAGATTGTGCTGCATTAAAGAAAAGAAAATCAAATGCAATAACCTTAAAGTGTGAGTATATCAGACTTTTACCAGACACACGAAAAAACAGGTTAAATGATCTGTTCAAAGTACACAAAAGGAAAGAATTATTTTTGACCAGTCCCTAAAGTTTCTATAAAGCTGAGGGGATTACTATTTGGCTACTATAGGAAAGCCAAACCCTCATGACACTAGTAATCTGGGTTCAAGGGTCAAGGGATGCGCATATCATCTGGGATTCTTTTTCTAATTTTGGCACCAATATGGCTTCCGTAAAGTAATTACATGGATTATAATTTACCCATATTTGTTGACTCTTGAACCCAGACAAGGAGTGCTGGTGCCTTGCTGACTAGGGACCTCTAGGAGCAGCTTGCGGTACTGCACCTACTACATCTCACATTTATATTAGACCTTCTATAAATTTCCCTTCATCAGCTCCACATAGAATACAACCTAATCCGGAATTAATATAATGATTCTTTTCTCACATTTCAAAGCTACTAATTGTATATATGGACATAGCTATTTGAATGTACTCGTGGTACTGTTGCATGCAATGCATTATGGGTAGGGTGAATTTACCATATCTTCTGCAGGGTGCAGTACCATATGTGACCAAAAGTTTATGATGCTCACTATGGACCTGTAGGAGCAGCTTGCGGTACTGCACCTAGAGAAGCAGTGCTGGTGCCTTGCTCACTAGGGACCTCTAGGAGCAGCTTGCGGTACTGCACTGACATACAATGCTGGTTCCTGGCTCACTACGCAAGCATTTGCAATGCACTAGGTCTCGCGTTACTGAAAGTATGAGCTATTGGCTTTGCATTATTATTTGCAACGCCAATACCTCAAACTATCAGTAATGCGAGACCTATTGCATTGCAAATGCTTGTTCATGGTTGCTGCTGGTTGGTGAGATTCACTAAAGGAAAGTAAAAAAAAAAAAGCCTTGACACCTTCAACACAGGCAATGTCATAACGATTTTTTCTTTTTTTAATTTCTTTTTTCTTTTTAACTTTCAACCATGCCACAGCAGCCACACTGCAGTGCAACTTGGCAAAATAAAATGACTCAGCCAAATAGCTCTACTATTTGGCTTTGGCCATGTTTTTACCAAGCAGGGCCAACATTACCCAAGGTTTGGCACCATAAAGCCATGGTTGCTAACTAAGGGCCAAGAATGATTACCAATACGCTTCGCCAGCACAATACCAGTGTGGGCACCACCCTGCCATTAATGCCCACAGTATGTTATGAATTGCTAACATTATTCCAAGACCAGCATTATACCAGAGGTAGGCACACTCATGCCCACAATATGCCAAGAACACCCATCATTATGCCTGCGTCGGCATTGTATCAGAGATGGGCCGTGGGCACATCACCATCTCTCACAGATGCCCACTCACCACAGCATTCCAGTAATTCTTTATGCATCGCTATACACTCAGCTATGTTTGTTCCTGCTGCTGTCTGAATGCTCATGACCTCAACTGGCCTCTCTGTTCCTGCTAGCGTCACCCCAAGTCGTGATCCCTGTGCATGGCAGGACTCGCATTAATAGTGTGCTCGACAGTGTAGGGCTTGATTGAAGGCCCTACACTGTTAATCACACTGCAAATGTGTATCACACTAGCACAGGCACATGAACACTGGCGTACAGCACTGCTGGAGATCTGCTGTCTGTGGCATCTGCATTCTAATCAATACAAAGGTGTAGTCCCTTCTGTTCTGCCCAGGGTCGAGAGCTGTGCTTTGCTTGGCCTCCTGTGCCTTCAGCTCCTTGTAGTGATGAACATAGTGGTGATGTTCTGTCTGTAGAAGCTCCTAATTTGTCAGTGCTCACAGTCTATGGTGCGTGTGCAACACATTCCAAGTGTGCACACTGACAGAGTTACCTTTTCACTATTTACCACTTGCCAAAAATATGGCTGAGCGGTTGGCTAAATGGATAAACTGACGCTTCGATTCCGGATTTCTGGTGTAATATTGTCTCTTTATTTGTGGATTACCTTCTTTTGTATCTTATCATCCATTGGTGGACAGGAGGACCGCATGCGACTCAACTCCAACACTGGTATGAGTTGGGAGGGGGAGGGGGAGATTATCAGGGGGAAATATAGTAACTGCATGGCAGTTGTGGGTCAGAGTTGATATTGTGGCCATTAAGTACTCTGTTGTGTATGTAGCAAGGGAGGATGATGTGAGCTGGACCCAGAATCATACTCGTCTCTGCCATTGGTGAGGTTCCCTCCCTATTTCAGTTTTTGGTGGGATCGCCTTTTTGAAAATTCCCTCACCCCCTATAATCCTGCATTATTAGGAATTATCCATTGCTGATTTTCAAGGTCAGTGGTTCTTAATCTTTTGACTTCTGTCAAGTCCCACCGAATCATTACTGTGACCCGAGGACCCCTCATAATCATTATTGGAATCCAAGGACCACCACTTAGTAATTACTGACAGCGTAGACCCCAACCTGAGCATTCTCAGTGATTTGAACCACAAAACAACACACACAAAATACAGAAAGAAGCATTTATCAAACAAATACGCAAATTAAATATTTTATTTAATTTGCAAACAAATATAAAAAAATTACAATTTTAATGGTAATGATGTAGCTTTTGTAAATTCACTTGAAGCCACTCATCATCCATATTCTGTTTGATGCACTTTCACTGCTCCCACAAATCAATCTGAAGATATTAACTTAATTGGTAGCCTCCAATTTAAAATTGACAGAACACTTAAAATTTTGTTTTTTGCTTCTTTATTTATGTACACTGTATTCATTTGTTTATATTCTACTCTGTTTCTATTATTTAATTTTCTTAGCAGTCCGGGACCTCCCAAGTAGGCTTCGCTGACCCCCAGGTGTCCCTGGACCACAGGCTAAGAACCACCGCTTGAGGCAGTTCCTGGGCTTGCTTTGTTTTTTCATCTGGGTCAGTGGCATCTATCTACACGGTATACATGATGCAGAAGGATCTACGATGGGGAACTGGTGAGGGCAGTTATGCTGCTGTACTACTGGGAATTGCACCTTGTGGCGGTGATCAACAGGCTGTATGGTCCTCATGACCTGCTGACGTGTAAGAATGAGCTCTGGGTGACGTGACACCTTGCTGATCTTTCAGGGAGGGTGAGTTGCAGGTGATCCTCATCATGGAACATGCACACTGTTTTGAGTTTGGCAGGAGGAATTAGACGGAGTGGGATGTTCATCAGCATACTGGAAAAACATGGACGCGAGCTTCTTCAATCGGTGTTTTAGAGGGCTTCATGTGCTTACATTTGGAAATCTCCAGATTGGGAGACCTTCTAGTCAGGCCATCTGATGTCGTTGGCGGCCTTACAAGAAGAGTTACATCTGCAACATTCACAATTATATTAATTAATCTTGAATTGCTTTGTATCGCCGTGCAGTACATGTAGATGGTAGACTCCCTCCTAAACTTCTGCCCCTGGAAGCCGACAAGTAAACTGGACAACCAAAAAAGTTACCATGTGTAAAAATCACTAATTATTAACTCCTGTGTTAGATTCATGAAACCCAGATTACAATTTTCTTTTGGCTGATACAGTTCAAATATTGCATAGGGTCTATTTCACTATGACTGCGGTACATGAAAAGCCATATTTTGCGCTGTCTACTGTTCTGTGAAGTAGTGGGATAGAATTCTTCACACATAGTCGGACTGTGCAGAGGTTGAAACCTTCTGGACAAAAATAGCTGACATCCTCTCTAGAGTACTAAGTTGTAGACTTATCGTTATGCTTACACTGACATTTGTAGGCGCGGATAGATTTAAAAAAAGTATTTCGTCAGCTTGAGTTTTTTATAGTAAAGTGCCACATTGGTTGTTAGTAGCGGGGGTGAAGTCAATTGGGATAAATGAGTAGAGCGGAAGGAACCATTTATCGAGCACAGGGTTGCTCAAAGAAACAGGACCAGATATGGTTGTCGTATTTTAATATTACTGTTGGAGTCTAAGAGTAGCACATGGGCCAGTGATAGCCCCTGTTTTCTGTGTCCATGCTGGGTCTCCTGACAACATTGGCTTGCTATGAGTCTGGGGAGGGGTGTCCTTTTCTAGCAGTAGTGGGGATTCGTTAGTGACATTAGTTAGTGTTTTTTTTTTAATATATTGTCCGCATTTGTGATTCTTGATATGCTGATGAAATTCCTTATTGAAAAATTATTTACTGCCTCGATTGAGTGAAGGTCTGGGAAGGTGAGAATCGGACTCTGTTTGCCTCCTGTGATACTCACATTTCCAAGATATTGATCGTGGTTCCACATGTCCATCACTTCTCTTTAGTTAGTAGAAGCAGCTTTCGCAGGGTCTTGCCTCCCTTTCTTCTCAGTAACTCATCGATGGACACTGGCCTAAGGCTCAACTTAACTTCTCCTGCAGTGGGGGGGTCCTGTTGAGTGACTGAACTGGACTGTGTGCTAACTAATTCTATCCGGGACTCTACAGAAGGAAAACTGCAGCATCCTAGCAGCTTCTCTTAGCTCAAAAGTGGCAAAACACGCCAGACCAGAGGGCTTTTTACTGTTGCTTAACACCTGTATTAGTCTGTGCTCAGGGTATACTACAAACCTTCCGCGTTGGCAGGAGGCTAGTGGAAATATGCCCTGGAGTCTTTCTCCCTTTCTATCTTTTCGTGTCTCTGAGATCTCGTGTGTCACCCGTCCCTTCAAGGTCTCGCTCATTCTTTTCTGCTCTTGCGTTGTGGGGAGTGTGGAAACTGATGGAATGTACTCCCTCAAATGTGTTTATTATAGATATGACCAGAATATGGGAAGAATAGCGAGGACTTAGGCGAGTCCTGATAGCTGACCTTTGGGACAACTCAGTCCATGCACACAAATTAATGGTTAGCAAAGATGATCTCCCACCTGGAGCACATTTAGCCCAAATCCAATACAATAGCGGTTCCTGACACCCTGGAGCCCCTTCGCCCAGCCCCCCTGGACTTTGCTGGAACAAGGGGTCCCTCATATCTGCCCTCTGTAGGAAAGTGGGTTTCTGTTGCCATAACCCTCCCCCCACTTTTTGCCAGATTTTTGATGCACTTTGACTTGATGTGCCCTGGGTCCCTGCCAATCCGGTTCCCTGGGCCTTTGCTCTTTCCCAAAACTGCACCTTTATACCCCCAATTGGCATCGCTCTGTCCACATGTAAGTCCCTTGTAAAAGGTACCAAGGGCACTGTGACCAGGGAAGGCCTCTAAGGGCTGCAGCAAATATTGTGCCACCCTTAGAGGTCCACTGCCGCCACCACCAACACCCCCACCTCCTACGACATGGCACACATACCTGTGTCCATGTGTTGTGACACAATTGCACACCTTAATGTTCAACAATCCGTTTCTATGAAATGCTCAAAGGCAAAAATATGATGGAGTCTATTGAATATGGTCTGAATCGGCTGTGCGACTGGTGGTTGGAGTGTCATGTCGCTCCACATGTTCTACAGTTATACATACCTGTGTGCCATGCCTGCAACCCACTGCCTACGGTATGAGTAAGACTCCCCTCTAGCTGTGTGCACTATGCCACTGGTGAGGGTACAGTTGCATGAGCACTGTACCCCTACAGTAAAACGATAAAGAGTATATGGTCTGGGAGTTTGTCATTACGAACACCACAGCACCATAATGGCTTTACTGAATTCTGGGAAGTTTGGTAGCAAACTTCTCATCATAATCATCCCACACTGATGCCAGTTTGGGATTTATTATACAGTGCACTCAGAGGGCATCTTAAAGGTGCCCCCTGAAAAACAACCAGCCTCTAGTGGGTGCCCTAACGGGTAAACACCAGCCTGCCACCACAAGACATGTTTCTGGACCCCTGGGGTGGGAGCCTTCGCTGCTTGGGCCCAGAAACAAAGCATTCCATTGAAAGCAACAGGGCACCCGATGCCAAATCAGCACCCTGATAAATCTGATCCCCCTTTGCCCTGAGCTAAACTCTAGGAGCTTTGCTCCCACATCCAAGTGGCGTGCCAGTGAGCAGCCACCAACCGGAGGCCCCCTAACCCCTATTTGGTTATCATTAGGCCTCAACACTTTGCACCCGACCGCCCTAGTGCCGCTGAGGGTGTTCTTTGAGTGCATCCTTGACCCTGGGGGAACCCTTGTTCTAACCCCAGAAATCCAACTCCCAAGACCAAGTACTTACCTTGAAACCGGTAACTTGATTTTCTCCCATAGGACTGCTTTTCTGTGAAAAAAGTTCTAAGTGTGGAGTGTGAAAGTGTATGAGAGCCTAAGAAACTGTGTTTTAACCAAAACTGACTGACTTGCCTTTTGTTCAGGAAATGCCCCAGTTTAATATATAGGCATATCACACTGAGTAGATAAAGTAATCTGTAAAGTAATATAAAAAGTAATCACAAAGTAATTGCAAAGTAACTGAAAAGTAATTTCAACTGTTGCTGAACATTTGACCTACCTGTAACTGTATACAACTGTATTATTCTTGGAAAAGCATTATTTTACTTACCTGCACCAAGTCCTGCTTGGTTCTAAAAATAAAATACAACAAAGAAATATTTTTATACAAAACAATTGGTCAGAGTTCAGTCTTTGAGTGTGTGAAATCATTTCTTGCCTGAGTGTGTACAATAAATGCTTCACACTACCCTTTGATAAAGCCTTACTGCTCGCCCACACTACCACAAATGGAGAGTAAGGTATTAGCTACTTTTGCCTCTGTAAACCTTTGGGGATCCACTGGACTCTGTGCACACTATACCTTACTTTGGTATAGTATATAAAGAGGCAGCTTCCTACACCCTCTTACTCAAGCGGCCTCCTATGCTTCCCCCACCTTCCTCGTGGAGTAGTTTGTTTATTGTTTACTGCAGAAGATCTTTTTCAACACTAGATGTTTGACTTAATGTGATCATCTGACGGGACATCTCTAAAGTACAATATAAAATAATCCATCCTCATGGTACTGCTTGTAGTAAGATCATTTGTTTATAACTCCATGATTTTCATCTAATAAAATAAATGATAAAATAGTATTACAAAAAAATGTATAACTTGCAACTATCCCTAAACAACTGGATATGTATCCTTTATTGTCATAATGATGATCCTTTCTGTGCAAAGCTAAACTGACACTACAATGGTTACTAAGCCTAATAAAAATGTTTAAAATAGTTATAAGCAGAAATTAAACTTGTATGCATGTTCTATATAGTTTTATATAATTCCAGGACTGCCAGCAATAACTGGCCCCATTTGTTTTTCCACCAGCACAAATGATTTACATTGAATAAAACATAATTTACAACTGATGGTGACAAAGAGAGGGCTGGGTGAGGTTGTGGTTTTGTGCTACTGTATTAAAATGAAGCCTGTTGCTTTTCGCACAGAGGTACCTGCATGCTGCCCGAAGCTTTCCTCAGGATGCAGCTTAACCTCTCCAAGGTGGTCAACGGCTGTCGGCTTGGTGCGGTGACTCACCTTGGCCGAAATGGTGAGAAGAGCCTGGAGTTTCCTGGGTGCCTGCTGTACACAAGGACTGGCTCTGCCCCACACCTCACCCACGACACCCTGCACACCATTGAGGGCCTGCCAACCATGACTCACATCACCCTCTCCAGCTTGTAAGTACCCAGCTAGTCACAGCACTGGGGCTCAGACTTTGGTCCCCTAGTTCCATGTATTGTTTGCTTACTTGTTCCTGCTGAAAGATTCTTTGAACTGTTTATTAGAGCTGCCACCTCTGATTATCTCCTGGTGTCCTGCAGATACCTGCTTTTTGTAGTAGCTCATCACATTTCCATTTGTAATCTCTTACAAGGCATGGAGTAGTCTATGCTGGCTGATATTTTTATTGTCTCAGTTAATATGTTTCATTACCTTTCAACTTCCTCTGGCGATTGCCATTTTCGGAACATCCCATGCAAGCACAACATTAATCTCTGTTTCAATGCTGTTTTGTTCTTGAGGCAATGCCTCTTCATTGTGTGGAAGTGAGATATCCAGCATCTCTTTTGTGGCAGTCTGAAAACATTGTGTTTTTTCATGATGCAGCAGGCCTTGCTTGAACGTGGTCATTGAAGCTTGCAGATCTGTTGTTTCGATTTGTTAACATGGTGTCTTGTGCCACGCTAATATGGAAGAGGGAAGAGCAAATGGAGAGTAGTCGTTTTCTGAATGGAATAATCTATCTTGAAAAGGTTATTGCAGCTATGGTGGTAACATTGGTACGGGCAGCATTAACAGTGAAAGCTGATATTTGATGAGCAGTGTAGGATGGCACAGCGTGAAAGAAAGGTGGTAGTGGATATGCATGAAGTTGTGGCATGGAACAATGAACAACAGTTAACTGGGCCCTGGTGGTGGGAAATAAAGAAAGTGACCACCCATGGAGGGCGAAAAAGGGGTTGATGGAAGGGAGAAGCTGTGGTACAGGTAAGAAGATGGAATTTGAAGCCCAAATTAGATTTTATGAGTGATACAGCTGTAACCAGACGCTGGCCACATATTGCTAACAAAGTCAGCGTTAGTCATTTTTGGCAGTGCGTGTGGAGCGGGACGAGGGGCGGTAGACCATCTAATCTAACATATGTGTAACTTGATTGAGGTGAGCCGCTACTGACGGCTTCATTTCGCTTATAATGTCCTAGCTATCGTTATTTGCAGCGGCAGTGCCAGTCTGGCCAGTCACAGTGTGACGGGCTGCCCTCGAGAAAAGGAAACGTCATTTTAAAAACACGTCATGTAGGTACGGCCTCATGAACAGGGATCCAACCTCAGCCGAAAATATAAGATGTATCCAAAAAGTAAAAAGAAAAGGCTGTGAAAACCCAGCTAGGCAGATGGAAGCTGTCACACCCCCTATTTTTAGGCCAAACCCTACTGTCTGGTTTGCCCTGAAAGGTTTTGGGGACTTTCTTAAAGCTTCCCTGGGAATGCTCTTGCATAGGCGAGCCCTAGTGGCTTTTCCAAAGCTTGTTATATCTACTCGTTATTCTGACACTTTGTTTCTGTGCAATCACCCGTCCAAATCTGGAGTGTGGTGCACATTTTTTAAATGTACGCATTGGTCCTTCCCAGGTCTGTATGACCTCCTCATTACACATTCTGAAGATACAGAAAGTCCCATTCATTGATTGTTCTGCCCACTCCTGCCCAAGTGTTCTTTTGGCAGATCCTTGTGTATATATTTGGGCTTTAGAGACATAGGCAGGCTCCTCCTCTTCTCCCTCTTCCCCTTCCTCCTTCGTCTTCACCCACCTTTCTCTTCCCCTACCTCCTTTCCCTTCTTCTTCCCTCCTTCCTCTTCTCCTTTCCTCCTTCCTCTTCTCCTTTCCTCCTGCCTCTTCTCCTTTCTCCCCTTCCTCCCCCTCCTTCCTTTTCTTCCTCCTCCCTGCTCTTTCCTCTTCTCCTTCCCTTCCTCTTCTCCTTCCCTTCCTCCTTCGTTCTCCTTTCACTCCTCCTTCATTCCTCTTCGTTCCTCCTCCTTCCTCCCCCTCCTTTCTACCCTCCTTCTTTCTCCTTCCTTTTCCTGTTTTCTGTTCCTTGGACATTTGTCATTCTGTGGAAGCGAAGTCTATCATGAAGGCTTACTCCAGGAGACGATAGGGGCTAAGAAGTCGGATGCAGCATGGCCTAGCAGAGAGCACACAATAAACTCAGTGCCCTGAAGCGCTAAGGAAAATAAGACTCCATTTACATCAAATTTACCCCCCAACCCAAATGAGGGGTTCCATCCAAGTTCGTGCAGTGTTGGGTTGTCGAAGGCAGTGCCATAAAGTATCAATTCCGGTTAAGAGGAGTAGCTGGTGTCTTGTAGTCTTTGTCCAGATGGGCACAATTCAAACAGTACAATTTAATAAGTAACATGTCTGAAAGGCTTAGAAAATATTTTAAATTGTGGGCTTACGGTTGGAGGAGAGCCTACTCCTCTCCCATGGTCAGACCACTTTTTGATCTCTCTCTCCTGGTCCCCTCAGGTCACTGAACCTTCCTCTCAATCGATATGGACCCAAGTCCGCCCCTGGCCCAAACTCCCTCTGGAGAAATGGACTCGAGAACTGGAAAGGACCCGACCCATATCGGATCCATGTCCAGTTATAGCTAATGAGGACTTTTCTAGCTGGATAAAAGATTCATTGGATGTGGTCCTTCCAAAAACTAGGATAAAAAGACCAATGGCCCCTATAAGTCCCCCTGGTTCTCTTCTGAGCTACGTATTCTAAAACAGCGCTGTAAGGTCAAGGAAAGGCACTGGAGGAAAGATTTTTCATACAGTAAGAAATTGGAATACAAGGCAGCTATTAGTGCTTACAAAGCAGAAATAAAAAAGCCCAAGCTACCTTTTATGAGGGTAAGATCTTATCAGCCGCCAACTCTCCCAGAGAAACTTTTAGTATCATAAAAAACTACTTAAAGCCCCTGTCCCACGAATAGTACCTGACATCTCTGATCTACGTTGTAATAAATTGGCAGAATATTTTACCACGAAGGTTCAGAATATCCTTAAATCCCTACCGCATAACTCAGACACAGGTGAGATTTCTCATAACCAGATGGACCCCGACGCACGTCTTTCAGAACACACATTAGAGGTGTTCCCCCACCCCCCCCTTCTGCAAGATTCTCTCCTCACTCTGCTTTCCACGATAAAGAGCGGATCACCTAGGGATCCCGCTCCGATTAACATCTTGAAACAGGTAGCTCCGATAATGGCCCCTAATCTGACTGACATGATTAATGCGTCTTTGTCCACAGGAACAATGCCTAGCTCCTGGAAAGGGGCCATGGTGAATGCCCTATTGAAGAAACCAAATTTGGACACAGCAGATCTGGGCAATTATCGCCCCATATCTCTCTTGCCAGGAATAGGTAAGATGGCAGAGAAGCATGTAAATCAAAATCTATCGGGCTTTCTCGAAGCCCACAACCTGCTCCATTCCTCGCAAACAGGTTTCCGCCCACGTCAGAGTACCGAGACGGCCCTGCTAGCCGTGGTGGAGGAAAGCAGGAAAATTTTAGACTCAGGAGGTTCGACTGCCATTATACTCCTCGACCTGAGCGCAGCATTTGATACGGTGAACCATAGGATCTTGGCTCATCGGCTCAGGAAGATAGGAGTAACAGGCATGGCGCTTCAATGGCTGTGTTCCTTTCTGGAGGGAAGGTCCTTTCAGGTATTTGAGGAGAACTTTGCATCCAAACCTACCCCTCTACTGAGGAGTTCCTCAGGGTTCCTCGCTCAGCCCGACCCATTTTAATGTATACATGGCCCCACTGGCATCTGTTGTAGCCCCCTATGGAATTCGCATGGTGACCTACGCCGATGATACACAATTGGTGGTGGCGTTAAACCAAGCTGATCAAAGTACTAACAGCCTCTACCCCTGCCTAGAGGACATCTCGAGTTGGATGGACGCGTCCCAGCTCAAGCTCAATGGTGGGAAAACTGAGCTTATGATACTAGGCAACTCCCTCAATTACAAATCCAGCTCCATGTGGCCAGTTGGCATGGGTCCCCCCCGGTCCCCAAATCAGAAATCAAGAGTTTGGGCATCTGGCTGGATCAGGACCTGAGCTTTAGAGTACAGGCTAGGAAGACGGCAGCCACTTGCTATGGCTTGCTCAGAATGGCCCGTAAAGTCCTTCCGCTCCTTCCTTTCCAAGCCAAAAAAGTATTGGTTCAATCACTTATACTGTCCAGACTGGACTATGGCAATGCACTGTACCTGGGTGTCCCCACTACAGTAGTCTCTAAACTTCAGTCTGTGCAAAACAGCGCGGCCAGGCTTCTTATGGGAGTCCCCAATCGGCGAAACCGGCGATTGTCTCTCTTCACTGGCTCCCAGTCCAGGAACGCATTAGATTTAAGGCACTTTGCCTAGCTCAGAAATCTATGCAGGGATCGGCCCCCCATCAACTCTGCCATGATCCGCCCCTATAAAGCCAATAGGAAACTTCGATCAGATGATCTTCATCTAGCCGTGGTCCCAAAGATTAAGAAGGCTAGGAGTGGCGGACGCCTTTTCTCTTATAACGCCACTAAACTCTGGAATTCTCTTCCACTTTTTCTTCGTATGGAGTCCAATCATGTTGCCTTCCGCAAACAATTGAAAACCTTTTTGTTTCCTTAGCTCTTCGCGGTCCCTCCGCCTTCCTCCTGTGCTCAGTCCTAGCGCTGGGATGCTTCCGGGTAGCCATGCGCTTTATAAATGTGTTTTCATTCATTCATGTGAAAATGTTGCCCTTCTGGATCAGATTTTCATTTGAGAGGAACACTCTGGGCTGAAGCCACCCATTGGAACAAGAGGCACGGCCAGTTCCTACTGGGATCTGAAATTTAGGGTCCAGGTCCAGCCATACGTAAAAACAAGGAATTGCTGGAGCTGTGTCATATAATTATGAGACAAATGTATTCTTAATTCCATGTTGTAGAACCCTCAGTTTCTTTTCTGCATCCCTGGATACATGTGATTTTTGTTTTAAACTTCTCACTTCTTTAGACGACCAAGATGTGTATGTGCATGAAAAGTAAAATATCCTCCTCTTATGACTTTGGTATGTTCTTCCATGTGCATTGCTTTCTCTCTTCACTCCCTAAAGCTGAGCGGCTAAGTCACTTTAGAGAAATGTGGGATGGTCTTCGGTCATGTTGTTGGTTTTAATGAGAGACCAGTGTTTCAAATAGATGCCTTAAAACCAATTCATCCGTGTGAAAGTTCTACTCTTGTTCACAGGGCAGAGCACTATGAAGTCCTAGAAGATTATAAAGAAGGCGTTGGAAAATTTGCAGGTAATTGATTCTGTGTCTGGTTGTATGTTAGCATCATGTGTGCCAGGCACTGCCAACTGCAATTTTCAAACGTTGTTGTGAGTCCTTTGTACAGCTTCATGGTGCTTGTCAACTTTAATTTTAGAATATGCTCAGCAGCTGTGACCAGAAACACTGTAGTAGTATGTCTAAGGGAAATTCCTGCGTAAAATAAAATATTAGTCCTAGCTCCTCTACATGAAATTCTTCCATAAGCCAACAGTCTGCATGATCCTTTTATGAAATTTCTGAGAGGGGTTAGTTAATTTGGAAAGTAAAGGCATGGTATGTATGTAGGTATATGGTATTCCTATAGCACACGCCTAGTCAAAAGGCAGTGGAGCCCTGTACATGGTCAAAGACAAGTATAAAGTCAACAAGTCATAGGAGAGGGAGCTGGGTTCTGCACTGTTATTGCATTGTGATGTAGCGGTTTTCAAAGCGGTGACTCTTCAACTCTTTCCTTAATTGGGGCAATGCCAGGGTGGTCCTGATGAATACTGAGATGTTATGTTGTTCTATAGCCTGGGTGCATAAATGGAAAAGGACTGGTGTCTTGTCTTTTCTTTTTCACACGTCTTACAGCAGTTTTGAACAGCTGTCTCTGTGTTGCTCTGAGGGACTTCGGTCTCGAGGCCTTCGGGAGTTCTGTTTTTCTTCCATTTATTTCCTTTCTGTGGATAGATTAATTGTCACCAAGGTCTTTAGAGTACAAGGGAATTGAAGGCTTTGGCTTGCACGTTTGTGTTGTAATTGGGGCATGGATGTTCACAAAGCTAATTGATGCCTCTTGCTTGTGACTGTGTTGGGGCAGGAAGCTTTCAGCCGCCTTTCAAAGATGTCAACCCACCAATAAAGAGGACCCAGCTTCACTGCCTCAGATCCAAGGATCCTGGAACCTTGGTGCTTTTGTCAGGCAGTGCCTGCGGTGTACAAGTGTCAGAGGACTAGCCGCCAAGGGGCCAACGAATCAGGAGGGCCTCCTCATCCTGCCGTCAAAAGGGAATAAATGTGTGTGTAGAGTAGCATTGATCAGAATAACTATGAAAGGGGTTGGATCATCTGACGAGCAACATTTTAGGGTGCAGTGAGCAACATGTTGATTCCGAGCCACACTTTTAGGACCACTGTTCTAGAAGATTCAGTTTCGTGGTAGGATAATTTCTTGTGGAGTATTTGAGTGTGGTGGTTGTTAATGTTTTTTATGTGTGCAGGGCAGCATTAGGTTCTTCTCTTAATTTGCCCAGGTATGTTGTGTGTAAGTTGGGTGTTGTGTAAGAGGGAGTGTGTGGTAAAAGGTGTCTTGGAAGTGATGGTGAAATGTTCATAGTATATGGGGATAGTCTTAGGGTATGTGATGTGTGAAATGGCTGGTTGCATGTGGTTGGCTTACTTGGTTAGAATGTGTGGTAGGTTTTAAAGTATAAGTCACTTTTTTTTATAACCTTTGTCATTTTATAAAAACACAACAAAGCAGCAACTCAACAAGGTGGAGTGCAATCACAGCAGAGCCACTCCAGGCCCACATCAACTTCCACAGTACAACAATGAGATACATTAGGGGAGACAAAGACACATTTCATCATGATAGTAAACATCACAAAGCAAATGCATTCAGTTATTAACAACCAGACACAGCCTTACCCCTCACCGCTTTATTCACCCCTCACTACCCGTGGAGTCATTCCTCGGAAAGTATAAGCCACTTTACTGTGTTTGCAGTGCATGTCGTCATATCCATGTCACTCCTGTATGTTACTCAATACTTAATATTTCACTTTTGGAATTCCATGCATCTTGAGTACTGTCTTTGTTCCCGCATTGTCTACACTAAACAGAAACTCTCCAGTTAGTATAAATAATTTTCTCTATAAAACGTTTATCTTTCTACAAATGCAATCTGTATTTCATAAGGACACATTCCACTGTACATCAAATTTAGCCTTACCCCTCCAAAGATATAACATATATAAAAACAATTCATAGATAATAAAGACTCAAAAAAATCGATGCATAATTGATTCGCCTTCATCAAGATGTCACCCGTAGTATTAACTATAGTCTTTTTTTCCCCCAAAGTATTTTTTCCTGTTGCAGGGATTCTGCTAAGGAACAGAACTATGCTTGGGACCATAGAACATCAGCATGTAGGGACTGAGTCACCATACCCCATCAGTACCTCTGGGCCAGAATCTGACTAGCTTATAGTGCCTTACTTGCCCTCCTCACCTTTCCAGAGAGACAAGTGATTTGGCACCCCAGAACACAACACTCCCGACCCTCTCAGGGATCGTGGTAGCAGGTCACCCCCTTTCATCTTCTCACTCGTACTTGTCCACAATAAATTGAAAAGAGACAGAGTAAGTTTACAATATTTATTCAAACTATTGTGCTCTAATATGCAGTAATTGCGCCACAGCTAGAAAACAAATACAGGTCAGTAGTGTCATTAGCATGATTAGCAGACCATATAGAATGAACAGCCCTGTCATATTAGCTGACTGATTTGCCTAAACCCACTGTTACTACAGAAACTAAGTGATTATAGATTACGGACTATAGATCTCTGGGTTTGAGTGGCGGACTCCATACCTTAGCATAGATAGGTAGTTGCTCTACATCTCAGCCTACACAGTCTACGCAGCCCTCTCGTCTCAGGACTTTTGCACTGCCTGCAAGTCTCCGCTATGTGTTTTTAGAATGACATGTCCCGGGTTACATGACAAAACGTGTTTTCAAAAACAGCAGCTGGGTGTCTCCATTATGTCTAGGTGCTAGTGTCCGACCACAGAGAATACCCAGGAGCAGTGTTGTTTGACTTTGCCTAGGCTGTTCAAACTAAATCCTAGGAAAAGAACAAAATACAAAAACATGTGCTGACTATGTGTGAAAATACAATATGGCCCAACAACCAGTGTGATATTTGGTAACGTATGCAAAGCAAATGTGGCCTCCAATGTGCATAGTTAGGCTAACATAGGAAAAACAACAATGGGCTATATAGGAAACGGACGATATTCCTGCAGTGTTACAGGTTTGTGAAAAAGAAGTGAATAAAGTCACAGTTTGTACCATGACATCACCTGTTATGAGGCAAAGACAATAACTGGCTTTGAGCCCTGCATGGGCTACTTTCTTTCACCATTTACCCAAAATCTTCATAAAAAATGTAGACTGGGCATTCTGTACGTATTCCTCCTTGGTCATAAATGGGCAAAGTACTCCCTGGTAGAGATGGATACACTGTGCCTATTTTGCATGTCGGAAATAGAAATTCCAGCACATATTCTTTTTTTTTTTTTTTTCTTTTTTTTTTTCTTCAAGATAGATTTTATTAGTTTTTTTTTTTTTTAAAGTAAAAGCTTATCTAGCAGGTATACATATAAAATTTCGATTTTTGTTTGTTCATTTAGATTCAAGTATTATATCGATGTCAATCGTGTATACCATAAATGATTTCTTTTCTTGTAACAAATAACCTGTGGTCAATCCATGCGAGTGCCTCAAATACCTTATTCAAAGGAGATAGTGAGGGTAGGCTAGATGAGGGGTGCTCAGATCTGCAGCACAATCTCATAATACCTCAATTCCTTGATGCCAAAGCTTTGTGATGTAGTATTTTGGTGTCTGATCTATCAGTGTTGTGAATGTCATCTCTAATTTGTAAATACCTGTTGAAATCTGTGAGGAATATACATTTTGGTACTTGGACTGCGAGACGTTTCTTATGATTCCCATGTTGCCATTGTGGCCTTGTCAATTCCTGAACGAAAATCTGAGTTGCCAGATACTGGGACTAAAGCATAGATTTAATTGTGGAGCTTGATATGGTTTGAGTTCAGAAATAGAGGGCGTCTGCAATTTAAGTAAAGTGTTGGTTCCTGTTTCTGCTTACATTGTATTACCAAATGTATACCTGCCCTATTCATAATACTTCTGGAAGGTGTATAAGAAGCTCCTTTTAACCTGTTGCATGTCTAACAGCTTCAGGTCACCCAGCTATAGCAGTTGTCCACAACCTGCACTTTGCTCTGTTTTTTTGCCACGTGAGAAGCCTCTGCCTGTGTTTTATTAATGAACTTTTCTTCTATGAGTTGGTGTAACATTTTGTGATCTAGGATAGCTACCACCTTTTCCCCTCAGATGGATAAACTTTCTTGATCTACAGACCCCCACGTTTAGTGTGAAGTAACATATAACTGTAAACCTTATAACAGTGTGTTGTGCATTGCTCTAATTGTAAAGAGACTTGTGCCTGATGCCACAAGATAAGGGCATACACCTGTGGATAAATCTTTCTAGTTCTTGTAATACTGGGGCAGCAAGTTCCTATTTTATAAAGATCATCAATTGTTAAAAATCTAAAGAATTAGTGATTTCCTTCTAGAGAGAATCGCTGGTAATGGTGACAATCTGATCATCAACTTGCTTTTGGTTCCTCCATATTCTTGTAAGTAGGGCGTTGCTCCACCTTATTCAATCCAGAATTTGATTTAAATCTTTTGAAATCTTGGAGCTGTGATGGGAGTAGGATATCTTTTTTTTACTGTTCCCTAGTTATGATAGTTTGAAAAGATCCTCCTTAAAGTTTCTACAATATTGTGTGTATTCATTACCCGTGTAAATTTTTCTGCTACCATATTGCAATTTTACGCCCATCTTCCATAGATTAGTGAGGACGATTTGTTTGGTCTGATAGCCCAGGAGGTGGTTTAAAATCAATCTTGATGGCTCTGATACTTTCCCTGGAGGTATCCCCAAAATCCTGGGAAGTCTTCTTGAAAACCTAAGGAGGTGGCCAGTCCCTCATCTTCAAATCCTTCTGCATACCAGTTACTTCTTTTTCTGCATCGTTGTTTTTCCTCCTCATCTCATATTCCCATATTCTGCTGGTCCTTGATCTGTTCTCACTTGTATATGGTAAACTGTGGCTTTGTTTCTCAGGAAATATTGGTACTTGATAGCTCTGGGCATTTGGAACTCCTCTTCTAGCCTTGCTTCTGCTTATTGAATCCATTCATCTGTCTCTGCTACTTTTCTTTCCTTGAAGTTGCTTATTGGCTCCAGTCTTTGCAGAGTCAGTGGATTTCCTATTCCACTGTTGTCTCTCAAAATTGCCTTTAAGAAAATGTCATATGTATCTACAACCTGAAAGGACCGGTTTCTATTTGATTGTTCATATGACTTGTTCCTTGGCCAGGAGTCCAGCAGCGTAAGCGCTGCTCCTTAGCAAGTTCTGCTCTGCTTTTAGTATGACCTTTCATATCAGACAGTGGTGGAGGGAAATCCCCTTCTTTGGGACGGGTCATCTTTGTCTATAGTGAATATGGTTGACGCAGATTTAGGGTCTCAGGTGTGTATCCTACATATGCTACTGATTTGATGAAGTATTAATTCACTTCTTGGTTCAGAGTGTCCAACGTAGAGTTTCCATTTCTAGCCTGTATCCAGCGCATGTCGGTTTGATCACTGTGAAGCAAGGCTACAATACTTTATTTACAGACTGTCTTTCTGTGAATTCTGTTTTCGGCAGCTGGGTGGAGGGTATTTATGCAGACCAGGTGATCCAGTTTGATCGTTTTTGATTCTGATTAATGATCTAAAGAGCCAGTTTATCTTTTTGTGTAAATTTGGTTTGGACCTTTTAAGGTCTTTATCTCTTTTCACTGTGCTGTTGTTTAGATTGTGATTTGTGCATCTTAGGCCTTTCCTAAAGTATAACCTTTCCACTCTGACCACATAACCTCTGCAGATTGAACTGTGCGATACAGCCAAATAGGCCAGTCTGATATACTGAATGAATAACAAATGTGTCATCCTGTGATTCAGTAGGTTTAGTGAGCAGGTTCCATGCCTTTTTTGTGGAGATTTTCATGTGAATTTGTGTACATCTCGATTTTATGTTTTTCAGGTTTGGTGTTTTTATTTTATACAAGAGACACACAGCAGTACACAAAACAATATTACCTGTCCATAAACAGTCAAATCTCCTAACATATGGGACTCATTATCATAATTAAGTATATTGAGAAATATATAAAACTAAGAATGCTAGGACAACGAATACATTCAGAAAGCATACAAAGAAAGGGGTGATTAAAATGTGTATATAATATCTTACAGTGATTCAAGCAAGAATATATAACACGGAACAATCTATTGAAACTACTATAAGCAACAAACCTAGGAATTCATCTAATAAATAAATAATATCACAGAGGTTTTCACCATTCCTAACTGTACAGTTATCCTATCTTATAACAGTGTTTATTATTAATTCTGTACAAGGCAACCACAATTGAGTATTTTTAATGGACATTTGAAATTAAGAGCAATTAATATTCATTTTATGTATAAAGCAAATGCCATTCCACCAAACATTATAGTATAGTTTAGACTTTCTTCCAATGAATCAACAACTGTTGTAAAGTAATTAGCATGTTCTAAATCAGTCTCATTGTGTCTAGGGATAGAAGGGACACCATAGCATTGGATTGTCAAATATTAGAAATAGTCTCTTTCAATTTATTATAGTGACTCAAACATGGCCTAAGAATATTATACTGATCTTGTAATTGGGTAAAAGTATACCAATTATTATTTTTGAACAATTGATGTACCCAGAAAATACCTTTCTCAGACCTTATTTTCTAAAAAAAAGTGCTCTTATTAAATGTAATATATTTATTGTGCCAAATAGGTGAAGACATAATAATGTTCTCTTCCAAGTTGCTATATAAACAAGCATTTGCAATGCAATAGGTCTCGCATTTGCCAGAGTTTGTGCTATTGGCATTGTAAATGGCAACGCAGTTTATTTGTGTTTTGAAAACCTGCAAGCGGTGCCTAAACACGCACTTTGTACTTATAGCCATTGCTTACGAGAAGCCAGGCTGGCAGTAAAAGAGGCGCAGTTACTGCCAGGCTTGCTTCTAGTAAGCAATAACTATGCACCGCTTGCAGGTTTTTCAAAACACATATATAAAAGGCATTGTTATTTACAATGCCAAAAAAACCTCTCGCAAATGCGAGACCTATTGCATTGCAAATGCTTGTTACTCGTGTTAACAGTATTTGGGCAAAGGACTCACCTGACCAGTGTCAGTGTATGATTTAAATATAGCCATCGGCTCCTTGAAGATAACTAGTTAACCTTTACAAAGGCCTTCCTCTGGGCGGCAGCACACCTGCAGCAGTTTTTGTGACTTTTGATCCGTTTGAACTAAAAACGCACGTGTTTGTTAAAATGTTCAGATTAAGCAGCAGATGATGGAATTGATGCAAGTGCAGCTTCTACCGTGAAAACGGCAGCAGTGAGTACTAGAGTGGGTAGCCAGTAGTCTAATGGCTTGCCACTTTTCCTGTTTCCCTCAGTGACCTTTTTGCAATTTGGTCTTATTTTGTTATTAAAGATACAGAGTTTAAAGTACCAGACCTTTATAAGTGCAGAGCTGGAGGTCTGCTACTCTGTCCAGGACTCTAGTGTTGTGTGTGTGTGTGTGTGTGTGTGTGTGTGTGCTTCCAAGGGGGATACCCAAGTGGTGTTCCAATTCTGGATTTGTACATGACGCAAGCACCATATTAAATAAAAAGCTCCACTGCACGTGTTAGGCACTTGGGCGTGTTGTAACCAAATAACCAACACGTGTCCCTGTGTTATTCTTTGTGTTGCAACACATGCTCAAGATCTGCCTCCACCTCAGAATTCAAAACTAGTCCCAAAGATTGGAAGAAAGAATCCTGCTTTATCAATATCGATGAGTCAAGATTTCTGCAAATCATTGCAGCCGGCCTCTTTGTGCTTTGACGGGTAGATACATCTGGCATGCTCATTGTAAAGAAATGGCCCAGTGACGTGATAGACATACCAAACTAGTTGTGGGGGTCTGGCTCAACTGGAGGTCCTCTTGGGCCCTTAAGCCCAAAGCGAGCCGAGCCTTCATGTGGCTTCTGCCTGCCACCCAAGCTCTTACATCATGCACCAGGAGATAAAGAAAAAGCATTAACTTTTTATGTAAATGAGAGAGGGTAAAAGATATTCACCTAGTGCCTGAATTGTATATTGTAAAACTAGAAAACCTGGTATAAATTTTGACTTTTCCGGATGACCAAATTATGTGAGCCTAAGCAATTATTTTATTTCAGTGTGCCTCTGTTTTCTTCACTATCACATATAATAGCATATTGTGATGATGATTTCACGATGTATGCAGTACAAAAATCTTTCTTGTTTGTGTTTGATTTAATAGACTATAATGTTGCTTGGTGGAGGAATAATAACCTAAGCCACATGGCAAATGACGCCTCTTGGTTCAATAATGGCATTATCGTCAGGGTGTTGGGGGAAGGACGGGGGTGGTGGGTTTGCAAATGTTTTATCACTTCATGTTTAAAGACTATCACTTCTAATAAATGGCACTCAGAGGATTGGTATATTCTAAAGTACTATGGTTAAGGATTTATATTAAAGAAATATTCATTCTGTATTTTTAAAGAGACTTTATCATATTTTACATTGTTTGTTACATGGCAAATATTTTCAAGACTCCGCACCTGCTCTTACAGTCAAGCCAGACAATTTTTTTTCCGGTTAAGTTGTTGGTTTGCTCACCTCTATTGTTAACACAGCACTGCGGCCTGGACTGTACTAGATCAGGAGCTGTATTATGAATTTATGCGCTGCTGCAGACTGGAGCTGTTCGCTTACATTCAGGGCCACTGGAATTATACGATTCTGTGGCCGCTACGTTTTCCGCATACTTATGGATTCGCTTCATTTGCCAAATAATCCATCATCTGCTGCATAATCTGCAGATTTGAACAGAACTAGTTTGATCGGATCAAAAGTTACTAAAAACGGAGCACCATGTGTTGCTGCGCACTGGGAGGCCCTTTGCATTGGTCATTTTTAGGTCGAGCCTCGAGTAGCGCGCAAGCGCTGCTAGGCGAAGACTTTAAGTAAGGGAGTTTCAGAAGCAGTCCAAACGCTCGTGCGTCGTGGCTGGCCTTTTTCGGATGGTTACGCGCGGCAGACATGTGTTTCCAATTATCGTGCCCAGACGCGTGCGCGATAATTGGAAAAACATGCCGGCAAAAGGCCATGACGCACGAGCGTCTGGTCAGCTGAGCAGGCTGCCGCGCTCCCTCCTCCCCCCTCCGCTCCTCTGTGGTGCGCGCGCACCACTGTTTATTTTTTTACCGCGCGGCCGTCATTTTTTTTTCATTTTGCAGCCTGGCATCTGCTTGTTTCTGCCTGCACACGACCCAATACCTGTGAAGCCCAGCAGTTGCACTGACTCAGCCAGTGCAGTTCCCTCAGAATGCGCCCCTCGCCCTGTTTCTACTTCCGCTCCTTCCGCGGTCCTCTGGCTGCGTGTGCTACTCCTGCTTGTACACTTTACTACCTGCGCTACTCCCGACCTCTGCAACCCCCTGCCTGCGAGACTCCACCACCTATGCTACTTTCCAACGTGTACTGCTCCAGCCCCTGGCTCAACTCCGCCCCCTCACTCACCGCGCGGTGTAGCGGGCGGGAGGCAGGGCCAGCGGTCATGAGACTCACATATTTACATAAATACCTCCTCCCAGGCCCACCGACGCGAAAAGTCATCGACTCGGACTGGAAGAGTTTGTGGGAGCTGATAAGTGCTAGCTCCCTGTGCTGAAGCCTCGCCTGCCCTGAGAAAGTTATGGACGCCTTGAAGTCTGCGGGCAGGGCTATTATCAGAAGCCCCAGTCTGGCCAAGCAGTCCTGGGGAGGCGGCAAGCACAAGAGTAAGTTTTGGAAGCTCCTGTGAGTCTGCAGAGCCGCGGGGTTTAATCCCCCTCCCTTTATGATACGCCGTGTTTACATTCGTAGAGGCTAGTTCTGTACCTCGCTTCCTAAAAGCGATTTTAACTCTCCCCACCCCTTCGAATAGGTATGTTGTGCCTACACCGCGCGCCAGTCTGAGTTGCTTCTATTTGCATTCTGGTACCTGTAGTTCTGAAAAATACCGGTACCAAAGCGGGAGAAAATAATGACGAGACCGAGATTTATAACATAGAAAACAGAAATTGGCTAACTGCTCACACCTGCCTTGTGACTGTTTAAGAATGACATCACTGCTTTTGTTCTATAATTATTTCAATGTTGTGGCTTTTTGCCTTTCTTTACGGGTCGAAGAGCGTTTTAGAACTCATGACGTTAGAGCAATTCTAACTACTCGCCACATTTAACTCTTTCCTACTTGACACCGTGCTTTGTGACACACTATCGAACGCTGAAGTTTCTATTTTTGCTTTCCCCTCTTTACACCTCAAATCCAAATGTTTTTTTAGTTGCAAAATGTTCTCCTCTTGTGGCTCCAAATGCTCCCTTATAAAATGTTCTTTTCTATATATTAATTTAATGTGTTGTGCCACGTGAAACACCCTACATAAGCCACCTCACTCTGCATTTTGGGACATGTAGTTTGTCGCTATAATTTTAATCTTTAGTCGCAAAGTGTCAGAAGGCAACGTCTTGGTGTTAAATCATGCTGGCAGGTGTCCCATTAGAAAATTGGCCACGTGGCTGCTGTTTTCATTCTACAAGATGCCTTTAAATCTACTGCTCTTTCAAACGGTTGGTGAGAAAGTTGTGTATGTAGCTAACGCTAGTAAACATCTTACCCTCAAATTAAATTAAATGACTAACGTTTCCTAACCATAACAAAGACGTGTTTAATGGTGTATAAATGTGTCACGTGACATGTTGAGGTAGCCTTTTTAGGTCTCGCCTACGCAGCACGCATGCGATCAGTTGGTACCTAACTTAGTTTACAAACAAGTTTTACAACATGTATGGACTACCCAGCCTTTTATGCTCGTAGTGTCGATAACGTGATCACCTGTTTCAGTTGATTAATACTTTATGCGCTGAAAAGAGGCATGGTTAAAATTAACACAGTGCCATTGTGCATTGCCAAAACGCAAACGGTGTCAATCAGTGATTCATTTTTTTTTTTTGCTTATATGCTTTAAAACTACAGCATCAATACAGTTCATAAAAGCACAAGTAATTTACATAAGAATTCTCTAAATACATCAAGGTTTACCTTAAACATATAATTTCGGTACAAAATCCACAGAAGATTACGTTAACAGCCAAATAACATTAAAACTTATCAAGAGTGGTTAAAAGAATGACATAAACACATTAAAATATAATTAATTCCTCTTATATTCGAATACATTTAGCATTTAAGGTACTCCATAGCGTTTTCTAATCTTGAGGGCACTTCTGATAAAATTGAATACATCATAATAGATACAGGGCAATCCTAAATGCTGTAAAAAAAAAAAAAGCCATCCCAATCTGATATTGTTTAATATTGGCTTTATGTAAGATTGGGACCAAGAAAGTGGCCAGCAGAACAAAATATAAAGTGCAAAAGAGCATATAGTGCTTAGTGGTTTGTTTGGATGCATTATAACATGGGCATTTAGTAAGGTCCGCAAACCAAATTCCCTGTAACAGAAAAGATATCACGGAGTGCACTGTGCTGAGTGATAGATGAGAAAGGTAATGACTATATGTGGTGTTGGGTATTAGACCCAAATAAACCTCCATTCCCATTGTAGTGTCGAACACAGGGGCTAGTCCGAGGCTGGGGCGGTAGCGACACGTTGGACTTCTTGGCACTTGGTAATACGCAGCATATGCTGAACGGTGACGTGTTTGTGTTTAGCCATGCAATTGTGCTGCATAACTAAATACTTATAAGGTCCCAAAGGCGAGACCTATTGGCTATGCCAATGCTTGTTCTGTTGCTTATTGATATGTTTGGATGTGTTAAATGTACACTACTGAGGTAAAACCTTTACCCATGCTGCCAGATGTGAGGCACTTTCAAAGGGCGGGCTCCGAGCTCAGCGACCGCTGCTGAATGGACTTCACAGGCCTGATCGAATTGCCCTACAATAAAGGGAAGGGGGTGGGGGACCCCAGGGTCACACATCCACACGACTAAAGCGTCAACACTCATTCTGTATCAATTTCATGCGGTGGCGTGAAAGCAATAACTTGTCTCCAAACAGCTTTACTTTCCGTGCAAATTGCGAAATATAATCCTAAGTGTATCTGGGATTCAGTGATAGGTGTTGAATAACAAAAGCATTCAACACTTGGGGAAATTGCTGGACGTCTTCCTTCTTCTAGGACATTGCTGAGAGCGCCCAAACTAAATAAAAAGAACACGCAAGCCTCTTACGTCACATTCTTTATAATGGGACACCGTGTTTAGTCAAATATCTTCTGGTACTGTAATTAAACGCGAAACTTTCAGCGGATGTAATGTGTTTAGAAATGAGCTACAGCAAACCAGTTGTTGTCATGATGTACAATACTATGACTATAAGACATATCCCATCCTGCTGTCTTAAAACGCGGCTAAAGCCCGATTATTCCGAAAAGCTCTCTTAAACGGGCATTTAGGAGGGCTGCACGTCGCACACACAGTGAACACATTCACAAACGTATGTTCACAAGATATATATTTGGTACAAAAATGAAACGCGCCCGTTTAAAATGTTAAACCACTGGTACAGATGATGGACGCCCGACAGACACGACAGTACATAATAAAACGAATCGGCTACACTGCGAGCAAACGCTTTAACCCCGCATGTGAAAAGCTCGACAAACACACAGGGCCTGGCTGGCGCTCGAGCCCAGCTCCTCGTGGCGAGCTGGCGCTATCTGCTACTGGCATCGGTTTTCGAACCAGATGGATCGCCTGCGTGGCCCCCGCTACGCCCTACATTTTGAAGACGCCGAGAGTGGCTGAAAATGATTATTCGCGGGAGCAAAAAAATAAAGAAATAAACCGAGCACGGTGTCCCTGAAGCGGGCGCCGCGCTCAGTCTTAAAGTTTAAAAAAAAAAAAAAAGCGTGGTGTCCCATAGCGCTGCAGCCGCCATTGTCCCCATCAGTGTCCAGTTTCAAAAGAGTGCTCACCCACCAGATAAAGCCCACCATGTCACGCCGCAAGCAAACGATCAAGTCCGGGTGGGCCGGCCGAGAAGGAGACAGGGCGGTAACAAAAAGCCCTTGTTTTCAATCGGAGGCCACCGTTCAGCATAAATGATGACGCCAGCCAATAGAAATGATGGGCGGGGCTTCAAGTCCCCTTCTGAAATCTTATCGATCACAATAAGCCTCGCAGAGCGAGGAGCGCATGCGCGCTCCAGCGCTAGGTCTGCGAGACCTAATAAATGCTTGTTAAGATCAGTGCACAGTTGTGAGGATGGGAAGAGATGGAAAGGTTTCTGCAACAAATAAATTATTTGAAAGAGATAGGAGTAATATTTTCTTTTTTACTCTAATTGGAGCCGAAATGGGGAGAAATAGGCCTGTGGATTTTTTTTAACTAGAACCAAAGTTGTTTAAGTTAAAAAGCACTGTGAAATTGTGAGAAATTAGATCTCATACCTCATTTCTCGATAGAGCGCATTAATTTAGAAAAACTATCAATTTTTGTATTATTCCACAAAAATGTAGATAATAAATTATCCACTTTCCGGAAAAGGTATTTTGGCGTTTTAACAGTAAACATTGGTGTAAGAAAAATATATAAAATGTTCGTGGAATACATCACTGTAATAGTGAAATCTTTTGTCACAATCCTGAGAAGGGTTTGGATGAGACGTAACAGAAACACCGACAATAATCCTCCGCACAGAAGAGACTAAGAACAGGGTGGATAGTGTGTACTGCCACCGTAATGTAATCGCTCCAGGTAAAAATTGTGGATATTTTACAGGGAAAGGGAGAAACATGAGTCTTGGCCTGTCACTCACATGCCTTTTCCTTTGGCTACAGACTATGTCCTTCATAATGTAGACTTCTATTGTGGAATGTCTCTGGGAATACACAGTGGATTGTCTCTGGGAATATAAACATTGATCATGTAAACGCCTCGATTTCCTTTATCTTGATGATCCGATGACGATAGCTCATAAGAATCCCAAGAGGTACAGTGAAAACCATCTAGGCTCAGGGGCACCAGAGCGCCAAAGTTGAGGAACTGCTGGCAGTCGGGAGTTGATGAATTCTAATAAGAAGATTTTTTAGGTGAACATAAGTAACACTGCTGAGGATACTGGGTTGGAAGAGGTAAAGGTGGAGGAAAACGCAGTAGAGCAGGAAGAGGAAATCAACAAAGGTGCATGTTCCATAGGCATTGTGCTATTCCACACTTTCCAGGTCTTCCAGCTACTATTTTGTTTCAGAGAAAGCCTTAAGTTTGCTTGGTGTTCTAATCCTTAGGCTTTGTCTGTCGAATCCTGACTTCTAGCTCACCAAGATAAATAAAGCTGAGACTATTGTTTAACTAGTGAATTCATTTTTTCTAGAAGTAAAAGTAGGTAAAATTATCTTTTAAATATCTTGAGAACTGTTATTTAAAGAAAGAAAATGAAACAACCAAATCAGAGCTGCACCGCTTTGCGACAATGTTCATATATCGTATAAGTGGTCGACTTTTTACGAAGCCACGAAGCCGTTATACACGGATCAGATTTTCTCTTTTCCTTTATTGATTTATTCTTTAAAAGACAGCCAACGCGTTTCGTCCTAGAAAAAGGACTTCTTCAGGGCTGTAGATTAAAAACATATAAAAAACTACATTTACAATACAACCACTGTACAGACAACATTAATCCAAGTATATGGACAAACCAAAATAACAGAAAAACAAAATTAAAAAAATTATACAAACAAAAAACATCTTCTAAACATTTGACACAAAAGAGACCATACTCCATAAACCTAATATATCTAAACGTTTGTTTGAACTTAAAAACTTTATACAACATAAACAGTTATACAAAAAAAAAAACAATCATCACATTATAGTCACATTAGACCAAGACAAAAAGACCTCTGAGCAGTGTGAAAAGATAGCACCAAAATTATCACACCCTAAGTGAAAGAACAAATAAAAACAAATAAAAATCTCAGTTAAAACGATCCTTGGGTGGTCTGAACTGGATGGATAGACCCCAGCATCCCATGACCAATTGAGGTCACTCTTGAGGCCCAAACAACTCAAACCCCACCAGTGTGCATAATACAAGCTACTGAAAAGATAGACCAGACTCAGTGTCTGACCAGTGGGAAAGTTAGACCCATTATGTAATTGAAACCGAAATGATAGAGGTACCTACCGATGTTTAATCTGTGTATCAAATTAGAAATAAGTAGATACTGTAGTGACCTTAGTCAATTTTATAGTTCGTCGTAGGTGGCAATCGCACCCTTGCATCATGCTAAATTTAAAACAGGAGAGAGAAAGGAGAAAGCATCAGTAGGGGCCCTAGATGAAATTAAAGAAATATATATCCCTAGACTACCTTATTACACAATATATGTGCATAGGTAATTTGTGGACATACCTTATTTGTTAGCGCAAACAAATAATCCCATCAAAAGAAAAAGACGATAAAAGGTTAAGTGCCCATTCATTTTCTTAATGTCTCTTAAGGATAGGCAGCAAAAACTGGAACCCATGTGGTATGATAGCCACAATGGTGTATTATGGTACAATTGTCACTCCCTAGCACATATCCAGTGCTTGGCGAGAGAACCTGTGGGAAAATAACCACACAGAAACAATGACGCTCGAGGACCCCAAGGCATTACAGGTTTCAGAAAGAAGATATTATAAAGCCTCCACACTTGCTACTAGGTTGCAAAGTGCAAAAAAAATAGATTTTAAATATATAAGAGCCCTAATGCAAATTACCAACAATAAAAGTTGTGACAACTAAAGAGAACGATAATAAAAATTGGTGTTATCGATCAAAGATGTCAATAAACATCTTACGTATTAAGCAAATACAAACCACGTTAACCCCAAGGTTTAAACAGGCAAGGAAGGGGGAAACAAATTGCATGCGGAGCACGGAGGATATATTAACCCAAGGTTTACACGGGCAAGAAAGGGGGAAACATTGCATGCGGAGCACGGAAGGTATATTCACATACCACTAAAACCAACCATTGCCCGATGAATGACATAGCGCTAAGTTGCAAGAGGGGGGATATTGGTTCTTGCAACTTAGCGCTATGTCATTCATCGGGCCAGATACGTATGAATTCTACTATATGGCGGACTTTGTTCCCTTCGCGCCCAGTACTTAGTAAGACGCACTGTATGCCGGTAGAACGGTTTAATCTATGCGCTGCTGTTCTTCTCTTTCTGACCCAATGTTGTAACTTTCTTTTGAGGGTGATTAGAGCTCGATTATTGTTTTTGCGAATGACAGGCAATGGTTGGTTTTAGTGGTATGTGAATATACCTTCCGTGCTCCGCATGCAATTTGTTTCCCCTTTCTTGCCCGTGTAAACCTTGGGTTAATATATCCTCCGTGCTCCGCATGCAATTTGTTTCCCCTTCCTCGCCTGTTTAAACCTTGGGGTTAACGTGGTTTGTATTTGCTTAATACGTAAGATGTTTATTGACATCTTTGATCGATAACACCAATTTTTATTATCGTTCTCTTTAGTTGTCACAACTTTTATTGTTGGTAATTTGCATTAGGGCTCTTATATATTTAAAATATATTTTTTTGCACTTTGCAACCTAGTAGCAAGTGTGGAGGCTTTATAATATCTTCTTTCTGAAACCTGTAATGCCTTGGGGTCCTCGAGCGTCATTGTTTCTGTGTGGTTTTTATTTTCCCACAGGTTCTCTCGCCAAGCACTGGATATGTGCTAGGGAGTGACAATTGTACCATAATACACCATTGAGGCTATCATACCACATGGGTTCCAGTTTTTGCTGCCTATCCTTAAGAGACATCAAGAAAATGAATGGGCACTTAACCTTTTATCTTCTTTTTCTTTTGATGGGATTATTTGTTTGCGCTAACAAATAAGGTATGTCCACAAATTACCTATGCACATATATTGTGTAATAAGGTAGTCTAGGGATATATATTTCTTTAATTTCATCTAGGGCCCCTACTGATGCTTTCTCCTTTCTCTCTCCTGTTTTAAATTTAGCATGATGCAAGGGTGCGATTGCCACCTACGCTCGAACTATAAAATTGACTAAGGTCACTACAGTATCTACTTATTTCTAATTTGATACACAGATTAAACATCGGTAGGTACCCCTATCATTTCGGTTTCAATTACATAATGGGTCTAACTTTCCCACTGGTCAGACACTGAGTCTGGTCTATCTTTTCAGTAGCTTGTATTATGCACACTGGTGGGGTTTGAGTTGTTTGGGCCTCAAGAGTGACCTCAATTGGTCATGGGATGCTGGGGTCTATCCATCCAGTTCAGACCACCCAAGGATCGTTTTAACTGAGATTTTTATTTGTTCTTTCACTTAGGGTGTGATAATTTTGGTGCTATCTTTTCACACTGCTCCGAGGTCTTTTTGTCTTGGTCTAATGTGACTATAATGTGATGATTGTTTTTTTTTTTTTTTTTTTTTGTATAACTGTTTATGTTGTATAAAGTTTTTGAGTTCAAACAAACGTTTAGATATATTAGGTTTATGGAGTATGGTCTCTTTTGTGTCAAATGTTTAGAAGATGTTTTTTGTTTGTATAATTTTTGTAATTAGTTTTTTTAATGTTATTTTGGTTTGTCCATATACTTGGATTAATGTTGTCTGTACAGTGGTTGTATTGTAAATGTAGTTTTTTTATATGTTTTTAATCTACAGCCCTGAAGAAGTCCTTTTTCTAGGACGAAACGCGTTGGCTGTCTGTCTTTTAAAGAATAAATCAATAAAGGAAAAGAGAAAATCTGATCCGTGTATAACGGCTTCGTGGCTTCGTAAAAAGTTGACCACTTATACGATATTTGAACATTGTCGCAAAGCGGTGCAGCTCTGATTTGGTTGTTTCATTTTGTTGCCCCTGGGAATTGGGGAGTGCTCTTGGACAGGGGGCACGTTTGGAGCTTAGCACGCAGGACTCTATTTTGTTCTTTAAAGACTCCATTTGGTGATTGCATGTGATCGGTGCCTTAGTGGTTGTTTTTGGTTCACTGTCCAATCTGTGTGTTTGTATATTTAAAGAAAGAACCTTTTAGTTTAAGTTAAGTTTTTATCCTAGCACATTAGAAAATTCATCCATTTGATGGAAAGGGCTAGTAGTGAACTTTCAGAATTGTTCATATATTTAAAAAAGTCATGAGAATGAAGAATTCCATGTGATGTCTGGTCTACACTTCAGCTGGCAGAAATCTTGCCTTTTTCCCTTCTGCGTCTTGATTAAGTTGGACATCGGGGCACCACTCTTTGTTGGCAGCAGCATACCTTCAGATCAGATACGTAGGTATACAAATATATCATCCAGATCAAGATTTGCTCAACAGGAAGTAACACGTGCATTCTCGGCGCTCAGGGGGCAGGTGGTGTTCTGGTGAACCTTACCACTCTCAGTAATAGGCAGGATCAACCTCTAAAAATGATTATGCTTCTCCTCTTACTTTATTACTTTGCGAGTCTCCCGCTCCACTTAATTGCAAAGTTCTTCCACTCTCTTATGAGCTGACATGAAGCAATGGCAGACGCAGGGTTGCACTGACTAAATTTCGGCGCCCATCTGACGAGGACGACCTGTGTCCTTAACTTTGAACATTATTGCATTGCCTCCCAACTCCAGTGGCTTTGTCATGGGTGGCGAGTGCCTGGCTAACAGCACTGCTACAACGCAGTCACCAAGGATGCTAACTGAGGTGCTTCAGCACTTCTGCCTGGCAGGTAGTCCTACATTAACTTTTCCCCAACTCCTAAGGGTTGATCACATATGCTAACATAGAATTCTACCCCTTACAGTGCAGGCCTCCCCTTTACCCCAGCCACTCCGCTCTTGAGTCTATTGTATTGGAAGTGAATTTGCACTTGCCAATCTCAAACAATGGCATTCCCTAGGTGTGGAGACTTTAGGTTATCTTTTCAATGAGGGCTCGTTGCTTACCTTCAATGAATTCTGGGAGCAATATGGCGTACGTCAAGGTCACTTTCTGACTTACAATGTATTGACTCCCTCTTTGTGCCACGGCTGGTACATAGTGGCTGCAGAGTCGCCAATAGAAGCGCCAGCATATGAGGTACTACAGATGATTCACACTATGGGCACTGGGCAACGTCTTATCAGGGGGTTGACCAAGGCACTGATGGCACATACACGGGTCCCCTTAGACGCGCTTTAAGTTAAATGAGAAACCGATCTCAACACAGAGGTTAATGATTCTGAGTGGGATTGCATCCTTACTCACCCTTTTTTAATGTTTAGGAATGCTAAATTAAAGCTAATGCAATTTTATGTTCTGCACAAAGCGTACTTAACTCCCAAGAAGATTAATCGTTTTTCCTGGGTGCCGACTCCTGCTGACCTTGATGCCCAGTAATGGGCGCTATGTGCAGCACATGTTCTAGACATGCCCTGGTCATGGGTCAACTGCAGTTGTTGTCGGGACACAACAATTTGAGCAGATCGGATGTCTGTTCCTTGAGGCTGTTTAAACGCTCAAAAAACACAGGGCCCTTTCTCCTTGTCTTGGCACTCATACTGGCACCGAAGTGGTTACTGCACTACATTTGGAGATTGCATGGCGTTGTAGTGTAGCTTCTTGGGCAAAATCTGAGAGTACCGTTCTCCAACAGGAAGAAGCAAGGAGCCTATGGAAATACTATATATTGTTGAGATGGGATGAGCTAATCAAAATCTTTTGCGCCAATCCAAAGATGACACCCTTCCTCCATAGATGTGCACCGGCTGTCTAATCCCCATCCGTCACCAATACGTGTGACAGCTAAGCTTCCCCCTTTAGTAAAACGCATGCAAAATCCTAGGAATCTGCATTGGGCTCCGCACACATTCTCCTCCTCTTGATCTATCATCAGTTCAATGTATAAATTGCATTAAATTGACTCACTGGTGTCTTGTGCCAAGAAGGCTTCACACACTGTAGCGATCTTCACAGCAGCTGTCCTTGCCCCCTATTCAGTATTGTCACATACCCCGTATCTGCCTTTAGCCCCCATAGTTTTTATGTTAGTTGTTTTATTGTTGACTTTGAACTGCCGATATGAAGATTAGTGACTCCTTCAATGATACCCTGTCTTTACGACTCTCCTCGTGTTCCACTCTGGTAGAAGCAATGCACATAGGAAGTTCCATCCTATTGCCTGATGAGTTGAAACTGATGTATTACGTCTTATAAACTGTACGCAGACTTCATATCTGCAATGTTTCCTTTTCAACTGGGTGGAAATGTAACTGATCGTCCACAAATGTGTATTGCCTGCTGTCGGAGTGAAAAACCTGAGAAGAAAATTATTTTAAAAAACTGTTACAGCCATTAAAATTGGAAGAGTATTTATTTACTTCATCTTCTGTAGGAAACCTTCAATAATATTATTTCAAATTTTAACTAAGAAGGGTTCAAGAGACAGGAAATAAAGAGTAGAAAGGGGACAACCTATAGTTCCTATTTTAATGGGGGGAAAAAGGCGAAGGTAATATTAACAAAAATAGAGGCATGTGATTTGTATTACAAAGATTATCTTCTTAGTTTTCTTATTCTCCTTCTTTCTCTTTCCTGTTCTCTTTTTCTTCTGTTTTTCTGGGACTATTCTCTTTTTCTTTTTTTTCTTTAGTTTATATATGGTTTGGAATACTAAGTATTGGAAATTTGCAAAATCTTATGTTATGATCGCATGTAACATTGGGTCGAATGACTAGTCTGTACATCTTTCCAACCATGTCATTTTTGTTTATTGTGAAAAATTCATTAAAGTATTTGAAATAAAAAAAAAAATTAAAAAATACCATATTTTTAAATTCAGGTCCAATACCATGCCATTTTAAAGCATGTAACAAACTTTCGATTGGGGGCAATTAAAAGCTTTGTCAGCGTCTAATGATAAAGCATCAAAGAGGATTACATTAAAGCTGCCTTATTAATCATACTTAAAAACAGGCATTTTTTTATGCAAACCTTCTAGTTCTGATTTAATCGATTGGCGGATGAAGTTTTGCAGACCAAAAGCTAAAATTGTTTGCAAATATCTCACAATTACTATTAAGGATATTGAAGGTTAATTCTTACCAAAGGAAGTATTTTTCTCAAGTTTAGGAATAAGACATATTTATAGCCTGCAAGAAACTTCTTTGAGGATAATTAGAAGAGGGGAAATGATCATATGATTGTAAAAATGTAAAAGCAAATAAATCAGATAAACATGTATAAATTCTAAAGTAATGCCATTTGGACCAGGAGCTCCCTTTTTCACAGAAGGCAATTATAATAGAAACTTCTTGTAGGGTTAAATTATCATCCAAAGAGGAAAGATCTAAAAGAATACATTTTAGGAATCTGATAAGGCGCTTTGTGTTCTATTTTTGTTAAACCTTTTTGCATTTTATTTGGGATGCATTTTGATTTGGATATCCTACCTAAAAGCAAGTGAAGAAGTAAATTACAGTCACCAGCAGCAGTTATCAGAATTACACCGTAGTTAATTTTTCATTACAGAATTTCAAAAACGTAAATGGACAATATTGGGAGCATAGCTCTTATGAACCAGGGTATGAATTTCCATTAATGTTAACATTAGTAAAACACCAGCTACCCTCTAACTCGTTTTTATGATTGATCATATCTATTTGAAAGAATTAATAAAACAATATAGTAAGCCTGTTTGTCTTTCCTAAAGCCCGAGAATAGATGACATTATTCACCCATAATCTATGTAATTGTTGATTCTCAATATCTGATAATGAAAGCTCTTGTAATAATACACTTTCAGTGTTTTGCTGATTCACATACATCCAAATAAAATTATTGCATAGTGTATACTTTGTGTACATTGTTTGTCAAACCTTGTGATATTCATATAGATTGGTGAAATATATGGCATATGTATATTGAGCATGAGCAGATTTAGGAAAATTCACCAGCTAAATAAAAATTAACTTTCAGTGATAACTGTTCCTCCAACAAGCTTCTAAAAACAAAATGAATGTGTTCACTTTACTGCCCTTTTTCCAGTTTCACACATGATAAATCTAGGTGTAATAAGGTGCTCACACTAGCACAGTATTTCTAAACCGCTATGAAAACCACAGAAATTGCTCTTTTATGGATGTTTATGAAATTTTCATTTTATGTCCTTGGCCACTCCACATTGCACCGCAAACAAGAATTTTTGCACATTCATTGAGAATTGCAAGTATAGTGCAGGTGTGTGTTGCATATCATCGCACACACAGAACACTTAATTGCATTTTTTGCCATAGACGATTATGCAGTATGTTCTCTTCTTGCTCTTTCTTAGTAGGGTCTCCCTCTCCTAAGGTGCATTGGGCGAGGCCATGCAGGGGAAGGGAGTGGCCATCGGTAGGGAGCTTCAGGAGATTTACAAAATCAAGTAATACTTACGAAGCAAGAAATGTGTTTTACTTTTTGTTTGTGGAAATCAACCCTACCCAAATTCCTGAAGAAACTATTCCAGAACCATAAACTATGCCGAGCAGGGTCGGACTGGCCTATAAGCAGGGCCCGACTGGCCGTAGCGGGCACCGGGTGTTTTCTCGGTGGGCCGGAATGGTCGGGCCCTTTTTGGTACAGGGGGGGGGCAGTTTTATAGCAGTGCTACAGTATCGGCCCCCTGTACTAAAAGCAGCAGCAGTGTTTTCCACCAGCACACCCCCCCACCCCCCAAGCCGGTCAGACTCAATTGCCAGGGCTGGTTTGCGTTCCCAGGACGGCCCTGCCTATAAGGCAATCAGGCAGTGACCGATGGGCTGGTGTTACAGGTCAGTATGTGGCCAGGTGTTTGTCTGTTTGTGGGCATGTTTTATGAGCTGCTGCGCTGAATTTTACTGTTAAATTCCCTGATATTAAAATAAGCATTGCCAGCAGCAAGCTCAAATCCATTCAGTCTTCCATTCCTTCCAAAACATTTATACAGCATGTCTTTACAAGTTCAAAATTGCCCCACCTTGCAAATATGGCCTTTTTTTTTTGTTGCTATGTGGGCATTTCGTATACATTTGGATATTGAAACCGCAATGCCTTTTAATGAATTTTGAGAATATTGAAGGATGGAGAATAAAAAACTGACAATTAAGGACAAGATGGATTAATTTGGACTCATGCTTTTTGCTTGTATTCACACCCTATGGTTGTGCATCTTAGATCTGGTGCAACCTTGCGCACCAGTTTGTTTTGAATATTTTGCGCGCCTGGGACAGAGCGCGCAACAAGGTTTGCACACCAGAACTCTGCCTTTGAGCATTTATATTGACTATGTTTCAATTGGTGCACTCTATCACTTATTCATTCATAAAATCACTTATAAAGGAGCCCACAAAGTGTACTAGGCATTTAAAAGTGCTTCAAAGTGAGGCACTTGCGGATATTGAAGGGTGAATCACAGCCTCATAAGGCAAAATATAGGAATGTGATGCTCTTCTGTGGAGCTTTAGGAGTGTTCGAGGTTAACAGCAGATCTGTTGAGGGCAGAGTTTCTCAGCAGGGTGGAAACTTTAATTATTGGTGAATACTGAGGTTTCGCATCTGGCAAATGGGTGTGCTGTCTGTCAAAACTCACTTTATTAAACAAAATCCAGCGTCTATGCAAGCAGTGTGGTCACAAGTGGTATCTTCCTGTGTACAATGCTGCTGCATGGAGAGTGGGGTAGGCTAAATGGATACTTCAGTACAGGAGTCATGTATTATTGAATTGAATCTCATAGGACGGTCTGTTCTTGTTTTCAGTGGTGCATATTTTTTAATTTTGCAGGCATTAAGTCTCTGTGCATCTGCTCATTGTGTATTTTAGCCACAAAAGATGGAGCTTGCTTTGACACCATGGGGTTTCTGTTTTCTTTTGCTTCAACTACCTGAAAACAACCTGTGATTTTGAGTTCTTACTATGGGTGATTTGGAGGCTGAAGGCGGCTCGCATCGGCTCGGTGCATGTGGCCATCCATTTCTTTTTGTCTCCCTCCTAAGGGTGAGTATCTGCACTTGCTGTTTTCCAGCAGGTACTTGGAAGTTTTTTGTACATGATTGGATGTGTAAGGATTGCACAATTTGTGCAGGCAGTTGTGGTTGGTAATCTGTGGGCTTCAGTGGCGGTTGATGACCTTTTTAAAGTTGTGGGGCATAATACTTTAAATGAATTGCAATGAGCGAATCAGATTTCTTCTCGGAGGAGGGTTCGCTTGCAGTCAGTCTTACTCTCTCACTCATTCATTTACTCTCATTAGCACTTGCACTCACTTTTACTTACTCTCACTAACTCAGTCTCACTAACTTGGGGTCTTACTCATTTTCACTCGTTCCCACTGTGATCCACTCCGTCTTATAGATTTGGGCAGTCTCACTCATTCTCACTCTGACCCACACTGTCCCACTGTGACCTACTCAGTCCTACTCGGATCCACTCCGTCTCATTGACTTACACATTCTCACTCAGTCTCGCTCAATCTCACTGACTTACGCATTCTCACTAATTTCCATTCTGACCCGCTCAGTCCAACTGTGACCCACTGAGTCCCACTGTGACTTACTCAGTCCCACTGACTTAACGAAGCCCCAATCCGTCCCACCACCCACTTAGTCCCACTGACTTACAGTGTTCCACCTAATCTGACTCGATCAATATTGCTGATTTTCACTCTGACTCTGTCTCACTCATTCTCTGAATCTCACTTTGACTCACTTAGTCTCACACACAGTAACATTCAGTTTCACTGTCATTTCCTCTCACTTACTCTCAGTCATTCTCACTCATTCTGACTCACTCCTTCACTCTCACATTTACACACACACATTCACACACACACACGCTCTCGCTCAAGACACACACTTTCACCTATACCCACACACATTTAAAAGCTTTTTAACTTACCTTGCTGTCCGTGCAAGCCCCGTTTGGACTTCTGATCTCTTCTGCTTCTAGCACTGAAACCTCAAACGTGTGCAGTTGCTGTTACCAGATTTCATTCTGCCTTCATGCCGAGTTGGGAAAGGGTGGAGTGACAGGCTGATTGGCGTGTAGTCAAGTGCACTGCAGGGCTTACGCCTGCAGCGCCCTTGGCTACTTTTAGGTGTGACGCTTCAGCATGTCACAGAAGGGGAGGCACTGAGGCGCGCCAGGGCGAGGTGGACACAGCCATCCACCCCTACCTCCAGCCCTGGATAATCTCTCTGATGGCCATCAGACAGTGTCTCTGGCTTTACCACGCTGTTGCTGGTCGGCGCTTTTTTTTATGTTGGCAAGAGTGAATAATAACTTATTATTCACTCTTGGTATGATAAAAATAGGCCAGAAAACAAGGAGGGTGTAGCCCTGGAGCCCTTGAGGAAGAACCGACAAGCCACTGGTGGCTTGTTGTCACATGAAAGAACCACATAATACATGCCTCACTGTCTCTCCCACAGTTACAACTATCTCTGTTGGTGAAGCGGACCCAACGCCCCATGACTCTGGGCGGGTTAGGCGAATGGGGCAGCAGCAGAGGCCCACAGGCAGCCTTTTTGGTGGGCTTTCCAAGATGGACAGCACTAGCCCTGGTAGTGTCGGGGAGAGGCTCAGTTTTCAAAGTCTGGTTAACCAGTGCCCCCCCAACCTTATATATACATTCAATTCTATGGGTGTTATTTGTGGCACTGGTTGGATGGGGAGGGGTGTGGGTACAACCAAAGGAAAGGGATGTGTTCCATGGCAGACCTAATTAGGTCGAGCCTGGGCAGCGCATGCGCTGCTCTGCGAGGCATGCTGTATTTGAATATAGAGTTGAAGCTCCACCCACTCTCCACCCATTTTTGCATTGTCTTGTGTCATTGTCCTTTGTAAATGCTGGCTTCTGATTCTTTAATAGGCTTGTTAGTTCCTCCTTAGTACCGCCTTGTCTCCATTTGTAACCTCCCATGAGAACTGGCCCTTTTACTTCTGTTGTTACATGGTATGTCTTTAGTCTATAAGCACTATTTTCTTTAATGAGTTTCTCCTACTGCATGCACGACATGCTTGTCTTAATTTGTAACCTCCCATGAGGACTGGCCCTTTTTCGTCTGTTGTTACACGGTATCTATAAGCACTATTTTCTTTAATGAGTTTCTCCTACCGCAGGCACAACATGCTTTCCTGCAACATGCAGCGCGCCATGCGCTCTTTCACTTTCCAAGCAGCCCGGGACAAACGGCGACCGCTTCTTTGAGATGAAATAGGTCTTGCATTTACAAGAGTTTGAGCTAATGGCATTGTAACTGGCAATGCCTTTTTAGATTGAGCCTAGTGGCAGCGCGCATGCGCTACTCGCTCTGCGAGGCATGCTGTATTGGGTATGGAATACAAGCTTCGCCCATTTCCCTGCCCATCTTTTCAAATAGCTCCTGTTACCGTCCTTCCTAAATCGTAGCTATTCATTGGTAAATAAGCTTATTAGTCTCTCCTTGGTACCGCCTTGTCTGCATTCGTAACCTCCCACAAAGACTGGACCTTTTACTTGTGGTGTTAAACGGTGTGCTTTAGATGGTCAGTGAGCACTATTTTCTGGAACATGTCGAACTGCCACTCTGTCCTAGCTGCACTAGTATTCTGAATATTTCCTCCTGCGCCAGCACCAAGTCATAGGCCTCTCCAGCAATGCCCTCACAAGCCAACACCTCTCAAACGATACTCCCACAACCCTCTGCTTCGATATACCCTTACCTTTGTCCGGGCTGCACAGCTTCATGAAGCCAGGCGAGCCTAACCACCCCTGTAAGCAGAGCTCAGAGATAGCCAGATTCTGCCATAGCCACCTTCCACATGCACGCTGACCCGACGCATGACAACCCCACTCCTCGCTGTCCCCTTCCCAGCTTGTGAAGGGTGCATGCTCCACAGTCTCCCAGCTGCTTAAACGACTCTGTCCGGCCAGGCACTGGCAATTCCACCGCTCCGCCCTTCCCGAACATTTGCTGCGAGTAAATAAGCTCCCCGACACCGAAGTCCTTCCGGCACTTAACAAAGCCCCAAGAAGCCGAGCGTGTGGTGCGCCACAACCCTAGAGACCCCTAGCGCCTCCTGGACTCTCCCTCAGGTGACTAAAGAGCTCCAGCTGTTAAAGCACGTATCGCCCTGCTGATTCGCACTTCTGTCATAAGAAAGCACTGTACTGGAAACAGAAGGATAGGCAGAAAATCACTCAATTGTCAACAGCTAGCGTCCTGCGCATGTAGTGGCCATGTTAGTTGTCCGATTCCGGAAGAAAAACAAAAAAACACAACAAAAAGTTATGCAATAAACCTGAAATTCATCTAATTAATTCTGAATTACTTTTTGATACTAGATCATGAACGTTAACTTAAATTCAAATCAGCCAAGGAAAAATATGTATTTTATTAAATAACGTTATTACATTAACACACGTCAGTCAAAGTAAAAGTCAAATATCTTGTAAGGTCTTAACTTGTGAAATATGGCGGGATTTCCAGACCAAGTCTTCAGGATGGTTTAAAAGTGCAGAGCAGCGCTGGTTTTTCCCACCAGCCGAAGGGCTCTATTTATTTTCTGCCCGCTCATCAATACACTGCGAACGCCTCGTACAGCAGTTGACGTGCCCCAACAACAACTTTTGTCAATATGTCGTCATTTCCTCTGGACAGCCCGCAGGTGAACTTTTAGTTGACATGGCAACAGGAAGCCAGGCCTACCCATACCCTTGAGGCCCAAGCAGAAGTAGGGTGGAGGAGGCTTAGACTTTGCACAAGTTACTAACAAGTGACAAGTCAGTTGCCAGCTTAACTCTGACAGTGTGATTTACAGTGCAGGACCAAATTTTGCCCTGCGATGTTAATCATAGTCGTAAACAAATGTTCAGGTTGTGGCAGAGAACGAAGAATGGAGGAAAAAAGGGAATGAGGATAAGGTAGGATCTTTCAAGCATTCAACAACACCAGAAGTGACATCGCCAGAGGTGCTGTCATGAGTAGCGCTGAGAAAGCGCTGAACTGACCAAAAATCAGTGGTGGAAACCAGGGGCGCAACCAGTTCTGAACACTTCAAAAAAAGGGGGGGGTTACTAGTACTAAACGGTGGTAGTGGGGCTATTGGGTAGGGTGACCACCTGGCATGGAGGCAAATTCAGGACAGGACTGTAAAAAATTCAGAACTAAGGGTCAAAATTCAGGGCAAAAGGTACATTTCACAGACGTATCCGAGATGCAGCCATTCCCCACTACTTTATCAATTCATTTATTTACTATTTTTAGGTCGAGCCTAGCTTCAGCGCGCATGTGCTGCTATACTGGGTATGGAATACAAGCTCCGCCCATTTCCCCGCCCATCTTTTCAAATGGCTCCTGTTACCGTCCTTCCTAAATCGTTGCTTTTCATTGGTAAATAAGCTTACTAGTCCCTCCTTGATACCACCTTGTCTCCCTTTGTAACCTCTCACAAGGACTAAACCTTTTACTTGTGGTGTTAAACGGTGTGCTTTATATGGTCAGTGAGCACTATTTTCTTTAATGATCTTTCCCTATTACACTCACAACATCGCAGCAGGCCACGGCGCCACGCTTAATAGTTTAGTAGGCGCCCGCTTTTTTTCTTGTCAAGAAGTATTACTTTGCATTTGTTTTTAACAGTACGTAATGCCGTATATAATTACGGCTGACCGAGAACTAAGCAAACAATGGTGGCCGCACGGCTCGCCTAACTCCGTCAACATCTCCGCTTTTATTTTCACAACACGGGCGCAGTGCTTTAGGTTGCACCACGGCACCCGCTTTTCCACTATTTGCTCCTCGTTGCTCTGCTGCACCCGGGCTAAACTTTAAGTATTAACAACATGGGCGCCGCGCTTCATATTTTAGCAGGCGCCCGTGCTAGCATTTCAGGTAAAGAGATTTTTTTCATTATTATTCTTTGGAGATTAGAAGTCCTCTCCTTTGTATAGCGCCAACATGTCACCTTTCTGACACCTTACCGTGCATCGCGATCCTGGAGTTCCAAAAAGGTAGTCGCTGTATATTCCCTGGGAGCTCCGTTCGCCTGACTAGACTTCCCAAACAAGCATTTGCAATGCAATAGGTCTCGCATTTATGCGAGTTTAAGCTGATGGCATTGTAAATGACAATACATTTCATTTATGTTTTAAAAACCAAAACATAAGTAAAAGGCATTGTCATTTACAATGCCAATAGCTCATCAAGCGTAAATGCGAGACCTATTGCATTGCAAATGCTTGTTATTTATGTGTTAATTGTCAAAACAGATAAATAAAAGGCATTGTCATTTACAATGCCAATAGCTTAAATTCTCGCAAAAGCGAGACCTATTGCATTGCAAATGCTTGTTTTATTTGGACAGTAGCACAATATCAGCTGGTGGATGATTTGCACTCACACCGGGACTTAAAAATGTGTTCTGCTAAGCTACAGTCTGGCTAGGCAAGGTTTGAAATCCCCTGTAGTTGCACGGGAGGTCTTCACCTCCCTTTTGTTTCAGCTAATTTTTCATTTTCCCGACGTGTGACCCTGGCTGAAGATAGCCCGAGGCCCTCTTCTGCCTCCGCCGAAGGTCTGACAGCTGCTAAGGTGCCGCTCCGAGGCCCCGGTGATGTTTACTCGTGTTTTACTGTTGCTTCCTGCAAGCGCACAGCTGTTGAGTTACCAGCGTCCCCTGTTGTGTGGCCTCGACAACCGATGCAACAGGGCACAAACCAAAAACCTCCCAAAAGTATGCTCTTTTAGGCAGAGTGCCTCGAAGCATGAAGGGAACAGAGGGGGTGTACCGCCGTAGGGTGGCTGCCTCTTGCTGTCCAGAGTCAGCAGCGGGAGCTGTCTGCTCATCTGACGTGTCATTCGTGGGGGTTAACAACCACTGAGAGCACAAACCTGGGAACATAGAGAGAAGGGTGGTGTTATAGGACAACTCCTAGTTCAAAGCAAATGGTTTATCGGTGTACAGGCAAGTATTTTCATCAGTGTGCTTTTGTGTTCTGAATGAGTTACTGGTACTTACCGTGGCTAGAGACCACTTTAGCGGTTTCCAAGAGCACGTAGCAAGAAAAGCAAGCATTAGCAAGGCCAATACGTCTGGCCTTGGCAATGCTGCAGTTTCCTTTAGCAGATAAATGCACTACGCAAAAAACTGGAAACCGATATGAAAAAACAAAAAGCAGCCAATGCATGTCAGCCCTGGTTTGCACTCCTTTTCTGGCGTCAGTGCACGTCATGATGGCAAAATGCCGTGCGTCAGGACGGCCCCAGGCAGTATGCTGTTGTGGGTGGACACACAATGTAACGTACACTAGAACGAACCAATGGGTGAAGGGGGCTGCCCAAAACTCCTGTATGCATGCATATATTATGTAAATGTTTTAATGTTTTCTAGGAAAACATGGGCGTGGGGAGACTAGTAAAGCTGTCTCTAGACCACACAAAAAGTGTATACAGAGAGTGAGTTTGGATCAGTCCTTGTTGACGAGCCTTTTTGTAACTCCTCTGATTGGCCATCAGTTGTGTCACTCCTCCAAGGGGAGCCTCCATTGCAGAGGGTGGACGGTGAAGTGTTGAAAGCTGCTGGGGAGATGATGCACGGGTGTAGCAGAGACAAGGGACAAGGGCAGACTTTTCAGGGGCGGCGGTGTTACCCCCCTCCCCCCCCCCTCAAATCCCCCTCTCCCCATGGTGGCATTTTTTAGGAGATCCCCCACCTCAGCATATGGCAGGAATAATGAAGGCTTTAACCCCAGCTGCCCCCAGTGGCCGCTAAGAGTGGCATTGCTTTCCTAGCAGACTTCCTGACTTTACCAAGTCTAAATGAAGACCGGCAGTCCCGGGAGGGTGGGCGGCTCTTCATAAATGTGACAAGGATGAGTAGGACTAAGAGTAATGAAGATTACTGGCAAGAAACTAGGACATTATCCTGGTGCCCCTCACCCTCATTTCAGGCATTACTTCTGAGGTAAAGCAAAGCCATGTTGGCCTTCAATATTAGCAAAGGTCGAAATTACCATACAAAGTCACCAGTAATGCTAAGCATAAACTTTATTAGTGAATTAATATGTACCTGAAGATCTTAAGAGAATACTGAACTCAAAACACAAAAAAGAAAAAGCTTTCAAACCCAGCTCCTGAAGATGGTAATGGTGCACAAAGGTATGGGATGTAGTCCAAGTGGCTGCACTACAGATTTCTGATAGCGCAACACTTTGAACCTCTGCCCATGAAGCAGTAACACCTCTAGTAAATCTGCCTTGCATGACTTCAGGAAACGAAGTGTCAGATAAAGAATAGGCTATATGAATAGTAGACCAAATCAGTAGGCTTATTAAGACATTGAAAGCTTTACGTCCTTGTCCTGGACCACCAAAGTGTTGTGGACCTCCAAGTCGGACTCCATTTTTAAAATGTTAAGTTAGCCTGTCTGCCTTTGGTCCACCGCCAGCCTGTCGTTATCTTTCGCAGAACTTGTGAAATTGTCATTCTCACCTAAACATTGATTTGTTATAACATCAGGCGACGTAGGTCTGATACAAACTTCTCGATATATGCATCTCGAGGTTTAACAGTATATATGAAAGGTAAACATGTAGTCTGAGTTGACGTATTTTCATCTAGCTGTTTTAGACCAGTTGCACCTCCGATTTTGCTAAATACCCACTTGAATTTGCAATGCAGGCTAAAAGCCAATGCTCTCTATCCTATATAAACCCCTGGAATTGACCACTGAAGAGGAGAGGCCTTCGCAGCAGGTAATCACACAAGGTCCTGCTCTGCTAGACTACCAGAATATCGCGTCAGTCCAGTGATGAAGAGTTGAGCCCAGCTGTTGTGTGGTTTCCTTCTGAGGGCGCACACTCTTCTGAGCTGAAGTCTAATAAACACAGGTGCTCCGCTGTGAACAGGTATGCAGTGCGCAGGTCCCCTACAATCTCTAGAGGCAAGATAGCTATTCCATGCTCTCATAGTGTAGCCCATAGAAGTAGCTTTACCGTGGTGGGAACATTCTAAAACATGTTAGAACTATTTATTCTATTCTCGCTGCTACACTATGCATAAGTACTGTTTTCATTATATTCTGTGTGGTTATTTTTCCTGTACAGAATAAGACTTGAAATAAAAACCTTAAAATATATTGTCATTCTTAGTGCTATGCTTGAATGTGATATTCTAGGAACGACATTGAGTTTGAATTACCACTGTGTCCCCGAGCACTTTATGGGACTGATAGTAACCTAGAAAACACAAACACTACCCTCGCAGGAATGCTCCGTGGGTTACGTAGGGCTGCAGAGAACCTCGACTTCCTTACGCAGTGCTGGTGCTCTGAACTAAGTCCTTGCACCCGTGGGTTAGGAACCCCATCCCTGCAGATCTGGGGTCTAGAATCCAAGATTCTCATCAAAAGGTAACAGAAAGGTGGTCAGAATTTCTAAGGCTCTAGAATCTGCCAAATAAATCGAAAGTGCTCTTGCAACATCTAATAAGTGCAGCTAATTTTCTTTCTGGGAGGAAAGAGAATTGAGAAACACAGAAAGTATAGTTTATTGATCACTATGAGCTATTGATGCCACCTTAGAAATAATTTCAGCATCTGCTCTCAAAATAATACAATTGTCCAGCATTCTCTGAAAAGGGATTTTTCATGATAAGGCACTAAACTCACCATTATTACTGGTAGACGTAACTGCTGCCAAAAACACTTTTGTGATTGAACGCTTTAAGGCAGTGGAGTTATGAGGGGCGAAAGGAAACCCCTGAAGAGTTTTTTGGACTGGGAATAAAGTCCTGAAGAGAAAGAGAAGGTCCCCCTAAAGGTCTAGAAATAGAGGAATCTTTTTGCATTTTAAAACCTAGAATTTCTAACCTCCACCGCCACACAAGATACTCTAGATGCACTGGTTGCAGCCCATTGAGCCTTAAGGATTGACACTGCCAGATTCTCCTCAAATCCATTATAAAGACTTTGAAGAATAGAAAAAATCCTATGGTTGATAGGAGATAAAGATTTTGAGGAACACCAGTTTGCCTTCTGGTGTTTTACCAACAAGTTAAAGGCGGAGCAGGCGCTGGCCTGCATAGCTGCAAGGAGGCAGAGCAGCACTCTGGTTCAGACTCAAGGTCCTAGCCTTGGAGTATTAAGCAAAGGGCACTTTTTGTGGCTACCATAGGCACAATTCCTTACTATGTCCCTTGACCTAAACTGTGATCTACCTTTTCTCCTGTTTATAGTGTGTGACAGTAAAGAGGAACTTCCCCTCTCCCTTTGTGGGTCAATTTCCCTCCTACATTTGGGGTAAGACGGGAATAAAAACGATTACCCTTTCACCTAGCAAAGACAATGTGTGTGTGTTTTTAAAGGTTTGATTAGCATTCCCTCACATTGGTGTGGTAGGGTGCATGACTTTATTGTTTGATATTTTGTATTTTCTGGTTTTCTGGATATTGTCATATTACTGTGTTCTGCTGATACACGGTGGCTTGCAATATTACAAGTATTACACAGTGTTTTCTTAGTATTATTAATGTGTTTACTCTTCTACAGCACTCACTATATACATTTATTGTAATGGAAATTTGACCCATTAGGGCTTTCCTGATGGCCAAAGCATGTTTACCGTAAAGATGTGGGAATGCTAACATGTGACTTTTTATTTTATCAATGGTACAGTGAATTGTTTAAAGTACACACTAGATAATTGTTTTTCTCAGAGGATCCCTACTCAGACATTTCCGAATAAGAGCTCCCTTGTTTGGTGAGCCCTCTGGGCTTATTAGAAGCCATGAGTGAGGAGAGGACTCAAGTTTGAAGCATGCTACCATCGGTGGGTTAGGGTCCTGCTTCTTATTAATGAACAGTCCCATTGATTCTGACTCTTCACTTCCGGATACTTGGTATTTTTGTGAAATATATTGAGAGGACGTTATAGTGAACTCTGTTTTTTTCCTCTCGTGTCCTCTTTTTAGTCTTGGAATGTTTAATTTCTAGGAGACAGGTTCTTGGGAATTTCTGATTCCCTACCGGGTTGGGAATGTGAAAATATGCACCCAAGAGATCCAGAGTAACCGTGAACGTCCCTTCTGAAATCAACAGAATTATTCTTTGAGGTGTCTCTGTCTTGAATGGAATCTTTAGGTTCCACATGTTGAAAAGTTGTAAATCTATGATCAGTCTGAATCCCCCCATGCTCTTGGGAAAGATGACTGAGCATATTCCTTTCTCCTGTTCTTCCGGTGGGACTTCTGTGATTGCAGATGTGAGAGAAAGCGTGCCTTCCAATTCCGTTCTTGTGTATGCGGGGTACCTGTGGTAGTGAGAGTCCTGCGGATCGGAGGTGGCTGCTGGGGCTATTGAGGTAGACGGGCCTATGTTGTGTAATGCTTTGTATGTGTGTGAGTAGTTTGAATTGAGTGTACTTGTGTATGGGGAGCCAGTCCAGTGCTTTGAGATCAGGGTGTGGCGAGGTAGGTTGAGGGCGAGTCTTGCTGCTTTGTTTGGGACGGTTTGGAGCCTGTTCAGGAGTTGTTTAGTAATCCCTGCGTAGAGTGTGTTGCCGTAGTAGAGACTGCTGGTAATTGGGGCCTGTGTTACTGTTTTCATACAGGTTTTCCGGGAGCCACTTGAAGATTTTTTGTAGCAGTCTCATGATGGGGAAGCAGGTGGAGGTCGCCAAGTGTACCTAGGCTGATATGTCGAGTTTGTCATCGAGGATGATTCCTAGGTTCCTGGCATGGGTGGTGGGGACTGGTGTGGGGCTCAGGTCTGCTAGCCACCATGTGGAGTTCCATGCCGAGGTCTTCATTGCGAAGATCATCACTTCGGTCTTGCAGTACTATCAGACTTTATATGTCCAGAGTGACTCCAGACAATATCGATCTGTGAGGGCGAGGTATTTATTTCAAGTGAATGTATACCGATTGAACACTTGAAAAGAGCGGGCAAAACCACAAAAGTGAACACACAGAGCTGCACACTTTTATGCCCTGAAAAAGCTGAAGGGATTTACAATTACATGCTAAATGAAAAACATGTTGGAGTTTTGTTAATAGAGAGTTGATGCTGAACTATACTCATTACGAACAATAAGATTAACTTCTTATATTAAATTCTTTGTATTGGCGAAATAATTGATCCACGGAATTTGCTGTCCTTTTTGTTCACACAAGAAAGTAACCAAATATTGACGTGAGTATTTACTTTTTCCAGACAAATTCAATAGGCGTTAAAAGTTTTAAAGTAATTTTTAAAAAGCAAGCTGCTGTCTAAACTTTGTGTGTATAGGTTTTACAAAAACGAAAGTCCGGAATAAGCAAAAAATGACCCACTGCAGAAAACATGTAATGAAAGCAAAGACTGGACCACCAGTCTTGGCACTGAAGTGAACTACTTTTTAGGTGCATGTACGCAAACAAAATGCCATCATTGACAGTGAAGAGAGCCAGTGCCTGAAGTGGGCTTACCCCTTCAATGCTGTTGTTGTCAATGGCACTTAAACGTAGCAGTGCATGAAGGGGGATAAATATTTAGTCCTCAGAGGAGACCAAAAGATAATTGTACTGCACACATTGATCATATGTTTAATCAAACTGCATCAGAAGAGGAGGATACTGGGGAGGGATGAAGGTTCGAAGCAGAAATTTTTATTTTTTTTATTTTTTTTAAAATTCTTTTTATTAACATTGCTCATGTTCAAGTACAGTACACAGCGGCAGTTCATGATACAGTAACAGGGATCACAGTTCGTCATATGGTTTTGCATGCATGGAAATACAGATGAGTAATTGCAACAATCTCCTATCCCAACCCATCCTGTAAGGCTCGAAACCTTTGCCAGGGACCCCACACCTTCCTCCATTTGTTCACACAACCCCGAGACCTATAGACCGTTTCCTCCGCCCTCTGACACCAATCCAAGTCACAGAGCCACTGATCCCACGAGGGGGCGCCTGTGCACCCCAGCACCTGGCAATGTTGCGTTTCGCCACCCCTGCTGCCAGCCCTAACCAAATCTCATTATGCCGTGTCCAATCTGTGGCTCCTTTAATCATGAGTAAGAGCCACTTGGGCTCCGTTGGGACCGGGGACCTCACCACCCCCTCCATCGTCTGCGCCACCCTGGTCCAAAACGGAATTATGAGTGGTCAATCCCATAGAATGTGATAGAATGAGCCCTCCCCTTGACAGCCCCTCACGCACAAGGGTGATAGAATCCTACCCCAGGAGAACAGGTGGGTGCGGGGATAATAGACCCTGTGAAGTATTTTTAGCTGCACGAGGCGGAATCGCGGCCGGATCGCAACTTCGCGAGGGCTCTGCAGGGCGTCCTGCCAGTCGTCATCGTCTAGTGTCCCAATGTCTCCCTCCCATCTCGCCCGCAGGGGACCAAGGGGGTCCGGCATATTATTTATAAGTTTTCGGTAGATCGTTGACGTGGGTTTCGCTAGGATGGGGTCGAGAAGGAGCCTGTCCTCCATAGGGGAGTACTCCGGGATGGAAGTGCCAGCGTGGATGTGGGCGCGCAATGCATGTACAAGGCGCAGGTAGTGGTACTGTTGGGAGTCATTAAGTTGGTATTCTTTTTTCAGAGCCGCAAAGGGGACAGGAGCCCCCCTTCCACACATCACCAAGATACTCGATGCCAATCAGTTTCCACCCCTTATAGCCTGATAGTCCCGCCACCTCCTTTAGCTGGTCGCCCGTCCAAAGCGGGGTCCGTCCCGTTAGGGTGTTCGCCCAGCCCAAGAATTTGTTGGCCTCCCTCCAACAGTGGAGCACCACCCCGGTATGCGCGGGCAGGTCACGACCCCGCCTGCGGGAGTAGAGATATGGCCCACAGGTTCCCCCAATCATAGCGTGCCTATCCATTCTGTAAGCCGGCTCCGAGATCGGCGCATAAACCCAGTCGTTGACTACCTGCAACTGCGCTGCCCAGTAGTAGAGTTGAACGTCCGGGAGGGCCAGCCCCCCGTCGTACACCCCCCGCGTAAGCTTCTGCAGTGCAATCCTCGGGTTGCCGCCGTCCCAAAGTAACGTCCGCAACTCCCGGGAGATCCGCTTGAATGTCGCCGTCGGGACCAGGTGCGGTGTATTTTGTAGGATATATAGAAGTCGTGGCAGCGCCAGCATTTTAAAGAGCGCCACGCGCCCCATCAAGGACAGGGGCAGAGACCTCCAATGTCCACCCCCAGCCTTGTCAGTTGAGGCTCCAGATTACGGGCGAAAAACTCCTCTATGTCTCTGGTGACGTACACTCCCAGGTACCGGAATCCAGCGGTCTCCAGCGATGCTGGGCAGTCCCTCGGGATCCGAGGAGGTGGACCCGACAGAGGATAAACCACCGACTTGGCCCAATTGATCGAGTAGCCAGAATAGCTACCAAAAAGAGCGAAGAGGTGGAGAGCCCGCGCCATCGAGTGGTAGGGTCTGGCCATATATAGGACAATATCGTCTGCGTATAAAGAAATAAGCTCCTCCCATTCATCCGTGAGTGCCAGGCCCCAAAAGGCCCTATCTCTTCTGATCCAATGAGCGAGCGGCTCCAGGGCCAGGGCAAACAGGAGTGGTGACAGGGGGCAGCCCTGCCTAGTGCCCCTGTACAAGGAAAAAGCCCGGGACATCACCCCATTGACCCTCACCCTTGCCATCGGCTGCGTGTATAGGAGTCTCACCCAGCTACCGAACACCGGGCCCAGGCCCAGTCTATTCAGCACCATAAATAGGTATGGCCATTCGATGCTATCGAAGGCCATTGAGGCGTCCAGCGCCATCAAAGCCGTCTGCGCATTGCCCACGTCCTTAGTCATGTGCAGAATACCATAGAGCCTCCGCAGGTTGTGCCGAGTGCTCCTGTGGGGCATAAAACCCGACTGGTCCACATGCACAAGGTCGGGAAGTACGGATAGCAACTAGTTGAATGAGAGGCAATATATGCACACACACAGTTCGTACAATAAAAAGCACATCAATAAAAGATTATCAACAGAAAGTCGTTTCTGGTCTTTTATTTTCCAGATACTTGATATGCAATTGATGAAACCAGCCAACGCGTTTCGCCCAAACATGGGCTTCTTCAGGGCTGTAACGGCATACAATAAGGGTATAATTTAGAATATTGGTAAAAGACCACGCGAAACACATTAACGTGTGAAAAATAGCAAAAGTTAAAGAAAAAAGAAAAGAAAACGAGAGGAAAGAACGCAACCAATGAGTGACGAATTTATAGAAGAATGGTGAAACCGTGAAGGGGATAGACTAACGTGCCATCAGAAAGAAAGAGTGAAAACACCCGTGGCATCAAAAAGGTGTATTTGGATATAAGCGGGTGGTGAAAACCCAACAGAGTCCTAAGAGATGGTAAACGTAGTGATTCACAATTGGAGCTAAAAGAGAAACGAGTACCCGTGCTCAGAGAGAGACTATTGCAATACAAGGGTAGCTGGCTTACCATTAAGGTAGAAATATAAATCAATCCTCAGTAACTGGATCAAGAACGAAAAATAAATCCGTTCTGAAAAAACAAATTAAAAAATAAAGAAAAAGGTCCCGTTGCGCATGAAAACATTTTTAACGATGTAACGGAAGCACAATTAAAGCAGGAGTGTGCATGCGACATACCTACGTTGTAATGAAGAATTCTCGTGGTAGAGAACAGTTCTGTATTTAAACAAGGTACCTACGGACAAAGAAGTAGGGCAATGAGCGCAAGGACGATTATCAACGCTAGTAATTTAACACACCGCAAAGTAAAACCAATATATGGGTGTTGTTAACAAAAGTTCAAGTACGGGAGAACATTTAAGGATCCACTTATGGAATACTTAAAATAAAGTGATGTCACACTTAAGCAAAAACCACGTGTGGATTTAAAAAAGGAAACGGTAGTCAGAAGCAGGGCTAAATTGCCCACAGTAAAAGATAGTCATGTATGGTGCGCTGGAAGCGCAAGAACATTAGAAATATATTTAGTATGTGACTGGAAGTGGAGCATAGAATTTTATTAGAGTATAAAGCCTAATCTATAGCGGAAATGACCACCGTTTAAGGTAAAATTATACGTCGCGCATAAGGCGCCCATAGTGAAAAGCACAAGGTGTACAAATCTGCAATGGAGACAACGCCAAAGCTGAACAACGTAATAAAAACACACTAAGGATACACGGTGCGCGTGGTGCAAAGAGCACACAGGTACACTGTGTGTCAGTTTAAAATTAATTAAAAACTGCAAACGTCTCCTTACAAGAAATTGCGGCGTGCAAGAAATCACATACGGAAGAGTGGGTTGATCTTACCGTGTAAAAATAATGTTCGAGAGATGAGTCCAGGCCGTGTCCGGAACGCGTCCTGTAACCAGCGTGTCTGGTAGACTCTACCCTGCGCTTACATGCGCCGTTAAGTAGCGTCAGTCTATTTCCGGTAAATTAAAGACTAGACTGCACAAGATAACCGGGTAAATACTCATTTCCGGAATATAACTACGCGCGGCAAAAATCAGCACGAATTACTTCCGGATGAGAGAGAGTTCAATAGAGGTTCAAGGAGCCTGTGCATCCGTAAAAATGAACTCGGTTAAAGTGCCAAAGACATCAACAGGGGTAGCCATGGCAACACGTAACATTTGTTACCCATACATTGAAAAAGTGGTGAAAGGAGCCAACACCCAGTGAAGTGAAAAATTATTTTTATATAATGCTGTGTTTAAGATGAGAAACAGACAGCTAATGTGACCCTTTACTACTTTGAAATTTCCTAAGCGAGTTGTAAAAGAAAAGGACAATAGCACAAGGGCACACAAGAATAATGAAAAATAACGAAAAACAGAGACAATACTCAGCAAGTTTGGAAATCACATAAATAATATGATGAGTTTTCTTATTAATCCAAGAGACAAAGAGAGGACAGAAAAAGAACAGCATATTAGGATATACCATGCGTCTGATTTGACTGTAAATGGAATTCAAAAAGCAGTTCCCAGATACAGACATGTGTGGCAATAGGGTTACAGTGCCACCAATAATTACAGAACCATATACAGATTTAACAGTATTTTCAGCACTCAGGTTTGCAGATGATACCAAGCATCTTTGGTCAGTTTAGTAGGAACAGTAGTAGGGACATAGAAACACACAAATAGTGAGACAGAAAGTCAGACTAATAAACCATTGACGCTAAAAGAAGTCAACCATGAAGTTTAAGCAACATATAACCACATGTAAAATTGTTTGGTTTTGAAGTTTAGGCAACACAGAACCACACGTAATTAAGTTAGTCAGACAGAAGAGGTGGGATTGACAAGCACATACGACATGTCTGTTAGATTTGGAAAGGAGTTAAAACATCGGAAATAATTTCATGTACAAGTGTCCCACGAACCGTGCGACACACATCTAGACTGCAGGCAGGTTTGGCAAAATGTTTAGAGAAAGTAATGCATCTCCCTATCTGTGTTAAGGCCCAGGGTTGAAGAGCGCAGCGTACAAATCCATTTGGATTCAAGTTGTCTCAGTATAAGTGCCCTGTCCCCGCCACGTTGGTTATTCAAGACAATGTCTATGCCATGAAAGCGGAAACAGGCTCTATCCACACCCGTTTTACATTCATGTGAAGCAATGGCATACGATGTGTCCCCATTACGTGCCGCTCTACGGTGTTCCTGAATGCGAACTTTGAGTTGTCTGGTTGTGCTACCAACATAGATCTTCCCACAACCACAAATAATAACATAAACAACAAAGCTGGTCAAACAATTAATAAATTGTCGAATCTCATGTTGAGTGTTAGTGTTGTAACTGAAAGTCGTCAACCTATTGCAACCTAGTTGGCAGATGTTACAGGTACTACATGTGTAAAAACCCTTGGGTTTTGTTAGCCAGCTACGTTGTGGTGCTTTCGGTAAGGTGTAGCTAGGGCACAGGACATTCCTCATAGTCTTGCTTCTTTTAAAGGTCATGGAAGGTCTCTCAGTAATCATGTTGTTAACACCAGGTACCCCTTTAAGCAATGCCCAGTGTTTGCCCAGTAATTTGAATACTTCATGATTTAGTGTAGAATAGGTAGTGATAAAGGAGAGTCTCTGGGCTTCCTGCTCTCGTTTCCTGTTCCTGTTTTTTAGAATGTCTTCTCTTTTAATGGTCTTAACCCTATTGCCAGCAACGGTAAGTGTATGTGAATCATAGCCTCTTCTTTTAAGTCTGTCTGTGGCCAGACTAGAATGTAAGTCAAAATTGGCCTCCTCGCTACAATTTCTGCGAATTCGCAGCAACTCACCAAAAGGGATGGCCTTCTTTGTGGACGGGGGATGTGAGCTGGTGTAGTGTAGAATACTATTGACAGCTGTTTCCTTCCTGTGAAGTGTGCTCTGAATGGTATTACCCAGGACATACAATTCCAAGTCCAGAAAATGTATCCTGGTTTGAGACATTTCAAGGGTAAAGGAAACATTGAGAATGTTATCATTAAGAAAATTAAAGTATTCTTTCAATTCTGGACCAGTACCTGTCCAGATAATGATAACATCATCAATGTAGCGGCCCCAGAATTGGATATGTTTTGTCCATTCTGAGGCCGCTCTGGACCATACATGGATGCGCTCCACCCACCCCATAAAGAGGTTAGCGTACGACGGCGCAAATTTAGATCCCATGGCGGTCCCCTGCTCTTGTTTGTACCACATGGTGTTAAATATAAAAAAATTATTGTCCAAGATGAGATCTATCAACATCTGGTTGTGGTCATATAGACTGGCATATCTTTTTTGTTTACATAGTGACTAGTTCAGGAGGTGCAGTCTTCTAAGACCCAGCCGCTTTCATTCTTGTCTTTCCAAGTACGGATAGCAGTCTTGTCGCTAAGGCCTTGGCCAATACCTTCGCCTCCACGTTCAGGAGGGAGATAGGCCGATAGGAAGAGCAGCAGTCCGCCGGTTTCCCGGCCTTATGAATAACCACAATTGTGGCCTCTCTGGTCGGGCGGAAGCACGCCCACCTCCCGCGCCTCAAGGAGCATGCGTCGCATGGGCTCCAGTACCACACTCGCCTGTTTCTTAAAAATTTCAACCGGGAGTCCATTGGGTCCCTGCGCCTTGCCGGCCTGGAGGGCATTAAGGGCTTCTCCCAGCTCCGCTCTTGTGAGGTCTGCATCCAGACGCTCAGTTTGCTCCTGAGATAGCATAGGCAACGCAAAGTCTCGCAAGAATTCCTCACAGTCTCTCTCAGTTCTAGTGCACACTGGGGTATATACTCCTTCATAGTAGGATGCAAAAGCCTCCGCTATGGCCGCGCTCGTGGAAGCCAGGGCCCCAGAACCATCCCGCACCTCCGTAACCCAGGAACGCTCCCTGTCACGACGCTCCAGCCACGCGAGAAGCTTCATACTCTTGTCCCCTGCGTCGTATATCCGATGTTGCGTGGCGAGGGAGTAGGCGCGTGCCTCACCCTCCGCTAACGAGCGAAGTTCCTTATGTTTCATGGCCAGGGCATGGTTGCGCTCCGGCGAGGGCGACGCACTGGCCTCTCGCTCCAGAGACTCGATTTCGCGCTCCAACTGTTGAATCTGCAGCGATTCCTCTTTCTTCTGGGCACCGATCAAAGCCTGGGCCTGTCCCCTCAGGACCGCCTTGTATGCCTCCCACAACGTTAGCTGGGAGGTAACCGACCCCTGATTGTCGGAGAAATAATGTTCGGAACCCTCCCGACGCTTATCAGTAATCGAAGTGTCTTTTAACCGCCATGGATCTATTCGCGGGAATGCGGCCCTGTCTACCGCCGTCCCCCTAAGGAGAACACCCACCGGAGAGTGGTCCGATATACCTCGCGCCATGATGCACGGGTCTACAAAATCTCCCAACTGATCCCCCCGCGTGAAAATATGGTCCAACCTCGAGAAGGAACCATGTCTGGCCGAATAGAAGGTGTGGAGTCTACGGGCTGGGAACCATGTTCGCCATATATCGCTAAGACCCATTGCGTCCGTGAAGCCCCGCAGGCCCATCTCCCCTCCGCTGGCCCATCTGTCCCCTGACCGATCCAATTCGACGTTGATTACCGCGTTAGTGTCACCCCCCAGGACCAGAGTGCCGTTGGGGAGGTTCGCCAAGTGTGTCCCCAGTTTCTTGTAGAGTGTGGCATGCAGGCCGGGCGGGATATAGCATGAGCATAGGAGCACCGTACGTCCTTCCCATCTCACCGCCGCGAAGCACCCAGAGTCCTCTGTCCAGGAATCCAATACGGTCACTGGCAGACTCCTACGGACCAATATTCCCACACCCCTCGAGCCGGACGTGAATCCTGAGTGTGCTACCATCTTGTACCCGAACCTATCCAAGGCCCTGCAATTATTACCCCGGAGGTGGGTTTCCTGCAAGAGCACCACGTCTGGGGAATGGCGTTTCAAGTGCTGCAATACCAAAGTTCTCTTGATCTTGTTGCCCATCCCATTGACATTCCATGTCCATATTTTGATCTTAGCCTGATCCCCCATCCCCACTGTGAGTCCACGACCTCGACGGATTCCGAACCTGCCACTGCGTAGTGCCCCCACAATACAACAGCATTGAAATAAATATATTGACATGAGCTAAACTTAAACTTCCCATCAACCCCATCCCACCCCCCCAATCCGCCCCCCCCTCCCTGCCTCCCTGCTAAGTGGGCCCCCAACCCCCCACCTTAAAAACTTGCAGAGTGCCTGTCGCCCAAATAATCCCATTCCAACTAAATGAGGGAACATAAGCCCACAATTCGCAGAAACTGGCACAACTGACTGTCGGATTCCCACCCCTTGAGCGAAAAACTAGCACACACCTCCCCCCTCCCCCAAACCCCAACGGGCCAACGCCTAAAGCCCTTTGGATGTGCAGTCCTTATCAGCCAGCGCGGCCACTTACAGTCTCGGAGATGTTCAAAATGTCTGTGCAGCGTGACTAGTGGCCCCCAACTCTCCAGGGCGCAAGAGGCGCGCGCTTTTACCTGCCTCACCCATATGTAGCCCTCAGTGCGGCCTGTGTCGCCATCAGTCCTCAGGCGGCGGGCGTTCACGCTCCTGGCTCTCTCGGGTTGGTGCTATGTCCTTCCCAACCTCACGAGAGGTGTCGTTGGAGGTCCGGCGTCGCGATCCACCTTGACGGCCCACGGTCCGCCATCCCTCTATCCAGTCGCTCGCCTCCGCCGGAGAATCGAAAAAGTACACTTTTTCTCCATCCAGGATTTTGAGCCTTGCAGGGAAAAGCATCATGTACTTCACACCCTGGTCCCTGAGGGCTCGCTTGACGCCCTCAAAGGACGTGCGCTGGCGCTGGACCTATAGAGTGAAGTCGGGGAAAAAACGGATCGTTGCGTTCTCCATTCGTAGGTCCCCGGTGGTGCGTGAGGCCTGCAGGATGGCATCCCGGTCTCGGTAGTTCAGGAACCGGGCAATGATGGTGCGCGGAGGGGCCCCAGGCTTGGGCCTCCCCCCAATGCACGGTGGGCTCTTTCAACGGAGAAAAATTTGGAGAGACGCTTCGGCTTAAGGTGTTGCAGTATCAGTTCCTCCACAAAACAATCCATGGACGGCCCTTCCAACCCCTCCGGCACCCCTACTATACGGACGTTGTTGCGTCGCGCCCGGCCTTCCTGATCCTCCAGGCGTGGCAACCTGCTCTTCAAGCTTCTTTGTTCTGGCCTGCAGATTCCCAATGCCACTCTCCGTCTCGGCCACCCTGCCCGACATGTTCCTAAAGTCAGCACGGAGGAGGTTGACCTCCTCGGTGACAGAGTCAAGTTTGGGCTCCATGGTGCCACGCATATCTTTGATGGCTTGCATGATGTCTCTGAGTGACGGGTCTGATCCGCCGTCCGCGTCGTCACCCTGTTGACCCCCATCACGGAGGCCCTCTCCCTTCCCCATGGCCACCGTGTACTTGTCAATCTGGTTGGCTTGGTTCTGAAGGTTCTGAAGGGGCAGCTTATGCCGGCCCATGGCCGTAGACGAGGCCGTGGTGGGAGGGCTCACACGCCGGGCCCCTTGCCTTTGCCGCAGCCGTCCAACCGCAGGCCGGAGGAACCGCCCAGTCCACTCCTGGTCGCCCGCCACCCCAGCCGTGGGGGACACCACCGCGTACCCTCGCTCGGGTCACACGCCGGCCGGCTCAGCAGACCCTACTGCCACCGGCCACGCAGCAGGCTTCCAATCACTCACTCCGGCTGCAGCGGGGCGCCGCGGGCAGATGAATCCTCACCCCAGCACCTCCCGGGTCACTCGATGCTTGTCCGGGCCTCCTACAACGATGAATTAGCCCCAGAGTTCACGGGGCACAGACCCCGGACTATCCAATAACTTGGCCCTCCGGCGGGAGGCACCAACGCTCAGCAGGCCCTACTCACTCTCACGGGCCCCACCAATGCGGCCACTCCCCGGATCACAGGCTCTCTCCGCCGCTTCCCCGGCCTCCGGATCACTGTACTGTCTGCCAAGCACGCCCAGCGCGCTCCCCCGCTCCGACAGCGGGATCGCCCGTAGCGTCTGTGCGCCTGCACTGCAAGCTCACCACCGGGCCCCAAGCTGGCCAAGCGACGATCACGGGGCACCTCCGCACCCACCTCTGTTGCGGCCGCCGATCTCCTCAGGCCGCCTCTCCAGCCGCTGGTATGCGCTCCACTCCCGGGCTCCGCCACAGCCCGAGCGCCTCCCGCCGTCCAGTCCGGCTCCGGTGCACGTCTCGGGACCTGCCGCTTCAGGCCGAGCGCTCGTCCGCCATCGGCGCCATTTTCTCCCTCACGGGCGCTGAGCCCTGAAGTCCGCCCCACCGTCACGGAAGCCTCCCTCGTCCTCGCTGCTGCCGCGTTTACACCTGCAAGCGGCACACCGCCGTTCAGCTCCGCTGTCTGCGTCACCCTATGGCCGGATTGTTACGGATATGGGGTGGTTTTGCGCTGTCTGCTACCGCAGCTTACTTAGTATGCGGCCATCTTCCTCGGCTGCAGGCCACGCCCCGGTTCGAAGCAGAATTGAGCTACCATAAATAGCCAGTTGTAAAGTCCTAGATGCACAAAATCAGTCAATAAAGCATAAACATTATCGGTTATGGTTCGCAGTACATTTCACATTTTATGTGGAAAAGGACAGTTCATCGCTTGAATAAATTATATTTAAAATTAAGCTTATAAACAGCATCACTGAAAGCTCAATTACTGATTTGCAAATTGATTTAAATTCATATTGAAGTGATTTGTAATTAGCACTGTGCGGTAACTAATTACGTTATTTTCAGCTTTCTAAATCGATACTAGAGCTGCTTCCACCTTTCTATAATCTTCCTCCAAATTGAGTTATTTTTTACATAAAAAACTTAAGAAATGTAGCGACTAGTGCTTGACTATAAATAACGCAGTTCGGCTCTATCTGGGTTCCATACCCACCTGCTAATGAAACCGATGGCCGACCTATTTCGATTTGAAGGGATAGTATTTTCACACATGGCGATAGTATGTCTAGGAGTTGGCGCTGTGTGGAAAAAAACCTGTAATGGCTGTAATTCTTTTTTAGATCTACACATTTTAGGTCCACGTTAAACCCTTTTAATTGCTGCTCATTTTAAATATGGGATTTACATTGAAAGAAGGTAAAATATTGAATATGTCATCCTTTTTTTTTTTTTCTTCTACTATCAATTCCATCGCCACGGATAAGGAAAAACCTGGTTTCCTTCCTTAAGTTGATTTGTTATTTTTTCATCTTCTTAAATACAAAAGCCCAGAAGGCCCATTGCCGGCTTGAACGAGCACATGGCCACCGTTTTGGATTTCCAGGTTTCTGCAGTGACACCCATTTTCAGACTAATCTCCTGGGGTTGACTTGTGGCACTTAGAAGTGTTTTGCGAGCTGTAAATTCCTTCTGAAGCTCTGGACCGCTCTCTGTCCGAAGAGTCCACACTGTTTCTTGTTAACCAGTAGAGTCCGAGACCGGAGACACTTAGTGACCCTAACTCATTGTACTGTTACATTTAGAAACCATTTGTGATGGTAGCAGTGTCTGAAGTTTCATTAAAGACTATAAAATGCAGCTTCTACTAGTATACTGCCATACAGCCTTGATAAAGCCCCTTTGGGCCAAACACGTTCCCATATGAGTTCAAATAAAAATATCATTCAATTTCAAAAGTTTATGGAGCGCGGTGCCTGCAGTCTGCTTATTTAACAAATGAAAGCGATCATGAAAAGTGGAGGGAATCCACTGAAAAAATGTGCAGGAGGGTACATATGCGATCCAGATACTAAAATGGCTTCTCTGCTCTCAACCGCCAAGTTAGCCCAGTCCAGATACTGCCATATACAGCAGGAAGATGTGTCAGGAGATGCTTCTACAGCAGATAGAGCAAATTTGTAATGAGCTTGAAAGAGATTTGAATATATGCAGCCCTCCTTCTAAGCCTCTTTCTTACTCTGGCATTAAAACCCTCTCTCTGTCTCCTGATTGGGCAGGTATGACCGACGCCGTCCTCTACTGTTCCCTGCATGACCCCGTCACCGCTGTCCCGACCGGTTACAACACTAACAAGGTAAGTAGGTCAGCGGGAGTGGGGCGATGAGGAAGTCTGTGAAGTCCGCACTTCAACCTGTGGGACCCTTTTCGCTAAGGAAAGAGCTTGTGACTGTGCTCCCCAGATCGATAAAGCAATATCCGCTAGACTTAAAGCTCGACAGACGCTTGTTGGGAAGCCTTTTGTGATATCATGAGGCGGTGTTTAGATTCCTGTTTGTAATAATCATCTTTGAAAGTAAAATGGAAGATAGACTTTTGAGGTGGTTCTGGGTCACGTGGTAGTATTCTGTTTTCACTTGGCAGGGCGAGGATCCCGTAAACCCTGTTTCCGGTACTTAGATCTTGATGTTCAAAATAGAAACCCCTGCCCTATCTCTATGACAAGCCTTGCTCCGCCTCTGTCGCAAGCAACACTGTCCTTATTGCAAGCCATGCTCTCTTCTCTATGACCAGCCTTGCTCTGTCTCTATGACAAGCCTTGCTCTGTCTCTATGACAAGCCTTGCTCTGTCTCTATGACAAGCCTTGCTCTGTCTCTATGACAAGCCTTACTCTGTCTCTATGATAAGCCTTACTCTGTCTCTATGATAAGCCTTGCTCTGTCTCTGACAAGCCTTGCTCTGTCTCTATGACAAGCCTTACTCTGTCTCTATGATGAACCTTGCTCTGTCGCAAGCAACACTGTCCTTATAGCCAGCCTTAGTCTGCTCCTGTGACAAGCCCTAATCTGTCCCTTAGTTTGTCTCATTCCCAAGTAACACTGTCCTTATTGCAAGCCGTGCTCTGTGCCTGGGGTGGCATGGTGAGCAAAAGAACGATTGATTTAACCCAGATCTATTGACTGGGGGTAAATGTTTGATTTGCTCTGCATTCCGTCCATCATCTGTGTGTCTTTTGCTTTCTTGCCGTAAGTGCGCCGGGTATGCCCAGGCGTGAGTCCCTGGCTCACTGGATTAAAGCTAGCCTGGCTGATGAGGGGTGATGCCCCGGAACCGGTCCCAGGATGCTTGTTTCCGGTCCAGGGAGGACCTGGCTTGGCAGTTCGGCCTGGACTGTTCCCATGAGGCACAGGGTCTAGACTGATTTGCATATGGCTGGGTCTAAACTGGGGTGGCATGGTGAGGAAAAGAACGATGGATTTAACCCAGATCTATTGACTGGGAGTGAATGTTTCATTTGCTCTGCATTCCGTCCATCATCTGTGTGTCTTTTTCTTTTCCTGTGGCAAGCACTACTCTGTCCCTTACTCCGTCTCTATCGCAAGCAGCACTGTCCTTATTGCAAACCATGCTCTCTTCCTTTGGCAAGCCCTGATCTGTCCCTTACTCCGTCTCTATTGCAAGCAGCACTGTCCTTATTGCAAGCCATGCTCTCTTCCTTTGGCAAGCCCTGATCTGTCCCTTACTCCGTCTCTATTGCAAGCAGCACTGTCCTTATTGCAAACCATGCTCTCTTCCTTTGGCAAGCCCTGATCTGTCCCTTACTCCGTCTCTATTGCAAGCAGCACTGTCCTTATTGCAAGCCATGCTCTCTTCCTTTGGCAAGCCCTGATCTGTCCCTTACTCCGTCTCTATTGCAAGCAGCACTGTCCTTATTGCAAGCCATGCTCTCTTCCTTTGGCAAGCCCTGATCTGTCCCTTACTCCGTCTCTATTGCAAGCAGCACTGTCCTTATTGCAAACCATGCTCTCTTCCTTTGGCAAGCCCTGATCTGTCCCTTACTCCGTCTCTATTGCAAGCAGCACTGTCCTTATTGCAAGCCATGCTCTCTTCCTGTGGCAAGCCCTGATCTGTCCCTTACTCCGTCTCTATTGCAAGCAGCACTGTCCTTATTGCAAGCCATGCTCTCTTCCTGTGGCGTGCACTACTCTGTCTCTATTGCAAGAAACACTGTCCTTATAGCAAGCCGTACTCTGCCCCTATGGCACACTTTATTGTGACATTTAAGCAAGCCTTCTTGCATTCCATTGGCAAGCTGCACCCTACCAGTAGCAAACCTTACAGTGACCCAATAGAAAGCTGCACTCTGTTCCCATTGTAACCTCTACTCTGGCCCTGCAGCAGTGCGTACTCCTACCCTATTGTAAGCTCTACTCTGTCTCTACTACAAGTCTACTATCCGAGTAGCAACATATATCAGAGTAACAATACTTACTCTACCCCTATAGTAAGCTTTCTTGTGTCCCAATATCATGCCCTACTGTGACCCTATAGCAAGCCTTACTGTGTATGTTTAACAAGTCCTGCTCTTTTTTTTACAGCATACTCTCTCCCTAGAGGCCTGAGGTGCCCCTATTTGGGGACATACTGAGTTCCTTTAGCAAGTCCTACTTTGTCCCCATGGTCCATATGTGTCCCTACAGCAAATTCTGTCCCAATAGCAACTCCTTATGTGTTCCTCTAGCAAGCTCTGTCACACTATAGCAAGCCCTGGTGTCTTCTTATAGCAGTCCATACTCTGTCCGCCTCCCTAAATAATGCACTGTGCTGTACCGGAGGCAATGGGGACATTTCTGAGTAAAGCATCTTGGAAGAGCTGCTAGTATGATACTGTCAGGTGGCTGTCGCCATTCTCTCTGCGCTGGTGACATTTAATACCATTCAGCTCAGTGGGTTAATGTATCCACTGCTGACAATTGTATTGTTGTATATCAATGGGGATACCCGAAGGACTACCAGACCCGGGTTAATAGTACAGTACAGTAACAAAATGGTCAAGTAGAACACAATAAATAGAATACACACAGTAATTCACATCCACAGTACCGAGTTTTCAGGTCCAATATATTGGAATTGCAATTTATTTTGCAGTGCAATTATTGTTTTGGTTTGTGGCAACACAGTTGCTCAATACTCCTATACTGGTACGAATATTTACAAATATTTACAGTAAATGGTCAGGGTAGGGTAACGGGGAAAAAGGAGTGTTGGTGAGCATTGCTTTACATGAACACTGTCAATAATGACAGTGTTCATGTAAAGCTATGTAATATATGTGGAACAACTGACCTTTGTTAAGGCCGGATCAGTATCACCATGTAAATGTGATGAATATATGTCACACTACCCTGTCCTTGTCCACTATCCTCACCATTCCACAATGCTCACCAACACTCCTTTTTCCCGTTACCCTACCCTGACCATTTACTGTAAATATTTGTAAATATTCGTACCAGTATAGGAGTATTGAGCAACTGTGTTGCCACAAACCAAAACAATAATTGCACTGCAAAATAAATTGCAATTCCAATATATTGGACCTGAAAACTCGGTACTGTGGATGTGAATTACTGTGTGTATTCTATTTATTGTGTTCTACTTGACCATTTTGTTACTGTACTGGACAATTGTATTAAACATGAGGTTCGCATGGTTGATTGTATATCGAGTCAAATCCAGCCTGACATCCTTTCAACGTGGATAAAAGGAGTACCATAGAGTTGGGTAATAATATCACTTTTGTTTAGATGAAGTGGCAAGACTGTGGCAGTAAATGCGGTACACGCTCCCCAAGGCCCCCAGTCTCTCTCTCCTCCCTGTGTGAGCCATTGCCCCCCCCGCCTCCTTTGAGGTATCCTGTTTGTCAGCTGCTTCCAAGGCATCTAAAGAATAAAAGTTATTCTTTAGATGCCTTGGAAGCCGCTATAAGCGCTTGCGCAGACGAGTGGCGCTGCTCCCCTACAGACCTAGCGCTTTGAGGCCTGCTGTTCAACCCTTTTGAACGGTTTGCATCCTTAGCTGACACCAGCCTTGTGTTTTTCCCGCTTCCCCCTGACAGACGGTGTCCGTCTGGGGAGGAGGGGGGCGCCTGGAGCTGTCCGCGCCGAAGTTCATGAGCATTCAGCAGGCCCTGCAGGCCGACTGGTTCCAGTGCTTGTCGGACGGAGAGCTGGTGCCCGGGGGCAACTCCAAGAAGCGGGTCAAGAAGTCCGTGGACCGCTCGCTGGCCTTCCTGGACGAGTGCCTCGCGCTACAGCAGGAGTCTGAGGTAAGCGCGCGCACACGCGGGGCGTGGCCTACGGGCTCCGCCTGTGTGCAGCACTGATTGCAGCGCCCTCTAGAGGTGAAGTTTAAGGGGGCAGGCACTGGGCCACAGATAAAACCGCTTAGAATGTTTGAATCACACTTTAAATGCATGTGCATAAATCTATAATCTATATTTACAACTGTATACCTATATACTTGCAGACAAAGTCAAGATGTAAACATTTTAGACACACAACAGTTCTTTTAAGTGAAAGGTAGTTGGATGAATTAATGTGTGTGGCAAGGAACAGCTTTGGTTTGTTTTCCTGTGTTGTCTCCTCTCACATTCAGCAGGTGTGGTGGTGGGGCACTAGGGGGGGGGTAGGAGGATAAATAGAGCTGGGGCACAGTCCCACCTGCCCCCCCTCTAGAGCATAGCTGGCAAGGTTTCAGATTGCTTATGTGTGACATTTTTCATAATTCTGTGTAATTATTAGTGACATTCAACAACTGAGTGACACTTTCTCACGAGCAAAATGAAGACAAGGGAAACATATAACTATCAGAGTTTCTCGTTGCTGAAATGGGTGTAATTTCTAAGAAGATCTTAAAACTGCTGTAAAGCACCGAAATGGAAGGGGACTAACCTAGTGCCCTTATATGGGGGTGCTGCCTGGAGGCTGTGCATCGCGGCAGCCAGGCCTCAGATTCAGGGGTTTTGAGGGAAGGGGGAGGTGTGAGAAGGCTACATACATGTGGGGGTGCTGCCTGGAGGCTGTGCATCGCGGCAGCTATGCCTCAGATTCAGGGGTTATGAGGGAAGGGGGAGGTGTGAGAAGGCTGCATACATGTGGGGGTGCTGCCTGGAGGCTGCATCGCGGCAGCTAGGCCTTAGATTCAGGGGTTTTGAGGGAAGGGGGAGGTGTGAGAAGGCTACATACATGTGAGGGTGCTGCCTGGAGGCTGTGCATCGCGGCAGCTAGGCCTCAGATTCAGGGGTTTTGAGGGAAGGGGGAGGTGTGAGAAGGCTGCATACATGTGGGGGTGCTGCCTGGAGGCTGTGCATCGCTGCAGCTAGGCCTCAGATTCAGGGATTTTGAGGGAAGGGGGAGGTGTGAGAATGCTACATACATGTGGGGGTGCTGCCTGGAGGCTGTGCGTCGCTGCAGCCAGGCCCCAGATTCAGGGGTTTTGAGGGAAGGGGGAGGTGTGAGAATGCTACATACATGTGGGGGTGCTGCCTGGAGGTTGTGCATCTTGGCAGTTAGGCTTCAGATTCAGGGGTTTTGAGGGAAGGGGGAGGTGTGAGAAGGCTACATACATGTGGGGGTGCTGCCTGGAGGCGGTGCGTCGCTGCAGCCAGGCCCCAGATTCAGGGGTTTTGAGGGAAGGGGGAGGTGTGAGAAGGCTACATACATGTGGAGTTGCTGCCTGGAGGCTGTGTGTCGCTAAAGCCATGCCCCAGATTCAGGGGTCTAGATGGAAGCCGAGGGGTGTGAGAAAGCTTCATACTGTTGCATGGACTTGGCATCTCATGATGCAGATCCCTCGTGAATCTGGCCCCTTTCTGCTGCCAGCTCACACTTGGAATTTGCGGGCAGGCAGAGTAAAACGATTTCCATTTACAGCACAGCGTACAAAAACCTTCAAATAAGAGAGTCGTTAACCTAAAAGACCAGTGTATCTGAAAATATCATGAAAATAATAAAAACATGCCTCTGGTTGTCAGTACAATATAACTCAAACTGGAAGGGCGGCCTGGTAGGTTAATGCACATGCTGCAGTGATGAGTGAACTTCAGTGCAGAGAGAGTGCCTGACTCCCCTGACTAGACTGTGCCACCAGAAGTACCAAGGGAATGTGTCTGCCAGGATGAGCGCTTGCCTTGAGCGTTTTCCAAGTTTTTCAGCTGGGGATGGGCGGGCCCGCCAGGCTGCAGCAGAAGGCAGTGCTAAATAATGTAAGGTGAAGAGCTGCCGACAGACCAGACCTGAGCAGCCAGACCGGTTACCTGTGCAGAATGGAGAGGAAACATTCCCCTCGCCAGGGCCGGAGTGGGATAGAGAATAAGCTCGAGCACATAAGTAAAAGTGGCCCCCATTAGGAAATGAGACAGTTAAAAGAGTGGCCTACATTTGCACATCGGGGTAGTTTTGAACGCTGTAACGTGTTTTACAATTTGTAAGAGACTACGTGCATGTAAGTTTGCTCATGCTGAAGGCACTGGTTGTGGTATTATCAGGAAAATCCATAGTAAAACCTGCTGCACCCCTAGCTTTGACTCCTCTGGGCCCGATCCCGGCTGGGACTTCTACACTTACCACACAGGAAGGGCTGCATCAGACTCTGATCCATACCAGCCCAGTCACCAGCATGTGCTCTGTGACCCTGCTGCATCAGCCAGTATAGACCTGCTGTGAGACCCGCACCAAAGCAGCCCTGAAGAAGGGCATCACATCGGCAGAACTCATTGAAGTTTTAGGGAAACCAGCTGGCAGGTTCCAAAGTGAGGAGTAAGAATGCATGTATCATGCCTGTGAATAAATGCCTTGAGCCTTAAGAGGCCCACCAACAGCCCCAAAAAATATCAGCGCACCCACAGTGACCTGTCACACATACCGGGTATCAAAAGCACACTGGCGGGGGTGGGGCAGGCTTACAAGGGGATGTCCTGGCGGCAGGCAGGTAAGAGAAAGCTGCTACCTGCCTTCTCATGTGATGTATACGTGTTTTGCAAGCTATGTGAGACTCTAGAGACCAGGGCCTGACTGGGGAACCAAAAGCAGCCCTGGTAAAAATGTGCAAATCAGCCCCACTCCTTCCTCTCCTCTTCATCTCTCTATTTCCATCCATTCTGTCTCTCTCATTCCGTGCCTCCTCTCTCTCTCTCCCTCTCTCCCTCCTTCTCGCTCTCCCTCCCCTGCCTGTTGCAATTAATCTCCAGGGAAAGTGACAGAGGCACCAGGAGCGGCCCTGGGCAATCAAAATCACGTCCTGTGGCTCCTGCCCACCGGGGAAACGCCCGATGGAACAACAGAACTGCCCGGCCCTCTAGAGACCCCATGACTGATTGCTGGGGCCAAACCAGAGATCTCCAACCTTTCTGTAATACTAGCTACTTGTGTTCTGTGAAAAGCATCCTGAGCTACTGATATTATAAGAGTTGTCACCGTGACCACGTCACACAAGATTACATTAGTGGCCTCCATATGCAAATATACCAGCCCTGGCCACCTCAGTTCATCAAGAATGACTGTCAGCAATAATGCAAAAAAAAGCTTTGTCGATGTGGGTAATACATAACAGCCATAGCAGCAATGCCCCTGGCACCAAGGTGGTAAGAATAATAACAAGTCTCCCCAACGCCCCAATGAGCTCCAGTGTCTGAGGGTGGAGGAGAGGGTAAAGTGCTCGGGGACATAAGGTTCAGCGCTGTAGGGCTGCAGGTGATGGGGGCTACATTACCTACACAGGGGTAGAGATCCTAGGGTACAGGGTACAGTGCCGTTGAGCTAGTGGATGAGGGCTATAGTGCCTAGGTGGGGGAGGAGGGGGTATGGTACTTGAGACATGGGGTACATTGTCATTGAGCTACAACCCTTGGGTTGGTAAGGGGTACAGTACTTGGGTTCTGAGGTACATTGCCTGACGCTGCAGTGGTGGGCGGGTACTCTGCCTGGATACAAGGATATGGGGTTGGAGGGGATACAGTACAGTGAAACTTCTGTTGATCGGAGCTACAGTGCCTTCATGCGGGGAGAGGCGGTGCTTGGGGGGTGGGGGGGTATGGGATAAAATGCTGTGGACCTGTAGTGGATGGGAGCTACAGCACATAGTTGTGCGGTTACAGTACTTGGGGATATGGGGTACAGTGCAGTGGACTGAAGCTAACGTGTCTGGATGCAGAGTTAGGGGTACAGTGCTGCTTAGAAATATGGGGTACAGTGCCATGGAACTGCAGTGGATTGTAGCTACTGTGCCTGGATGCAGAGAGGGAGTGCAGTGCTTGAGGATACTGGGTACAGTTCTGTGGATCTGTAGTTGATGGAGTACGTGTAATACAGTACTGTTGAAAGATACTGCACCTGGTGTATAGTGCATGGAGGATATGGGGTACAGTGCTGTGGACTTGCAGTAGATGGAAGTTACAGCACCTGGTAGATAGTGCATGGGATGTCAGGCAGCTCAGCACTTAAGTAGAAAAACAAGCTGCACTGACCTGTATATGTCGTACCCAGTAGGAGTGATGTTTCGAAGCGTAGTCCTCCACTGCCCCCCTGCACTAACTCTGTTGAGTAAAAAGCACTCAACCAAGAGGAGACACCGAGGGGAAATGGGGGAAGAAAACAAGGAAAGTGGGGAAAGAGAAAAACTGCTTGCTTGTCCGCCCTGGTTCTGCTCTTGACCGCCCTCTGGAGTACTGGGTGCAAACCGCGACGTCACATACCACAATGAAGGATCGACACCCTTGAAACCCGCGTAATTCGGGAAAAGAGAGAGGCGTATGAACATACACTATACTTTAGATACTGTGCTATATAATGTCATTTAATGTGTAAGGCAGTACCTGGAACTTGTGTAGCTTAGATGGAGTATCAGGAACATAATGTGTGCAGGTACGTAACGTCTTGCTGTGGATTTGCAACAGGTGCGTACAAACTCAGGAGGGAAATTATTGGTAGTAGGGCTTAGGATGCAGTAGGAGCCCTTGAATTCACAGCTATGAAGGAGTCTGGGTCAAATCCCAGTATAAAGGCAAAGCCTATTTATTGTAATGCGGGGAAAACACTCACTCACTCACTCACTCACTCACTCCATAGCCCTTTCCATGCATATAACTATGTGATATTCCTTTCTGGCATGCTGCATTGGTAATCACAGCTGTTTCTTGATAAGGCACAGCTGTGGGTGTCACTATGATGTCATATGCTGTGGGTTCCCATGGGGATGGAATGTGACTCCTTGAAAGAGATGCAACAGTTGGAGGGAGACCTGCTGATGGATGGATGGATGGGATCTTCTATGAATAAAGGAACTTGAACCTTTTACCTCTCTCCAGTCTCTTTGTATTATAACGCTGTGGCAAAGGCAATCTTGAATTGCCACAAACTACATACACACCAACAACAGAAATATAAGCCCCTAGGCATACCGTTAATCAACTTGGTATAGAATGGCTAGGAATTCTTAGGGCTGTTAAACACAAAATGAAGCTCTTGGGGATAAGACTCAAAGTAATGAGGTTTGAGGTATAACCACATGCAATTTCTGAGGGGGTAAACAATGGGTTACACCAGCGCTGCAATAAGCAGAAGTCTCGATGAAAGCGCTGTGAACGAGAGTCCAAGTAGAATGTAAATGGCCAGCCCCTCAATGAGCTAGCGCACATGTAGTATGCAGGCTACTTAGCTCAATGTCCAAGGAATAGCAGAAACAGGCTCAGGGTCTAGAAGCAACCCTGGCTGCAAGACTCGACACGGAGCAATCTGGAAGTGGAGAAAGGTCAGGAAACAAATAATGGAGATGCTGCGAGTACGGGGGCTTTGTCCGCAGCCCTGAAATGGCCACCGAGACTCCTGTGTCTCGTGCGACCTTGGAACCACCAATTAGGCGGCTCCACGTTGGGGTGCGTCTGAGCCGTGCATAGGCCTGGTTGTGGTCGGAGGCGGGGTTATGCTGGCTGTGAACCGCCGTAACCCACTCCAGTCCGCAAAGGGCTGAATGGGTGATGGCGACCCCTGACATGGGGACATGGGGTACAGCACTGTAGGTGTGCGTAGATCGACGGTGCAGCACCTGGTGTATAGGACATGGGGGCATGAGGCACATTACTGTGGAGCTGCAGCACAGCCTATTTTTCTAGACCTGCTGTCAACAAATATTTCAGGCCTCTAATCACAATTCGGTCTGGATGATATTTCTATCAGTATTCCAGACACTGGAACCGTCCCTGTTGCTTTTCCATTTTTCCACATGAGCAAAGATTTGAAGGCATCCCTTGCACTCTTGACTGCATCGAATGCCATGTTCATCCCTGCAGAATTCTCCAAATGGCATTTGTCTTCTGATAAATTCAGATGCAACTGTTATACCCCTGCGTATATTCTGGGTGTATGATTCACCAATTTGGCCTCTGGAAAAAAACCTTCTGGGTGCATGCTTAAGACAGGGGGGCAGTGTAGTAATGGGTAAGTTCATGCTAGTGTTTGCAGAATGTAGAGTGTTGTGTATGTTCTGTACTCTACTGTTCTGTTTAAGAATGTGTACATGTCAGATGCTGTGTAGCAGTGTTCGTGCTAACACCTTTCTCTGTAGCTGGACGAGGTTATCAATAAAATAACCATTAACTTACAAATACGTTTATGGAGTGATTACTACAGGCAGCAAGTATAATCAGTGGTGCTAGCCTCTGAGTGAGAAAGGGAGCTGTGACCACAGCACCAGTGGAGGCACTGATTGCTCGAGACAGCGCAAACATCAGCAGAGCATAAAACCACATGACGACTAATTCATAGAGAGAACAGGACTACCACAGGCAGTGACAGCATAGTATAGAACCACAGATGACTAAATCTGAGAGAGACTTCGAAAACAGGACTACCACCGGCAGAAACAGCACGGTATAGAACCAATAGATGGCTAAATCACAGAGAAATCACGAGAACACCGCTACCACCGGCAGAGACAGCACAGTATAGAGCCACAGGACGACTAAATCTGAGAGGGACCTCAAAAACAGGACTACCACTCGCAGACACAGCACGGCATAGAACCAATAGATTGCTAAATCGCAGAGAAATCACGAGAACACGGCTACCACCGGCAGAGACAACACAGTATAGAGCCACAGGACGACTAAATCCTAGAGAGACCCCGAGAATAGTACTACCACCAGCAGAGACCCCATACTATAGAACCACAGGACGACTAAATCCGAGAGCAACCACGAGAAAGGACTACCACCAAAAGTGACATCATACTATAGACCACAACTAACTGATAGAGAGACCACGAGAACAGGACTACCATTAGCAGAGACAGCACAGTATAGGATCACAGGACGACTAAATGCTAGAGAGACCTCGAGAACTGGACTATAACCCGGCAGGGACAGCACAGTATAAAACCACAGGATGAATACATCTGAGAGAGACCTCGAAAACAGGACTGCCACCAGCAGAGACAGCACAGTATAGAACCACAGGAAGACTACATTCGAGAGAGACCCCGAAAACAGGACTAGCATTAGCAGAGACAACACAGTATAGGACCACAGGACGACTAAATACTAGAGACCACGAGAACAGGACTACCACTGGCAGAGACGGCATAGTATAGAACTGGACGACTAAATCCGAGCAAGACCTTGAGAACTGGACTACCATCGGCAGAGACAGCACAGTATAGAACCACAGGGTGACTAAATCTTAGTGAGACCTTGAGAACAGGACTACCACCAGCAGATACAGCACAGTATAGAACCACAGGATGACTGAATCTGAGAAAGACCTTAAAAACAGGACTACCACCAGCAGAGACAGCACAGTATAGAACTACAGGACAACTAAATCCTTGAGAGACCACCAGTAGAGGACTGCCACCAGCAGATACAGCACAGTATAGATCCACAGAATGACTAAATCTGAGAGACCTCAAAAACAAGACTACCACCAGCAGAGACAGCACAGTATAGAACCACAGGACGACTAAATCCGAGAGCCCTTGAGAACAGGACTACCACTGGCAGAGACCGCTCTAACAGAACCCCAAGACGACTAAATCCGAGAGAGACCTCAAAAACAGTGTTACACCAGCAGAGACAGCACAGTATAGAATTACAGGATGACTAAATCCTAGAGAGACCATTAGAACAGGACTATCACCGACCGAGACCGCATAGTATATGACCACAGGACGACTAAAATATCCAATTTTCAAAGTTTTATCATCCAGATTAATTCTGCTCTTTGCAACATTATCTCCCTATTGCCACTTTGTGGATCTTTCTTGATTTGTTGTAGGCCATGAAAGCTTCACCATTCACTTCTTTAAAGAGAAATCTAATGGGTGCCTGTTGTATCGATTTCTTATCCTTTCTTGTAGCATTCTAGTGATACATTCATTAATATGGGAGCATTTTTTTAGTATTATAACTAAATTCCTTGATCTGGCCAAAGTTTTAAAGACAAACACTACATTTCGACACTATAAAAATCCTTATCTGATATAGACTTCTAGCTGCAGATTCCTTGCCTTAGAATTATCCCAAGGCATCAGACTAGATCTGGAAATTCTTGAGCTGTATCCCTGCTTACCAGTAAGTGGCGTCATTTGGATCCGCATCAGAAATGTCTGCACCAGAATTGAAGTTCGTGGTAACTATAAATATACATGTACCACCCCAGCGCGCTGACAACATTTCTTTTCTTTCTGCACCAGTCAGCACAGCTCCACAAGGGCTACCCCCCAGTTAGTCTTTGACTGACGTTTTTTCGACTTTTTGTCAAGGCTATTTTTGAGATTATTTTCTCCTGGTATGCCAGGGATGTCCTCTAAGAAACCAGCGTGTTTTCAAACACTGTGGTGCCTATCACAAGCAGGTGTCTGTGACAGACCCACACTTAGTTTGTGGTATTTGGAGCAGGACCATGACTCTAAGGCCTGCGAGGTCTGCTGCGCCATGAATCTGAAGGCACTGTAGGAACGTTCCCTGAAGCTCCTCACCGCCCGACGTCTGACGCCTCCACAGTGCACTCGATTCCGGTAGCACAGAAGGTCCTAGGACCTCTTGCGGAACTGTTCCTGACAACTGTCGTCAAAGTAGTCGGGTAAATCTGACTTTCGCAAGAAGTGGAAGTGTTCTTTAACTTTACCGCACCGGAGGTTCACATGACGGGCCGGAAGCAGAAGGAGACAGCTGTTTGATCGGGAGAGAGACAGAGGATGGACTGCAGACTGCGATCGCAAGGACTGCCAGACCGCCGTAACACAGCTGCTGATCAGCCCCTGTAGCCCCCGCTCATAGCTGCCAAGGTTTCAGAATGCTATGTGTGACATTTTCATAATTTCAGTGTAATTATGAGTGACATTTCAACAACTATGAGTGACACTTTCTCACGAGCAAAATCTAGCAATGAAGACAAGGGAAACATATAGATATCAGAAATTACACCCATATGAGCAATGAAAAACTCTAAGGAGATCTTAAAACTGCGACAAAGGCCCAGAAATGGAAGGGCGCTAACAGGAGACTCCTCCTTGCAATCCAGCTGCACAGACTATTGACACCAACTCAATTTACTAATCTGAAATTAATCCAAGCTTTGTGGGCAAAACAATATTTCATAAAGTAAACAGCTTCAGTTATGGTCCACTGCAGAACTCATTCCAAGATCTTTATTAAAGTTTCTTGCACACTCACATTTTGTTAATACTCCACAGTCTTGCAGCGGACCAATTTATGGGGGCTTGGGGTCACACAGACTCTAGGAATGCACCTCAATGCTAAATATATTTGTAGTTAAAGTGAATGTTTAAAGGATCAGGAGTCCCACCGTTAAAAACAGATTTGCATGTAGATACTAAAATACGCTACTAACTGGGAGAAAATATCACTGGCCCAAACTGTAATGTTGACACCATATAGAATAACATTGTGTTTTTCAGTACAGACTCCATCTGTGGGCATATTAAAAGGAACTACACAAAGTTTGCATAACTTGTACATTTGGCTTGAAAAAACAATTTAGCGAGATCTCACAATTCACGTTACTTCGGGAGAAGGGTTGTTTAAGTTTAGCAATAAACTGAAAGGAACAGGTTAGTGCTTCCAAAAGAGGTGCACGTTCAGCAGATTGATTCGCACAAAAATTTACTCGTACTTGTGCTCCTTTTATCAGCACAGTAAACTTTCATTTTTCTAGTAGCAATACTTGTTTTACATTTTGGTGGGTACACCACCACGAACAAAATGCAAGCACCTGACTCCATCACGCTTTGTTTCGAATAATATGAGCAGCACGGTACTTGCCATTTGCTTCATTCTGAGATGCCTGCCGTGCCCTGTACGTTAATCCCCTCGTCTTCGTTGCTTGATTTTGCTCGTAATAAAGTTACACTCCGTCGTTAAAATGTCACTCATAATTTCACTGACTCATAATTTCACTGAAATTATGAAAACGTCACGTGAGAATCTGAAACCTTGGCAGCTATGCACTAGTTTGCGCCGCCGCCCGCGATCACCGATGCCTCTTGCGCGGCGGGCGGCCATGAGTCAGTGAGAGTGTCGGCGAGTGACAAATAATTATTCACTCTGTCCTGGGTCTCGGCTCCCCGCCGGTCTGGCAACTTGAACGCGGCACGCCAGGGGTTTTATTGCGGCGCTGCGCATCGCAGACAGTCAGCAGTGCACCCGAGGACTCGTCGACTCAGATTGAGTATTGAGCCGCTTCTGCCTCACTTCCTCTTCCTCCGGACATGACGGCACTAACCATCCGGATTATAATCCCGGGCCCCCATGGTGTGCCACAGAAGCCAGTAGCAACCACTCACTGAGGGCAGGCCCCACCCCCGTCGGTAATTGGCAGCAGTGTGTGTCAAAGCGCGGCGCCGCAGGAATTAATATGCAGCCTGGAGCCAGACACGACAGGCTGGGCAGGTTAATTGTTACATTGTAGCACTCTCAGCCACTCGGAGCTGAGAACAGACAATCTTTAACTATTTATGAACTTACTGAGCCCAGTAAGCAGCTGCTGGCAGCACGTCTCGGAGCAGCAGAGCCGGCGCACAGGTGCCGCCGGTGGTGGCCGCTGGCGAGTGGCATTAAATGCGTGACAATGCATTTCAGTGCGGTGATGCGGAACACCACACTGAAATGTGTGAGCGTCACACCTGATGCGTGATTCTTGGCAGGCATGCCCGCTGTCCCTGCCACTACTGCCGAACGACCGCCATTACCCTTTTGCCGTACCCATTGTTGTCCGTGCAGGTGGCCTGCTGAGACAGCAAACTAAGGGATGCAGAAGCTGAGGCAGAGAACGGAGAGTGGCGATGGGCAAAGGAGGAGGCTAGTGCCTGGGGTCTGGTGATGCAAAGTGAGCCACCCTCTAGAACCGGACTTTTAGGCTGGTCCCTGCTTTTCCATTTCCCTTCCCCCTGGGCCCATAGACCTTTGCAAGTGGGAAAGGCAGAGGCAGCAGAGGAATTCCTGCCTTTGCCTAGCTCACGGAAGCGGCCTGACTGGTCAGGTGCAGCTTGTGAGCAAGACACAGCAGTCTGGCCAGTTTAGGCCAGAAAACAGGGACCTGACCACAACTCTCCAATGTGCCCACACCCCCCCTCACCCCCCTCAGCTCTCCGCAATAACATTGACACAAGGAATTCCATGTGACTAACTAAGGGCTGTTGAAGGAGAAGAGGCGGCCCAGTATCTCTAGTGCCAGACTCAGCCTGGTTCACGGAAGTGGCCCATAGACCTCTGCAAGTGCGAAAGGCAGAGGCAGTAGAGGTATCCCTGCCTTTGCCTGGCTCATGGAAGCAACCCGATCGGTCGGGTGCAGCTTGTGAGCAAGGCAGCCTGTGAGTAAGGTATGGCAGGACATAACCAGCCACATCAGGCGAGGAACCAGGAAACAAATCATGTCACCAGTGTGCTCGTTCCCCCCTCCCCCCCCACCTTGGCCCTCTGATCCATCATTGTCACAAGGAAGCCTTAGGGCTATCATAAGGGCTTCTGCAGGAGGTGATGTGGCGGTGCATCTCAGCACACACACTCACCCGCTGACCTGTTGTTCAATAGAGCCTGGAAGCTCAGATTGGAGATTGAAAGATCAGATTGATTTACTCCTTGCAACTCTCTTTGACCAATATAAGACTATTTATAGATGCTTCCTCCAAAGAAAAAAGGCATCAAACCTTCAGGGGTAGTAAAATGAAGAAAAGCAGGTGAAATGATTTCTAATACATCACTAACAAAAGACTCTTTAGGCTTTGAGTCTCCACCCCACGTTGAAGTAATTCTAGTCCGAGCCGAATGTACCCCAGCAGTTGAAAATGTCCATTCCTCTGCAAAAATTCTGGCAGTTTCAATAAAGGACTTTTGGGGGAAACATCTTAAGCCCTATGCGTTGCAGGATTCCGCAAATGTGGGGCAAGTGGCTTTCCCTGTGGGTGGTCACCAGGAATTGTCAGAAGTCTGGGAGAATGTAACTCTGGAGCTACTTGGAAATCCAGGTGTGATACACCCCTGTCTTTCCTCCTCTCCTTGTTTGTTCCGTCCTTCCGAGCTAAGCTTTGTAATCTTTGGTGAAGGGACTGTGGCAGCAGAGAGTGTAGAGGGGAACAAAGTAAGGAAGAATCAGTAAATGGCCAGACAAGGAGAGTACTGTCGGCCGTGCCCGATACGACTGCCCTGGCACTCCATGGTAGAGACCAACAGACCTCGACCACTTCCGCTGCAAATTTTTACTCCTTTCTGTCAGACCCTTCTCCAATGCTGGATGTTCTTCTATTAATACAAAAAACATTACAAGGGCTATTTGATGTCTCTCTTGCAGCAAATGAGTCTTTGAGATTTGAGGCTGGCCTCTTAAAGGAGATTATTTTTTAATTAAAATCTATTAATTCTTGAATGCCCTCGCTTGTAAGGCCGGTAGTTTCCCAAACTGTGGACAGTGAGGAGCTTCCGGCTCAAGGGGAGCAGGGAAGTGTGTATGTGTGTACATATGTGTTAGAAATGGGATCTCTGGTTGGCTAAGGCTTGCGCCAAAGCCAGAGATCCCATTTCTAACATTGGTTGTCAGCGGTGGGGATAGGACTTGCTTTTGCGCCGTACCACAGCAACAACTGGTTGCACTACAAACTCTGCATTTAGATAATCACATATTGGCTATTATTTTTACTGATTTTATTTTTCTCCTCAACAGTGTAATTTTTTAATGGTGTTTTCTGCGCTTTTATGATTGGTGGCAGAAGAGAGAAAATGACAGGGCGGGACGCCAGTAGGTTGGGAGGTTCCCATAGATAGGGAGTCCCTTGCTGGGTCCAGTGCCCAATCCCTTTTCCTGTCCCCAGAGGTGTGGGTGGATAGGAGGGAAGAAAGGGAGTGTGGAGGAGAAAAAGTTAGCTCTGGAGGGTAGTTTATCCCCTGAGCTCAGTTGAGTTGTCTGGATTCACCAGTAAGGGTGGGATCCAGTGGTGGCAGCAATATGGTGTCCAGTGCAGGAAGTCCCATTCCCCGTTCCCACAGTATGGTACCTGGTTCCCAGTAAGAGGGGTACAGGTTGAGATTCAGGGGCAGTAAGGAACTGTCTCACCAGTCTTGGTTGGGGGGCGTGTCTGGATGAGTGGTGTGTTGCACTGGACGAGTGGGTGTGAGTTATTTTGGTGATAAGGAGCTTACACGGGAGGTGGACCTCTGGCTGTGTGCTAGAGGTCCTGCAGAGGCATTGGAGAATGATTCCAACAAGAGTGGCTCGGGTATCTTCCGGTCCTGTGTGGTGGAAGAGGTTCAGTGTAGCCCAGCTAGGTCCCAGTGTAGTGGGAGGGGTGTAGGGGCTCACGTCCTGTCTCAGAGGAGAAGGAGTGAGTGTGGGCTGTGTCCCAAGGTGCCCGAAACCCAGTCCCAGGGCCTGGATGGTTTCTTCAGGGAACACCAGGTTGGGGGCCTAGGCTGTACTTGTAGGCCATTTGAGGAGGATCTCCCATTGTCTAGAGGACGTGGAGTGTCTGTAACCAGAGCTCCAGCGGTCCTGGTGTCTGGCAGTACCACTCCAGTTGGGAGGGTGCAGAGGTCCAGAGTGAGGGGTGAGAGGGGGAAAGAGTCCTCAGTGGAAGAACCAGTGGGTCAGGGGCCAGCCAGAAGGGCTGAGTCGCCAATGAATGACCATGGTGAAGCCACTTCTGTCCTGGGGGATCTGCACGCACTGTCAGATGGACAGGAGGTCGTGAGATCTGCGCCAGGCAGACTGTCACACGACACAGTTATGTGTCACCCTCGAGGGGGGGCATGCGTGCTCCCCGTGAAGTCCTGGTTCGCCGGGCATCTGACCAAAGGGTACCGTCCCTGGGTTGGGGAGCCAGGTTCAGGTGTTTCCTGACCTGGTCGGCAGGGCGACTGTAATCAGTGTCCTGGCCGGGTTGCCTTCTAGGGGTACCCCTGTGAACACAGGTGGGGCCCATCTTAAGTGAAGAGACCCTGTGTTTCCCAGAAGGGGTGGTGCAGGCCTAGCCGGGATCTTTAGGGTCCCTGGCTGAATGTGGTAGTACTACCCTGAGAGCAGGTGGGGCCCATCTTAAGTGAAGGGACCCTGCTCTACAGTGGGAGGGTGCAGAACTCTGGACGGGGGTGCAGAGGAAGGGAGTCCTCGCCTCTGACCCCGGTGCATCCGGTGAATTCGGATCCCAGGTGGTAGACCAGTGATGGAGAGAGGTCCTGAACTGGTGGGAGAGTTGTGTTCTGGAGGATGCTTCCCCTGGGAGGGTGCGGAACCCCAGAAGTAGAGGTAGGGTGAGGAGACGCTTCGCCCGTGACCTCTGGTCAGCCTGAGGGTGCGGACCCTAGGTTGAAGGATCAGTGGTAGTTTGGAACTACACTGAGAGGGAGAGTGGAGAATGGCTATTGGATGCCAGGGGTTACTGCCCCCACTCTGTGGATTGGCAAGGACCAGTGGCCTAGGGCCTGGTCCTGGCCGTGGACAACTAAGGAGTACCGGTGGGGTAGCCTAGTTGGTCCTGAGTTTTTTTTCTTAGTTGGATTCCATGGGTTCCAAGTGGCGTAGAACCGGAGGATGTCCCTGCAGTGCGGGCCCGCGTCCGTGTTCTATCGCCCCAAGCAGGGAAGCCCATCACGGTGGTGTTTGGTCTGCCCTGCGTTTTGGCTGGAAGGGGGTTGTGTTGGACTTGGCCATTTTTGGCCGGTTCACCCATAAACTTTTTGCCTGGTCTGTGACCTAGTGTTGGTGGTTTTAGGCCTCTGGGCACTTTCGCACTGTGGTCCAGTGGAAAGTGCGTGCGCGCTCTGTGCACATTTAGTGAGATTGACCTGCCTCCCATAGGAATGCATTGGGGATCTGTGTGCCAGTGGTAATTCCTAGGGTGAGAGGAGTGCAGGGGCGAGTTTAGTATGTGCGAACTCGCGAGAATAAATGCTGCGCAATGGTGTGCGCAGATTTATTATAACTGGTGTAGGAATGCCACTTTTAGAAGTTGGCATTTATGTGTGCTCTGTGTCTGCCTGCCTGATGTGAATTGCATGTCTGGCTTGTGAGTGACAGGGGCTGGGAGGTGTGTGTGGCTCCAGGAGGGGCAGGGTGAGTCAGCGCAGGGCTGAATAGGGAGATCTGCATCTAGATGGGAGGGAGGAGTTGCACCTGGGACCTGAATAGGGCTGTGCCTTCCCTCCACAATGCTGGCTCCACCCCCTGTGGTGCGTCTGATGTCCCTAGCCTGTCCTGTGAAAGGAGAGAGGAGCTGAGCAAAACAAAGTGCTCCAAAGCTCCCCCCAAACCAGTTGCGTCTGGTTTTTCCCCAACCCTGTGCTGTGACACAAAGGGGATTTTGTGGATAAAAGAAGGGGCTGTGACCCCATGTAAATGTTCAGTGTTCCTGTTCTGTTCCTGCGGGGCGTGCTGCTGCTGGGGCCCAGGGGGGGCTGCCAGGAGGGCTTGCCTCCCTGGGCCCTGCATTGCCCCTTTATCCCTAAGGACCTTCAGGACTTTGCCTGCTTCTAGCGCCTTGTGAGCGCTGTGCTCGAATTCTTTCATTGCCTCAAGCACGAGGAGAGCGTGGGCTTCGCAGCGCGGTGCTGCAGCCCCTGGAGAGGGAATCCCGGCGAGAGGGATTCCCCCGTGTTGGGAAATGTTTGCGGGTGCCCACCCCGCATTTGGTGCCTATTTTGAGCGGGTGCCCACCCCGCTTTATACTTCAATCGGCGGCGGGTGCCCACCCCGCCTCGCCGCGAAGAGAATCGCCGCCTGCCCGACCAGGAAGCCAGGCGGCCTTGCCTGACTCTGGGCGGGGCCACTTGAAGAGTTGGCCGGGGCTGCCAATCGCAGCGCGACGAGACCAGCAAAACCGGAAGTCCAGAGCCTCGCGGGTTTGCCAGGAAGTCCCGGGTCCCAGGAGGGGCCCCGGGTGAACCGAAGAGGAGTGGGGGAAGTGCCGCATTCCAAGACCCAGGCGGGAGCCCACCCCGCGCTGGGACGGGCACTGGAGACGGGAGGTGTCCTGAGCCTCACGGGCTCCACAGAGAAGTCCCGGGTCCCAGGAGGGGCCCGGGCGAAGTATAGTGTGGCGGCCGATCGGCGGGGCTCCGTGAGAGGAGGGAAGCCCGCGCCGCCAGAGAAAGCAAGGCCACAAGTAAGGAGAGAGCCCCGAGCGGTGGGGGCTCTCCTGGTGCACGTCGCCGAGATCCCTGGGAGGAGAGGAGACCGGCGCAGAGAGAAGCGGGGCTCCCGTGAGCTGCTGGGAGCCCCTGCGCCAAAGTGGATGTCCCGATCCTGAGCCCCGGTGAGTAGGGGCTTGGCCTGAGTGTGGTGGTGCCTTTCGGGGCACAGGGTCGGTGCTTTGGGTACTGAACGGGCCCGACGTTGCGGGCCGCTCCAACGCTTGGGGGCAGTTTCTTTGGTGCATAAAAGGGCCCCAGGGAGCCCCAGTGGCTTGGGGCCCTACCGAGGCACATTGTCGGCGCCTGGGCGGTCCCGCCAGAGAGCAGGCCGCCCCAACAACGGGGGCATGTATTGAGTGCCACGTGGGGGTCCAGAGGGCACAGAGGTGCCAGGCCTTCACTTTATTTACAGCTGCGCAGCACTTAGTGCCAGCTGCAGCGTTTAGGCCACAGTGCTTTGGGGCAGGATTAGAGGTAGGAGTGGAACGCACTCCTTGGCCCCTATCTTTCCCAGCTGCCCAGCAAGTAGTGGGCAGCTGCTACGTTAGGTTTGCGCAGTTGCGCACCCTTGACTTTCACTGCGTTGGCATCGCGCCTGAACTTTTGGGACATAGGGCATTTGAGCCCCTCCTTGATATGGCCAGTTGGCCAGGGGACAGTTAGATTTATAGGGCGCCAGGCCCTAATGTGAAAATGTGGTGCTAGGGAATGTAATCATGTAGTATGATTTACGCACCCCGTATTATACCTCTAATGTACTGTTATGATTATGAGGTTCTGCATAATGTTTTTATGCTTGTGATTTTATTATTACCTAATGCGTTTAGGTTGTGAGTTATTCTCTACTGCGCTTTACGCCCTAATGTGAGTTATACTTAGGAGGTTAGGGTCTAATGGGTTTAGACTTATGAGAGGATTGCATAATGTATTTATGCTGGTGAGGTTGGCGCAGAATGTAATTCGCGCCTGATGTGATACTGTGCATAATGTAGTTTATGTTACAGGCTGATGCTAAGTACAATGGTTACCAGTGATTACTGGTTGTACGTTCATGATGTGTTCTACATTTATTATAAGTACTACCTATACTAAGTTCGCTTTGTGCTGGTTCTGACAGTGGTCCAGTTGGCCCTGTCAGGTGTAAATAATTCCCTTGTAAATATGACCCCGTGCCAGGTGGCACGATGTATATTATGTGAGTACTATTCTAATGTGTTTTATGATAATACAAAGGCTATTTTTATATATAACCTTGTGTGGAGTTCCTTTTTGTGGTGTGCCTAGTATGTTGTTGCTGTGGGTGTGTTGCGCAAACGCTTTACACATTTCCTCCGGGATAAGCCTGACTGCTCGTGCCAAGCTACCAAGGGGGTGAGCAGGGGTTATCTTTGGCGTGTAACTCCCTTGCCCTGACTAGAGTGGTGGTCTCTGCCTGGCTTTGGCGCAAGCCTTAGCCAACCAGAGATCTCATTTCTAACAATATGTATGTATATATATCTTTTGCAAAACCAGTCGTTCCGGGAAAATCCCAAAGAAAACAGCGGCACACCTGAGGACGGCACAATGGATTTATTGTGCACACAAACATTGTGTTGTCCTCAGGTGTGCCGCTGTTTTCTTTGGGATTTTCCCGGAACGACTGGTTTTGCAAAAGTTTAGCGGTTGCTGCCGCCGCTGCAGGCACCGGCATCGTAGGAGGTAGATCGGCCGGCCAAGCGCTGCAGGATTCAAAACAATATATATATATCTATATATATCAAAAAAACATCTTCTTCCGTAAAAATAGACCAGGGGACACTGCGGGGCTTTTGAAGACACCGTTTATTCAGAATTCTGGCATGATGCGTTTCGGCGATAGCCTTTCTCAAATGCCTCGGGTGCTTGAGGTTTCATTTCACTCGTTTATATTTGGCCCATCCCTCTAAAGTAGTGTGGGACATACCTGAACCACATTTCTTCAGAGAGCACTCCAGCAGTTCAGTGTATATATATATATATATATATATATATATATATAATATAATAGATATCAATATATATAACTATCTGTATATATGTTGGTATGTGTGTGTGTATATATATATATATATATATATATATATATATATATATATATATATATTCACTGAAAAAACCATAGGTTTCAGACACGTTATAGTTAGAAATTAGCATTTAAAAAACCTTTGAAATTCACTGAAAAAACCATAGGTTTCAGGCACGTTATAGTTAGAAATTAGCATTTAAAAACCCTTTGAAATTCACTGAAAAAACCATAGGTTTTAGGGAAAGTTCTAGTTAGTTGGACATTTCACTCGTACAAAACCAGTGAAATTCCCCCGTTATAGTTAGTTCAGCTAACTGTAACTCGCGCCCCCGCAATGCACTGCTGATGACGTCACATATTACATCACTTATGACATGGTCAGTGACATCACTGATGACATCACTGATATCTCAAATGACATCACTGATGACATCACTGATGACATCATCCAGTGACTGTGTTTCTGTAAAGTTTAAATATGTTTAATATATATAGGGAAAGGCGTATTGAAGAATGAGTAGGTGTATAAGTGTCTGAATGGATGATTTAGGAGGTGCGTGACTGACTCTATAAGTGAGTGATTAAACGTATCTTACTGATTGCATGGGTTAGTGACTAAACTGTGTGAATGTCTGTATCCGTCTGTTGGTGTGTAAGCGGCTGCATGGGTTTGTGAATAGCTACATGAGTGTCTATATGGGTTATTGATTGGTTGTCTGAGTATCTGTATGGGTGCCTGAGTTTTTGTGTGGGTGGGGTGTGTGTGACTCTGTGCATAGATGTGTGAGTGGGTGAGTCACTGGGTGCATGGTTTCAAGAGTGCATCTGTGATGGACTGTATGGGTGGGTGAGTGTGTGTATGGGTGTGTTAGTGAGTGAATGTATATCTCAGTGGTACATGTGTGAGTAACTACATATGTGAAAGGCAGTATATATGTGTGTTGGAGTATACAAATGGCTATAAGTGAGAGTGTGTGATTGTGAGAGTGGTTGTATGGATGAGTGTGTGCTTGTATCAGTGATTGTATAAGAGTGTAAGAATGTGGTAGTATTTGTATAAGTAAGTGAGCTGGTGTGTGTATAACTTTATCGGTGAGTAAATGGCTGTGTGATTAATTATTTGCATGATTGACTAGGTGTGTGAGTACCTCTATGGATGAGTGGCAGTGTGTAAGTTTCTATATAAGTGTATGAGTGCATATGATAGTCCTGTACTGAGTGACCATAAGTATGAGTGACTGTACGGGTGAGTGAGTGGATGTGTCTGTGTAGGCCTAAGAATCAGTGAGTGGGTATGTAGTTATTGGTATTGGAGTGTCTATGGTTTTGAGAATGGCAGTCTTTAATTTAGAGTGGGTGTACGAAAAGTTATATTAGGGTGTGAGAAGATGCATCAAATTATCACATGGATGATGTCATCAGTGATGTCATCAGTGATGTCACTGACCATGTCATGAGTGATGTAATATGTGACGTCATCAGCAGTGCATTGCGGGCGCGAGTTATAGTTAGCTGAACTAACTATAACGGGGGAATTTCACTGGTTTTGTACGAGTGAAATGTCCAACTAACTATAACTTTACCTAAAACCTACGGTTTTTTCAGAGAATTTCAAAGGTTTTTTAAATGCTAATTTCTAACTATAACGTGCCTGAAACCTATGGTTTTATCAGTGAATTTCAAAGGTTTTTTAAATGCTAATTTCTAACTATAACGTGTCTGAAACCTATGGTTTTTTCAGTGAATTTCAAAGGTTTTTTTTTTTTTTGATAAACAAATTTTTATGTTTTACAGCGTATGAAACAACTCAGCAAGTACACGATGGACCCAAAATCAGTGACATTTTGATAGTGAACGTATCCCACATTCCCGCACTCCATGAAACCTGCACAGATAACAATAACGGAACAAATCATTCCGAGCCTTCTACCGTACCCAGCCATTTCCCCACACCCGTCGATATTTCTTGGGGCACCCTCTTGCCATGTAAAGGGCCCTCTCCTGGGTCGCACACCAGTCCACCCCCCGTCGCCACCTCCCTATGTCCGGCGGTTCAGGATTTATCCATGCCGCCGCTATGTCCCGCTTTGCCACCATCATGGCTGTATTGAAAAATAATTTGTCGTTCCGGGACCCATCCAGGATTACCAGTATGGAGTGCCGCGGGTCATGAGGAACCTCCCAACCCAGGACCTCCGTTAGCTCCCCCTCAATTGCCCCCCAAAATCTCTCCAGCCGGGGGCAGGACCAAACCACATGGAAGAAGTCAGCCGGGGCATGGGTGCATCTCGCACATGATGCATCAGGACGCAGGCCCGCTCGATGCAAGCGCAGGGGAGTAAGGTAAGCGGCGTGTAAGTAGTAAAGTTGGATCAGCTTAAGTTTAGCAGAAGTGGTGACTGTCTTGGGTGCCATAAGTGCATCGCGCCAGTCCACCTCGTCGAGGGGCCCACCCATTCCACCCATTGGTCCTTCAACTTGTCCAGGGAGGTGGAAGTATTGTTGACTAGGGTGCGGTATATGCGGGAAATGCCCCCTTTACCTAAATCTCCCAGCATTGTCTGCGCCTCTGTAGGGCTGTGTTCGGGGAGCCGCGTGTCGTCCGCAATGTGCATCCGGAGTGCATGTCTCAGCTGCAAATACTTATAAAATTGAGAGGAGTGTAAGGAGTAACGGGCCTGGAGCTCCGGAAAGGAAAGCAGGTGGCCTGTAGCCCATACATCCCCCAGCTGTGTAATTCCAATGATATCCCACGATTTAAACCCCTGCAACCCACTAACTTCCCGGAGCCAAGCCCCCTGCCAGAGGGGTGTACACCGAGTGAACCTATGCGTCCACCCAGTATGACGCAGCGAGGCCCGCCAGGCCAGGAACACGGAACGTGTGACCTCCGGTAGCCGGGTTGGGATGGTCTTCCCGTACAGCATTGATTGAATGGCGGGTAGTCCCAGCTCGCTCAGCTCGAGCCTGTAGGCCGGATCGGACCAGCCCCCGTTGAACCAGTCGTGAACCACCAGGAGACGCGCAGCCAGGAAGTAAATGTATAGGTTCGTCATCCCCATTCCCCCGTCGAAGGAGGGGATCCGACAAGTAGACAGAGCCAGGCGTGCCCTACCCCCATTCCAAAGGAACTTGGTGGTAATACTGTCCAATTCCCGGAACCAAGGCCTGGGGAAGCAGAAGGGAGTATTCTGGAGGACGTAAAGAAATCTGGGGAGGATCATCATTTTAAACAGGGCGACCCTCCCGAACGGGTTGAGGGGAAGAGTCTTCCACTTATGGAGATCTTCTTTGGCCTTTTTAACAACTGGGGCAACATTGAGCGCCCAACCCAGTTCGGGAAGGAGGGTGATCCACAGCCCCAAGTACTTAAAGGATTGTCTCTGCAGCTGTATGGTGGATTGCCAGTCGTAGCATTCCCTAGAGAGGTGCAGAGGAACCAGGACGGACTTCCCAGGGTTCAGTCTAAGCCCGGAGGCCTGCCCAAAGTGTTCTAGGGTCTGGAGACACCGTGGCCCCGAGGAGGCCGGATCGGCCAGGAAAATCAGAACGTCATCCGCATAAAGTGCGATCTTGTCCGCCTCCGCACTCGGCCACTCCCATCCACGAATACCGTCCTCGGCCCGCACCAGAGCGGCCAGGGGCTCCATAACCAGGGCGAATAGCAATGGAGAGAGAGGACATCCCTGTCTAGTGCCCCTGTGAATAGGGAAGGCTTCTGACAGTACACCGTTGACCAGCACACGCGCTCGCGGGTGGGCGTAAAGGACCTGAACCGACGCTCTAAATCGAGGCCCAAAACCCAATTCGGTCAGCACATCCTGCAAATACGTCCAATCCACCGAATCAAATGCCTTTTCGAAATCGATGGACAGGAGAGCCAAGTACGGAGTTAGCAAGTGCCTGTGGGCTAGAGCCAGTTGCAGCCTCCGGAGGCAGTGACGGGTCCCGCGTTGAGGCATGAAGCCACATTGATCTACGTGGACCAGGAAGCCAAGTAGGGCTTCAAACGCTGAGCCAGAATGGCGGCGTACAGCTTAATCTCCGTATTGAGGAGCGAGATAGGACGATAGTCCGCACAATGACGCGAAGGGGGCTGGGATTTCGGGAGGACCACAATGGTGGCAATATCAGTTTCTGGCGGAAAGGAGCCCCTCTCCACCGCCTCCTGAAACAAAGCGGCCAGACGGGGCACTAAAATTTCGCGGTACGCCGCGTAATACTCCTGGGGAAGGCCATCGGGGCCCGGAGTCTTGCCCGAAGAGGCAGAGGAGATGGCCCCCTCGATTTCTTTCAAAGAAATGGGCCGTTCCAAATCCTTCTGGGCAGCCGCCTCCAGGTAGGGAAGACGTACCTTACCCGGTCAAGGAGATCAGAGAGCGAGAGGGCCGGGACACGTGCTGCATATAAACATCGGTAGTAGGTGGCAAAGGTGTTGGCCATCGCCGTAGGGGCGCAGTGCACCATTCCTGCCTCATCCGCCACTTCTGAGATAATGCGGCTCGCCCTGGGGTAGGTGGCTAGCCTGTGCAGGATCGTGAAGTTCTTGTCCCCCCAGCCATAGATTCGCGCTACCGACGACCTCCATAGGAGCTTGGCAGCGTCCAAAGATAGTTGTTTAATTTCGTCCCGCAGATGAGCAAGTTGTCGGGCCTGGGCGGCATCATTAGACAAAGATACTAGTCGTTCCAAGCGAAGCGCCTGCGCTTCTCTTGAGGAAATTTCTTGCATTTGCACCTGCCTTTGGCTCTTGAGCTGTCCCTTCGCGACCCCCCAGATAGTCGCCTTTCCGGCCTCCCACAAGATACCCGGCGAGGCCACGGATCCGTCGTTGGTGCGGAAGTAGTGCTCAAGTTCCGTCCCCACCACCTGTTTAAAGTCTTTGTCTTGGAGGAACCAAGCGTTCATTCTCCATGTTTGACGGGCTGAAGGAGGGGGAGTCCCTGTACTAAGAAGCACTGGAGAATGGTCAGAGATACCTCGCGGTAGGATGCGGACATCTACAACCTCTGAGCACTCGGGTGCAGAGACAAAGACCGCATCTATGCGTGCCTGTGTTCGGTGGGCCGCGGAGGTGTGTGTAAATTGCAGGGTGTGGGGGTGACATATACGCCATGTATCGCAGAGTCCCAGCGACTCGGACCAGTTCTGGAGTTGCTTCGCTTGCGTTTTGCGGGAGATGGAAGGAGGACCTGTGGTGTCAAGGGCCGGGGAGGAAACAGCGTTAAAATCGCCTCCCACAATCGTGGTGCCCAATGGCATATTGTTCATCAGAGCAGCGGTCTGGGTGAGCGTAGGTGTGAGCATCGATGGGGGGCGTAAACAGAGATCAGATTGATGGGGGAGCCAGCTAGGGAGCCGCAAACTGCTACAAAGGACTCCCTGCGGGTCGTGAGTCACCTGGGAAAGGACAAGGGGCAGATTGCGCCTCAGGAGAATTGCTACCCGCGGGAGCCCCTAGAGAAGCCGGAGTGCCATATTCTATCGTATCCATAACGCGCCAGGAAGGGACACTGATTCCCAAGGAGGTGTGTTTCCTGAAGCATGAGTATGTCTATATGGAGGCGTTGTGCATACCGCAAGACCGCTGTGCGCTTATGTCGATCAAGAAGACCATTAACGTTCCACGACAGCACGTGGAGAGATGCCCTAGGCGTAGTGTTAGCAGTCATGTCGGGAGGTCACTACTGTGGAGTGCATAGTCAAACCGGGGTGCGTGAGCGTGTGTGGGAATCCGCAAATGTAAGGGCCGTCGCATGCAATAGGGGCATGCGCGTTTCCTGCATAGGAAACATATGTCATTTCGTGGTTGCTGAAACAAAAGACAAACAAAATAAAAACATAACAGGAAAACTTCCCCAAACCTCCCCTCCCCCCACCCTACACTTCGAGAACGGAAGCATCTGTCGACCCCCATATGAACAATACCAAACTACAACGTTCGTATTTGGGTGCGTGGAGGACCCCTCCAGAAGATCGGATAAGCAATGTATCGGCATTAGAACTGAATGTTACACTTGTAAGTCTACCAGTGGCAGCGAGCCCCAGCGCGGCGGCGACCCGCCCCAGCAGTCAGTGGACGGCACACTAAGCCCACCAGGCCTTCAAAGAGTCGGAGTGCGAGAAAGGTCAGAGTCTGGTTTGGGTGAGCCCACCCGGGACGGCGATGAGGTCGGTCCAGGCCGGTCTTCGGCGGAGCAGTGCCTGCCGCGTGGCGGAGAGCCCGACCCGCTGGAGGAGTCCCGGGACCCCGGGCCGCCATGCTCAAGGATCTAGGTATTGTCTGCGATTGGCGCCCTTACGAGATTGTGTTCGGCGCCGTCGCCGGCGTCCCGGCAACCCAGGCCCCCGGGGCTGGGAGCCCCCAGGCCCCGCGGCAGGGGCATTCCCTTGTCGGAGAGGGCGTTCCTCCGTCAGCCATGTCCATGCTGCCTGAGGTGACTCAAAGAACTGAATTTGGCCTTGGAAGATAACACGTAGGCGCGCAGGAAATTGGAGCTGATATTGTAGGCCTAGGGCCCGCAGCTTTTGTTTTACATTTGTGTAGGAGCGCCGGAGTTCTTGCACCTCCCTGGTGTAGTCCGGAAATACCATAATGGTATGATTTTGGAACTGGAGGGGCCCCTTCTCTCGTGCCGCCCGCAGGATAGCGTCCCGGTCTTTAAAGTTAAGGACTTTTAGGATGATGGGGCGCGGCGGAGCCCCTGGAGGAGGCCTGGGCGCCAGGGACCTGTGGGCTCTCTCCACCACGAACCAGGACGAGAGGGCGTCCTTGGGCATCCAGGATGTGAACCAATCTTCGACGAAGGTGGCCGCCAGTCCCTTCTCCGCCCCCTCGGGAAACCCCACCAGGCGGAGGTTATTACGGCGGGCACGATTTTCAGCGTCCTCGGCCCGCCGGTGGAGCTCCTTAGTGTGAGTGCTGAGGTGGGCCACTTGTTCCTTCAGCTGGGAAATGTCGTCTTCCGCGGTGGATATACGGGATTCAGCCTCAGTCAGCCTCGCAGTAGCATTACGGAGGTCCTGCCGGAGAAGGGACACGTCCACCTTGACCTCTCCAATCTTCCCCTCAACGGACGCCTGTGAGGTACTGATGGCCTGAAGGATGGTGTCAAGGTCCCTCTCCTGGGGAGGGGAAGGCCCCCATCAGCCCCTCCAGGGGGAACCTGTTCCGAGGTAGTGAATCGGTCCATTTTGGTCTGCGTAGGAGCTGGCGCGGATTTCGAGGCCCTGTCTCTCCCCATGGCCGGCGGCAACTCCAATCGCCAGTGGAGTAACAAGGTTTAGGTGTATGGGGGAACCCACCACAGGCTCGGAGATCTTGCCAGGGAGCCGGGCCCCCGCACAGGAGAACCAGGTAATCAATCCGGGATCACGCGGGGGGCCCCGGAGCGCCACCCGAAGAGATGGCCGACTACGTTGGCTCCACCCCAAAGGCGCAGAGCACGACAGGCCCTGTCCCGTTAACCCTCCAGGCCGCGCTCCCGGCCCCGCAGACCCCACACCACACGTCCGAGGACGGGACACCCCAAGGGACCGGAGCAGTAGGTGGTAGTGGGGGCGCCCTATGCCAGCTCCACCCGCCTCGCTGCCCGATACGACAGCCGGTCATCCACTCCACACACCAGCGGGAGGATAGATCTTCCGGCCCAGCAGGAGGGCCTCACAAGAGCACAGGCGTCCGGGGAGAAATGGCCCAGCTCCGCCCCGCAGGCCGCCCCCCAGCCTCGCAGCCTCAAGAGCGGTAGGATGTCCGGAACTGCCCGGGGGGGATGGGGGGGGCACAGACCCTGACACCCGCGCCGCTGCCCGACCCGACAGCCGAACCCCGGCCCCCACCTACCGGATGACTCTGCCGCTTCCACTAGCGCCGCTCAGCAGGGATGGTACCCGCCACGGCTGACAGGTCGGTCCAGGCCGCCAGCGCCAACACGAGGCAGGCCCCAGCCCACCACCTCATTCCAGGACAGAGGCAGCTGGAGAAGCCGGGCCAGGCACCGCAAAGTCAACGTGCCAGAGGAGGGGAACTCAGCGCCGGCGAACCCTCCAGGACAGAGGCGTCACTCTCGCCGATGGGCCGTAACAAAGGCCTCAGGTGGGGGATGGCGAAGCAGGCCTCCCACGCCTGCTCCCCGAGTGCAGGAGGCGGGCAGCAGGGCCGCGCCGGGCTGCAGCGCAGACTAGAGCAGCGCAGGCCGGCGATGGGGGGGCCGGAGCACCAGTATCAGCCCCCGCACCGCTACCCGACAAGGTAGCCGAACCCCGGGTCGTCCCCACTCACCGGCACCTCTCCACAGCTCGCAGAACGGTCCCCGTCGGAAGGATCAGTGGGACTGCCTCAGCTAGGGCGCTCCGGCTCCGGACGGCGTTCCCTGCGCGCCGGTCTCCCACGGGTGTCAGGCAGGCGTCCGGATCTCCCCAGCCTCGTCCACGAATGTCGGCGTAGCTGGCGCAAAGGGCGCGGGGTCGAAGGCTCAACCCCCGAGCAACGCCATTCGGGCAGGGCGACACACGGGAGCCAGGCCAGCCACCGCAGAGGGTCGCAGGCAGAAAGTGGTGCAGCACCGGTGGCCTCACGAGGCGATGGCGCCGCAGTTATTGCTGGGCTTCGGCGGCGGCCGCCATCTTGCAGCCTCGGAGCAGCGAGAGGAGAAGGTCCGGAACTGGGCGCCGTGGGCTCAGAATCGCCCGCCAAACGGACCGGAGTGGCCCCTTCCGCACAGGAACCCACCACAGGCAGGTAGAAAGAGCGGATAGCTGCCGCTGACAAGAGGATGCGAGGCGGATGACGGAGGGGTCCGGAGCACTCTTAGAGTGCGACCGCCATCTTGACGCCTCAAGCCACGCCCTCTCAAAGGTTTTTTTAAATGCTAATTTCTAACTATAACGTGCCTGAAACCTATGGTTTTTTAAGTGAATTTCAAAGGTTTTTTAAATGCTAGTTTCTAACTATGCCTACAGAGGTAGGACATGTGAAGAAAGAAGAAAAAACGCACAGAAAGAAGCAAAAGAAATGCAGAAAGAAGCAACAGAAGTTCACAAAGACGAAGAAAAGTGCAGGAAGAAGCAAGACGTGCAGAAAGAACCAACAGAGGAGCAGAAATAGGCCTAGCTGCAAAATCATCCTGTGCCCACAACTTTTTCAGACGGGTACTGGTGGTAACTGACTCTGAGTAACTAGGCCTAGAGCCAGTGCTATGCTAAAAGACACTTAGAATACAGTGAAAACACCTACATACACTAGGGAACACTATGCGTTGGGGTACCCCTGTGATTAGCATGACCTCCTCTGTAAGGCCCTAGTACATAATAGGGAAGGGGGATTAAAACTACCTCTTAAAACGCGCCACGGGGCGCGTTTGCACAGTGGTGAAGGGAGGGGGGGCCTGAGGTGACATGTGTGCAAACACGCCCTGTGGCCGTTTTAAGTTGGGAGATTAAGTCCCCTTGAATCGTGAGGGTCCCTGGGGTCCAACTAGCCCACTAGGTACTTCCAGTAAGCGCCACAGAGCTGCGTTGCAGAAAGTGTAAAAAGGGGCGTGGCCTGGACCACCTCTCTGCAACGCAGGCCTGTGGCGCTTACTGGAGGTACCTGGTGGCCTAGTTGGCCCCCAGGGGCCCTCAGGATTGAAGGGGTATTAATTCCCCAACTTAAAACGCGCCACAGGGCGTGTTTGCACACATGTCACCTCAGGCCCCGCCCTCCTCCCTTCACCACTGTGCAAACGCGCCCCGTGGCGCATTTTAAGTTGGGGGATAAAGTCCCCTTGAATCCTGAGGATCCCTGGGGTCCAACTAGCCCACGAGGTACCTCCAGTAAGCGCCACAGAGCTGCGTTGCAGAGAGGTGTAAAAAGGGGTGTGGCCTGGACCACCTCTCTGCAACGCAGGCATGTGGCGCTTACTGGTGATACCTGGTAGGCTAGTTGGCCCCCAGGGGCCCTCAGGATTGAAGGGGACTTAATTCCCCAACTTAAAACGCGCCACATGGCGTGTTTGCACACATGTCACCTCAGGCCCCGCCCCTCCCTTCACCACTGTGCAAACGCGCCCCGTGGCGCGTTTTAAGTTGGGGATTAAGTCCCCTTGAATCCTGAGGGTCCCTGGGGTCCAACTAGCCCACGAGGTACCTCCAGTAAGCGCCACAGAGTTGCGTTGCAGAGAGGTGTAAAAGGGCGTGGCCTCTGAACACCTCTCTGCAACGCAGCTCCCTGGCGCATACTGGAGGTTCCTGGTGGGCTAGTTGGCCCCAGGGACCCCCAGTATTCAAGGGAATTAGTTCCCCATCTTACAACGCGCCAGGGGCGCGTTTGCAGAGTGCTGCAGGGAGGGGCGTAGCCTCCGGCGCGATGCCGGTCTTTTTTAAATTTATTTTTAAGAAGGGGGCTGTGTGGCCCCCTTCCTTTCCGATTTTATTGGCCCTGGGGACCCCATCCCCAGGGCTTGGCCCTATTTTTTTTAATTAAAAAATTGGAAGGGGCCGCGTGGCCCACTCCCGAGGCCATATTCGGCCCCGGGGACCCAATCCCCGGGGCATGGCCAGTTTTTTTTTATTAAATTATTGGAGGGGGGCTGCGTGGCACCCCTCCTCAGGCCATTTATGACCCCGGGGACCCCATCCCCCGGGGCCGGCCTTTCAGTGTGTTTTTTATTTATTTATTTTTTTATAATGGGGGAGGAAGGCCGCGTGGCCCCCCTCCGTGGCCACTTCTGGCCCCGGGGACCCCACCCCCCCGGGGCCTGGCCTCTCGTTGGGGACCGTGGGGGGAGCCCCCACGGTCCCGCCGGCTCCCCGCGTCCTGCGGGAGCCGGCATTGCTTTTCCACATGGGGAGCTGCTGACATGCAGCTCCCCGTGTGGAAAAGCAATTCTGCTTTGCTTCATTGAAGCGAGAGCAGGTTGCATAAAGTTTCCTATGGGAAATTGATTTTTGACTCTTATTTTTTGAATTTCTCCGCAACTACTGAACGGATTTACACCATTTAAAAAAAGGTCGCTTTCTGAACCAAGCGCTACCTTTTTGCCAAATTTGGTGTAATTCCGTTCAGCAGTTCGGGCTGTAGCCGTGTCTAAAGTTTCCTATGGGAATTAACATGGAGAAAACACGTTTTGGGACCCCCCTTTTTTCTCGGCCCCCGCTTGATGAATCACCCCGAAACTTTCAAGATAGGAGCGGACCGGAGCGGGCCATAAGTTTTGAAAATTTCGCGAAGATTCGTCAACCGGCGCCAAAGTTATTGGGAAAAGAATGTTACGAATTTCCTATGGATAATAGGTCCTAACTATAACTATCTACTGGCGACCGCCAGTAGATAATATATATATATATATATAGATATAGATAGATAGATAGATCTAGCTATCGCCAATGCTGGTGAGGAGACATAATTACGGGTGGTACATGAGCTGGCGTCTGGGACTGTTTAATATGAGGAAAGGAAGGAGTAGGGTAAAGACCCGTCAGGTGACTAGAAGGGCAGGCCCAGGGAAGAAGGGGGGGGGCGCATAAAGAGTTAAATGTAAGGTAGAGGAGTGTTCTGCCCAACCGCTAGGTGGTTCGAGGCCCAAGGCTAGAGGTTTTAGTACGCAAAGTACTAAAGGAATTGAGTTCCCCCTGCAGACTGTAAGAAGTTCCACAATGCCAGAGGGCCTTGGACTGCCAGCTACTCGATAACCTGATTTAGAATTGGCCCAAGACTCCGTACAGACCATCTGTAGTGAGCCCAGGTAAAATACGTATACTTGGAGGTGACCCGAAAGGGTAAAAAAGCAAATAAATGGAATCCACAAAACAGGTCAAGTTTACTAAGGGCGTTCTCATCCTGTAAGGTATTGGAGGAGGTCACAGCAAGGGATATACAGTATGTAGCCTTCATTTAATCAAAAGCGGGGCGAGAAGTCACGAAAGTTAACTTTAGCTCTCCAGTGTTTTGTGGACGTGGTTTTAACGGCCAGTGCCAGGCTCAATAACCTTGGGCTAAGAATTATGCCTGTAAATGAAGTAGACTTTCCTTTTCCAGAATTGCCCCTTCTGGCAAATCATGCCGGCCTAAATCTGGGACAATTAAATTTGGTAATTGGAGGGGAGGTAATCCTAGCCCGCTCCAGTGTGGTGGGGTATAATCGAGGTACTCTAAAGGTAACCATTCCGTCCCAACCAAGAGAGGGACTGATAGACCCCATCCCACTTAGCAATAGGTTTGCGCATCTAAGCATTTACAGGGAGAGTGTCATATCTTGGGGGGAACAGGTAGACTAGGTAGTAGCTGCACCCGCCAACTTGGGGGTTATATCCTGGAATGTTCATGGTCTGGGCAACTTAATAAGAATAACAGATCTTACACAAGTTTGGGAGTAGAACAAGATCATTTGTTTCCTGGAGACCTGGTTGGTGGATGATTCAATCCATCGGAGTGGGTTCATGCATTTTGCAAAAGGAGTAATCAAAATGGGTCCGGGCGGGTAAGAGGCGGGCTTACGACACTGATATCAGCAAAATGCAGTAAGGGAGCAAGAATCACCCAGACAAGTAGTGAGTGGCTATTGGCTTGTCACCTGGCGGTTGCCTGAAGCAAAGTAGTTCAGTAGTTGCTAAAGTCTATATAAATCAGGATGAGCACCAGAAGGAGATGTGGGAAGTGTTCCAGAGGGATCTATGGGCTTGCCAGAATTCCCGCACCGCCCCCGATTCTCCTATTAGGGGACTTTAACCTGTCTTGCCCCAGTACAGGTGGAGTCCAGGGATCCGATATGTTAGAGCGTTATGGTATCCCCAATGCAATTTTCCCAGAGTGTCTTCAATCCAAGTTAGAAGGGAAATTTGGCAAATTCCTTTCTGAGTTAGGATGTGTTTGCCTAAATGGCCGGTTTAAGGGGGCTATACCGGCAGTCCAAAGGTTTTTGCATGGGAACCAGCATTGTCCACTAGACTATATGTTTATGGAGGCGTGGTTCTTTGACCTCTGCACATGGTTTGAGTTATTAAAAATTAGGGGCAGTGATCATTGGTGCTTAAAAATGGCCATAGCTGTAGTCCCCACACCTAAGGAGTGGGTGATCCCGATGGAAGTTTCATTCCCCAAATGTTTGACTACAAGAATAGACGAAAGGTATATTGTGCAATTGAAGCAGTACCAAATCCTTAATGAGTTAGAGATTGGTAGGGACGCAGGTTTAACAATCTTGGAATAGTATTCTAAAACCATTGCTGAGTTAGTTAATCATTTGATCCCATTAGTAAGTTTATGTAATAAGGAGGCTAAAAAGGATAAGCCCTGCTGGTCTTCTAAACAGCTGTAGTTTGAGAAGGAGTCCTTACTTGTTAGGAAGGAGTTAAGGAAAGTAGGAAGGATTGGGCGCTCTTTGGATCCCGCAAACAAGACTGAGGGCTATAACTGTTAAAGAAAAAAAAAGGGAGTATGAGGCCCTGGTTAGGACTAAGAAGATGGCCTTTCATCAGTCAAATTGGGACCTCATGATTAGCACCCTCCAGAAAAAAGATTCAAGAAAATTCCGGAAGTTGGTCCAGAAGAGGTGTAGTAATGTGATTACTTCGGTAAAGTGTATGTTTCCACAAACTGCTTGGGTAACCTTTTTTAAGTATTATTTACAAGGCCAGGGAGATAACTGTGAGGGATCATTGGCCAAAATTGGGGGAGGAGGCATTGGAGTCATTCTCTGCTCAATCGATAGCCAAGCTGATAAACTCCTTAAATCTAAGCAAAGCAGCCGGGCCAGATAATCTCCCCTCAATTGTAATTAAGACTAATCCTATGTGGTGGGCAACATTTCTTTCCTAAGGTTTGTATAGCCACAACCAAGTTGGGTGTATTTCCGTCCAGCTGGAAGGGCGCAATAATTAAACCGATTGATAAAAAAGGGGAGATGGGCACACCTCGTAACTACCGCATAATAAACATGCTAGATGTTGGTGCAAAATTACACTCCAAGGTCATCCTCATCTCATTAAAGAATTGGATTGAGTGTAATGACATAGTCCCAATGAACAAAGGGGACTTCAAGAGTGGACATTCAACAATTGATCATTGCTTCAGCTTGTGGGCCTTGGGGCAAAAGGAGAAGGAAACATCAGGGAGTCGGTTCTGCTATTTCGTAGATTTTAGCTCTGTGTTTGATTTGGTAGATCGTAGTATACTCTGGGCTAAATTGCGACAGCAGGATATTCCTCTAAGTTTATTGGTAGTCTCAGATTTGGGCCCAAGTGGAGATTAATTTGGACGGGCCTTGTCAGAAAGAATTCCCTTAGGACATGGGTTAAGGCAGGGCTGTATCTTGGCCTCTACGTTGTTCTCCTTGTTCCTCCCAGATCTTCTGAGGGTGCTGGCGACTACCCAGTCGTTTTCACCAAAAATAGGGGGCAGACATGTGCCGTGCCTCCTTTATGGAGATGATCTGGCAATTTTAGACTTGACTCAAGTAGGCCTCCAGAGGAAATTGGGTAGATTTAATAGTTACTGTGAGATTAACAAACTAAAGGTGAATTTGGAAAAACAAAAACAATCCCTTTTGGGAAAAACTCCGAACCGTTTAAGTAGTCCCTGGGTAATAAGACTGTAGAGGTGGTATCCTCTTACAAATATTTAGGTAGGACGTTTACAAAAAAGTTGAACTGGGCCCTTCAAAAAGAATAGGTTGAGACACAGGCAGCAGCAACTATAGGGGGGCTAGTTTGGTTTAGGAATACCTTTGGTGGTCCATCTTGGTCCCCCTGTCTTACATCCTGAAATGCAATGGTCCCCACTTAGTCTCTCTTTGGGGCAGAGGTCTCTAAGTATGGAGGGAAGTTGGGAGAGGTGTGAGAACTAGTGTTTAATTAAACTGGTATGTCTCCCAAAAAGCGATGGGCCCAGCAATAAGACTGGACGGTGATCTGCAGGCCTGAAATTGTCTGGCCTATAAAGCAACCCTGCAATTTTGGGATAAACTCTGGTCCTCTGAGGTAAAGAAGGTATCGGTTCTCTGTGCCTCTGGAATTGGAAGCGGTGCAGGTCAGAACTAGATTAGGCAATATCTCTGGGGCCCTAAAAATGGAGAATTTTAAGATGGCTGAGGCATCTCACCTTTCGAAAGGGGAACTAAATATGGCCAGCAGAAGGAAGTCAAGATTGGCTGATATGGAGAATGTAGGGAACAAACCCTCATCAAATTATATGATAAAATCCTGGGGAAATCGGAGGGTGTTCCCATAGATCTCAGCTCTCCCAGATGCCTGTCAACGCTTATTATTATAAAAATTCCGGCTAGCTTTGAATGTCCGGTATCTAAAGGCTGAGAAATTCACCCCTTTTCTGGATGAGGAGAATAATTGCACATGTGGATTGAGGTTTCAAAATTTTAATGTTCATCTTTTAAGTGATTGTCTTCATTTTTATGGGATTAGTCACTTGATTCTAAAACCGCTGTTTTAAAAAAATGATAATAATTCGCAAATAATGAACTTGCACTTTTGTTGTACATGGAATTTTTAGATGTTGCCTGTGCCTTGGCAAAATGTTTGAAAATATGCTTGGGTTAGTAATGTAAGGATCATTGATTTATGAATATCTAGCCGGATTCTCTAGAGTCTAGGGGGCCAAGGAAGAAGGGATTCGTATTGATATTGACTCATGTATCTGTGTACTGGGGTAGGTCAAGTACATTGAATCTGTATTAGATTGATTGGGGGGTTGGTGTCTGGAAGGGGGCTAATTTTTAAGACATTTTTAACCGTTTATGTATTTTTGTTTTAAAGACAAATGTATAAACATTAATGAACTTGAACTTCACCGTGCCATTCCAAATCCTCTAATGAGCGCAGGAAAGATGACCCCGCTGGAAGTCTCACTCCTCTACAGAGCCTGTGCCTGGGTCTGCTCGGCTCCTCCCAGAGTTTTCCAGAGCCGTAGCAGCCTCCGCCCAACTCAAACAGATTTATGAGGCCATGCACCTCCTATTTGGGTGGCCTGACCCCTCTGGAGCGCCTTCGGGCCCCATGGGTTCAGGAGGTCCCCTTACTAGATTCCCACCTGCATGTCCGCCCGCAGCACCTGTCGGCCTCCATGGATCCAGTGCTGGATCTGGAGTGACTCCACCTACAGACTGCGACCTTCCACACGGCCTGCTCCAGTGCTGTTGCTCTGGGCGCTGCTGGCGCCGACCCCATCATCATTCCCGACTCCAATATGGAGCCGGATCAGTACCAGGCCTTCCGATTTGAAGCCAGTGCCTTTTTGTTTTGAGAAGGGAACAATTGGAAGGGGTCTGAGGACCTTTATTCATCCCCCCCTCGACAAACCAGAGTTCAACTGGTATGAGGAACTGGCAGATGTCAGTGGGTTAGACGCCTCACCAGCGCTGGCTTGGTCTGTCCTCCTACGGTGGCTACGGAGGAGGGGGCCTTCTTTGAAATGGTGGTGTGGAGAGCGGCTGGGGTCCTGGACCTTACGCTGCTCTTGGTGACAATCCTGACAAACATCATGACAGAGGTTCTTCAGCCGGGAGTCGCCCCCACGGAACCTCTCTTCCCATCAAATGAAGCCCTCACAGATGTCCTGCTTGGGGACAGGTCGATTGTCCGCAGCCATCGTCCGCTCCTGGGGAACCCAGTTTCCTCACCCAGCATCCCACCTCCTTTCTCCCTCCCCCTCCCCCCCCCCCCACACACCCACACCACTTTCTCACCACCGGATGATGGAGGACTATCTCTTCTTGCTCAGTCAGGAAGTACTGGCCCTTTTGACCAAAGGAGGCATCCAGAGTGTGCCATCATCAGAAATAGGTTGTGGGTGCTATTTCTGCTAGATATTGGTGCCCAAAAAGTACAGAGGACTCTGTCCTATTCTAGACCTGCACCTCCCCAACTTCTTCCTGAAGAAAGAGAAGTTCAAGATGTTCATGTTAGCTCGGGTCCTGTCTAGCCTCGACCCGGGAGACTGGATGGTAGCTCTGGACTGGAAGGGCACCTATTTCCACATCCCTGCGGTTAATGATGGGCCGCAAGCACTTTATTTGATGTGCCTCCCCCTCTTTAGCCGTACCAGCGCCCATCAGATGTTCACCAAAGGTGTTCACCAAAGTGATGGCGGGGGTTGCAGCACATCTGCGGAGGTGAGTGTTTCCAATGTTCCACCTACTTCGACGATTGGCTGTTGAAGACAGGCTCTATCCCAGGCAGTCATCTCCCTCCTTCAGACTACGGCGAACCTCCTGCACTTGCTGAGGTTTACTATCAATGTGCCAAAGTCACACTTGACTCCCTTGCAGATGCTCTCCTTCAACAGATCTGTTCTGGACACAGTGCAGTTTGGGGCCATTCCTCCCGAAAGACGAGTCCAGAATATATCCAGGCTATGATTCCGATGTTTGTGCATCTACCCTGGATTTCGGTAAGACTGACTCTGAGGCTGTTTGGCCTCATGGCCTCCTGCAACCTGCTGGTAACACAAGTCCGTTGACCTGTCCGGGCTCTGCAGTTGGACCTGAAGTCCCAGTGAGCACAAATCCAGGGGAATCTCTCCGACATGATCCAGATTTCAGAGGGAACTGTGAAAGATCTGCTGTGGTGGCTGGCGTTTTTGGGTCAATGGCAGACCTCTCTGCGTTCCCCACCTAGAGATGACTGTAGTGACAGATGGGTCACTCATGGGCTGCGGCGACCAGCTCCACATTAACCTGCTGGAGCTGCAAGCGATCCAACTGGCATTAAAAACATTTCTTCCTTCGATCAAGGGAAGCTTAGTTGTGTTCACTGTGGTACTGCAACAAACTTGACGGTATGGGGTCGTAGACCCAGTGTCAAGAGACCCAGCTTCTTTGAACATGGCTGGAATACCAGGACATTTTCCTGGTGGTCAACACTGGCCGGCTCTCTGAATGCCAGAACTGACAAACTCAGCTGTTGATGCGTAGCGTATCATGAATCGCGTCTCCATCTGGAGGCTGTGCAAGCTCTCTTCCGAGATTTTGGAGAACCTTGGTTAAATCTGTTCGCCACCACCGAGAAAGCACAATGTCCACAGTTCTGTGCCCTGGAGTTTTCAAGACAGCTCTTGCTCAGAAACGCTTTTTGTCTTGAGCGGAGCTCATGCCTCCTGTAAGTCTTTCCGCCAATATCACTCCTGCTCCGAGTTCTCAAGAAAATCAGGACCGACCAAGTCATTCTTGAGGCTCTGGATTGGCATGGAGAGTTTGGAATCCTGAACTCCCGAGTATGAGCACCGGTCCTCCAATCAGGCTGCCTCTTCGGGAGAATCTTTTGTCGTAGTAGCAGGGCAGGGTCTTGCACCCAAACCTTCCTACCCTCCTTCATGCATGGAGTTTCAGCGGTGACAGTTGACAGCTTTCAACCTTCCACTGAAGTCTGTGACATTATTTTGACAGCCAGGTGTTCCTCCTTCAAGGCGGTATACGCCTGCCGTTGGGACAAATTTGTGACCCGGTATGCATCCAAAAACATTGATCCTCTTTTTGCATCCTTATCCAAAGTTTTATTGTTCTTTCTCTGACCCAGCAGGGCTCTGCTCTGGACACTGTTAAAGTTCACTTGTTAGCCAGATCGTTTTTCTTGTGACTGCCAGACCAACCTTCTTTATTCAAGTCACCTGTTGTGACTCGTTTCCTCAAGGGACAACTACATCTGTTTCCTTCTAGTCACATTCATTATGCCTCAATGAGACTGCAACCTGGTTTTAGCATTTCTCATGTGTGTGCACTTTGAGCCACTGCTCCGGTTACTGGCCATATAAACAGCTTTTCTGGTGGCTATAACATCGGCCAGAAGGGTCAGTGAACTCCCTGCACAACATTCTATGCAGACAAACTGGTTCTGAGAATCTGTACTTCATTCCATCGAAAGGTAGTGGCACTTTTCCATGCTGGCCAAAATATCACCTTGCCTACTTTCTTTGCTCTGCCTCACCCTTCTAAGGAGGAGGAGTCACTCCACCATCAGGAGCATTGTCATTTTACATTGATCATACTAGAGAGCTCTGGGTGGACGATCAGCTGTTCATTGGGTATGTCAGGGCGAACAAAGGGAAGGCTGTGCAGAAACTAACCATTTCACGATGGATAGTGCTCTGCTACAGATAGCCAAGAAGCAACCCCCTGAGGATTTGCATGCTCATTCCATCAGAGCCAAGGCTGTGATCACTGCGTTAGCTTGCGGAGTCCCTGTCCTGGACATATGTCAGACAACAATGTGGGCATCGCTGCACACGTTCAACAAACACTACTGCCTGGAGGGTCAGGTCCGTCGTGATGGGCAATGTGCCCATTCGGTCCTGCAGGATTTTTTGGTGTAATCTATTCGCAGACCAACCTCGGGGTAATTGCTGGGGTATCTAATCTAAGGTAAGTAATCTGCGGCTAGGAACCTCTATCAGATGAACCAGTAACCTTTAGTCACCCCTTATCTGGTAGAGACTGTCTAGCTGCAGATTCCTCCCCGAGCCTCCAATCATCCCCGCTCTGCGAACATGATTTCTACATAGGGACCATGTCTTTATTTATGTCACTAGCAGACGTCCCTATATCAGAACGTTACCATATATTTGCAGTAAATTTGCCTCCACTCCCATTTGCTCCTTTGGATTTCCAGGTGCTGAAGAAAAGCCTGATGATTGGGGCCGTTGAAGGCGGTGATGTGTTGGACGAGCGCCTGAGATCCGCTAGGGAGACGGCGAAGAGGCCTGTGGGCGGCTTCCTGCTGGACGGTTTCCAGGACCAGGCCATGGACAAGGAAACTAAGCTGAGTTTGATAGAAGCGGTGACAGCAGTTTTGCCCGAAGACAAACCGAGGTGAGAGCTCTGTTGACTAAGCTCTTTTATCTCGCAAGGATTCCAATTTATTGCAAAACATGATGTCTCCGGAGAAAACAAAGTTCACCATTCACATAAACATCAGTAAATTACATGGAAAAGAACCTGCTGCAACAAATCCAAATAAATTAGCCATAAAGATCAATAGATTGTACCCGGGCTGGCTAATTACATGACTAATTATGTGACTTAGAAAATTAATTATGTTTTTTCCCCATATGAAGCTGAGTGTATTTATAGGGCAGTTGCTGCCTAACTCCCACTTGCACGTAAATGACTAATCGTGGCTCTCCTGTCTCCTTGTATAATTTTAGGTCCTTATGACAGTGTCAGTCAGTTGTTTTGCAAAGTAGCAACTGCATTTTGTTTCTTGAACTCCTTTGCTGTCAGTGGTCACAAGCTAATGCCTATTTCTCCCTCTCCTCTACAGTTCTGGTTTTTATTTATAATTTTTACTGCCTGGTGTTAGATTTTTTTTATAGATATCTTCACTGTTCCAAAGTAAGATTTCATATTGAAAGATTGCCCATGGTGACATTTGATGGCAGAAAATCCTACCCCTTGTTTGCTTGGTTATTGTCACATAATACACAGACCAGGGAATGGCAGCTACTGACCTGCTGAAGTCCCCAAATAATCTGACCAGATGTTGCAACATTAAGGAATGTTGTGTAGTGCGCAGTGAACATGGGACAATGTAAAATTCTGTAAGCTTTGTCCCGCAGGCGGCCATGCCGGGAAAGGTTACCATTCAGAAGCAGATGGATCAAAAAATGCTGGTGTACGTTATATGGCCCAGCGAATGAACATGAATGTGATACGTCTGCTGTGGAACTGCTCCAAGGCATTGGATATAGCAGTAACGTCCCCAGCACTCCTGAAACCATTTCAGATCCCTTTAATCTGTTGGATGCATTTTGACTGACTGCATTTGTCAACAACAAAAAGTGAATGCCTATTTCCTCACAAAAATATAGCTTGCGAATCATAGACAACTTACTGTCCGAAAACAGTGTGCTAATAATTATGATGTAAATGACACACCTCTTAGTAAGAGCAACATAGTCTAAGAAAACCATCACAATAAATACATCTGGAACGTGCTTTCAAAAATCCCACTGGCTTCCCAGGAACTGACAATAGAAAGTGGATTCCTGTACATCCCCTCCTTTAAGTGATGTCTTGATTTAGAGGAGGGAACCACTCCACTAAAATACCTTATCAAGTATAACTTCCAAAGGGAATTAAGAAAAGTGGTACCTTTACACTCTGTGATCTGATATGAAAATCGAATATCTAACATAGTAAAGGTGGATTGTATGTCATAATTATTATGATGTGTGAGTAACTCCTAAATGTTGCAGGGTCTGATATGATAATCCCTGCTTGCTCTAGTCCAGTGCTTTCCAAACGTTTTAGAACCACGACCCAATGTTTAGAACAACAAACTTTTGAAACTCTCCTACTTTAATGATCATGAGTATGGTAATTTTTTCAATTTAACTAAAGCTTCATGTGCTAGTGCTCTGTCATTTACAGACAGCACATTTTCCATTGAGATGGTCACTACATTTGCAGACGTACAGTTTTACTGATAAAACTATATTGCACACAAATGATAATGTGTGGAAATCAGGTTTTAGTGAATGTATATAATTTGTGCATCACAAAGTAAAGTGTCTTGTTTTGATCCTATTAAAATCTTTGGGCCTAATTTAGAGTTCTGCGGACTGGTTACTCTGTCACAAACGCAACAGATATCCCATCGGCTGTATTACAAGTGCCATTGGGTATAATGCAGTTGTAAGTAAATTTCTTTATTCGATTTTCATTGTAAAAACCATAAAAGCACATTATTTACAAACATTTAGGCGATACATTTTCAAAGCAGATAATGGGAAAAGGGAGAGAAGAAGCAGGTTCCACAACAAATTTTCCTCAAATAATGATTTCAGACCGTAAATGGCACCTTTCCATAATCCCTCATTTATGGCAAAGAGAACCTGTGCTATCTGTTTCTTGGTGTGAGCTACAGGCCATATTCTGGCTATCTGTATTTGCTATGGAACTTACACAATTTTTGATAAAGTGCCTAGTGCCTTTGCGATCACATAACTCTAACAATCATTTAAAATAGAGTATGTACAATAAAATCATGGTTGAAATTGATAATTCCTTCACAGATACATAAAACATCAAGGTTAAAATGAATATTCCCTTCACAAATGCATAAGACATCAATATAGTCGTCATGAACAAGATAGCATAATTATTGAGCCGTCACATGCTAAAAGTTACGTCATGGATGTTGTATGTAATAGGAACCTGAAGTATTTCACCTTACTTTGTGTTGTAATCCCTTAGGTGTTACTCGTCCCTGCCTAGATTCTGTCATCTATGCAATCGACAAGAACTTTACCCTGTCCCTTGTTGTGCTGTGGTTTTTAATGCTCTACTCAGAGCCATCCATGCAGATAGCAGATATCTGGACAAGCCGAAGACTACATTTTCTGTACTGTCACTTTCAAGATTCTGACAATCTCAACTAAACGGTTGGCTGCCAGGATTCGACAGGTTGGGATTAGCCAGGTCCTTCTTATTTGCTTATACGTGGGGCAGAAAAACATGAAGTGGACTTCCGATTCAAGAACATCTTTGCACCCAGGACAACTGGTTGGGATATCGACACCCTTCCAGCAGCCGACAAAACTGTTGACTGGAAGGATGCCTTATCTAAATTTTAAATAGAGTGATCTTGCGAGTGGTGGCTCTATTCTGTCCATGACTTCTTCTTGCTGTATTTTGTCTTTTATGTTTAAGAATGCAGTTGTTAGTGCCCCTGCAGTATTCCCTTTTAGCCAGGCGTCCTCTACTAGGCTCCAGTATTTCTTTTTGAGAAGATTTACAGAGTTTTTTTTATATTTCCAGGGGTTAACCATAGGTCGCTCATGGCAAGCTTGCCCAACCATTGCTTAATGTGGTTGAGCCATTGGACACTGCCTTTTGTATCCAGCAGTTGTATTTCTTGTAGTGATTCTTTTATTGGCGGAGGGGACTTGTTTAACCATATGCGCTTCCAGAAGATTAAAGGTCGTAAGTGAATTGTTTGGGCAACACTCTTCATGCCCAAGTCTAAGCGCATTGGTGTTAGTGGGGTGTTTCGAGGGAGCTCCAGAGCAGATCTAATAAAGTTGTTCTTTATTTTCTCAATGGAGGTTATGTTAGTGTGTCCCCACAGTTCTGTGCCATAGAGTGCGGCCCCTAGACCCTTAGCTTGATATACTTGGATTGCGGGGGTCAGTGGTCTATAGATTGACTTCCTTAGTTTTTTAATTATAGCCATCCCCACATGCTGCAGTGATAACTGACTTTTCACTAATTGTGGTGACCATGATAGTGTATTTATGAACCGCAGCCCAAGGTAATCAAATTGTTTCACCTCTTCTAGTATGGTTGAACCTAATATTATGTTGCGCTTAAAAGACTTAGGGCGGTTAAAGACCATGAATTTCGTTTTTTTGGTATTAATTTCCAGTCCAAGGTCTGTACAGGCCCTCCCAAACTAGTCTACTACATTTTGGAGCCCCATCGGCGTGCGCGAGATAAGCAGGGTATCATCTGCAAAAAGTAATGCAGGCACCTCTTGGCCAGCAAGCTTAGGTGGATCGCCCTTACAGCCTATTAGTGTAGAAATCATGCCGTTTATATAAAGTGTGAAAACCGTTGGTGCAAGAACGCACCCTTGCCTCACTCCGCGACTCACACCTATCCGGTTTGTTAACCCACCCTCCTTTCCCCATCTGATTTGGGCATAGTTGTTTGTGTGTAATCTCGTGATGATTAAAAGGAGATTGTTAGGAATTTCTAATTTATTCAAAGCTGCCCAAAGTTTCCCCCGTGGCACTGGGTCGAAGGCAGCGCGGAGGTCTACAAATACCACATATAGGGCACCCTTCCCAATTGTAACATATTTCCATAGGATAAGAAGGAATCGGAAAAGCTAGTCTACAGTGCTTGTCTTCGCTCTGAAGCCTGCCTGCAGAGGTGTGTAGATCCCCTTCCCTTATCCAGTCATTTATTCTCTCCAGCAATTGACGGAAGAATATGTTTTGGGGGATATCTATAAGGCTTATGGGCCTATAGTTTGCTGGGTCGCTTTTATCTCCCTTTTTGTGGATGGGGACAACCTCGGCACCTAGCCAGGAATCTGGTATTTCTGCCCCTTTTAATATGGCATTATATGTATAGTTGAGAATAACACCCCATATTTAGGGTTCTGATATATAAAGATCCCCCGGGATCAGATCTAAGCCAGGGGCTTTCCCCCTCTGTGTGGTTACGATTGCATCCAGAGTTTCATCTATAGTAAAGGATAGGCAATCGTTGTCTGATCTCAGAAGTAGGGGCTCTATGGGCGCTGCGCCATTATCTGCTGGCCCTACATATAGGTTAGAGAAGTGGTTTTCCCAGGTCTGTGGGAGAACGTGGAAGTCTTCTTCCTCTACCTGAAACCTTGATCCTTTCGCAATTAGGTACCAGAATTCTCTGCTATTATTAGTGTGTGCTGCGGCTAGCAGATCTTCCCATAACCCTATATGCCAGTTCCTATAAGCCTCATTTTGTGCGTTTTTGTAAGCTTTCCTTTTCAATCGCCCCCATCAAGGCTTGTCGTGCTAATTTACAGTTTTCATTGAACCACTCATTTGTTTTGCTCTTGGTCTTCCTCCTTCCGCCCTGGGCTTTATACTTTTTTTTATTTATGTTGTTGACTAGGGTTTTGAATGTGTCTACCTTCACTTGCTCTTCCACTTTACCAACCTCTAGCGTGTTCAAAAAGTCGCTGACTATACTGTAGATTTGTGCCAGGGTCTCTGCACTGTTCTCTATTTGTGGCCATTTTACCCTCCTCCTGTTATTACTAGTAATGATGCAGTTTAGTGATTTGGGTGCTGTTGGTGACTCAGGTGGGCATGATGCTGCTTTGAGTTGTAAAGAGAGAGCATTGTGATCACTATCGTGTCTTTCTATGACCCACATGTCCACTAAAGTTGACCATAGATGAACATCAATCAAAAAGTAATCTATTCTGGTTTTACTATTGGCCCTCTTGTATGTGTGGTGAAGTTGGGAATCAGAAGTGGAACGGCCATTCACAGCCCTCAACCCGTGTTTGTAGGTGAAAGATGCTATTTGGAGGGCTACTTTCACGTGCTTCGCTGGTTTCTCGTGGCTCAGCAATGGGATGCCTAGCTCAGCGTCTTCTTCATCGGTAATACTTTTAGTTGCTTCAAGAGGCTCAAATGTTACGTTTAAGTCCCAGACTATGACTAGATAATGATGTGCCCTATCCGTCTCAAGAAATGTATCTAGATGTGCAATTGTTGGTGAGTCCTGGTGCTGTGAGGTGAACCTATTGTAAACATTTACCAATAGGATTGACCTGTTGGTGATGGAATCTTTGATGGTTATAGCCAATAGGTTGGGGCTGTCTAATTCGAGTTTCTTAATGTGTATTCCTCTTTTAATTTTGATCAAGATTATTAGTCCACCAACTTGGCGACCTTTTCTCGATGGGGTGGCTTCTATACTGTGGTTCGTAAATCCCGCTTTATGGATTTTGTTGACTGCCCAAGTCTCTTGGAAGATGCAGATGTCATAGGTATCTAATAGCCTCCCCCAGTCTTCGCAAGCGATCTTGGATCTAAGCCCTGCGAGATTCCAAGACAGCAGTCTTAGTTTCCCATTTGATTCGTCACGTGGCTGATGTTTGCCCTCCTCATAAGATGTCAAGCGTGTGGATGGCTGAATTTGGGACTGTCCCCTCTCAGTGTTAGTGGTGTGAGCCCCAGTTAGCATTTTAGGCATCTTCTGTGAGTTGCCTTCCTCTGATAAGATCAGAGGGGTCACTGCTAGGAGACAATCCCGACGCCTGTCGGGTAGATCTATTTGCTAGGGCTACATGTATGTTGTGATTAGTGACAATGTCTGGGGTACTCGCTTGAGTGTGCAATAGTGAACTTGGGGGTGTGAACGTAATCTGGATTTGTGATTTAGTCTGGGGCAATGCGCGTTGCTCCAAATTAACCAACCCCTCTGTTAAATCACTAGAGGCCAAATCCAATGTCTGAGTCTTTATTTGTTGGGCAGCGCTTCGCATTTAGTATATCTGATCTTATGACTGACCGACATTGCCTCACCTGTCTTATCCAATGGGTAGCTTTGTTGACCAGGGCATCTCTGGTTTCCCAGGATTCCCTTGTGTCACTCGTCAGCTTGGGTACATTTACCAGAAACACCCTATTGCGACCATCATTAGGTGGTCCTCTGTTCACATCCTGACTTCCACTCCTTTCCGGTATCCCTTCTCCTCCATTATGTCCCATCCTCCCAGGGCATGATCTTAGGTTACATTCCCCTTGCAGGGCATTCGTGTAAGGATTGTAGCTGATGTCATTGTGACCTTCTAATGGTTTCCTCAGTATTCTTCCCGCTAGCCCCTCGTTGCCTATTGCCACTCCCAAGCCATAACACCCCCTTTTGAGTGGGCTCTGTTGTGTACTAACCTGGGCGGTTGTGATCCCTTGCATGGTGCATGTGGATGGGCAGGATTGGCGATATTGATGGTAGTTAGAGTTGTTTACCGTGGGGAGCTTCTGTTTTAGATCATTGGGATATTTAGTGTGTCCCGTCCCCCTCCATTCTACCCGTGCCTCCCCTCCATATGCCTCTTTTCTGTGGGTCATGTACCTATCGCCAGGTCCTAACCCATGCCCTGCTCCCCGTGTCATACTAGGGTGAACCATATTGAGCTGGTCAATCAGGGATCCTACGATTCCCCTGAGAGCGATAACTTCTGATGTTGGGTCCCTTACATTAGACTTAAGGTCACCCAGTTCAGCAAGAAGGGCGTTAGTGTTCTCAGGTTTCGGCACTGTAGATCTTCTGCGTTTGGCACCGGTACTAGTTGATTCAGATTCTGGGCCTATTGGGGTTTGATTGTAGACCTCGGCGTCTGCTGTTTCTAGTGAGGCAAGAGGATCAAAGCGGTACGAACAAACTACATTCGAAGCTGCCCCTACTTCCACCATCGTATTAGTGCTGCCTGGGGCCGACGATGGAACCACAGCACTAGACTCTGGCTGAGTTTGATTTGATATATTGTCAGTATGTATTTCGCATACAGCTGAGCCCTTGGATGATAATTCAAACCCTGGGGCTTTTCTCCTTGATTTGCTTAGTGCAAAGATTGCTGCTGTTTTGGGGCCCTCTTGGAGTGGTTTGTGCTGGCCTTTTAATAGACACTCCACTTCCTCAATCAGGGAGTCAATGTCGTCTGCCACGCAATTTGCTGCGGCACTTGCTGTTGGTCTCTTAGCTTGTTTTGGCTCACCATTTGGGCTTCCCTTTGCCTTCCGCTTCCCCATACTGCCACACTCGTCAGGCTTGTTAGTTATACCCAGTCTCTAATAAACAATTGCAGGTAGAAAAGACAAATGTACCTGGGTCACATAAGTCAGTTGGTTCCCTCACACGAGCGTGCAGCCCAGGGGGGTGGCCCAGCCCATCTGCGGGAACCCTGGTCAGCTTTTAAGCACCTCCTGGCACTTAAAAAACGCGTGGGCGGCTCCTGTCGCGTTGCCGTTTGGGGGATGGAGTCCCTGGCAGTGTAGAGATGCTGGCGAAATGCAAAGGGGCTGGTCAGCTTTTAAGCGCCTCCTGGCGCTTGAAAAACGCGTGGGCGGCTCCTGCCGCGTTGCCATTTGGGGGATGGAGTCCCCGGCGGTGTAGAGATGCTGGCAAGTGCTGGCGAAATGCAAAGGGGCAAAATGCAGTTGTAATACAGTGGGTGAGGTATCCGTCACTTTTGTGACGGAGTTATCCATCGGCCGAACTCTAAAAAAAAGGCCCTTTGTTCCCATCATACTTCCTAACTGCTGAATGTGTACAGTACATTTACAAGTATTTACATTTTCCTATGTGTTACAAAGAAAATTATATCCTAGTGACCCACAGTTTGGGAAACCCTGCTCTAGTGTCTTCCAAAATGATCATATTTAGTCCACTCACTCAAAGAACCATTAATCCAAAGTTATCAACTGTCAGATCTCAAAGTGATCTGTAGAGCAACATTATAAATCATGATGAAGTATACCACATGTTAAAAGGCAAGGAATTACTGAATCAGTGAAATGTATATAAAACTAACATGTAAAGCGAATATCCAGAAACGCCACACTGAGTTATCAAAAAAACAAAATTCCACAGGTGTTGGAAATTACATTTAACATGGCGTGAGTTACGATGGTCATGTAACAATACAACATTGTCTATGTCAATAAAGATTCTCATTCATCATTTTCCATGGATGTAGAAAAAATACTTTACCACCTTTGTGTTAAAGAAAATACTGCACCATCTCCGTGTCTCATACAAAGACTAGTACGATGAGATTCTGTGATTTCCCCAAAAAGAAGCACTCATTCAGTTCTTTTATACTGTTAGATACAATTGGATAAACCAAATTTTCACAGAGCAATATATACCTAGTCATGAGTGACCTTTCATAAAAGCATATATTGAAAAAAAACCTGTATAGAAATTATGGCATAGAGATTACTCCGAGAGGCGTTTATGGAATTATTGACTCAGAAAATGATTTAATTGTATTAGTTAATATTAAATACCAATAGATTAGGTTTTTGTAGTAGCCACAAGTTGATCAGAAAACCCATCTGCATGATAACACTTCAAGAAGTCCTCATGATGCTCCGGGGTAATGATTACCTACATCCCTGGATCTTTCAAGATGCTCATTTTCACATCTCAATACACTGGAAATACAGAAAATACCTCTGCTTTGCTGTAGCGGGGCAGCACTACCAATTCAAGGCGCCTACATTCAGCCTAAAATCAGCACCATGGATCTTTCTCAGACGACAAGGTCGCCAAGTGTAACCATACTTGGGTGACTGGCTTGTCAAGGGAAGAGGCAGAGGCTTCTACGGCTGCCTGCATTAGTCTTTCACAAGTTAGGTCTCGCTCTGAACACAGAGAAGTCTTCTTTGTAACTGAGCATGAAGATTCAGTTTTTGGGAGCGTTACTCGGCATGCAATTGGGAAAGGCTTTCCCATCTCCAGAAAGAGTGGTAAAACTGCAGGCTATGGTGACGAATCCATCTGCTGAGCAATCAGCCACGGTCAGACACTACAAATCTCTGCTAGGCCTGATGCCAGCGCACATAGGCCTTATACTCCAAATGAGAACCGCCCAACAAGTGGTTGCACAATGGAAACCAATGGATGGCTCACGGGATGACATGTCCCTACTGACATTCATCTAAATGAACATGTCCTACTTCGCTCATCCTTCCCGAATCCAACATCAGCAGAAGGATCATTGCACTCTTACGATGTACGCAGATGCATTTGGTTCTGTATAGACAAGACAAAGGACATCCGTTCATCAGACCGCCTGTTTGTCGTACAGCCAGGAATAGGTCAACCCTGATGGCACATTGGCTCTCAGCCTGCATTACCTTCTGCCACAGCAAAGCGGTGTCCGCTCCAGGGAAAAGTGAGGGTGCGTTCCACCATGAGGTGGCTGTGACTGCTGCACTCTACGCTGGTGTACCCTTGCAGGACCTCTGCCGTGCAGCTACCTGGAGGAGCAGGCACATGTTTACGAAGCCTTATTGTTGATGTGAATGCAGAAGGCAACTCAGCAGTGGGACCGACAGTCCCCCCTTACCCTCTTTCAATAAAGGCCAGCCTGCTTCCCGCTTTCTTAGGCTTATTATAACTGTTATGTACGCCTTACTATTCAGATTCAAACTTGTAAATAATTTTGTAAATTCCTCGTTATTCTCATCCTGAGTAGGTGAGAAATGAATGTGTTAGCCGTCAAACTTGGGTCCACCCGGCAGTACGTCTGCTTCTCGCATCCATCTTGATGCCATATGTTCTGGTTTTCTCTGCTGTTCCTTGTTATTGTGCCAGATGCCCTTCACGTGTTTTTGTCATTAAGACAATACTGCTCATTAGACAACAGAATGTTTCAGATTCGGAGCCATTTTAATACTCGTTCCATGTCTCATTTAAGCGTGTGCTTGATGCAACAGTTGTTTTCTCTACTAAGACCACCACAGTGTCTTTATCTGCGCCCTAATCCTGTATACTTCCCCTAGCCCCTGCCGCCAAGGGTATTCAAGGCCTGCGGCACTAGATCCAGCGCTTATTCTTACTGAACCCTGTATTTGGGAGACTTTTGCCTACCCTGGATGTTGTGGGTAATGAGGGCATATCTGTGAACATGTGGGTGGAAATTGTTCTTTAAATGGATGGGGCTTCCACCAAACAAGAGAAAGCAGCTCAATTATTAACAAAGAATCATTTTACTGAGCAGGTTCTGCGCCCCCGAAGGCGTCCACATGTAGCTCATCTGCAAACATTAACTCCCTGTACTTTAAAATAATAAATAGGTTCATTAAAGCACATCATCTTCCACACTGAGAAGGCTTTGCACACCCCCTCCTTTCTGAGAACCATATTGGAACTCTCATTTATTTAATCCTTAAACCAACTGTGGTCCATGGCTTATTTGTAGAAACGTGGCAGAGCACTCGAGCGGGTACAGAACCTCCAAAGTAAAGCTCCATTCTGTAGGTGCAAGAGATCTGGACTAACCTCTTTAACCACTTTATGGATACCTTTGACTCTGTCCCAAGGGATGGGGTCTACATGGCCAAATACCCCTACGTCTACCCCGAAGGGTCTGCACTCACAGCTACAAGTTCATATTTCATCTTCTGTGCGTAACATGGCAAGGACAACCGAGAGGGAGGTGCTTCTAATACGAGGGCACTCTAGAGGTCAAAGGACCTTTTTGTGGCAAAACAAATGGCATCACTGAACAGGCACCCTCCCTTCCAAGGGATTTCACACAGGGGGTGTGGCAGTTAGGGTTCCTGTGCCAATGGTGACACCAAGCAAGGTATTCTTTTGCCTAAGGCATCTAGTGTGTTCCGGAGGTTTCCTCATATGAACACATCTGCTTGCTCTGAAATTCTCACTATGGCATGACATCACTTCCTCTTACATCACTTCCTTTTGACTCGCTCACTTAGCTTAAAAGAGGTCACTTAGACCAGAAGCTCTAGAAATTGAAACTAAGTCATATAGATTTTTTTTTATGTTCTAACTGCCTTAAAGTTTATCACGATCTAGGCTTCACAATTTAAGACACATACCTGTGCTTAATTGTCGCATTACAAAGTTGCAGACAGACCCAGATCTTCACTGAGCGGGGCTGTAGGAAAAGGTCCAATAACAGTTGGAACAAAGCAGCTGCTTGGGACTTTTGTGCAGATCACACACGGTCCATGATGATTTCTCACTTACGCATTTGCTGCGTAAAGGCTTCTGCAAAGACCTCACCTTTGGCATCCGCCAACCCTAGTTTTCCTTGTTGCCAGCTATATTTTGACAGAAGGGCCCTTCCATCGCTACTCTCCACTCAAAATGTACTAAAAATGACGAGACCAGGTTAAAGGAAAAGCCGGACTCCATCGGACATGGCCATTTTAAAGAAAACTGGCTCTAAACTGTGGCCTGGCTTGTGTATGGGTTGACTGTAGAGCGCAGTCCTATTTCATGTGTTATTAAGCGATGAATGTGCTATGGAAGTAGGTTGTGTAGGTAAATCCCACCAAACATTAAAACCTCAAATCAAGAGGCCACGGGCAGCACCGGGAAGCAAGGCTGGAATCGGGTTCGAGGGCTGATCCAGAAATGGTGCCACTGGCCTTTGGGGAGTGATAAGAGGCCTAAATGTTTACAACACTCTGTATATTTTGCCACAAAAGGAAAGGTATACATTACCAATATTCTCAGTTGGGTTTGGTTGTGGCATTACTGGACAATGTATAATTGCAACACCCAGAGTAAAAGATTGATTCTGGAAATGCTAATGCCCATAAAGGGTTATCATTTATACGTATTGGTCAACAGATGTTATGCCACCGTTGTAACCATCTGTGCACGAAATAAGAGAATCATGTATCACTGAACTAATCGTTGCGGCGCCACAACAACGCGCCATGCTGTATAAAATCAATAAAAATATGTTTCAAAAAAATGGTTTGGCTGTGGCAAAAGCGGAGTTAAAAAAAAAAAAAAGACTTATGGATCACGGCCAAGTGTCTCCCTGTTGCAAATCCAGTATTGAAACGCAACATTAAAATTATCTGAGAGGAGAAGTATTTTGTTTGTTTGTTCCAAAGAGTTTTATTGAATTTTTAGCAACCTACAGTGAGGGACATGAACTTAACATGATAGAGTGAGGTAATGACCGGAGTTCAGAGCAGTAATGTTGTAAATAGTGGAACTGCAAGATCTTCGTGTTTATTTATTTATGCTCAGCTAATTAAAGCCATTGCAAATTGATAAAACATATAAAACAAACACAACTAGGTGTAGTGACCGAACATAACGTAGCATTCAGTTCCATAGAAAAAAAATTGTTACAAATAGATATCACATATGAAATTACGTGATTGCAATAAAAAGAAAATGCCAGACACTCATGTAGCACTCGGTTGCAAAGTAATAAAATGTCAATTCATCTTTAAAAAAGAAATTCATTCTGCATGCTGGCTATATATTGCCCAAGCCATCTTTATGATATTAATATGTGATGCTAGTAGCTGGTTTCAGATGTTGAATCTAAAATTCTGGTTAGTAAAAAAGCGTGTTTGATTAAAATCTTAGTCTGCGTTGCACCCTATGTTGTGTGACTTTAAATGTCGATGTGTCAAAAAGTCCGCACATTCCACGATGACACGATTTTGCCAAAGACCACCTTAAGATTCTGATATGAAGTGCTGGAGTCTAGCTCCTAACCTTCAGATGATAGTGTGCGCTTTTGGTGAGCGCTCGTGTTTACCAGTGGATCAGGGCCTCGTGCATTTGTGCTTAATCAAGAGTGCAAGTGAAAGATGATGGGTTGCATGCAACAGCACTTACAAGATGCGAGTAAAAAAAGGGGGTAGTGAGCAACAATTTATGTTCCAGGAGTAACTCGTGAAGTGAGGCTCTTAGCATTTTGTCGGCTGCGGCAAGAGTAGTTAGGAGATCAGTAGGTAGGAAAGATGGAGTGATTCTCCCATGAATTACCACCAGGATTAAGTGAGTCCTACTTAACCGCTATGTTTGATATGCAATCGCGGAAAATAAGAGCCGGTATTAATTTAATGTTGATCATGAGCTACAAAAAAGGTAACCCTAAAATGATCTCATTGGCCCGCCCCTGTTTCAGTATTAAGAAGACAGTAAAGTTGTACATTTATAATTAAATTCGAGATTAGCTGAACAAGAAATCATTGAATAAGCATTTTATGGTAGCCAGTTCAAAGGAAGTGTAATTTTATATTAGGATGGAAAGTTTGGAAAGTAGTTCCAAATGAAGGGGTAGCTAAGCCTTGGTACATAACAAGGTGCAATGAGGTATGGTCTGAAGCGGTTCAGAATTAGCAATATTCAACACGTGTTTGAATTGTGCTTGGAAGGACTATCTTGTGCTCGGAAGGACTATCTTGTGCTCGTGAAGTCATTTGTCGCGTGCGAAGAACAGAACTTAATTTATTTTCCAAAGCTTCCAAGGGCTCGGTAGAGTAATCTGTGCGGTTCACTTAATTTAACATGAGGCGGTTTCCTGTTCTGCGTAGCAATAGTCAATGGTCTAAGGTAATGAAATAGGCCAGAGATATTGTGTTTGTCTAAATTATACCCTCCATTGTGCAGATAGGTCACAATTGTGAACATAAAGGTCTCCTTCTCTCAAGTGCATGCATCTGTATTCACAAAGGCTCTGGTAGTGAGGGGGTATCCGCTCCGTCTGATCAGGTCAGGGTGGCTTGGGGATTGTGTGGCCCAATTGCACTTGTAGCATTCCAACTTCTAAATCTCAAGGGTGCTGCAGCTAGGTAATGGATTTTTTTTATTTCCAGCCTTATTATATGCCCTTCAGGTTTGCCTTGGTTTTAATAATTGAATTTGCTGGATATTAGTGCGGTGAAGCCAAGCGTGCCCTTGCTTTGTCCTTTTTCATAAAGGTTCAGTGCTCTAGTGTGCAGGTAAAATAAGATGAGCGCACAGATCTGAAATGCTAATGAGGCACAGCAGCCGACACTCCGCTTTGGCATCGCCACAAGTAAAGGCGAAATATACATTTGTGATGAATGAATGTGGAACTGTTGGTGTTGTTAATTTGTTCGCTGACTTATTTGAGTGTTTGCTCCTCTTTATAAAAGCTGCGACAGAGTAGCAAGCTGTTTCCTCGACCTCTTTCATCCTTTCACCACCATGCCTTGCCATCACTCCAATCTTGAACAGGCTCACTGTCCCTTTCAGAAAAAATGAGCTCCCATATACTTCTTTGAAGCAAAAGTACCCAAATGCTAGCAAGTAAAATAACCCCCAAATCCCTTTTGTAAATTAGGGCGATCATAATTGTGATGCAGTGGGCCCCTCACATCCCTGAGGCCCAGTGCCACTGCACCAGCTTCACTATTGATAGCTACTGCCTTCCGAAGTGGGCTGTCTCCTTTGCCCTTTGTTAAAAACATAGGTTCTTGTGAGAAATTGTGTTTTTGATTGAGGGGGTGTGAACCCTTCTCAAGCAACAACCACAATCCCCGTCAGGGTGAACCACAAAAGTCACTAAATTAACCTGTGCTTAACCCTCTAGTAGGTTGGCACAAAAACAGTCAGGCTTAACTTGGAGGCAATGTGCAAAGTATTTATGCAGCTCGCAAACAGTAATAAAGTGAAAACACATCCCAAGAAAAATTCCACACCAATTTAGAAAAATAAAATAAAAAAACTTCTATCAAACATAAAGGAAAATTTCAGTTCTATTAAGGTCACGAGGTGTGGGTTATTCTAATTCTCTCTTTACTGAAACTCACAGCAGCAAAATATAAACTGCAACTGCCATGAACACTTATAACATGTCATTGATTGCGTGACCAAGACAACCAATCATAATGTCCTCCACAGTATAATAATGTATCCATTTCTTGTCTTTTTCTTTGCACGAAGGACGGCTTCCCTGTGATTCTCCAGTGCTGCACCACGAGCTTTGTTTCTCTTCCGTAACTACAATTCTAAAACATAAGAATTAATGGTCCAGCATAAACTGTATCCCCATAATGATTAAACTGTACCAAACAATGTCATTAACAAATCATCATATCACTTTTTAACATTAAAATTCATATAGAAATGTATATGCAACATACTTATAGTCAACACAGATACTGAACTCATATCTTCACAGAGAGGGGATTCTACAGGAAAAAAAGGGGAGGGATAATCTTGCCTCTGTGTCCTTAATAGAATAGAAATTTTCCTTTACGTTTCCTAGGAAATCTTTCATTCTATGGCAGGACCATAGTCTCCGAATATGCTCTTTTAAAGCTTACTTACCACTATGGAAGCCAAAGAGGCGTTAGTTGGAAATAAAATTTCTTAAAAGTACAATCAGCTGACCAATCTGTTATCCTCAAGTCTGACCCCTAATGTGAAAGCTTTGGAGGACATAGTGCCCGTGCCAGAGTGGGCCTTAAATATGGAGGTATTAATACCAGCTTCCTGCATGACCCAATGTACCCACCTAGCCATCGTGGTTTTGGAGACTACTTTGAGGCGTGATAATCAAAATTAACAGTTGATTGGTCTTTTCAGGTCTAAGACCACTGGATATACTCTCGTACTACCTCAAACAACTCACCACACACAGTTTGGGATTGTCCGGGAAGGATTGATAGAAAACAGATCGTGTATTAGACTTTTTCCTCTGAGAAATGGAAAAAGCCATGCCTTCCGGAGCAAAGGATCACCCAGCCAGGTTCAAAGCCCTGACGTCCGAGACCCTCTTACATGAAATTAGGCAGAGTTGCATAGTCAGTTTTGCAAACAATTGTTTTCTCAAAAGCTCGGTGTTTTCCGGCCATTCAGTGAAGGGACATAAGACCCGGTTTGCATCCAATGTACCTATACTTAGGCGTTGGAGGATTAGAAAACCTAATACCCTTCATCGATTTGCATACCAAGGGATGAGACTCCACGAGTTTACCTGCCACTGGCAAATGGCCTGCTGAAATCGCTGATCTGACAGAATTAACCATGAAGTAAGCCTTCCCTAACTCTGCCATGTGTGAAAGAAAGTTTAGGATGAGCACAGTGATAACCCTCCACCCCCACGGGATCAACATCCGTTCCACACACCAATGTCGCCAAGTTTCCCAGGCAGAGTTGTATCTCTTAAGGGTATGAGCGTCCCATGCCTGGTCCATGTTTCCTGAAGCTGATCTCGAAAGTCCTGTTATCTTCCATCTGTTCCCGATATCCTCCAAGCCCTGAGGTTCAGAGCGTTGTCCCGTATCATCCAGTGAATCTCTTTTCCTGAACCCTGAAGTATAGCAGGGATTGATGAGATTATCACTGGGCAGTCGCCTGGGATCTCCAAATGTTTTGGGAACCGGAATTGCGACCTCCAAAGAATGGTCACTAGGATCAATTCTGCCTTTTGGTTTGAGCCGCCACTCCGGTAATTTTGATGAACTGGGGAAATGCATAATTGACAATCATGCCCAATTCTGGAGGGCAGCTTTCACTTGTGCTGCCATCTGGATCCGGTCTCCAGCAGAAGTGTGTAACTAGCGCATTCAACCTCGATGCAAATAGGTCCGTATGGGGTTTCCCCCATCTCTGTTAGAAGAGTTGAAATGTGTGTCCAATTTTCAGTTGCTGGGATCAATCAGGAATCATGAGTTCCAATACACTATAGTATTGGAACTTCCCGGTAGATGAATCGCTGTTTGAGATTTTCATCTCTAGTGCCAGATGTCCTTGGCAATCTCTGCAAACAGTCTGGATCTCATTCCTCCCAACTTGTTGATGTCCTGTACTGTAGAGATCTTTTCCATCTTCAGTAATATGGAACATTCCACTCTGCTGATGGCAAATGAACCGGCCAGTAACTCGAGGCAATTTATGTGGAGGATCAGTTCCTCCTGCAACCATCTGCCTCCAGTGGACACTTCCTTGCACCTGGCCACCCAGCCCAAGCAGCTGGCATCCAACTCTATGATGATATCGGGAGAGAAACTGTAGAGAGCATGCTCGGCCCGTTCCACGCCTCCATGTGCTTCAGCCGTCAAGTCATTTCAAATTGTTGCTTGGAAGTTCCAGTGTTGCCTTGATCGAGTCATTCATGAAACCTAGAAACTCAATCATGTGATTGGGAATTAAGTATGATTTGGTTTGGTTGATCACAAAACCAAGATCCTCCTGCAGGGCGATTACCTGTGGTGGCTGCAAAGTGTGTTCCTGTCCTGTGCCATTAGAATAATGTCATCCAAATAGATGATTGGTCAGTACCCCTTTGCTCATAACCATGCCATGAAGGGCTTCAGAAGTTTCGTGAAGCACCAAGAAGCGGACGATAGACCAAAGGGAAGTACTTTGAACTCCCAGAACTGATTATGTCAAAGAAACCGTAGGAAGTGTCCATGAGGGGGAAAAACTGGTATCAACAGATAGACATCCTTCAGGTGCAACGTGATCAGCCAGTCTTTCTGCTCCAGCTGATCTCGCAAAAGATGGATGCCCTCCTATTGAAGTGCCTGTAGACCAACGATCCATTGAGTTCTTTCAGGTTCATTACCAGATGCACCCTCTTGTCCTTCTTTACAATAAATATATTGCTTAAGAATCCTCTCAGGTTAAAAAATTACTGTTCAATAGTTCCTTTGCTCTCCAAGTCCAAGGTTGCATAGTCTATAAGATTGCTGGTCTCTTTTGAGAATGCAAGTGGATTCACTGGTTGCACCTGGGTGCCCCAAAACTCTATTTGCAAGTTCTGCATTGTCTACAGTACCCATGCATCCGAGGAGATTTGTTCCCACTTGTCTAGGCATCTCACTATTCTGCCCCCGAGGTCTTAGATGGGAAGAAAATTGAGTTCTCACATGTAGCATTTGCATTTCCTCTGCCTCTTTTGGAATAACTTCGCTGGAACTTGTTCCTGGGTGGGAAGAAGGGAAAGAATCCCCTCTGGTCGGACCAATATGCACGTTTGAGACCTTGGTTGCCTCTAGCATTTTATAAAAGGAAACAGCTGGATGAGCGACCCTGCCGCATCCGGCCCAACCATAAACATGAGTGGCGAAAACCATCTTGAGAGAGGATTGGGCTTTATCTAAAACCATGAAGGCCTGAATAAACGTTGTCAAATCCTTTACAAAGGCTTCCCTAAAGAAGTCTCCTTTTGCCGTAGGCCCAGCTTCAATGGATGCCAATTCTCCTAATTTGGTGTCTAGGCACAAAATCAGCTAATTCCTCCGCTCTATGTTAAGGGCATAATCAGCATTGCCTAGCATGCAGATGGTTTTCTGAGCCCATCCCGAGCGAATCTCCAGGTCAATTGAGGCACCATTCTTTTGGCATCGTCCGCCATCTCCATGATCTTGGGTAATAGGTTTATGATGTCCAACAATTTGTCTTGGCAGAAACGCGAAGTTCTAGCAATGCCCCTCTTAGGGTTCTTAATAATTTCGCCCATAAAGGTCACCATTGTGATGTCGAATTCTGGGGTGGCTGAGACCTTGGCCTCAATAGAGGATCTTGGGCATTCCGCCCAAAGCTTGTTTATCACCTCCTTGTCCAGAAGTTGGCCTAACCTCTCTTTCAGATTGAACACCACTTTATCAGCAGGCTCCCACTCCGAAGAGCAGGAGATGCCTGATGTCATCAGGATTAAAGAGCTCTTTTCCCAGACCCCGGTCCATGCCATCCCTGGAGGAGACTGACTTCAGTTTTTTCTTCACCCCACCTAATGGTTTCCACTCTCTGGACCGTTTGGATTCCCTATCCGAATCGTTCGATTAAGGAGAGTCAGGATCTCCCTGGTTTTGGTCGGATCCTTAGTCACGTAATGGACTTACATCAAGTTGGAAAAGACCACTGGGGCCATCACCCTCCTGTAAGAGTCCACCTGGAAAGTATGTCTGAGCTGGCGCCGTCTCTCTATTTCCTGCCATGTCAGTGCAGCCCCACTTGCATCAGAGTGACATGTCTGTGGGAAATTCCCTGTAGCAGAATTATGCTATTCTCGCATGGTCATCGCTGTCTCCACTGATTTTGACGCTGCAAAATCGATCATGGAAGCCAACTAAGGGTCAACATTATTGGTCTCTGCCACCGCCTCCTGCCTCACATAGCCATGATCCTCAGCCATTACCCTTAAGATTGTATGCCTATTACAGGAGAAATATGATTAAACCTATCTCAATACACCGTAACAGTATCTAGGGCAAACACCCTAGTTTACTATCATGGGGAAAGGTTACCCTGTAGGCTAAACAAGTGGAAGCCCGGTCGAATCACACCACTCGTGACATGTTGGGAAATACTTGAGGAGCATGCTGGGCTAAATCCAAAAGGCACCATGTCACCTCAGACCTAAATAAACATCTGACGATGTTGCCCGTTGCCCCCATCTCACCGTGCTTACCTCGCTGCTGCTTGTTATTAATGCGCAAGAGCTTGAGCAGGGTGGGAGAAGTCGCTCCCTCTATCCCAGTCGCTGTACGGTGCCCCATATATGTGAGTGTGTCAGGGTGATACCGCGACCTCACGGCCGCTCTCACCCTTCTCAGAGGCACCGGCCTGCACCGAACATTGGGAGGAGTAAAGGACGCTTCGGTCACGTTACCCAGGTGCAGGATATCACTAATCCTTAGAATAAATGAAAACAAAGCAAATGTACCATTCTAGGTCTTATAAATGATAAATAAGTAATGGATGTAAAAGCAGTTCTCAGGCTGCCATGAACAGCAAAGAAAGAGGACAAGAAGAGGATATCTTGCATTATTATACTGTGGAGGACATTATGATTGATTGTCTTAGTCACATGATAAATTACATGTTATAATTGTTCGTAGGAGTTGTAGTTTATTTTTTGCTGCTGTGAGTGTCTGTAAAGAAAGCATTAGCATAATCAGAGCCTCCGGTCCAGCAATAGAATTTATTAAAACACCAAAACGACAAAAATCCAATTGGTACAACTGGAGATATGCAGTTTCAAAGTCTTGAGTAAGTATACCTCTTAAAAGCACGAAGTGCCACTCACAGTCATCTGGTCGTGCCAGACCAGGGGAAAGATGCAAGTGCTATGGCGTGTGGGCTGTGTACAGGGAACAGGTTAGTTCTGCTGAACAATTACCTTCTCAAAGTCCAGGAGCAGACTCCAGTTCACGGTGGAGGAGGTCATGAGGAGCAGGGGGACCGTTGCGGATGGTTGTAGCTGTAGCACGAAGAGCAGGCTGGGTGTCGCAGATGGTCATCGATGTAGCGCAAAGATGTTGGGAGAGGGGGTCGCGGACACTCTGGAGCTTGTTGTCCTTGTAGCTCAGAACCGGAGGACAGACCCTTGGAGTCACTTTGCCTGGGATGAAGGGAGCTAGTCTTCCTTCTAGGAGATCAGGGCAGGCCTCAAGCAGCAGGGCAGTCCTCTGGTAGCCTGGCAGACCTTCTTCTGTAGTATCCAGAGGTCCAGGAGTGTACTGAAGACTGGGTCTGAGGGTCTTATTTTTATATCTAGTGCCAGCTTTGAAATGGAAGAAACTTCTAGAGTTTTCTCCCCACAGATGGTTCTGGAATTTCCTTCCCTCCTGCTTTGGTCCTAGGATGTCTGGGGCGACAAAAGGCTAGTGTAAAGTCCTTTGTGAGTGTGCCGAGGAAGCTTGTTTGAAATGTAAGTGAGGGTTTGCACAGCTTCGCCCTCCCATCCTGGCACGATGGCCTATCCTGCTAACATCTAGTCCCGCTATGTGTCACTGTCTGGAAGGAATACACAAAGGCCAACTACCAACTGCACCTAATCATGTGACCCAGGATACAGGCTGCAGGCACCAAATGGTTAGGACTAGAAAAAGTAAACTTTCTCAAAGTAGCATTTTCAGAATTGCAACTTGTAACCAGTAAAATGAAATTAATTTGAGTGTAAACCTGACATTTCTACCTATTCCCAAACAAAAGTTATCACTTATTAAATATAAAAAGGTAACTCACTTTTATCCAATGGGAGACATAGGCCTTGCAGTAGTGAGAAAAAAAAATCAGAGTTTTTTTACTACCAGGACATAATAAACTTAAAAGCACATGTCCAACTTTTTAAATACACTGCACCCTGCCCTAGGGGCAGTTTAGGGCCTACCTCAGGGGTGGGTTATATGTATTAAAAAGGAAGGTTTAAGGCTGGCAAAAGGTTTTATTTTGCCAGGTTGAAATGGCAGTTTAGAACTGCAAATAGGCTGCAATGGCAGGCCTGAGACGTTTTATGGTTTAAATCTTTTATTAGTAATCACATGTATCAAAGACATTGGAGTACAGCGGTTAGTTCTACATATTCAGCTTTCACTTACAGTGTAGAAGGCTCCATCTCAAATACCTCTTATCTTGACATGTGGGTCTTATCAGTAAACCAAACACAACTGAAAAGAAAAAGAAACACGTGATCCCTCCCCCCCACCTCCCGCCCCTCCAGTACTCATCATGTGGATGTATGGCCTCTTATGAAAAGGGTGTATATCTAAGGCCCTCCCCCTGGGAATAAAACTCTCACTTCTCCTTCTCCGAAAGCTGAAGGATTCTTAAGTATTTGGGACCGGTGAGCTCTCTGAATTCTGTGGACAGAAGACTCAGAAAGGGGTGCCATGTCTCACGGAACGAAGCTTTAGACATTGTGAAGGTGACGGACATCCTCTCCATCCCCAATGTATACTATTGCCTGTGGAGCCAACTAAAGTGTGTAGGGGTGGTGGTCGACCCCCAATGCGAAAGGATATTCTGGAGCGCGGCTCCCAGGGCTAACCCCATCTGCCTGCCTCTGCGAGACTTGAGGGGGAAAGTCAATGGGTTTGGTAGGCCCAGGACCGCATAGGCCGGAAGCCGGGGGATTTGAGTGTCGAAATGCTTGTCTATCTCATCCAAAATTTGTGTCCAATATGCAGTTATCTGTGGGCAGTCCCAAAGTATGTGTAAAAGCGTGCCTGGTTGTCCGCAGCCCCGCCAGCAGTCTGGGCTACGTCCTGGGTTGCCCTTATGGAGGCGTACCGGAGTCAAATACCAGTACGTCGCTATTTTTGTGGCTGTCTCCATGCTATTTGTGTTCCGTGCTATGTCGAGCTCTGAAATATATCTCCCCACACTCTTTCGGGGATAGGTCTTTTCCAAGTTCCCTCGCCCATCTGACCTGACTCTGGGTAAGCTGTGTGGGGGTGGGATGGCGAAGTAGAGAATATAGTTCCAAGATCAGTCGCTTGTCTGTCGACTTGGTGACCAGCCATTTCTCATATTTGGTAAGTTGCCTGCTAACCATGGTGATATTCATTGGATACATTAACCAGTGTCACACCTGGAGGTATCGAAACCTCTCGGATTCCGGGAGGTTGTACTGTTGGCGCATTTTCTTGAAGGAAAGGATGCCCGTCTCGTCAAACATGTGACCTGCCGCGCAACATGGCGTTCGGTGCCAGGCCCCGAAAGCCCCCAGAGAAGGCCCGGGGTGAAACTGCGATTCTCGAACAGCGGTGTCATGGGAGATGGAAATTTGGTGAGCCCCCCATGACCTGTGACTGAGTCCCAGACGTCTAAGACCGTCTTAGTGATGGGAGAGCCCTTCAGGTTTTGTTGTCTATCTGATCTATTGAGGAAAGGCACCTTCCAAAGGGGGAGCCGTGCTAGTGCCCTGTCCTGAAACAACCAGTGTTTCTCCGATACAGCTTAGACTCCTCCTCATGCGAGGCCTCGCCCCGAGCCACACGTACCTGTGAATCTCGCTCTGTAGCATGGGTAACATTCCCTGGGGGGGAAATACCGGAATCGTCTAGAAGAGATATATAATCTTTGGAAGGATAGACATTTTAATGGTTGCGACTCGCCCTAGAAGAGAGAGGTGGTGATTCCTCCAGCTATGCAGTTCCCTTTTAATTTGTCGGAGGAGTGCATTGAAGTTCGTCGCAACAGTCTGTGTTATGGAAGGGGCAAGCTGAATCCACAGGTAGAGTATGGACCCCCTCACCCATTTCACCAAGCAGATCTCTTTAAATGTGGACAGATGTGTCCCGGTCCCTGATAGACCTAAGGCCTGAGATTTCCCAACATTTATTTGGAGACCCGAAGCTAACCCTCAGGCGGAAAGCTCCACTAGAAAAGCCGAAAGGGATGAGACGGGGTTGCTCAGGGAGGCCAGGATGTCATCGGCGTACAGGCTAATTGTATGTCTCTCGCCTCCGAAGGGGATGCCCTCGACCCGTGGGTTATCCCTAATACGCTGTGCTATGGGCTCTATATAAAGTGAATAACAGGGGTGATAGTGGACATCCCTGCCTGGTACCCCTCTTGATGGGGAAGGGAAGTGAAGAGATCCTGTTTACCCTGACCACTGCGGTGGGGGAGCCGTTGCCGCTCGCCGCCCAAGCCAGGAAGCGATCTCCAATTCCGAAGTGAGCTACACTCTTTTCCATGTAGCGCCAATGCACCCTGTCAAACGCCTTCTCAGCATCTACCGTCCGCAGAAGGGAGTCCAGTCGAGTGTGGTCTGCTTTATCTATGAGGTGCAGAATGCGCTTTGTGTTGTCACTGCTCTGCCTACCCTGGATAAAACCGGCCTGGTCCGGATCAATAATGCCCGGCATCATTGGGCCGAGGTGAGCTGCCAGAATGCTTGTGAAAAGCTTAATGTCGACGTTTAACAACGATATCGGGTGATAAGAGCCACAGAGTTGCCTATCCTTCCCCGGCTTTGGGATTACTACAGTAGCTGCTGCCAGCATATTCAGGGGACCGAACCAAGGCCCTCAAAGGAATTGAATAGTCTCGTGAGAACTGGAGCCAGGACCTGACAGAATGCCTTCTAGAAACTAGTAGGGAATCCGTCAGGGCCCGGGTATTTAAATGGCTTAAGTCGGGAACTAGCGGAAATAACCTCCTCCACCTTGAGTGGAGCGTCTAACAAAGTGGCCTGGGAGGCGAGCAACTTTGGAGTATTCGTCCTTTCTAGGTAAGCCTCTATATGATGTGGTTCTAACGTTTGACTCTCGTACAGTTCTGCATAAAAATTACGAAACTTGCTTGCTAACTGCTCGTCACCCACTATCTCGTCTCCCTCCCGGGACCTCAGGGAGTTAATACTCGTCCGTTGTCTCTGAGTCCTTAACATGTTTGCTAGCAGTCTCCCATTCTTGTCACCTCCTATGTAAAAAGAAGGTTTCAGGCGGAGGGTTGCTTGTTCCACCCTGTCGATGTCGATCCCTGTCAGTTGAGCTCACGCTGTTCGCAATTGGCGCCACACCCTGCGGGCCCAGGTGAGACTGTGTATGCGTTCCAGTTCCCTGACCTGGGCTGTCAGATGTTCCCGTTTCCCTCTGTGCGTCTTATTGTCCGCTGCAGATATCGCTATAAGCTCCGCCCTAACTACAGCTTTCATGGCTTTCCAGAGCGTGGAAATAGTGACGTCGGGGGTGTCATTCTGTGCTAGGTAGTTATGAATGGCATCCATAAGCTGTTGCACAACCGCAGGTCTTTGCAGCAAAGTCTCCCTCAGGCGCCATGACCCATACTGATGCTTCTGCTGAGAAACCTCTAAGGTGAGAATCACAGCGTTGTGATCCGATAGAGCTGCTGGCTCTATCTTAATGTCCTGTGTGAGATGTTGGATCTCCCTGGTCCCTAATATATAGTCCAACCGGGCGTAGGTTTTGTGGGCATGGGAATAAAATGTGTATTGGGTGGAGTGTGGGTGCGCCTCCCTCCAGAGATTATTAACCCCATGTCCTGCAGCCACTTGCAACCCCCTTTGGAGAGAGCTCCCGCTTGGTCAGATCTAGCGCCAGACCTGTCTCTGCAAGTGTCGAGGACCAGGTTCAGGTCTCCCCCCACCAGTGTCATGCGGTTGTGTGTGGACATCACCTCGGAAACCGCTTTCCTAAGGAACAGCTCTTGGCCCGTGTTCGGGGCATAAATAGAACCCACCATCTGAGTGTTGCCCCCAACTTGGACTAAAAATCTGCCGCTGACCTCCGCTATTTTGGGGCCACCTTCCCCTTCTGAGATGTTTTAAAAGGGTTACTTAAGTGAGTGGTACAATCAGTGCTGCAGGCCCACTAGTAGCAGTAAATTTACAGGCCCTGGGCACAGTTAGGGCACTTTACTAGGGACTTATAAGTAAATTAAATGTGACAATTGGGGTAATCCAATTTTACCATGTTTAAGAGAGTGAGCACAAGCACTTTAGCACTGTTTAGCAAAGCTAACAAAATCGAATTTCAGCAAAACTAGTGGTGAGAGGGCAAAAGGTTTGGGGGAAGACCACCCTAACTAAGGCTGTCAGGTTTAACAATTCCCATCTCACCTCAACCCCCTTCCCGCCATCTCTCTCAGGCCCAAACTTAGGGCACAGCAGGGTTGCACTGGGACCTACTGCAAGCAAGGACGATAAATAAAACAAATATAATTGGGGGTTTAGTTGGCCCCTTACTGTGAATCCTGGTGTCACTGCCTCTGCAGCACAAATAATACCCGCAGCTCTGCAAAGCAGGCTGTCTCCTCTTCCCACTCCACTGAGCCGTCACTCCTAGGCCTGAGTCCCAAAGCAGGCTGTCTCCTCTTCCCACTCCACTGAGCCGTCACTCCTAGGCCTGAGTCCCAAAGCAGGCTGTCTCCTCTTCCCACTCCACTGAGCCGTCACTCCTAGGCCTGAGTCCCAAAGCAGGCTGTCTCCTCTTCCCACTCCACTGAGCCGTCACTCCTAGGCCTGAGTCCCAAAGCAGACTGTCTCCTCTTCCCACTCCACTGAGCCGTCACTCCTAGGCCTGAGTCCCAAAGCAGGCTGTCTCCTCTTCCCACTCCACAGAGCCATCACTCCTAGGCCTGAGTCCCAAAGCAGGCTGTCACCTCTTCCCACTCCACTGAGCCGTCACTCCTAGCCCTGAGTCCCAAAGCAGGCTGTCTCCTCTTCCCACTCCACTGAGCCATCACTCCTAGGCCTGAGTCACAAAGCAGGCTGTCTCCTCTTCCCACTCCACTGAGCCGTCACTCCTAGGCCTGAGTCCCAAAGCAGACTGTCTCCTCTTCCCACTCCACTGAGCCATCACTCCTAGGCCTGAGTCCCAAAGCAGACTGTCTGCCCCTTTCTTACAAAAAAGGGAAAAAAAAGCCCCACCTCTCGCCTTTCTGTCACATGGGCCCTGTTCCCTGTGCATCACAGGTGACCTGGGCCCTAATGCTGGCAAGGATAATTCTTTAGGTAGTAAGACGGCCATAATGTAGTTGCAGTGGCCTCTTAGACCCCTGGCTCCATTCCTTCTGCACCTGCTGCACTAATGGTAGTGATGGCCCTTTAAAAACATTTTTTTTTTTTAAACTGCCCTTTATCTCTTCCTTTTTTCCCATGCCATCCCTGAGGAAGCCGACTCTGTCCATTTGTGAACAAAAATAATTACCCCCTCCCCCCACATAGCATCTGCCTACTCTCAGCCGTGTCTTTGGCACTATCCATGGATCGCGCTACTTTCTTCGTCATCAGGGGTCTGGACAATCTGAATTCGGCATCTGAATGCAGCCCTGCTGGTCTCCTCCCTGCAGCTGGTCTCCTCCCTGCAGCTGGTCTCCTCCCTGCAGCTGGTCTCCTCCCTGCAGCTGGTCTCTTCCCTGCAGCTGGTCTCCTCCCTGCAGCTGGTCTCCTCCCTGCAGCTGGTCTCCTCCCTGCAGCTGGTCTCCTCCCTGCAGCTGGTCTCCTCCCTGCAGCTGGTCTCCTCCCTGCAGCTGGTCTCTTCCCTGCTGGTCTCCCGTCTCCTCCCTGCCGGCCTCCTCCCTGCCGGGCCTCCTCCCTGCCGGGCCCCCTCCCTGCCGGTCTTCCCTGCTGGGCCCCCTCCCTGCCGGTCTTCCCTGCTGGTCTCCTTCCCTGCTGGTCTCCTTCCCTGCAGCTGGTCTCCTCCCTGCAGCTGGTCTCCTCCCTGCAGCTGGTCTCCGTCCTGCTGGTCTCCTCCCTGCCGGTCCCCCTCCCTGCCGGTCTCCTTCTCTGCCGGTCTCCTCCCCTGCCGGTCTCCTCCCCGCCGGTCTCCTCCCTGCCACCTCCTTGACTCACCGGAGAGGACATCTGCATGTACGGATAGTTCGAAGGGGAAGGGATCTATGGGGAACGACGTGCCCAGGCTTTTTTTAAATTTTAAAAAAGCGGTTCTATACCTTTTCTTAAAAAACAACCGCCCCTGAATGGTTAATTCCAACCTTAAACTGTTTCTGGCCGAAAGCGAAGGGGGTGTGTGCTGTGAAGCCGAGGGTTAAAGAAAAGACAGAGTTAAAGAAGAAGCAGGCCTGCTACATTTAAGAAATGTAAATATGTGCAATTGGTTCATCTCCAAATACCAAGCTGCCTGAGAGCCAATGTGGGCCTTTATTGATGGAGTCACTTGAAGTTTTATGGTGGCAAAGCTTTATTCTTTTTGAGAGAGAACGTTAGGGTTCTGGAGTGCTTCCTTTTAATGGACACCTTAAAATGTTGCCCTGATTATGTAATCCTAAAACAAAGATATTGAAAACACTTGTTTTATCCCAGACACTACATCATTTTGGGGCAGCCTAACTTCTACTGTGTGCAATACAATTCACAGTGCTTTCTGTCACAGGTAGAATTTTCATAGCACTTTAAATGCACAAATCACTGTTCCAAGCAGGATTCAATTCTCTCAGGTAACACACGGAGGCATCTGCTGTTATTGCATTAACCAGTTACAGGGACAGTGTCCTGATATTGTGGCCTTTGCTGGAACAATGAGAGACCCGTTTTGGCAGGTGATGACTCGACTTCCAAGATCAAGTTGGTGACTGAAGGAGAGTGAAACGTGGCCGCAGTTGCATCCCCCCCCCCTTCGTCTGTGCGAATGAACAATACCAGCCAAGCTCAAATGATGCGGTACTCGCTAAATTAGGCCACAGAGCGCTGTGATTTATAATAATGCTATCAGGGCGCCTGTTTTGTAGCTGAGAACTCAGAAGTGTTTCCCATCGACCTCCCCTATAATCTGGTTACTTTCAGTTCAATGTAAAGTATCTGAGTGCATGGCAGAACTGTCTGGCGGGTGGCAAGCAGAACTAAAATCAATCAGAAATGTTCTCATTCTGAGAGAAAGAGAATTAAATCTTTTCCTCCACAGGGTTATGTGACAATATTCCATTTTTATTTTTAGAGCGATGGCTTCTTCATTTGCTTTTTATAACCTCACCCCCCCCCCCAAAAAAAGAAACTTAAGTACAAGTTTCTTTTGTTTGATGCTACAGGTACAGTACCAGGACTATTCATTAGATTTTGGGGGATTTGCCGTACTCTCTTGAAGTTCTTGTATAAGTGAACATCGAGAGCCCCTCTTCGGACTTGGCAATGTATTCTGTGTCTTTGTTCCATAAGTTTAGGCCGTGTGCTTGGCCCAGTCCCAAGGGTTGAATTGTCCTGAGGTATGGATCCCTTTCCTTTGATGGCATATGGGACTCCACCTGAGAGAACCTTTAACCCAAAGACTTGTTCAGAGAATTTATAAGTTTGGGGAAGAAGTGATCAACTCAATGCAACTGCAAAAGTCGGTGAGACCAGGCAAGAGACTTTGTTGGCTCTTTCTACATTCTTACAGGTTTTCCTGCCTCAGTTTTTGGGGACCACATAGTTCGTGATGTGTGTTTGTGATATAAAAGTTCTTATCGAAATTACCATCGTAGATATTAGGATAGTAACTTGAGCTTTGATAGCCTGTGTATTCATTTGCATTGCTCTTTCAGTTTTTTCAGCAAAGCGTCTTGCACCTGAACACAACATCCTGCAATCAAAAGAAAAACTAACTCTGGTCAAACACTAGTATGTATTCCCACTTCAGTAGAGGAAATACAGGGATGACCAGGAGATTTGACCCTCATCCCTTTGGGTCTGCGTGTTTGTGGCATGCGTTGCGCGCTGATCCATATGGGACCCATGTGTAGCAGCGGCAGGCTGGTATTGGGTTTCTAACCCAAGCCACCTAGAAGTAGAGAAAGGTTTGGGAGTTGTGGGTTGGGTAAAGGGTGTGTGTTAGGGGTTTTGGAGGGTGTGTCGGTGCACATCAGTAATTGTACCAGAATGCAAATTCAGTTGATTCAAACTTGCTACAATTTCATTGAAAACGCAGTTTCAACTTAATTGCATGCAAATAATGTGATAGAAAACGCATTGCAATCCATTTGCATTTGATACTGCTGATTAACAAAAAAATTGAATAATTTGTACAGGTAATTCAAGTTTGCATTTGCTGAAGATTAATAAATGCATTACAGGAATGGTGAGAAGAAAGTACTTGTACTCCCAACCCTGTATAAATTCTACTTTGTAACTCTTGCACTTGTGCATTTACATTCATTCTAACACGAGAAATTGCAAGCCTAGAGGAAAGAATCCATAATTGACCATTTACTGAATTCAGATGGTGGCTGTCCACTGAGAAGGATGACTCCATGTTTCAGGAGTCGCTACTCCTTCCTTCTTGGTGGATTCTGAGGTTGTGCTCGATCCTGCTTCCTCAATAATGTCTGAGCTGGCGCTCCATTCTCCTCCTCCGATCTCTCTAGGCTGGTTTCTTTTCCTCCTTTCTTCCTATTCTCTAACCGGCTGCTCCTTCTATATTGTGTGCTGGTACCCCTTCCTTCTTGGTGGTATTTGGAGTTGTGCTCGATCCTGCTTCCTCAATAATGTCTGAGCTGGCGCTCCATTCTCCTCCTCCGATCTCCCTAGGCTGGTTTCTTTTCCTCCTTTCTTCCTATTCTCTAACCGGCTGCTCCTTCTATATTGTGTGTGCCCCCCTTCCTTCTTGGTGGTATCTGGAGTTGTGCTCCATCCAACTTCCTCGATATTGTCTGAGCTGGTGCTCCTTGCTGGATATTCTCTAATGTGGTTCTCTGTCCTCCTTCATTTATATGCCCTACACTGGTGCTCCTTCCTCCTCCCTTGACCTCATCTGAGTTGGTGCTGTTTCCTGCATTCTCAACAGTCTCTAAGTTTATCCTCTTGCCATCCCTTTCTCTGCAGACTCATCCATGGCCTTGGAAAGCCCAACGAGGTGCTGGAGTGCGTGGAGAGAGGGGTGGACTTGTTTGACAGCTGTTATCCCTTCCAAGTGACAGAGCGGGGCTGTGCATTGACTTACAGCTACACTTATCACCCGGACCCTGAAACAGCAGGTATCTTTCTAGACCGATTTGTTCTACCTCTGGAGGCTGTTATGTGGAATTACATAAAAATTCCAGTGATGCTGTGCTGCGAGCTTGGCCTTTTAAAAATATGGCAACATATTTAAAATTCATCCAGTGTGTTGTGGTATAAGCAGAGGACTTACCCAAATCAAGCAATTAAGTGTAAGCACCGGTCTCCATTCCATTGCTGTGGTATGAAGAGCAAATTTTGAGTTCCACTCTGGTGCGGCAAGGCTTTTTCCACAGTGCATCTGTAATGAAGATAAACACCGGTTTAGTAGTAAATCCTTTATTGCTCTGAGGAGCACAAATCGGCACGTCTGTTCCGTGCCCTGTAGATAAACCGTCTCTCCTCGTTCTCATAAGGCATTCCAAGAATGCTTGACAACAACAGGTTGCCAAGCAACACAACACTTCCCCCTTCTCACAATACAAAGAAACAAAACAAAACAATAAAAGGAAACTTAAATAATATAAAATTATATGTGAGAGAACAAGGAGAAGGATATGATACTATTACATATTATTGACAACAAAGTCTTTGAGCCAAATAGGTGCCTTTCTGTTCCTGGTCAATCTTTGTTTAAGACCTCCTGTCTCACGAGAAGTGAGACACGAGTTCTCATCCAAAGAGGAGTTCTCATCCAAAGAGGATGATGAAACCATCCCATCCCCCTCTTCACAATTGGGAGTAAGGAAGGACATATCATTATTGGAAGCAGAATTATCTGCCACGGAATTGGATTCCATGATAAGATCATCATCCTCCATCCATTCAGAACTATTATTACTGTGTACATTAGTTCCATCACTTCTTTTAGATCTATCCATAGCCACTCTTTTGAGATTTCAAACCTCCCCATTCCTAAATCTGACAGCGTTCTGTAAAACTTCGATTACTTCTTCAGCATCAAAAAAGGCACTTTCACCTTTGCTTACAAAACCAGGTTTTTTTACACGTACCCAATCACCAACTTCAATATGGGTGGCTTGAGTGCCATGTCTTGAATCAAAATAACTTTTACTTCTCTCATGAACACGTTCCATCCTATTCCACACATCGTCTTTAGACCAATTAACAACACCCAAAGAACACAACCAACCAGGATTAAATTTAGATCTTGGTTTACGACCTCTCATCAACACAAGAGGAGGAAGTCCAGTGGCCTCAGTGGAAGTTACTCTATATGCCCAAATAGTTTTACCAACCTCCGTGGTCCAATCCTCTGACCCACTAGAAGCAAGTTGAATGATACCTTTCAAAACCCGGTTAAATCTTTCAACCATGCCGTTCCCGCTTGGATTATATAATGAAGTGGTTCTGTGTCTAATACCTAATTTATCAAAGTAATTCTTCGCCTTGTTGGACACAAATTGTACCCCATTACCACTAATCAAACAAGCAGGAATACCTTCAGAAGAAAAAATTTCATCTAAGAACTCCAACACAGTAAGCGTATCTGCTTTATCCACAATTTTAACAGCTGGCCAGCGCGAAAACAGATCCATGAGAACAATGATTAATTTTTGTGAATCACCACATGAGTTCCTGACCGGTCCTAAAATATCAATTGCCACCGTGTCCCAAGGTTCTTTGACCACTAAATTGTCGTACATAGGAGGTCTCAAAGTCCTCAATGATTTGTCCGCATTGCTACACAAAATACAGTCCCTGACAAGTCTTTCCGTCTCAATGTCTACACCAGGCCACCAAAACAACTTTTTCAATACTGATTTGGTTCTAATGATGCCTGAATGCCCTTCATGACACAATTCCACAATAATGGACCTCAAACCACAAGGAGGAATAATTCTCTCCCCTCCTAATAAAAATCCATCATTGAAAGATAGTTCAAATCTAACCTCCCAAAAGGTCTGATGGAATCCACCAAGCTATCTTTCCGCGGCCAACCATTCATAACATAAGAAACAACTTCCTCCAAAATTTTGTTTTTTTTAAATTCAGTCTCCCATTCAACTTTATTAATGGCAGAACGACCCTGATCACAGACCAAAGCAACTTGAAAATTGTTCCATTTATCATCTTCGCACCTTTCCAACATAGTGGGCATCCTAGAAAGAAAATCAGCAACTAAATTGTCCTTTCCAGGAGTATAAACAATCCTATACAAAAGATTTTGCATCCGCATTGAAATCCTGGCAAGTCTGGAGGACACATTCATAGAACCATCAGAGGTCAAAATTCTCACCAATGGTTTGTGGTCACTTCTTAATGTACAAACTTTGCCCCAAGTAAAAGATTTAAAATGATCCAAACCCCATGCACAAGCTAATGCTTCCTTTTCGATAATAGGATACTTTTCCTCACATGGTGACAAGGATCTGGAGGCATATGCAATAATACATTCATTTCCCTTCTCATCTATCTGAGACAAAACAGCCCCCAAGCCTTTATTGCTTGCATCAGTTGTAATAAAGCTTTCAGCTGTAGGATCAAAACTGTTTAAACTAGTGGCACCTGCAATAGCAGTCTTGATGACATTAAAATCTTTCCCACATTCATCCGTCCACACAAAATTAGCATCTTTTTTAAGTAGTTGCCGAATATTGTAACATTTATCTGCAAAATTTGGAACATATTTAGCGCAAAATTCTGCCATACCTATAAAGGATCTGACATCATCCTTATTAGAAGGAGTAGGTGCATTCACCATAGAAGATATAAGTGAAGACTTTGGTCTAACGCCATTACAATCAATGGTATGACCAAGATAAGAAACACTTTCACAAGCAAATTTACACTTTGAAAACTCAACAGTGAGTTCTTGTTTTTCCAAAATGCTCAACACCTTTATAAGCCTAGAGTCATGCTCAGACTTGCAACCTCCAAAAATTAATATGTCATCCTGAAAAATGTTACGCCACTTTCCTTATTGAAAAGGTGAAACATTAGACGTTGAAAAACAGCCGCAGCTGACGCCAGGCCAAAGGGCATACGAGTAAATTGAAAACAACCAAAGGGAGTAATGAAGGATGTACATTTTTTTGAATCAGGAGACAAGGCTATTTGATGATAAGCTGACGAAAGGTCGATGGTTGAAAACCATCTGGCACCTTTGAGACAACTTACCATTTCATTTATTTTTGGTAGAGGAAATCTATCCACCACAATGTTATTATTTAAATGGCGTAGATCAACACATAACCTGATTTTGCCATTGGACCGCCTGGCGATAACAACTGGCGAAATCCATTCAGAAGCTTCTATAGGTTCAATTACACCCGCAGAAACAAGCTTTTCAAGTTCTTTGGCTACATCATCCTTAACTAACAAAGGAACATTGCGACAACGGTGAACTTTGGGACTGGCATCTTCTTTAAGTCGAATTAAATGTTCAAACCCAACAAGTTTGCCCAACTTGCCACTAAATACTGAAGGAAACTGTTTCATCATCCTTTCTCCCAAGGAAGTGCCTTCATCAATAACTAATACTTGCTCCTTGCTGTTAGGATCCAAGATAATATGTAACATCTTTTGGTCTAGCCACCCTAGAACAGGTGGACCTGATTTGGCAATATACAATTTCCCCCGGATGCTTCTGTTTTTAAATTCAAATACAAACCATCTAAATCCTAAAAGATCAATTTTTTCTCCACTAAAACCTTCAGGATGTACATCTGGTGACAATAAATGTGTACCTAGTTTCTGAACAAAACATTCCTTCCACAACCTTTCATTAATAATAGTGTACGGTGAGCCCGAGTCTGCAAATATATTAATATTGACACCACCAATAAACATGTTGCAGATAGGTTTGTTGTAACAAGTAACATCATTGATATTGAGCATCAAATTACTTTTAAAGTCCAATGACAAATCATTCGCAGGAACAACTGTGTTAGGAGCATTTTGAGGGTTACTAGGACTATTATCTTCATTGGGATTTTCTAAATCACCAATATACTTAACTCTGAAATTCTTTTTCCTACAAAGTTTAGCGTAATGGCCTATTAAGCCACAATTAGTGCATTTTTGTCTAAGTGCTGGACAATTCCTACTATAAGCTAGGTGGCCAGGATTACCACACCGGTGACATTTAATACTCCCTTTAGTGAAAGATCTATCATTGGCAAATTTTGTAAAAGCTGGTTTTTCAGAAGAAGTATTAATCTTGTTAACATAGTCGTGTTCACGAGTGTCATCTTTTAAAACAACAGCACACCTATTGGAAATTTCAGCCTTGCGCACAATAGCTAAGACATCTTCCAGTGGAGCATCTCCATTCACCCACAACCTGTCCTGAATGGCTGGATTTGAGGTATGCATGACCACTTGGTCTCTAACAAGGTCGTCGTGCAAAATGCCAAATTTACAATCCAGTGCCAACCTTTTTAACTCGGAAACATAATTATCTATCGGTTCCGATTTACCCTGTTTCCTTTGAAAAAACGGTATCTGGTAACACCAATGCATACTTTTGGCGAAAAGTAGTTGTCTAACTGTAGTAAAGCTAAACCAAATACATTAAAATCCCCAGCAACTACAACTCTAGTCATTTGACTAAAAACTTTCAATCCAATGGGACCTAAAGAGTGTAAAAGCAAACGTTTCTTCTGATCAGCGGACATTTTCTTCGTTTCATCAATCGCATCAATGTAATTAGTAAAGTACGGTTTCCATTCAAGCCACTTGAGAGGTGGTTCAGTTTCTGAAATCCAAAAAGGTTGAGGTGTAGAAATATTGTAGGTTTGTGCACTCATGGCAATTGAACTGGAAGCAGGGGTAGTCATATTGCTGGTAGAGGATGAAGAAAATCACAAGGAATAAGGTTCACAAGGAATTAATAAATAGGCTTGAATAATGGCCGAGCTGAAGAAACAACACTCCAATCCTTCTTCTTTGTACAAAAAAAAAGTCAATAAATACCTGTAACAGGCAAAGAATACATTCAAGTATTGCTCCGGTAGCAGCAGCGTAAGGATCGGTTGCCAGGATACTGAAGGATACAAAGAGGATCCAAAATGGCTGCAAGTGAGGGCACGCAACGTGACCTCACGTGAATGCGTGTACGCGTAATGCGTGATGAGCGTAACACGCAGAACGCTGAAGAAAGAAGAGATCACCTAGAACGAAGCGGCGGAGGCACCGAACACGGAGAAATGAATGCCCTGGAATTTGAAGAATGCGAAGACGGAGCAACGGTGAAGATGACGTAGACAGGCAAGTCCTTCAACAGCCGTTGAATGCGTTGAAAACAGAATGAGCAAAAATATAACACGCAAAGCATGTAGATTTAAAAGTGCTCAACAAAACGCAGTCTTCAAGGGTGCACTCCACTCCATACAAAGGTGGCGATCCTCCCAAACATTTTCGAATACTCCGAATAAAATTGTAATTTCCTGAAACCTTCGATAAGGTCTTTGCACGCGTGGTTCGTAAGCTCCTCAGGCGCAGTCCTCGTTGCCAGTGTAATGAAGATAAACACCGGTTTAGTAGTAAAATCCTTTATTGCTCTGAGGAGCACAAATCTGCACGTCTGTTCCGTGCCCTGTAGATAAACCGTCTCTCCTCGTTCTCATAAGGCATTCCAAGAATGCTTGACAACAACAGGTTGCCAAGCAACACAACAGCATCCCCTGCTGCCATGCTGGAAGCTACTTTGAGAGAATGTCTACAGCTACTAAGCCTTCCGGATAACATGCCCAGGTCTTAGATTTCTGTGATCCGGCCCCCTTTTCTGCCTGTATCCTCTAACTCCACTCTCACACAGCTATCTCTCTCTGGCCAACAAGGGTCCTGAATTGTACCCCCAAAGTGAGGGGACCTTGTCGCCGTTTTTTTGTGCGAGCCTGCCATTGTGGTCTCTCATAAAAGGAACGCTAGTGAAACAAAACCAGGTGGCCACCCTTTGTTAGAGAGTTAGTCCACTGTCATTTTCTTTGGCAAAATAGTTGCCAAATAGATGAAGCCCATAGCTGACTCGGTGGTGGCGAACAGGCCCTGTATTCAACACCCTGTAATTGAGGCATCAGAATGCAGAGGAGGGTTCCATTATTGACCTCCAGATCAGGACCTAAAGGCCTTCTCTCGGCCACATTCATCTCACTAGCACAATTAATAGCATTCATTTCTGGTATGGAAGAAATAACATTCTCCTCTTGAATTCTGCAAGAAGCTGAAGACCTGGCTTTTCAATTACCCACCCTACCGAAGGCAGGGGTAGGAATCAGCTCAGCGCCCGAATACCCTTGCGGGTGATAGTGCGCTTTACAGCTGCACAAAACAAAACATAATGCATAACCTAAGGAGCTTGAAAGTGGGGAAAAAAGAAAACCGAGACATCAAGAAAAGAAATAATAGTTTCAATTATAACTTGTTAACCGACATCCACCTGCCCCCCTCCCCCACTTCACCTTGCCCCACCCTCGAGGAAGATCTCTCCATTACACCCTCCATCCCATTGTTCACCTTACTTCCCAAACCAGCAAGTCCGGTGCGCCAAGACAAAATCCTAAAGTTCAGGATGAAATTAAGGTATGTCTTCAACATTTATCTCTGCAGTTAATGTTTACCCTTCACTTTCCTTACCCTGCACTTCTAGCACTCTCTAATCATGCCTAAACTCTCACTTATTATCGGGCATATGCTCTGTATCTTATTTTCATTTCAACCCAGAAATTTTCCAGCCACACCCTTTTACCCTTCTCTCTCAGTTGTACGTATATTTAAGACAATCAAATTGTCATACTGTAAAGCGCACTAATATTTACTGTAAGGGTAGAGCAGCGCGATCTAAAAATGTTAAATATTAATAAATTACCCATCAATGGAAATACAATGAGAACAGAAGAGGAAAAAAAGCTGACAGAAGTAGGAGAAAAAAACATAAATGACAAAAAAACATAAAAGACAAGCTAGCAAGATGTATGGATTAACAAAGCAAACAACATTGATAGCGTTAGAACCCCCAACCCTATTCCCTCAAATTTAACTCACCAAAAAGTCCTACAAAGGATATTGATGTGTTATGGGCCCAGACACGATAAGGCGCCGCCCCTGGCTAGGAAAAACTGTGAGCTATGTAGTGAGTATGTCTTCAATCTAGTTAATAGCTCCTCATTGCTTTGTTACAACCGAACAGTACTGTATCATTAATTATCACATTTTTCAAACCCAAAATTACTTTATCAGTTCTGGGCTCAAGAGTCTTTCAAAAACTCATATAAAACCCACTCTAATTGTGGCATCATCTACCTAACGCTCCTGACAGGTTTATCTGTCACCCCTCTGTCCTTGGCAGTTCCTCGGTCTTGCTGTGCATGAGTATTCCTGAGAGGAACAGTAACTTTTACCATCATCCATCAACTCTCAGTAGGGAGGCTCAACTTTCCTAATCAGCCAATTTAGTCTCTCTGTTCTTACAATTCCATATGTACCCTATTTTAGCCAAAAATACCTTTACGTTAACCTATAGATTGAAACGGGTTTACTACTTTTCATTTACTGGTACACAATACACTGCATAAAGGTCCTCCCTGTTTCTTCCACTCCTGAAAATTAATGTCAATATTTTCCTCCATCCGGTGTCTGTACCATACTCTCTTTAGGTGTTTAGGAACTCCATCAGGTCTCGCGGTTCGCTGAAACTATGAAATTTGCTTTTGTTGGTGGGTCTTATCTTAAGTGGGTCCACAGCGTCGCTCTGGATGTGTGTGCATTTCATTTTGAGTCTGAAGCCAAGGAATGCTTTCCTATTGTGAGCCATGTCTGCAAAGTCCTACAAGAACCAGATTGTGCAAAGTTCCTCCTGGAATCTTGAACTTTATGCAGGTCTAGGAGTGGTGAAAAGATCATCGATGTTCAGTATCAGCTGTTTTTAATAGGGTGAAAAAGCTCTCTCTGACACTTCTCGACCTCTGGTTTGTGAAGTGTTTCCAGCTACAGTCTGTAGGTTTCCAGGATTCCAAGAACCACTTAACGAGGACCCCAGTGGTGGGTGTCTTACTGTTATCGTAATTGGACAAGGCATGGAGAACCGGCTGCCTAAGACGAAAAGCGGTACAGCTGGCATGCTTAGCATTGGTTAATGAACCAGAGAGATCCGAATATTAATGCAGATTTGTAGATGTGCTGTTCGAAGACTGGCTGTAGTTTGTTGACTGAATATCTTTACCTGTATTCACATAGATAATGGTGGTTTCATATGTTCTGGTTTACATTAGCGCCATCCTTTACTGAATCTGTAGCTTTGTGTGCATTCAGGTGGCTAATGGTAACTCTAAGATCTGTACTTTTATAGCTGTAGTGATGTTTTCTTACTCATTAGATTTGTGTGACTTGAAACGGACGTATATATTCTCCTGTTATTAACAGATTCATTTCATGTTACTGTGTGTCTGGCCCATTCTGCCCCTATTTTCCATGATCCAGATTGGTGTCAACCACCCGGGGGCTTCACTACTATGATTTTATACCTCCAGCCCCATAGACGCATACTTGTAAGTGCTGTCCCCACACGGATGAGCGTGCATGTTACTGACCACTACTGCTTACAAGTGCCGTAGGCTACAGTGCACTCGTAATACGGCAGACGGGGCATTGCCCACTTTTGTGACGGAGTATCCCATCCGCCAACTTGTAAACAAGACCCTATGTCTTTTCCACCCTGGGGATCCCCCCGCTTGAGTTGCATGTGCCAAGCAATCGAAATGAATGCATGCGAGTAATATGACACAGATTGAGTTTATATCTTTATGATCTGCTATATATGATTATGTGAATGCATTTCGCACTATTTAATCTAAATGCTGACTGCTTTGTTTTACATTAGTTTGTTATTGAGTTTCTAGAAGGTTGACAACTACGTGTCTTGTGTATTGTTATTCAAAAGAGCACAATCTTGCAGAATGAAAATAATTGAAAGGGAGTTAGGCCACATTCTGTTATTCGTTTCAAGAGTTTCTAATAGCGATTGAATAAAGTTATAAGAAGCGAGCACCGAGAGTGCTGGGGAGAGTGGAATCTTCATGACCGGCGACACTGGAACCGACTGTACAGAATCATATCCCCGGTTCCAGTTGAAGGCTACCGGAGTGGGAGGCCTGTAGCCTTCGCTTGCTGACTAATCATTGCTGAAGTATACAAAAAAGTTATGGGCAGATAGCTTGAATTAAATCAGCCACTGGTAATTGGTCAGGCCGTGTAGTGTGGATTGTGGCCTCATTGTCGACATTGCTACGTTAGCTTAGGCCTAGCTGCCATGATGCCTCTTTTTGCACACGTTACTTCGTGACTTTGTTTTCCAGACTCTGCTTCTGACCGTTCACATTAGAACTGTCTGCATTTCTGCCTTTCACCTTTTCTGATGTCCTCTGTGGTTTTCGTCTGCACACAATGTACAAGGTCGAAAAACAACGTCCCTTATTGTTGCTGTTCTGGTCAGCCCCTCGCACTTAGACATAACATGAAACACAGCTGCACTGGAGAAATTTGGGTGCTTTTAATATTGTGATCTCCCTGTTGGAGGCACTCGGAGAAAGACCTTTCCAGAGAGAAGAGCTGTGCTTGTCTGATGAGGTAAACCTTGCATCTCGTTCTTGGGGTATGGGGGTCCCCCTGACAAAGCCCAGAGGTCTTCTATTTTTATAATAAACTAGTTACTAGCACGGGGAGGGTGGCAAGGCCATATAGTCCTTCATCCACTGTCTTTACAAAATGCTGTCCCCGTTTGTATTCTATGGAATTGTAACAATGCTTACTGTTTTGTCTTTATGCATTATGCTGCTAGTACTGGCACGTGTACTGTGTCTTAGAGCACGATAGTTGAAATGAACATTTTAAACTATACTGTGTCTCTTAATACGCACGTTGTGGACAAGTATGAGTGAGTAATGAAACAGTGTTCTTGCTCCCGCCATTCCTGAAAGAGTCCGTGTTCTGGGATGTCTAATCATTGGTAGCTTCGCTGTAGTACGGAGAACGAATGAGACACTATAGCTAGTCGGATTGGGATTTTGGGCACTAAGGTGGATGGTTGGTACACCACTATACACCGAGGTCCTGTTTTCCTGCGCATAGTTCTGTATATGTGCAGAATCCCCGCAACATGGTGCCCAACATGGGGCTTCTTATCTGCGAGACGCTTGAGTAGTGCTTGTGCTTGTCCACAATTCCCTTCACTTCTGTTTCCGGAAACACTTGTGAGGGTATAACCTCCTATATTGACGTTTTTATAGGTTCTTTCAAGCTTGAAGTGATTAAAAGGTATTTTCATTAATGTTAACCCCATATTGCGCTGCCACGCACTAGGTTGTTCTTCATTCTTAGTCTTGATGGCTGTGAATGTAAATATCCCGGCACATAGCCGCGCCGCGGTCCGTGCTCATTTAGGAGCCTATGGAGTACCGGATGCGGGTGTCGCCCTCATCTTTGTGGTTCAAGCTGACCCGGCTTACCACTTTGAGGTATTTTACTCATGGGTCACTTTTCCGGCGGTGGAAGGAGCTGATAATTTGTTCCACGTTTACGCTGCCACGGCCCTTCCTAATGTTTATCGGCCTTATCAGGCTCTTGAAGTTCCGCTCACGGCATGGCAACACCGTGTTTGGTTTAATGGCGCCCTCCCACACCCAGTCACCCCAATTCGTTTAGGCCCTTTATTGATAGATGGGGCCGCTTGGCCTGTTTTGGCCGGGTATACCCCGCATCCACGTTATTTAACGGTTCCCCTAGATGAACTGCGCGTGCTGCATGCGTCTTTGGTACGTGTGCACAGAGCCTTAGTACAGTATGTTACAGGCAACGTCCAGTTGGCGCATCCAGCTGGACTTGGCGGTGTGACTATAAGCCCCGTCATGGTTAATTCGGTGATGGGCAAGCGCCCACAGAATAAGGATGATTTGCCTTATTGGCTTGCTGAAAAATTTGACCAGCTGGAGGCGGTGTTTCCGAATACCTCTCCTGTGGAGAAACACAGGATTTTGACTATAAGTTTGCCAAAAGACTTAATTCCCGAGTTGACAGAATGCAACAACTGGGGTAAGGTATTTGTGGCAGTGTATGCGAAGTGTTTCGGCACTCCATCTATGACAGTCCTCCCCACCGTGATTAAGCGTGTTCAAGACGAACATGGCCCTGAAGCGGCTGTAGAGTTGGGGATGAGACTAGTGGGAGTGTTCGATGTGGTGGCTGATCTAATCCTTGCGAACGTCAAGGGTGATGCAGTTAACTTTCAAGTAGCTAATGCCTTGGCTTTAGTCCCAGAACCGGACAAGCCTCGCGAATTACCGAAGATTATTGCACAGGCTTATAAAACCATTGGCCGCAATAGTTTGGGAGTTAAGCCTTTTGCTAAAACGCAGACTCAACCACAACCTCAACCAAAAGCTCAGTCTGGTAAAGACGAAAAACCTTTCTTTTCTAAAAAGAATTGGAGGTTAAAGAAACAGGGGAAGCAACAACAAAAACCAGGGTCGCGTGGAGCGTCTCCGGTTTCCACATCTTCTGAACGCACATATGATTTGCGCGACCGAGCGAGAATTAGGTCTCCTGACAGATTTCAGGTTCCTGATCAGCGTTCTCCTCGTTCTTCACAGGCACCATCGACCTCACAGGCTGGTGGAGGAGATCGACAGGAACGAGGCAGGGGTTGTGACGCCCCACCGGGACAAGACCAACCTCGACAGCCTGGAAAAGGGAAACAAGAAGAGTTTCCACGTTCTCGCCCACAGTTTCAGAAGAAAAAGGTTGCTGCTTTAACAGCGAGATATGCCACAGACGGTGAGAACGAGACTCCTGAAATGGACGTGGGCAGTGACGCTGCTAGACAGCGCCGCGGAAGTTACCATAGTGCGGGAGGCACTACGTCCTCATGTGGAGGCGACAGCAACTGACACTTTCATTACTGTCGAGACAGCTGACACCCGAATGGCACCCCTGACAGACTATTTAATATTGTCCTTCAAATTGAAGGTGACATTGAGCGTGTTATTAAAGGGATTTTTGGGAAAATCTCACCTCTTCTTATGACATTTTATTGGCGGAGGCGGATTGGCCGCCCCCATTTGTTCTCGCTGCTCCTAAAGGGGAGGCAGTAGTCCTTCCGAGCTTTTCTCGTCATGTCCCCAAGGACAAAGCGGAGGCTCTCGCAGCTGAGTGGGCTATTATTATTATTATTATTATTATTATTATTATTATTCTTATGAGCTTATAAAGCGCACTTTTACCCAAGGGTGTCCTGGCGCTGCACACTGAGTCCCTGGAGCACGGGGGGCCTAATCCCTAAATAACCAAGTCTTCAGCCCCTTTCTAAAAGAAAGGAGCTCCTCGGCATTCCTGATATGCACCGGCAAGCTGTTCCAGGCCTTCGCTGCACAGTATGAAAAGCTATGTCCTCCCCAACTAGCCTTTTTATTCGGGTACCGCAACTAGTCTGCCCTCAGACGAGCGCAACGCTCTCCCTGGCACATACCAAGTAAAGCACCGACTCAAGAACTCTGGGCCACTGCCCTTCAATGCTTTGAAAACGAGGCACAGAGCCTTAAATTGAGCTCGTCTTGATACCGGCAGCCAGTGCAGTAGCCGGAGTCCCTCTCGAACGGAGGCAAACCTTGGGATGCCTGTCAGCAGTCTCGCCGCCGCGTTTGGACCAACTGTAATCTGTGCAGATGTTTTTTCAAATTCAGATACAGACTATTGCAGTAGTCCAAGCGTGACAAAATAAGGGCTGAGACTGCTAACCTGAAACCATCGGCCGGAAGAGAAAATTTAATTTTCCTCAATATCCTAAGGATATGGAAGCATGTCGAAACCACTCTACTAACCTGATCCCCAAAATCAAGTTTCTGGTCCATGATAACGCCCAAATTCCTTGCCGTGCACATGGGGACTGGGGGCATCCCCAGCGCATCAGGCCACATATCCGGAGTCCAGATGTTAGGATTGTTCCCAAATATCATGACCTTGGTCTTCCCTGCATTCAATTTAAGGCAATTCGAGGCCATCTAGCCCGCAATATCTTTCAGGCAATCATGGCACCTCGCGGCCATATCCACTTGGGACCCTCGCTGTATGGATAACACAATTTGTGTGTCATCTGCATAGGAAGTGAGTTGCAGGCCAAAGGATCTTATCAGAGCCGCCAGTGGGCTGACATAAATGTTAAAAAGCGTGGGGCTCAGAGATGAACCCTGCGGTACCCCACACGGAAGGGCAAAAGGCTTAGATTTATCAGGCCCCAGGTCAACTGTCTGGACTCTGTCGGCTAAAAAGGACTTCAGGAGGCTCCAGGCAGCACCTTCTACCCCCGCCCCCGACAACCTGGCCATCAGAACCCCATGATGGACCGTGTCGAAGGCTATGGCCCAGGCCCCGGCACTGTACCGTAATCACGTGGGCTGGGATGAGGATTCTCCCCCCCCCATGAGATACCATTGCGGTCTATGCCACAGCCTCAACCCCAATATCCCATACGGCGGGAAGCAAAGGGTCCCGTGTCCGAAATTCTGACACAGTTAGAATATCAAGGAGTAATTGAAACATGCGTGTCACCAATGAATAATCCCCTTTTTGCGGTTTCTAAACCCGATGGGTCTTACCGCTTAGTTTTAGATTACCGGCATTTGAACTCTCATTGTCGAACCTTTGCGGTACAGAATACTCATAGTTCTGCGCTAGTAGACAGTCTTGTTCGTAAGAAATATAAAACGACACTTGACCTTTCCAATGGATTTTATACACACAATTTGTCCCCTGACTGCAGTCAATGGACCGCTTTCAGTTCCGGTGGAAAACAAATGAAATTCCGGCGTTTGCCAATGGGCTACAAAAACAGCCCGGGGGTCTTCGCCGCCCGTGTTGTCTCTTTGTTGGACAGCATAGACCCAGATGCGTATTCGTACGTGGACGATCTATATCGGACAGACGAACTATGGCTGCATCTTTCCCGAGTGGACCGCATTATACTTGAGTTTGCGGTCTTAGGTTACAAATTAAATTTTGCCAAATCTCACATCGCAGAATACACTGTTGTTTTTGGGCTACGAGCTCAACAATGAAGGAAGGGGCTTAGCTCCCCACTTCTTGGAGAAGTGCGCACTTCTGCGCCCTCCGACTACCCTGAAAAAACTTCAGTCTTTGCTGGGATTTTTGAATTTCGGGCGTTCTTACATTCCCGAATATGCCCAGCGTATCAAGCCTCTCTATGCCTTGATACAACCGACCTTTTCAAAGTCATGCTGGCTACCGGAACATTCACTTATTCTGCAATCTTTGCAGTCTGATCTCCTTGAATCTAAGTTCTTGTTAACTCGTGATAACCACACGAACCTGGTGATTAGAATTGTGCCAGGGCAGTGGGTTTCACTTACTTGACATTTAACGAAGGTGACACAGTACCTATTGCATACGAGTCGCATCTTTACACTTCAGCCGAGTTGCGCTTTTCAACTGTGGAGAAAGTTCTGACTGCAGTGCAAATGGCGATTCTTAAGGAACGCGCAATGGCACAGGGTAAACGCATCTTGGTAGTAACACCCTATCCTGCTCTTGAGGCAGTGACAAAGGCAAGTGTACCAAACTCTAAGGCTTTGCACCCCCGTTGGATACAATGGGCTACTTCTTTGACGTCTCCGGATGTCACCTTCATCTTTGTTTCCTCTCTTCAGACACAGGAGTTCTTGCAGTATGAATTTGTCCATCCTCCTCCTCTGTCTTTGCTGCCGCTTGAGGAGTACAAATGTATCATATACACAGATGGTTCAGCGCAACCGGCCACTGGTTCTAAGCATGCTTATTCAGCGGCATGCGCGATTGTGGCAGGTAACATAGTGAACGGTGAGTTCAAATCGAGTGTTGTGCACACGCAGACACTGGGAGACAGTACCGCACAATTGGCCGAGCTGCGTGCTTTGGTGCTCGCACTTGAGTTTGCAGACCCTAATGTGACTACGCTTATTGTATGCGATTCTTATTACTGTGTGCAGTCTTTTAATGACCACTTATTCTTTTGGTCTCAGAACGACTATAGAGATTCTAAAGGCAGCGCAATTAAGCATAAAATGCTTTGGGTTCGAGTGGCAGATCTTAAACGACGTCTGCCTCTCACACAGGTGATTCACACTCTTGGCCACCAGCGTGTGGGCGCACACGGGGTCGGTAACAGTTTGGCCGATGAAGCTGCCAAATCAGCAGTAGCCACGTGCTCAGTAGCAGCCGTTATAAGATCCATGACAAAAATAGATAATGAGATTTTGGCAGCTATTGCTGCGACTAAGGAAGGTTCTAATTACCCGCAGGGTTTCCCTTCCAAGTACTCTTATCATTTAAGTCCCGAACAGGTTCCTTATGTAAGAATTCCAGACGTTGGTGATCGGCTGATTCCCAACGCGGACCGCAGAAATTCTTTGATAACAGCCGCACACGAAGGCTTGGCTTCGGCCCATGCTGGCGTGTCTGCAACTGTTTCACTCTTGCAGCAGCGTTATTGGTGGCGTGGTTTATACAAACAGACCCGTAATTATGTCCTTTCTTGTGACATCTGTCAACAAATTAAGCCCTCTACGGTCACACGTCCGCCACAAACACAGCTCTGCATTTCTAATAAACCTTTTGGGTATGTATATCTTGCGGTCCATTTTCTTCTGATACTGCATATAAATACATCTTAGTTGCAGTTGATTCATGCACACGTTTCATCTGGGTTTGGCCACAACGCAGTGCTGACGCTCGAAATGTCATCAGGGATTTGCGTGTCTGTGGGAATTTTTGCCTGTGGCACCTTCCATTCCGACCAAGGTTTAGCGTTCACCTCTAAGGCGTACAAGGACGCGATGAGGTCTATGGGGGTACTGGTGCAATTTTCGTCTCCATACAGGCCTGAGGGCAACTCAATTGTGGAGCGAATGAACCGTGACTTAAAGCAATCCTTGCCAGCTAGAGTCTTAGGTACTGGCAGGAACTGGCTGGCCCACTTGTATGGCGTGCAACGTGCACTTAATAATCTCCCTAGAAGATCTCTGGGTGGGCGGACCCCATACGAAATGCTCTTTGGCATAAGGATGTTTGTGCCTGACCTTGATGGTCTAGACATGGCGGCAGCAGCCACAATCTTTGACGTAGATAATCATTCTACTATGTTACAGGACTTACAAGAGACCCGTGACAGACTTGCAAACGAACATTTACCCTCAGCCACAGACGCAGCGCTGCTGATTCCGGTTGCCGGCTGGCTTCCAAAGATTGGAGATCTGGTCCGAGAGAAGGTGGAGAACAAAAAAGAATTTGGCCCCTCTTATCGTGCACCGGTTCCGGTTCTTGGCTTGAAGGGTACTCGTACAGTCATCTTACCACCACTTCCTGGTCGCAAAGACAACAGATACATCTCAGTGGACAATGTCAAGCTACAACATCTGGCCGATTCTGAATAGTGTAACACCTGCTGTATCATGTCCAGCAATTTCCAGAAATCCTGTTCGTGGCCTTCCAGACTCCACATGTGCCGATGTTGCCATTGGGATGGTCGCTTTACCAGATCGCCTGCTTAACCTCCCGGCTTCCTCCTGCAACGAGGAAACTGAGTATACTTATCCCGCAAGTGAGTCAGTAGCTCATTTGCCTACAACACCTCTGAGCCCGTCTCGTTTTTCCTTTGATTCGTCTTCCACCTCATCATTCGTCCCAACCAAATTCAGTTTTTTGTATCCTGGTTCAGAGACAATTTTTGGTCCCTCCATGGACATACATCTGGTTGGTGCTATTCCTAATTTTCCTGTTTATGTCCATTGGTTTTGTGACAGTTTTTTTCTTGCTCATCAATGGTCACTACTTACCAGAACGCTCTGCAGTGAACTCTGTGGCTGGAACTTTGGCTCCGCATTCTTCTTCACACATCATGAAGCGTGACCACACATTTGTGAACATTACAGCCTTTCCAGTTGCTGATGGGATCGTAATGGATGCAGTGAATTTTCAAATTCATGGCCCGACAGAGATTATTAATGTCCCCAATGTGCTTCGTGTTTCCATGGGCGATGTGGTTAAAAGGAATATTCATTCAGATCATTGGGATGTGCCTGCAATTGAATCATAATTTTCTGATTTGAAATATTATGCTGCTTTTAATGCTGAGGATTTGTACTTAAATTCAGCTAATTATGCCGATTTGTATTGCTATCAACATTATGGTAATCATTTTTTGCATAAACTAAGTACAACTCGAGGTAGTTTCAATTACACCCAGTGGGAACATTACCCGACCCCTCTGCAAGGTAGCTCCCAAACACAAAAAATAAATTTACTTACTTTACAGACTTTGACCGGTCGAACCCAGGGTCATATTATTATAAATTGAACAGTTCTTCAACTCCGAAGGTGATGTTGACCCACACCAAATTACTATACTCCAGCTCCTTTATGGACGCATTAGTGGTTGGTGGCTATGAGCACTGGAAAAACACCATTGATTTGAAATCTATTTGGGGCACTAAATCTTGGCAGGTACGCGGTACAGAAGCCTTACACCGCGCCTGCCTCATCCCGACCCAAATATTATTTTTAAATAGTACTATATACCAAACAACTTGTTTTGGTCTGGCGACTTCCAAACAATTGAATGCACCTACAACTCCTGGGTTGTCTTCATTGCCGAACAGTAGCTTGCATTTAAATTTTTCCATTGATACATTGCAAGCTTTGATTCATAATAACTCATTTAATGTCTCTACACTAGACCGATCAGCTTGGTTGGTGTGGCCCACAGCTGCTAATGCCTGCCAACTGCGTTTCCATAACTCTGCTCCTGGTTACAAACAGGATAGACCAGATCCACGCTTTTCTGATTCACGTTCCATTACAACATATTCGGTTGGTAAATTATGTAAACAGTGGTTGCAGCACTCTACCTTAGATTCTGTAAAACAACATTTATCACTGCTATCCAGCAATATCGATCTGGCCGATTTTGTTCTAGGACCTAGAGGTCCAAGACCAAAAAGATTTGTTTATGCGACTTACAATGAAATCTGGAAGCTTTCACAAATAGAAGCTGCTTCCCGTCTACGGGAAATAGATCAAGCCAATCTTGAAAAAGTGCTTGCTGTTGTCGACAACAGTATTAACACCCTGTCTTCCTGCATTTACACATTAGAGAATATTGTTTCGTCTGTTGTTGATATTGTACAGGATGATGTGTCTGTGTTATATCATGGTCAGAATCAATTGCTTTCAGTAATGCAGTTTGCATGGACTTTGCAGACTCTGAAGATGGGTAAGGTTCCATGGCATTTCTTAAACACGTCTGCTTTGTTTTTGCTGTTTAACTTGACCGAAAAGCAACAGTTCATGTCCATGAAGGATGCGACATACACTCTTCTACATATCGAGAAGATAGATCCTTTACCATTCTCTGTAGCGGAGACTGACTCTGCAGTGTGGCTAGTACACGGGGTTATCACTTTGCCTTTTTCTTTATTTGAATTCAGTTCATGCATGAAACATTATCCTGTTGGCTGTTTTGAGCCATTATACAGTACTTTTTTGCATGAACTTTGGTCCCTACATTTCACATACAGATGCCTTAGGGATGACAAGGAGGTGTTTCTCACAGGAGAGTCTTGCGATTCTACAGTGGGTCATTCCCTTGTTTGTAAAAACATTAAATTGCACGGGGCTTGTAATGTTTCTGCCCCGAATCTTGCTTGTGTTTTAAAGGGCGTTCCTGCTCCTGTTATATCACCTACTTTCACTATGCTTGCTAATGGTAGCTATTTGCTTTTGAATAATCAGGATTGCTGTGGTTTGCAAGCTGGCATACCCTAAATAGTAACAGTTTCGCAACGCGTGGTGTGCTGCAAAAATGTGATTTTTCCACCCCCGCGTGGGAAGTTAGATAGTTCCATTTGCCCTTACATACCGACTTTGAAGGCAGATTTCAATAAATTGAGCAGAATAAAGGCGCTCTTATTAAACCAGGAAGTTATGCTGACATCCGCGCGGGAGACCTTCATCCTCCAGGTCGCTAGTACCCACAGTGAGATACAGGCCCTTTTAAACACTAACTTCCCCCAACATTTCGGTTAACTGATTCACCGTATATTTAATGCATCTAACACCGCCGGCCTTGTACACTTTTTTAAAGTTGTGGGCTCTGGCCTTTTAACTTCCTTTCAGACTATATTTGGTGTAATACCGGCTTTTATTCATTCTATTTTTTCCAGCGTCTTCGGTGGCTACCCATTGATCCTTGCCTTAGCTGCTGGAATATTGCTTTTACTTTGCCTGTTACGCAATGGCTGCACCTCTTGTGGGCCACCACAACCCAGGGCGCCTGCAGATGCTCCGTGACCGCATGATTGACAGCTTCGGCGTCCTGCCGCTGGCAACATTCAGCGTGGCGTATGGCCTATCTTTTCGCTTTGCGTATTTCACTTGCGAGCAACCGGTGATGTCGTGCTTACGATGTCCATTTTCTTGGTCCGTGGATGTTTGCCTCTCCAATACATACTGTTCTGACCCGGATTTCGACCAGTTGATGGGCCCCTTGATGGCCCATGAACAGGAATGTTCCGGTGATGGATTGATGGCGCGTGCGGCTGCACTTGGAGTCTTGGCACAATGGGATATCTGGGCGGCTGCTCAGGATCTCCTACAACAAAGTTATATTGAATATCACGCAAGTTGTCCCGCAATGCTGATCAATGCTCCCTATTGTGAGGAACATGTATGCAGTTTTGATTTACTGAACTGGATGGCATCTCTTTTTTCAGACGACGACAATGATGTCTTTTTAGAAGGTGTTGCTGTCTTCTGCGCATACACTCTGATGGATTAGTTTTGTTGACTCTCACTTAACAGCATATTCGGATTTTTTTTATCCTCTTTGAGTGATCAATTTCCCCCCCCCCCCCCTCTTTTTTGACTTTTTTTCCTCTTCCAGAATAATTAACCTACATACAGACGTTTGCATTCTGCTCCATCTCATTGAACTCTGTTTTCGTCCTCTGTCTTATCCAAAGGACTGGCATGGGGAGGGTGTAGTGTGGATTGTGGCCTCATTGTCGACATTGCTATGTTAGCTTAGGCCTAGCTGCCATGATGCCTCTTTTTGCACACGTTACTTCGTGACTTTGTTTTTCCAGACTCTGCTTGTGACCGTTCACATTAGAACTGTCTGCATTTCTGCCTTTCACCTTTTCTGATGTCCTCTGTGGTTTTCGTCTGCACACAATGTACAAGGTCGAAAAACAACGTCCCTTATTGTTGCTGTTCTGGTCAGCCCCTCGCACTTAGACATAACATGAAACACAGCTGCACTGGAGAAATTTGGGTGCTTTTAATATTGTGATCTCCCTGTTGGAGGCACTCGGAGAAAGACCTTTCCAGAGAGAAGAGCTGTGCTTGTCTGATGATGTAAACCTTGCATCTCGTTCTTGAGGTATGGGGGTCCCCCTGACAAAGCCCAGAGGTCTTCTATTTTTATAATAAACTAGTTACTAGCACGGGGAGGGTGGCAAGGCCGTATAGTCCTTCATCCACTGACTTTACAAAATGCTGTCCCCGTTTGTATTCTATGGAATTGTAACAATGCTTACTGTTTTGTCTTTATGCATTATGCTGCTAGTACTGGCACGTGTACTGTGTCTTAGAGCACGATAAACATTTTAAACTATACTGTGTCTCTTAATACGCATGTTGTGGACAAGTATGAGTGAGTAATGAAAGAGTGTTCTTGCTCCCGCGATTCCTGAAAGAGTCCGTGTTCTGGGATGTCTAATCATTGGTAGCTTCGCTGTAGTACGGAGAACGAATGAGACACTATAGCTAGTCGGATTGGGATTTTGGGCACTAAGGTGGATGGTTGGTACACCACTATACACCGAGGTCCTGTTTTCCTGCGCATAGTTCTGTATATGTGCAGAATCCCCGCAACAGCCGCATCCCAGTCCATTGTTCTTTTGCACACCATGCCACCTCAGTTTGGACCCAACCATATGCAAATCAATCTTGACCCTGCTTCAATAGGAAGAGTCCAGCCCAAATTGCCTGGCCAGATCCTCCCTGAACCGGAACACAAGCAACCCAAGACCTCGAGGCCTCTTTTCTCTGTGGGGAGTTTTAATGTGGATAGTGTGACTGCACCGTCTGTTATTCCAGTTTAGGTCGTGTAGCATGACGTCTACGGTACGAAAGAGACTCTTTGGCATAGCAATAGGCAAGTTAGGGAAGTGATAAAGTTTCTCACAACATCACCATTTCCCGTCCTTCATGCTTCATGGATACAGAAGGTCTTGAGCACACTCCGAGAAAGTGGCAGGTGAAATAATGATTCTGCAAGATTGCTGGCCATTCTGCAATGCAAGTGCCCATTGCTTGAAGCCGGGTCTGGTGGCTCAGTGGACTAATGCATCCACTTCAGGGGCCTGTGTTCGACCTCATGGTCACAGGTTCAAATCCCGGCGGGTCCACTCAGCATTTCATCTATATAAGGTCGATAAAATGAGTACCATTGAGTTGGGTAACAATAAACATCTGTTATTCAGCGCCAAGATACCCTTCTGGGTGAACGTGCGCTTTACAAATACACATGTTATTACAAATACACGTTATGTTCTGGAATGAGCGTCTTGACTGCAGCCCACCTTAGAGTGGTGATCATGCCACTAGTCTCTCAAGCAGAGTGCCTGATGTCTGGAGACAACTTGTTCCAGAACTGTCTCATAGAATGTCACTGGTTTTTATTAATTTTGTTTCTGCTTGTATTTGCCCCTTTTTAGGCGTGCCCGTAGAAATCCTTAGCTGTTCACCAGAGCTTATGTCATCAACACCAATAGAAATTTTCAGAAAGGGCCTTTGGCTCAACCCCCTCAGCTGTTGGCTAGTTTGCACGCTTCCACTTAAGCCATTGTTTGAAGTGTCAACAATTTTGATCAGTCTGCATCATTCCACAGATGTTTACATTTTTACTTTGCATTTTGCACACGTGATTATCGGAGAAGTCTCTCTCAGGCATCTCAGTGCCTCATGCCTCCAGCCTCATATGAGATCACCACTGTGTCAACGTCATGTCACAAAAGCTATTTTTAATGAGCGGTTTCCATGACTGTTAAACCATATAGGATCTGAGGTTAAATCTCTTATGTAAGATGGCTACCTCTTAAAGTCCTGATGCCATAGCCACCTTACAAGAGCGCGTTCCCTTTGTGTGTACCATACTTGTGAGACCCTCAAGCATTGCTCCTTGACGGTCTCCCCTCCAAGCCGCACTCAGTGATGCTCGCTCAGCACTCCAGAAGCAGGGTTTCTGCTGCCGCTACCTATCTGCCGCCACCAGCACTTTGGTTTAAGATTAGAGTCTGAGGGGAATACCCCCATCCAAGAAGGCCCTCCACATAAAAGTGATTACACAATGGACATTTTAGGTGAGGGGGTTCTATGGCCTTCAGGATCCTTGTCCACGGCAAACTGTCGCCCTTCTTAGGGATCCAGCATGTCAGCCAACAGATGCTGACCAAGAAACGACCTATAGCATCAAGAAGAATCAGAGAAAGCAGGGGCAAAGCAACCACTACTAGAGAGGGTTGACTGTCTGAAGCCATGAGTCCAGTGCAAGTATGAGACAGAAGGTAGTAATCACTGTTAGGAACTGTAAGAGGGGCCAGGCCTAGCTCATCTAATATACATATACTAGGCCATTAGACTCTATGAAAAGATCTGTAGATTCCCTCGCTTTACCATGCATCAGGCTGAAGTTACAGGGGGAAATAGTTTGTGTCTGTTATGGGTAATTGAGGTAAATGAGTGTCTGAAAAGCACTGTGCATCATTCTGTTGTATATGATATATGTATATGATATCTATATATATGTATATGATATATATATATATATATATATATATATATATATATATATATATACAGATATATATTTCATATACACGTGTGTGTGTGTGTAATGTTCAAACTGTAAATGGTATTTTAAACTGTGAAATCCATTCCAGCTTTCTTTCTCTGCGGTCATCTGAACAAACAGTACATCATTTCTGCTGTTGCTGGCTGAACATCAGAAAGACGTCACTATTGGTCTGGCTGCTGGATGACTAGTAGAGATTAGGTGCTACTTATTCAGCGGCCAGATGCATAATGTAAAGGGACCGGTACGCACATCTTCACCAAAACAATCAGGCATTGGCAAACCCAGCAGGTTTGGTTTTAACATGCTAACCCGTGCAACCCGTGTTTCTGTGTGCCTGTGTTTACATGCATTACCACAGTAGAGGCAGATCTGTTGTCCAGATGTTGTGATGCACTTGTCCCTGAAGTACCAGTCTGTCATGCACAGCTTTTCTTCGGCCTGAAGGTGTGACTTTATGTGGCCTGTCATTTAACGTGTGAGGCACCGGATCTTAAAAGTGTGTCTCATCTGTGCTTTAATTCCACCTGTCTCCGGGGCGCCTCTTGTCAGGGAAGGGAAGGAAAGGGCGGAAGGCTGAGCAGTGTTCCCGGCTGTCCTTTCTTGACAGCCTGGGAGACCTGCTCTTCTGACAGCTTGAGCTCGCCTGGAGGTGCCCGAGGCTGGCCGGCTCTTATCTCCGCCTTTCCATGCGCCCTCCGGTGACTGGAGGCGGCTCAAAGGGAAACGCAACCTCGGCGCCTCGTTCAGCCTTCAGGGACCCCGGTAAGTGCTGCAAATGGAAATACATGACGGAGGGGGCGCTTTATGTGAAAAATAGCGCTTTTGGACATCGAACCTGCCAGATTAGAGCGAACGTCGGCTCCTGTGAAGCAGAGGCTGAATGCGGAATAGGCTGTAAAAAGACTGCTCCATTACTGTCATAGAGAGCTGTGCTCTTTCTTGTATATTTAATGCATTTAATGGGTTGAGAGCACTGGAAACAGCATTTTGTTTTTGTGGGATGACAACCTGGTGCAGTGTGGCTGCTGTTCTCCCACATCATTACTTGCATGTTGTGACCTTCCCAGAAGCAAGCTCTAGAGAGAGGGGTCTGCTTTCTTCCTACTTCCCATCTACCCCACTCCTGGGGCAGCCAGGGTCATTCTTCGGCCCCCGGGGGTGCAGTGTGGCTGCTGTCCTCCCACATCATTACTTGCATGTTGTAACCTTCTCAGAAGCAAGCTCTAGAGAGAGAGAGGGGTCTGCTTTCTTCCTACTTCCCTTCTACCCCACTCCTGGGGCAGCCAGGGTCATTCTTCGGCCCCCGGGGGTGCAGTGTGGCTGCTGTTCTTCCACATCATTACTTGCATGTTGTAACCTTCTCAGAAGCAAGCTCTGGAGAGGGGTCTGCTTTCTTCCTACTTCCCTTCTACCCCACTCCTGGGGCAGCCAGGGTCATTCTTCGGCCCCCGGAGGTGCAGTGTGGCTGGTGTCCTCCCACATCATTACTTGCATGTTGTAATCTTCTCAGAAGCAAGCTCTAGAGAGAGGGGTCTGCTTTCTTCCTACTTCCCTTCTACCCCACTCCTGGGGCAGCCAGGGTCATTCTTCGGCCCCCGGGGTGCAGTGTGGCTGGTGTCCTCCCACATCATTACTTGCATGTTGTAATCTTCCAGAAGCAAGCTCTAGAGAGAGGGGTCTGCTTTCTTCCTACTTCCCTTCTACCCCACTCCTGGGGCAGCCAGGGTCATTATTTGGCCCCCGGGGTGCAGTGTGGCTGCTGTCCTCCCACATCATTACTTGCATGTTGTAACCTTCTCAGAAGCAAGCTCTAGAGAGAGGGGTCTGCTTTCTTCCTACTTCCCTTCTACCCCACTCCTGGGGCAGCCAGAGTCATTCTTCGGCCCCGGGGTGCAGTGTGGCTGCTGTCCTCCCACATCATTACTTGCATGTTGTGACCTTCTCAGAAGCAAGCTCTAGAGAGAGGGGTCTGCTTTCTTCCTACTTCCCATCTACCCCACTCCTGGGGCAGCCAGGGTCATTATTTGGCCCCCAGGGGTGCAGTGTGGCTGCTGTTCTCCCACATCATTACTTGCATGTTGTAACCTTCTCAGAAGCAAGCTCTGGAGAGGGGTCTGCTTTCTTCCTACTTCCCTTCTACCCCACTCCTGGGGCAGCCAGGGTCATTCTTCGGCCCCGGGGTGCAGTGTGGCTGGTGTCCTCCCACATCATTACTTGCATGTTGTGACCTTCTCTGAAGCAAGCTCTAGAGAGAGGGGTCTGCTTTCTTCCCACTTCCCTTCTACCCCACTCCTGGGGCAGCCAGAGTCATTCTTCGGCCCCGGGGTGCAGTGTGGCTGCTGTCCTCCCACATCATTACTTGCATGTTGTAACCTTCTCAGAAGCAAGCTCTAGAGAGAGAGGGGTCTGCTTTCTTCCTACTTCCCTTCTACCCCACTCCTGGGGCAGCCAGGGTCATTCTTCGGCCCCGGGGGTGCAGTGTGGCTGGTGTCCTCCCACATCATTACTTGCATGTTGTGACCTTCTCAGAAGCAAGCTCTAGAGAGAGGGGTCGGCTTTCTTCCTACTTCCCTTCTACCCCACTCCTGGGGCAGCCAGGGTCATTCTTCGGCCCACGGGGGTGCAGTGTGGCTGCTGTTCTTCCACATCATTACTTGCATGTTGTGACCTTCTCAGAAGCAAGCTCTAGAGGGAGAGGGGTCTGCTTTCTTCCTACTTCCCTTCTACCCCACTCCTGGGGCAGCCAGGGTCATTCTTTGGCCCCCGGGGTGCAGTATGGCTGGTGTCCTCCCACATCATTACTTGCATGTTGTAATCTTCTCAGAAGCAAGCTCTAGAGAGAGGGGTCTGCTTTCTTCCTACTTCCCTTCTACCCCACTCCTGGGGCAGCCAGGGTCATTATTTGGCCCCCGGGGGTGCAGTGTGGCTGCTGTCCTCCCACATCATTACTTGCATGTTGTAACCTTCTCAGAAGCAAGCTCTAGAGAGAGGGGGTCTGCTTTCTTCCTACTTCCCTTCTACCCCACTCCTGGGGCAGCCAGGGTCATTCTTCGGCCCCCGGGGTGCAGTGTGGCTGGTGTCCTCCCACATCATTACTTGCATGTTGTGACCTTCTCAGAAGCAAGCTCTAGAGAGAGGGGTCGGCTTTCTTCCTACTTCCCTTCTACCCCACTCCTGGGGCAGCCAGGGTCATTCTTCGGCCCCGGGGTGCAGTGTGGCTGCTGTTCTTCCACATCATTACTTGCATGATGTAACCTTCTCAGAAGCAAGCTCTAGAGAGAGGGGTCTGCTTTCTTCCTACTTCCCTTCTACCCCACTCCTGGGGCAGCCAGGGTCATTCTTCGGCCCCCGGGTGCAGTGTGGCTGGTGTCCTCCCACATCATTACTTGCATGTTGTACTCTTCTCAGAAGCAAGCTCTAGAGAGAGGGGTCTGCTTTCTTCCTACTTCCCTTCTACCCCACTCCTGGGGCAGCCAGGGTCATTCTTCGGCCCCCGGGGGTGCAGTGTGGCTCTGTCCTCCCACATAATTACTTGCATGTTGTAATCTTCTCAGAAGCAAGCTCTAGAGAGAGAGGGGTCTGCTTTCTTCCTACTTCCCTTCTACCCCACTCCTGGTCCAGCCAGGGTCATTCTTCGGCCCCCAGGGGTGCAGTGTGGCTGCTGTTCTCCCACATCATTACTTGCATGTTGTGACCTTCTCAGAAGCAAGCTCTAGAGAGAGGGGTCTGCTTTCTTCCTACTTCCCATCTTCCCCACTCCTGGGGCAGCCAGGGTCATTATTTGGCCCCCGGGGGTGCAGTGTGGCTGCTGTCCTCCCACATCATTACTTGCATGTTGTAACCTTCTCAGAAGCAAGCTCTAGAGAGAGAGGGGTCTGCTTTCTTCCTACTTCCCTTCTACCCCACTCCTGGGGCAGCCAGGGTCATTCTTCGGCCCCCGGGGGTGCAGTGTGGCTGCTGTTCTTCCACATCATTACTTGCATGTTGTAACCTTCTCAGAAGCAAGCTCTGGAGAGGGGTCTGCTTTCTTCCTACTTCCCTTCTACCCCACTCCTGGGGCAGCCAGGGTCATTCTTCGGCCCCCGGGGTGCAGTGTGGCTGGTGTCCTCCCACATCATTACTTGCATGTTGTAATCTTCTCAGAAGCAAGCTCTAGAGAGAGGGGTCTGCTTTCTTCCTACTTCCCTTCTACCCCACTCCTGGGGCAGCCATGGTCATTATTTGGCCCCCGGGGGTGCAGTGTGGCTGCTGTCCTCCCACATCATTACTTGCATGTTGTGACCTTCTCAGAAGCAAGCTCTAGAGAGAGAGGGGTCTGCTTTCTTCCTACTTCCCTTCTACCCCACTCCTGGGGCAGCCAGGGTCATTCTTCAGCCCCCGGGGGTGCAGTGTGGCTGGTGTCCTCCCACATCATTACTTGCATGTTGTGACCTTCTCTGAAGCAAGCTCTAGAGAGAGGGGTCTGCTTTCTTCCTACTTCCCTTCTACCCCACTCCTGGGGCAGCCAGAGTCATTCTTCGGCCCCGGGGGTGCAGTGTGGCTGCTGTCCTCCCACATCATTACTTGCATGTTGTGACCTTCTCAGAAGCAAGCTCTAGAGAGAGGGGTCTGCTTTCTTCCTACTTCCCATCTACCCCACTCCTGGGGCAGCTAGGGTCATTATTTGGCCCCGGGGGTGCAGTGTGGCTGCTGTCCTCCCACATCATTACTTGCATGTTGTAACCTTCTCAGAAGCAAGCTCTGGAGAGGGGTCTGCTTTCTTCCTACTTCCCTTCTACCCCACTCCTGGGCCAGCCAGGGTCATTCTTCGGCCCCCGGGGTGCAGTGTGGCTGCTGTTCTCCCACATCATTACTTGCATGTTGTAACCTTCTCAGAAGCAAGCTCTGGAGAGGGGTCTGCTTTCTTCCTACTTCCCTTCTACCCCACTCCTGGGGCAGCCAGGGTCATTCTTCGGCCCCCGGGGTGCAGTGTGGCTGGTGTCCTCCCACATCATTACTTGCATGTTGTGACCTTCTCTGAAGCAAGCTCTAGAGAGAGGGGTCTGCTTTCTTCCTACTTCCCTTCTACCCCACTCCTGGGGCAGCCAGAGTTATTCTTCGGCCCCCGGGGGTGCAGTGTGGCTGCTGTCCTCCCACATCATTACTTGCATGTTGTAACCTTCTCAGAAGCAAGCTCTAGAGAGAGGGGTGTCTGCTTTCTTCCTACTTCCCTTCTACCCCACTCCTGGGGCAGCCAGGGTCATTCTTCGGCCCCCGGGGGTGCAGTGTGGCTGCTGTTCTCCCACATCATTACTTGCATGTTGTGACCTTCTCAGAAGCAAGCTCTAGAGAGAGGGGTCTGCTTTCTTCCTACTTCCCTTCTACCCCACTCCTGGGGCAGCCAGGGTCATTCTTCGGCCCCCGGGGGTGCAGTGTCGCTGCTGTTCTCCCACATCATTACTTGCATGTTGTAACCTTCTCAGAAGCAAGCTCTGGAGAGGGGTCTGCTTTCTTCCTACTTCCCATCTACCCCACTCCTGGGGCAGCCAGGGTCATTATTTGGCCCCCGGGGGTGCAGTGTGGCTGCTGTCCTCCCACATCATTACTTGCATGTGGTAACCTTCTCAGAAGCAAGCTCTAGAGAGAGAGGGGTCTGCTTTCTTCCTACTTCCCTTCTACCCCACTCCTGGGGCAGCCAGTGTCATTCTTCGGCCCCCGGGGGTGCAGTGTGGCTGGTGTCCTCCCACATCATTACTTGCATGTTGTGACCTTCTCAGAAGCAAGCTCTAGAGAGAGAGGGGTCTGCTTTCTTCCTACTTCCCTTCTACCCCACTCCTGGGGCAGCCAGGGTCATTCTTCGGCCCCCGGGGGTGCAGTGTGGCTGGTGTCCTCCCACATCATTACTTGCATGTTGTAATCTTCTCAGAAGCAAGCTCTAGAGAGAGGGGTCTGCTTTCTTCCTACTTCCCTTCTACCCCACTCCTGGGGCAGCCAGGGTCATTATTTGGCCCCCGGGGTGCAGTGTGGCTGCTGTCCTCCCACATCATTACTTGCATGTTGTAACCTTCTCAGAAGCAAGCTCTAGAGAGAGAGGGGTCTGCTTTCTTCCTACTTCCCTTCTACCCCACTCCTGGGGCAGCCAGGGTCATTCTTCGGCCCCCGGGGTGCAGTGTGGCTGGTGTCCTCCCACATCATTACTTGCATGTTGTGACCTTCTCAGAAGCAAGCTCTAGAGAGAGGGGTCTGCTTTCTTCCTACTTCCCTTCTACCCCACTCCTGGGGTAGCCAGGGTCATTCTTCGGCCCCCGGGGGTGCAGTGTGGCTGGTGTCCTCCCACATCATTACTTGCATGTTGTAATCTTCTCAGAAGCAAGCTCTAGAGAGAGAGGGGTCTGCTTTCTTCCTACTTCCCTTCTACCCCACTCCTGGTCCAGCCAGGGTCATTCTTCGGCCCCCGGGGGTGCAGTGTGGCTGCTGTCCTCCCACATCATTACTTGCATGTTGTAACCTTCTCAGAAGCAAGCTCTAGAGAGAGGGGTCTGCTTTCTTCCTACTTCCCTTCTACCCCACTCCTGGGCCAGCCAGGGTCATTCTTCGGACCCCGGGGGTGCAGTGTGGCTGGTGTCCTCCCACATCATTACTTGCATGTTGTAATCTTCTCAGAAGCAAGCTCTAGAGAGAGAGGGGTCTGCTGTCTTCCTACTTCCCTTCTACCCCACTGCTGGGCCAGCCAGGGTCATTCTTCGGACCCCGGGGGTGCAGTGTGGGTGTTGTTCTCCCACATCATTACTTGCATGTTGTAACCTTCTCTGAAGCAAGCTCTAGAGAGAGAGGGGTCTGCTTTCTTCCTATTTCCCTTCTACCCCACTCCTGGGGCAGCCAGGGTCATTCTTCGGCCCCCGGGGGTGCAGTGTGGCTGCTGTCCTCCCACATCATTACTTGCATGTTGTAACCTTCTCAGAAGCAAGCTCTGGAGAGGGGTCTGCTTTCTTCCTACTTCCCTTCTACCCCACTCCTGGGCCAGCCAGGGTCATTCTTCGGCCCCCGGGGGTGCAGTGTGGCTGCTGTTCTCCCACATCATTACTTGCATGTTGTAACCTTCTCAGAAGCAAGCTCTGGAGAGGGGTCTGCTTTCTTCCTACTTCCCTTCTACCCCACTCCTGGGGCAGCCAGGGTCATTCTTCGGCCCCCGGGGTGCAGTGTGGCTGCTGTTCTCCCACATCATTACTTGCATGATGTAACCTTCTCAGAAGCAAGCTCTAGAGAGAGGGGTCTGCTTTCTTCCTACTTCCCATCTACCCCACTCCTGGGGCAGCCAGGGTCATTATTTGGCCCCCGGGGGTGCAGTGTGGCTGCTGTCCTCCCACATCATTACTTGCATGTTGTAACCTTCTCAGAAGCAAGCTCTAGAGAGAGAGGGGTCTGCTTTCTTCCTACTTCCCTTCTACCCCACTCCTGGGGCAGCCAGGGTCATTCTTCGGCCCCCGGGGGTGCAGTGTGGCTGCTGTTCTTCCACATCATTACTTGCATGTTGTGACCTTCTCAGAAGCAAGCTCTAGAGAGAGAGGGGTCTGCTTTCTTCCTACTTCCCTTCAGCCCCACTCCTGGGGCAGCCAGGGTCATTCTTCGGCCCCCGGGGTGCAGTGTGGCTGGTGTCCTCCCACATCATTACTTGCATGTTGTAATCTTCTCAGAAGCAAGCTCTAGAGAGAGGGGTCTGCTTTCTTCCTATTTCCCTTCTACCCCACTCCTGGTGCAGCCAGGGTCATTCTTCGGCCCCCGGGGTGCAGTGTGGCTGCTGTTCTTCCACATCATTACTTGCATGTTGTGACCTTCTCAGAAGCAAGCTCTAGAGAGAGAGGGGTCTGCTTTCTTCCTACTTCCCTTCTACCCCACTCCTGGGGCAGCCAGGGTCATTCTTCGGCCCCGGGGGTGCAGTGTGGCTGGTGTCCTCCCACATCATTACTTGCATGTTGTAACCTTCTCAGAATGCTCTAGAGAGAGAGGGGTCTGCTTTCTTCCTACTTCCCTTCTACCCCACTCCTGGGGCAGCCAGGGTCATTCTTCGGCCCCCGGGGGTGCAGTGTGGCTGGTGTCCTCCCATATCATTACTTGCATGTTGTGACCTTCTCAGAAGCAAGCTCTAGAGAGAGAGGGGTCTGCTTTCTTCCTACTTCCCTTCTACCCCACTCCTGGGGCAGCCAGGGTCATTCTTCGGCCCCCAGGGGTGCAGTGTGGCTGCTGTCCTCCCACATCATTACTTGCATGTTGTAACCTTCTCAGAAGCAAGCTCTCGAGAGAGGGGTCTGCTTTCTTCCTACTTCCCTTCTACCCCACTCCTGGGGCAGCCAGGATCATTCTTCGGCCCCCGGGGTGCAGTGTGGCTGCTTTGGCTGCTGTCCTCCCACATCATTACTTGCATGTTGTAACCTTCTCAGAAGCAAGCTCTAGAGAGAGGGGTCTGCTTTCTTCCTACTTCCCTTCTACCCCACTCCTGGGGCAGCCAGGGTCATTCTTCGGCCCCGGGGGTGCAGTGTGGCTGCTGTCCTCCCACATCATTACTTGCATGTTGTAACCTTCTCAGAAGCAAGCTCTAGAGAGAGGGGTCTGCTTTCTTCCTACTTCCCTTCTACCCCACTCCTGGGCCAGCCAGGGTCATTCTTCGGACCCCGGGGTGCAGTGTGGCTGGTGTCCTCCCACATCATTACTTGCATGTTGTAATCTTCTCAGAAGCAAGCTCTAGAGAGAGAGGGGTCTGCTTTCTTCCTACTTCCCTTCTACCCCACTGCTGGGCCAGCCAGAGTCATTCTTCGGACCCCGGGGGTGCAGTGTGGGTGTTGTTCTCCCACATCATTATTTGCATGTTGTAACCTTCTCTGAAGCAAGCTCTAGAGAGAGAGGGGTCTGCTTTCTTCCTATTTCCCTTCTACCCCACTCCTGGGGCAGCCAGGGTCATTCTTCGGCCCCGGGGGTGCAGTGTGGCTGCTGTCCTCCCACATCATTACTTGCATGTTGTAACCTTCTCAGATGCAAGCTCTGGAGAGGGGTCTGCTTTCTTCCTACTTCCCTTCTACCCCACTCCTGGGCCAGCCAGGGTCATTCTTCGGCCCCGGGGTGCAGTGTGGCTGCTGTTCTCCCACATCATTACTTGCATGTTGTAACCTTCTCAGAAGCAAGCTCTGGAGAGGGGTCTGCTTTCTTCCTACTTCCCTTCTACCCCACTCCTGGGGCAGCCAGGGTCATTCTTCGGCCCCCGGGGGTGCAGTGTGGCTGCTGTTCTCCCACATCATTACTTGCATGATGTAACCTTCTCAGAAGCAAGCTCTAGAGAGAGGGGTCTGCTTTCTTCCTACTTCCCATCTACCCCACTCCTGGGGCAGCCAGGGTCATTATTTGGCCCCCGGGGGTGCAGTGTGGCTGCTGTCCTCCCACATCATTACTTGCATGTTGTAACCTTCTCAGAAGCAAGCTCTAGAGAGAGAGGGGTCTGCTTTCTTCCTACTTCCCTTCTACCCCACTCCTGGGGCAGCCAGGGTCATTCTTCGGCCCCCGGGGGTGCAGTGTGGCTGGTGTCCTCCCACATCATTACTTGCATGTTGTAATCTTCTCAGAAGCAAGCTCTAGAGAGAGGGGTCTGCTTTCTTCCTACTTCCCTTCTACCCCACTCCTTGGGCAGCCAGGGTCATTCTTCGGCCCCCGGGGGTGCAGTGTGGCTGCTGTTCTTCCACATCATTACTTGCATGTTGTGACCTTCTCAGAAGCAAGCTCTAGAGAGAGAGGGGTCTGCTTTCTTCCTACTTCCCTTCTACCCCACTCCTGGGGCAGCCAGGGTCATTCTTCGGCCCCCGGGGGTGCAGTGTGGCTGGTGTCCTCCCACATCATTACTTGCATGTTGTGACCTTCTCAGAAGCAAGCTCTAGAGAGAGAGGGGTCTGCTTTCTTCCTACTTCCCTTCTACCCCACTCCTGGGGCAGCCAGGGTCATTCTTCGGCCCCCAGGGGTGCAGTGTGGCTGCTGTCCTCCCACATCATTACTTGCATGTTGTAACCTTCTCAGAAGCAAGCTCTCTCGAGAGGGGTCTGCTTTCTTCCTACTTCCCTTCTACCCCACTCCTGGGGCAGCCAGGGTCATTCTTCGGCCCCGGGGGTGCAGTGTGGCTGCTGTCCTCCCACATCATTACTTGCATGTTGTAACCTTCTCAGAAGCAAGCTCTAGAGAGAGGGGTCTGCTTTCTTCCTACTTCCCTTCTACCCCACTCCTGGGGCAGCCAGGGTCATTCTTCGGCCCCGGGGGTGCAGTGTGGCTGCTGTCCTCCCACATCATTACTTGCATGTTGTAACCTTCTCAGAAGCAAGCTCTAGAGAGAGGGGTCTGCTTTCTTCCTACTTCCCTTCTACCCCACTCCTGGGGCAGTCAGGGTCATTCTTCGGCCCCGGGGGTGCAGTGTGGCTGCTGTTCTCCCACATCATTACTTGCATGTTGTAACCTTCTCAGAATGCTCTAGAGAGAGAGGGGTCTGCTTTCTTCCTACTTCCCTTCTACCCCACTCCTGGGGCAGCCAGGGTCATTCTTCGGCCCCCAGGGGTGCAGTGTGGCTGCTGTCCTCCCACATCATTACTTGCATGTTGTAACCTTCTCAGAAGCAAGCTCTCGAGAGAGGGGTCTGCTTTCTTCCTACTTCCCTTCTACCCCACTCCTGGGGCAGCCAGGGTCATTCTTCGGCCCCCGGGGTGCAGTGTGGCTGCTGTTCTTCCACATCATTACTTGCATGTTGTGACCTTCTCAGAAGCAAGCTCTAGAGAGAGAGGGGTCTGCTTTCTTCCTACTTCCCTTCTACCCCACTCCTGGGGCAGCCAGGGTCATTCTTCGGCCCCGGGGGTGCAGTGTGGCTGGTGTCCTCCCACATCATTACTTGCATGTTGTAACCTTCTCAGAATGCTCTAAAGAGAGAGGGGTCTGCTTTCTTCCTACTTCCCTTCTACCCCACTCCTGGGGCAGCCAGGGTCATTCTTCGGCCCCCGGGGTGCAGTGTGGCTGGTGTCCTCCCACATCATTACTTGCATGTTGTGACCTTCTCAGAAGCAAGCTCTAGAGAGAGAGGGGTCTGCTTTCTTCCTACTTCCCTTCTACCCCACTCCTGGGGCAGCCAGGGTCATTCTTCGGCCCCCAGGGGTGCAGTGTGGCTGCTGTCCTCCCACATCATTACTTGCATGTTGTAACCTTCTCAGAAGCAAGCTCTCTCGAGAGGGGTCTGCTTTCTTCCTACTTCCCTTCTACCCCACTCCTGGGGCAGCCAGGGTCATTCTTCGGCCCCCGGGGTGCAGTGTGGCTGCTGTCCTCCCACATCATTACTTGCATGTTGTAACCTTCTCAGAAGCAAGCTCTAGAGAGAGGGGTCTGCTTTCTTCCTACTTCCCTTCTACCCCACTCCTGGGGCAGCCAGGGTCATTCTTCGGCCCCCGGAGGTGCAGTGTGGCTGGTGTCCTCCCACATCATTACTTGCATGTTGTAATCTTCTCAGAAGCAAGCTCTAGAGAGAGGGGTCTGCTTTCTTCCTACTTCCCTTCTACCCCACTCCTGGGGCAGCCAGGGTCATTCTTCGGCCCCCGGGGTGCAGTGTGGCTGGTGTCCTCCCACATCATTACTTGCATGTTGTAATCTTCCAGAAGCAAGCTCTAGAGAGAGGGGTCTGCTTTCTTCCTACTTCCCTTCTACCCCACTCCTGGGGCAGCCAGGGTCATTATTTGGCCCCCGGGGGTGCAGTGTGGCTGCTGTCCTCCCACATCATTACTTGCATGTTGTAACCTTCTCAGAAGCAAGCTCTAGAGAGAGGGGTCTGCTTTCTTCCTACTTCCCTTCTACCCCACTCCTGGGGCAGCCAGAGTCATTCTTCGGCCCCGGGGGTGCAGTGTGGCTGCTGTCCTCCCACATCATTACTTGCATGTTGTGACCTTCTCAGAAGCAAGCTCTAGAGAGAGGGGTCTGCTTTCTTCCTACTTCCCATCTACCCCACTCCTGGGGCAGCCAGGGTCATTATTTGGCCCCCAGGGGTGCAGTGTGGCTGCTGTTCTCCCACATCATTACTTGCATGTTGTAACCTTCTCAGAAGCAAGCTCTGGAGAGGGGTCTGCTTTCTTCCTACTTCCCTTCTACCCCACTCCTGGGGCAGCCAGGGTCATTCTTCGGCCCCCGGGGGTGCAGTGTGGCTGGTGTCCTCCCACATCATTACTTGCATGTTGTGACCTTCTCTGAAGCAAGCTCTAGAGAGAGGGGTCTGCTTTCTTCCCACTTCCCTTCTACCCCACTCCTGGGGCAGCCAGAGTCATTCTTCGGCCCCGGGGGTGCAGTGTGGCTGCTGTCCTCCCACATCATTACTTGCATGTTGTAACCTTCTCAGAAGCAAGCTCTAGAGAGAGAGGGGTCTGCTTTCTTCCTACTTCCCTTCTACCCCACTCCTGGGGCAGCCAGGGTCATTCTTCGGCCCCCGGGGGTGCAGTGTGGCTGGTGTCCTCCCACATCATTACTTGCATGTTGTGACCTTCTCAGAAGCAAGCTCTAGAGAGAGGGGTCGGCTTTCTTCCTACTTCCCTTCTACCCCACTCCTGGGGCAGCCAGGGTCATTCTTCGGCCCACGGGGGTGCAGTGTGGCTGCTGTTCTTCCACATCATTACTTGCATGTTGTGACCTTCTCAGAAGCAAGCTCTAGAGGGAGAGGGGTCTGCTTTCTTCCTACTTCCCTTCTACCCCACTCCTGGGGCAGCCAGGGTCATTCTTTGGCCCCCGGGGTGCAGTATGGCTGGTGTCCTCCCACATCATTACTTGCATGTTGTAATCTTCTCAGAAGCAAGCTCTAGAGAGAGGGGTCTGCTTTCTTCCTACTTCCCTTCTACCCCACTCCTGGGGCAGCCAGGGTCATTATTTGGCCCCCGGGGGTGCAGTGTGGCTGCTGTCCTCCCACATCATTACTTGCATGTTGTAACCTTCTCAGAAGCAAGCTCTAGAGAGAGGGGGTCTGCTTTCTTCCTACTTCCCTTCTACCCCACTCCTGGGGCAGCCAGGGTCATTCTTCGGCCCCCGGGGTGCAGTGTGGCTGGTGTCCTCCCACATCATTACTTGCATGTTGTGACCTTCTCAGAAGCAAGCTCTAGAGAGAGGGGTCGGCTTTCTTCCTACTTCCCTTCTACCCCACTCCTGGGGCAGCCAGGGTCATTCTTCGGCCCCCGGGGGTGCAGTGTGGCTGCTGTTCTTCCACATCATTACTTGCATGATGTAACCTTCTCAGAAGCAAGCTCTAGAGAGAGGGGTCTGCTTTCTTCCTACTTCCCTTCTACCCCACTCCTGGGGCAGCCAGGGTCATTCTTCGGCCCCCGGGGGTGCAGTGTGGCTGGTGTCCTCCCACATCATTACTTGCATGTTGTACTCTTCTCAGAAGCAAGCTCTAGAGAGAGGGGTCTGCTTTCTTCCTACTTCCCTTCTACCCCACTCCTGGGGCAGCCAGGGTCATTCTTCGGCCCCCGGGGGTGCAGTGTGGCTCTGTCCTCCCACATAATTACTTGCATGTTGTAATCTTCTCAGAAGCAAGCTCTAGAGAGAGAGGGGTCTGCTTTCTTCCTACTTCCCTTCTACCCCACTCCTGGTCCAGCCAGGGTCATTCTTCGGCCCCCAGGGGTGCAGTGTGGCTGCTGTTCTCCCACATCATTACTTGCATGTTGTGACCTTCTCAGAAGCAAGCTCTAGAGAGAGGGGTCTGCTTTCTTCCTACTTCCCATCTTCCCCACTCCTGGGGCAGCCAGGGTCATTATTTGGCCCCGGGGTGCAGTGTGGCTGCTGTCCTCCCACATCATTACTTGCATGTTGTAACCTTCTCAGAAGCAAGCTCTAGAGAGAGAGGGGTCTGCTTTCTTCCTACTTCCCTTCTACCCCACTCCTGGGGCAGCCAGGGTCATTCTTCGGCCCCGGGGTGCAGTGTGGCTGCTGTTCTTCCACATCATTACTTGCATGTTGTAACCTTCTCAGAAGCAAGCTCTGGAGAGGGGTCTGCTTTCTTCCTACTTCCCTTCTACCCCACTCCTGGGGCAGCCAGGGTCATTCTTCGGCCCCCGGGGGTGCAGTGTGGCTGGTGTCCTCCCACATCATTACTTGCATGTTGTAATCTTCTCAGAAGCAAGCTCTAGAGAGAGGGGTCTGCTTTCTTCCTACTTCCCTTCTACCCCACTCCTGGGGCAGCCATGGTCATTATTTGGCCCCCGGGGGTGCAGTGTGGCTGCTGTCCTCCCACATCATTACTTGCATGTTGTAACCTTCTCAGAAGCAAGCTCTAGAGAGAGAGGGGTCTGCTTTCTTCCTACTTCCCTTCTACCCCACTCCTGGGGCAGCCAGGGTCATTCTTCAGCCCCGGGGTGCAGTGTGGCTGGTGTCCTCCCACATCATTACTTGCATGTTGTGACCTTCTCTGAAGCAAGCTCTAGAGAGAGGGGTCTGCTTTCTTCCTACTTCCCTTCTACCCCACTCCTGGGGCAGCCAGAGTCATTCTTCGGCCCCGGGGTGCAGTGTGGCTGCTGTCCTCCCACATCATTACTTGCATGTTGTGACCTTCTCAGAAGCAAGCTCTAGAGAGAGGGGTCTGCTTTCTTCCTACTTCCCATCTACCCCACTCCTGGGGCAGCTAGGGTCATTATTTGGCCCCGGGGGTGCAGTGTGGCTGCTGTCCTCCCACATCATTACTTGCATGTTGTAACCTTCTCAGAAGCAAGCTCTGGAGAGGGGTCTGCTTTCTTCCTACTTCCCTTCTACCCCACTCCTGGGCCAGCCAGGGTCATTCTTCGGCCCCCGGGGTGCAGTGTGGCTGCTGTTCTCCCACATCATTACTTGCATGTTGTAACCTTCTCAGAAGCAAGCTCTGGAGAGGGGTCTGCTTTCTTCCTACTTCCCTTCTACCCCACTCCTGGGGCAGCCAGGGTCATTCTTCGGCCCCCGGGGTGCAGTGTGGCTGGTGTCCTCCCACATCATTACTTGCATGTTGTGACCTTCTCTGAAGCAAGCTCTAGAGAGAGGGGTCTGCTTTCTTCCTACTTCCCTTCTACCCCACTCCTGGGGCAGCCAGAGTTATTCTTCGGCCCCGGGGTGCAGTGTGGCTGCTGTCCTCCCACATCATTACTTGCATGTTGTAACCTTCTCAGAAGCAAGCTCTAGAGAGAGGGGTGTCTGCTTTCTTCCTACTTCCCTTCTACCCCACTCCTGGGGCAGCCAGGGTCATTCTTCGGCCCCCGGGGTGCAGTGTGGCTGCTGTTCTCCCACATCATTACTTGCATGTTGTGACCTTCTCAGAAGCAAGCTCTAGAGAGAGGGGTCTGCTTTCTTCCTACTTCCCTTCTACCCCACTCCTGGGGCAGCCAGGGTCATTCTTCGGCCCCCGGGGTGCAGTGTCGCTGCTGTTCTCCCACATCATTACTTGCATGTTGTAACCTTCTCAGAAGCAAGCTCTGGAGAGGGGTCTGCTTTCTTCCTACTTCCCATCTACCCCACTCCTGGGGCAGCCAGGGTCATTATTTGGCCCCGGGGTGCAGTGTGGCTGCTGTCCTCCCACATCATTACTTGCATGTGGTAACCTTCTCAGAAGCAAGCTCTAGAGAGAGAGGGGTCTGCTTTCTTCCTACTTCCCTTCTACCCCACTCCTGGGGCAGCCAGTGTCATTCTTCGGCCCCGAGGGTGCAGTGTGGCTGGTGTCCTCCCACATCATTACTTGCATGTTGTGACCTTCTCAGAAGCAAGCTCTAGAGAGAGAGGGGTCTGCTTTCTTCCTACTTCCCTTCTACCCCACTCCTGGGGCAGCCAGGGTCATTCTTCGGCCCCCGGGGGTGCAGTGTGGCTGGTGTCCTCCCACATCATTACTTGCATGTTGTAATCTTCTCAGAAGCAAGCTCTAGAGAGAGGGGTCTGCTTTCTTCCTACTTCCCTTCTACCCCACTCCTGGGGCAGCCAGGGTCATTATTTGGCCCCGGGGGTGCAGTGTGGCTGCTGTCCTCCCACATCATTACTTGCATGTTGTAACCTTCTCAGAAGCAAGCTCTAGAGAGAGAGGGGTCTGCTTTCTTCCTACTTCCCTTCTACCCCACTCCTGGGGCAGCCAGGGTCATTCTTCGGCCCCGGGGGTGCAGTGTGGCTGGTGTCCTCCCACATCATTACTTGCATGTTGTGACCTTCTCAGAAGCAAGCTCTAGAGAGAGGGGTCTGCTTTCTTCCTACTTCCCTTCTACCCCACTCCTGGGGTAGCCAGGGTCATTCTTCGGCCCCGGGGTGCAGTGTGGCTGGTGTCCTCCCACATCATTACTTGCATGTTGTAATCTTCTCAGAAGCAAGCTCTAGAGAGAGAGGGGTCTGCTTTCTTCCTACTTCCCTTCTACCCCACTCCTGGTCCAGCCAGGGTCATTCTTCGGCCCCCGGGGTGCAGTGTGGCTGCTGTCCTCCCACATCATTACTTGCATGTTGTAACCTTCTCAGAAGCAAGCTCTAGAGAGAGGGGTCTGCTTTCTTCCTACTTCCCTTCTACCCCACTCCTGGGCCAGCCAGGGTCATTCTTCGGACCCCGGGGGTGCAGTGTGGCTGGTGTCCTCCCACATCATTACTTGCATGTTGTAATCTTCTCAGAAGCAAGCTCTAGAGAGAGAGGGGTCTGCTGTCTTCCTACTTCCCTTCTACCCCACTGCTGGGCCAGCCAGGGTCATTCTTCGGACCCCGGGGTGCAGTGTGGGTGTTGTTCTCCCACATCATTACTTGCATGTTGTAACCTTCTCTGAAGCAAGCTCTAGAGAGAGAGGGGTCTGCTTTCTTCCTATTTCCCTTCTACCCCACTCCTGGGGCAGCCAGGGTCATTCTTCGGCCCCGGGGGTGCAGTGTGGCTGCTGTCCTCCCACATCATTACTTGCATGTTGTAACCTTCTCAGAAGCAAGCTCTGGAGAGGGGTCTGCTTTCTTCCTACTTCCCTTCTACCCCACTCCTGGGCCAGCCAGGGTCATTCTTCGGCCCCGGGGGTGCAGTGTGGCTGCTGTTCTCCCACATCATTACTTGCATGTTGTAACCTTCTCAGAAGCAAGCTCTGGAGAGGGGTCTGCTTTCTTCCTACTTCCCTTCTACCCCACTCCTGGGGCAGCCAGGGTCATTCTTCGGCCCCCGGGGTGCAGTGTGGCTGCTGTTCTCCCACATCATTACTTGCATGATGTAACCTTCTCAGAAGCAAGCTCTAGAGAGAGGGGTCTGCTTTCTTCCTACTTCCCATCTACCCCACTCCTGGGGCAGCCAGGGTCATTATTTGGCCCCCGGGGTGCAGTGTGGCTGCTGTCCTCCCACATCATTACTTGCATGTTGTAACCTTCTCAGAAGCAAGCTCTAGAGAGAGAGGGGTCTGCTTTCTTCCTACTTCCCTTCTACCCCACTCCTGGGGCAGCCAGGGTCATTCTTCGGCCCCGGGGGTGCAGTGTGGCTGCTGTTCTTCCACATCATTACTTGCATGTTGTGACCTTCTCAGAAGCAAGCTCTAGAGAGAGAGGGGTCTGCTTTCTTCCTACTTCCCTTCAGCCCCACTCCTGGGGCAGCCAGGGTCATTCTTCGGCCCCCGGGGGTGCAGTGTGGCTGGTGTCCTCCCACATCATTACTTGCATGTTGTAATCTTCTCAGAAGCAAGCTCTAGAGAGAGGGGTCTGCTTTCTTCCTATTTCCCTTCTACCCCACTCCTGGTGCAGCCAGGGTCATTCTTCGGCCCCCGGGGGTGCAGTGTGGCTGCTGTTCTTCCACATCATTACTTGCATGTTGTGACCTTCTCAGAAGCAAGCTCTAGAGAGAGAGGGGTCTGCTTTCTTCCTACTTCCCTTCTACCCCACTCCTGGGGCAGCCAGGGTCATTCTTCGGCCCCCGGGGGTGCAGTGTGGCTGGTGTCCTCCCACATCATTACTTGCATGTTGTAACCTTCTCAGAATGCTCTAGAGAGAGAGGGGTCTGCTTTCTTCCTACTTCCCTTCTACCCCACTCCTGGGGCAGCCAGGGTCATTCTTCGGCCCCCGGGGTGCAGTGTGGCTGGTGTCCTCCCATATCATTACTTGCATGTTGTGACCTTCTCAGAAGCAAGCTCTAGAGAGAGAGGGTCTGCTTTCTTCCTACTTCCCTTCTACCCCACTCCTGGGGCAGCCAGGGTCATTCTTCGGCCCCCAGGGGTGCAGTGTGGCTGCTGTCCTCCCACATCATTACTTGCATGTTGTAACCTTCTCAGAAGCAAGCTCTCGAGAGAGGGGTCTGCTTTCTTCCTACTTCCCTTCTACCCCACTCCTGGGGCAGCCAGGATCATTCTTCGGCCCCCGGGGTGCAGTGTGGCTGCTTTGGCTGCTGTCCTCCCACATCATTACTTGCATGTTGTAACCTTCTCAGAAGCAAGCTCTAGAGAGAGGGGTCTGCTTTCTTCCTACTTCCCTTCTACCCCACTCCTGGGGCAGCCAGGGTCATTCTTCGGCCCCGGGGTGCAGTGTGGCTGCTGTCCTCCCACATCATTACTTGCATGTTGTAACCTTCTCAGAAGCAAGCTCTAGAGAGAGGGGTCTGCTTTCTTCCTACTTCCCTTCTACCCCACTCCTGGGCCAGCCAGGGTCATTCTTCGGACCCCGGGGGTGCAGTGTGGCTGGTGTCCTCCCACATCATTACTTGCATGTTGTAATCTTCTCAGAAGCAAGCTCTAGAGAGAGAGGGGTCTGCTTTCTTCCTACTTCCCTTCTACCCCACTGCTGGGCCAGCCAGAGTCATTCTTCGGACCCCGGGGGTGCAGTGTGGGTGTTGTTCTCCCACATCATTATTTGCATGTTGTAACCTTCTCTGAAGCAAGCTCTAGAGAGAGAGGGGTCTGCTTTCTTCCTATTTCCCTTCTACCCCACTCCTGGGGCAGCCAGGGTCATTCTTCGGCCCCCGGGGGTGCAGTGTGGCTGCTGTCCTCCCACATCATTACTTGCATGTTGTAACCTTCTCAGATGCAAGCTCTGGAGAGGGGTCTGCTTTCTTCCTACTTCCCTTCTACCCCACTCCTGGGCCAGCCAGGGTCATTCTTCGGCCCCCGGGGGTGCAGTGTGGCTGCTGTTCTCCCACATCATTACTTGCATGTTGTAACCTTCTCAGAAGCAAGCTCTGGAGAGGGGTCTGCTTTCTTCCTACTTCCCTTCTACCCCACTCCTGGGGCAGCCAGGGTCATTCTTCGGCCCCGGGGTGCAGTGTGGCTGCTGTTCTCCCACATCATTACTTGCATGATGTAACCTTCTCAGAAGCAAGCTCTAGAGAGAGGGGTCTGCTTTCTTCCTACTTCCCATCTACCCCACTCCTGGGGCAGCCAGGGTCATTATTTGGCCCCCGGGGTGCAGTGTGGCTGCTGTCCTCCCACATCATTACTTGCATGTTGTAACCTTCTCAGAAGCAAGCTCTAGAGAGAGAGGGGTCTGCTTTCTTCCTACTTCCCTTCTACCCCACTCCTGGGGCAGCCAGGGTCATTCTTCGGCCCCCGGGGTGCAGTGTGGCTGGTGTCCTCCCACATCATTACTTGCATGTTGTAATCTTCTCAGAAGCAAGCTCTAGAGAGAGGGGTCTGCTTTCTTCCTACTTCCCTTCTACCCCACTCCTTGGGCAGCCAGGGTCATTCTTCGGCCCCGGGGGTGCAGTGTGGCTGCTGTTCTTCCACATCATTACTTGCATGTTGTGACCTTCTCAGAAGCAAGCTCTAGAGAGAGAGGGGTCTGCTTTCTTCCTACTTCCCTTCTACCCCACTCCTGGGGCAGCCAGGGTCATTCTTCGGCCCCGGGGTGCAGTGTGGCTGGTGTCCTCCCACATCATTACTTGCATGTTGTGACCTTCTCAGAAGCAAGCTCTAGAGAGAGAGGGGTCTGCTTTCTTCCTACTTCCCTTCTACCCCACTCCTGGGGCAGCCAGGGTCATTCTTCGGCCCCCAGGGGTGCAGTGTGGCTGCTGTCCTCCCACATCATTACTTGCATGTTGTAACCTTCTCAGAAGCAAGCTCTCTCGAGAGGGGTCTGCTTTCTTCCTACTTCCCTTCTACCCCACTCCTGGGGCAGCCAGGGTCATTCTTCGGCCCCCGGGGGTGCAGTGTGGCTGCTGTCCTCCCACATCATTACTTGCATGTTGTAACCTTCTCAGAAGCAAGCTCTAGAGAGAGGGGTCTGCTTTCTTCCTACTTCCCTTCTACCCCACTCCTGGGGCAGCCAGGGTCATTCTTCGGCCCCCGGGGTGCAGTGTGGCTGCTGTCCTCCCACATCATTACTTGCATGTTGTAACCTTCTCAGAAGCAAGCTCTAGAGAGAGGGGTCTGCTTTCTTCCTACTTCCCTTCTACCCCACTCCTGGGGCAGTCAGGGTCATTCTTCGGCCCCCGGGGTGCAGTGTGGCTGCTGTTCTCCCACATCATTACTTGCATGTTGTAACCTTCTCAGAATGCTCTAGAGAGAGAGGGGTCTGCTTTCTTCCTACTTCCCTTCTACCCCACTCCTGGGGCAGCCAGGGTCATTCTTCGGCCCCCAGGGGTGCAGTGTGGCTGCTGTCCTCCCACATCATTACTTGCATGTTGTAACCTTCTCAGAAGCAAGCTCTCGAGAGAGGGGTCTGCTTTCTTCCTACTTCCCTTCTACCCCACTCCTGGGGCAGCCAGGGTCATTCTTCGGCCCCGGGGGTGCAGTGTGGCTGCTGTTCTTCCACATCATTACTTGCATGTTGTGACCTTCTCAGAAGCAAGCTCTAGAGAGAGAGGGGTCTGCTTTCTTCCTACTTCCCTTCTACCCCACTCCTGGGGCAGCCAGGGTCATTCTTCGGCCCCGGGGGTGCAGTGTGGCTGGTGTCCTCCCACATCATTACTTGCATGTTGTAACCTTCTCAGAATGCTCTAAAGAGAGAGGGGTCTGCTTTCTTCCTACTTCCCTTCTACCCCACTCCTGGGGCAGCCAGGGTCATTCTTCGGCCCCCGGGGTGCAGTGTGGCTGGTGTCCTCCCACATCATTACTTGCATGTTGTGACCTTCTCAGAAGCAAGCTCTAGAGAGAGAGGGGTCTGCTTTCTTCCTACTTCCCTTCTACCCCACTCCTGGGGCAGCCAGGGTCATTCTTCGGCCCCCAGGGGTGCAGTGTGGCTGCTGTCCTCCCACATCATTACTTGCATGTTGTAACCTTCTCAGAAGCAAGCTCTCTCGAGAGGGGTCTGCTTTCTTCCTACTTCCCTTCTACCCCACTCCTGGGGCAGCCAGGGTCATTCTTCGGCCCCGGGGTGCAGTGTGGCTGCTGTCCTCCCACATCATTACTTGCATGTTGTAACCTTCTCAGAAGCAAGCTCTAGAGAGAGGGGTCTGCTTTCTTCCTACTTCCCTTCTACCCCACTCCTGGGGCAGCCAGGGTCATTCTTCGGCCCCCGGGGGTGCAGTGTGGCTGCTGTCCTCCCACATCATTACTTGCATGTTGTAACCTTCTCAGAAGCAAGCTCTAGAGAGAGGGGTCTGCTTTCTTCCTACTTCCCTTCTACCCCACTCCTGGGGCAGTCAGGGTCATTCTTCGGCCCCCGGGGGTGCAGTGTGGCTGCTGTTCTCCCACATCATTACTTGCATGTTGTAACCTTCTCAGAATGCTCTAGAGAGAGAGGGGTCTGCTTTCTTCCTACTTCCCTTCTACCCCACTCCTGGGGCAGCCAGGGTCATTCTTCGGCCCCCAGGGGTGCAGTGTGGCTGCTGTCCTCCCACATCATTACTTGCATGTTGTAACCTTCTCAGAAGCAAGCTCTCGAGAGAGGGGTCTGCTTTCTTCCTACTTCCCTTCTACCCCACTCCTGGGGCAGCCAGGGTCATTCTTCGGCCCCCGGGGGTGCAGTGTGGCTTCTGTCCTCCCACATCATTACTTGCATGTTGTAACCTTCTCAGAAGCAAGCTCTAGAGAGAGGGGTCTGCTTTCTTCCTACTTCCCTTCTACCCCACTCCTGGGGCAGCCAGGGTCATTCTTCGGCCCCCGGGGGTGCAGTGTGGCTGCTGTTCTCCCACATCATTACTTGCATGTTGTAACCTTCTCTGAAGCAAGCTCTAGAGAGAGAGGGGTCTGCTTTCTTCCTACTTCCCTTCTACCCCACTCCTGGGGCAGCCAGGGTCATTCTTCGGCCCCCAGGGGTGCAGTGTGGCTGCTGTCCTCCCACATCATTACTTGCATGTTGTAACCTTCTCAGAAGCAAGCTCTCGAGAGAGGGGTCTGCTTTCTTCCTACTTCCCTTCTACCCCACTCCTGGGGCAGCCAGGGTCATTCTTCGGCCCCCGGGGGTGCAGTGTGGCTGCTGTCCTCCCACATCAATACTTGCATGTTGTAACCTTCTCAGAAGCAAGCTCTAGAGAGAGAGAGGGGTCTGCTTTCTTCCTACTTCCCTTCTACCCCACTGCTGGGCCAGCCAGGGTCATTCTTCGGCCCCCGGGGGTGCAGTGTGGCTGCTGTCCTCCCACATCATTACTTGCATGTTGTAATCTTCTCTGAAGCAAGCTCTGGAGAGGGGTCTGCTTTCTTCCTAGTTCCCTTCTACCCCACTCCTGGTGCAGCCAGGGTCATTCTTCGGCCCCCGGGGGTGCAGTGTGGCTGCTGTTCTTCCACATCATTACTTGCATGATGTAACCTTCTCAGAAGCAAGCTCTAGAGAGAGAGAGGGGTCTGCTTTCTTCCTACTTCCCTTCTACCCCACTCCTGGGGCAGCCAGGGTCATTCTTCGGCCACCGGGGGTGCAGTGTGGCTGCTGTTCTTCCACATCATTACTTGCATGATGTAACCTTCTCAGAAGCAAGCTCTAGAGAGAGGGGTCTGCTTTCTTCCTACTTCCCTTCTACCCCACTCCTGGGGCAGCCAGGGTCATTCTTCGGCCCCCGGGGGTGCAGTGTGGCTGCTGTCCTCCCACATCATTACTTGCATGTTGTAACCTTCTCAGAAGCAAGCTCTAGAGAGAGAGGGGTCTGCTTTCTTCCTACTTCCCTTCTACCCCACTCCTGGGCCAGCCAGGGTCATTCTTCGGCCCCCGGGGGTGCAGTGTGGCTACTGTCCTCCCACATCATTACTTGCATGTTGTAACCTTCTCAGAAGCAAGCTCTAGAGAGAGAGGGGTCTGCTTTCTTCCTACTTCCCTTCTACCCCACTCCTGGGCCAGCCAGGGTCATTCTTCGGCCCCCGGGGGTGCAGTGTGGCTACTGTCCTCCCACATCATTACTTGCATGTTGTAACCTTCTCAGAAGCAAGCTCTAGAGCAGAGGTCTTCAAACTTTTTTACTCTGAGCCCCCCCTAAACAAAATGTTTTGAGGTCGGGCCCCCTCCAAAACTTTATGGCAGGAGTGGGAGGGACATGGCTACGTGCAGGGAGCGGTGCTTATGAGAGGATTTCAGGAATACTTTTTCTATAGCTTATAAACCGCACTAAATATGAGACTTATAAAACAGCAAATGCATCAAACAAAAGCAGATATCCCAAACAAACTGCTCCCCATAATTGGGGTGCTGTGAGCCCCTCACACTCTTTGACCCCAATGCAACTATACCTGCTGCACTAATGATAACTGCAGTCCTGAGTAGCAGGCTATCTCCTCTGCATCTTTTACCTCTTCCCCACCATGACGGATCTTCACCTCGGTCCTAATGTTTGAAAGGAAAATAAGCTTTGATGCCCCTTTTTTAAAGGTAGACAGTCATAACTGTGATGCAGTGGGCCCCTCAAATCCCTGGGCCACAGTCCTGCTGCATCTGCTCCTTAATGATAACCAGCAGTGGCCACTTACACACTTGGCAGCCATACCAGCTTCACTAATGAATGTCCCTTTAAAAAAAAAACTCAGATTGTTCTCTTCTTTGGGGCATCTCTCTAAAGAAGCTGCCTCTGGCCATTTGTACACACAAAAATGAGTCCACATACAGTGCTCCCTATTCTGGGCCTACTCTTTGACAATATCTATGAATCTCACTCCTTTCCTCTGTCTCTTGGACCATTACTGTGAGGCCCCAGGGATTGAGAGGATTAGGGCGCTGGATCTGAATGCAACCCTTCTGGCCTGCCACCCCATGGACTCCGCTTTCACAATGCCCCTGAATGGTTAATACTGACTTTGAGATGCCTCTGCCTGAAATTGAAGGGTGTGGTGGTAGTGCAGAAAGTTAAAAAGAAACCAGCCTTCTTACCAGCCATTAATTGAGTCACTTAAAGCCAGGGCCACTGGAATTATGAGTTTCTGCAGCAGCAGTGTTTTCCACATAATTATCAGTTTACTGCATTTGCTACATAATCTGCAGATTTTTCAACAAAAAAAACTTGATTCTAGCTCAAACGGAACAAAAGTTACTTAAAGCGTGACAAAGTGTTCTAGAGCAGTGGAAGGCCCTTTGCAAAGATTGACTGATAATCTTGTAGTTGCTTACTGCTGTATTTGGGTGTTAAACTGGTACTAATGAGGTGAAATATTTCCCTGACAGCGTTACCTTGAGTTAAAATGACAAAATAATGAAGTAATGCTGACCAGAAAATGTGGCGCATTGTGCCGCATAATTTACCTTTTGTTGCTGCATAATTTAGTCAAACCTGCCGCATAATGTTGTCCTCTTCTGCTGAATAATTCCAGTGGCTCTGCTTAAAGCTTCATGGTGGCAAAGATCTATTCTTTTTGAGATGTGATGTAAGGGTGTTATCAGCTGAGATCTGGAATAGTGGAGACACTTACAAAAATGTCTGCATTAGATACAGTGTGATTAATTATTACTAAAAAGTATATTTTGTAAGAACTTGTTTGCTCAATCACTGCATCATTTTGCAGCAGCCTAGTTTAGAGTATGTAAATACTGTTTTAAAATAATGACTTACATTTTCACAGTGCTTTCTGCCACAGGCTGGGACCTCATAGCACCATAAACAGGGCCATTGGAATTATGCGGCGGAGAAGGCCAGATTATGCAGCATGGTTGACTACATTCTGCAGCAAGCAAAGGAGAATTATGCTGCATATTTTGTGATGGCATTACTGCATTATTTTGCTATTTTTACACTTGCTAACACTGTCCTGGCCTTTATTGCCCCTCATAAGTATCACATTAACACCCACATATAGCAATAAGCAGCAGAAAGGTGACCATTCAACCTTTAGAAAGGGCCTTCCACTGTGAGGTAACGTGTTGCTGCATTTTTTTAATCTGCAAATTATGCAGCAGATGATGGATTATGTGGCAAATGCGGGAAATCCATAACTATGCGCTGTGAGTGCAGGGTGAGCGTGAAAGTGAAGGGTGAGAATGAGGAGTGAGTTGTCTGAATGCAGGGTGCATTCCCAGACATTTGAAGTAAATCAGCATGTTATTGACGGGGCGTAGGGTTTCAGATATAAGTTAAACATTTGCTATTATTGCATTAATTAGGGATCGAGGGTGGAGGAAATAAATAATGTGCTGATCCTGCAACACACTTCCAGTCTTATGATTAGGGTTACCAGCTCATTATTTTGATGTCGCAGACGGTTCAAAAATAAACAGTCACCTAAAGCCCTATTTACAGCACTTATCTGTGCGTACTTCGAAAAGCAAATATAAATAGAAAGCATTTTTAAATGTGTTCTAGGGCTGCCTGAATGATTCATGACTGAAAATAAAGGGAACAGACAGAAAGTCAGATTACAAATGAATACATACTTTTTCATTTAAAACCCTATTTATTGTCAAAACAAGGTCTCTGAAGGCTCTTTAAACATACATGGTGGGCATTTTTCTATTGGCAACCCTTTTTACATTCCTTTTCATGAAATGCATTTTCACACTACAGCAGTAAATTTAAAATACAAATGTAAGGAATAGGCAGAGTCGGGGCCCAGGGGGTACAGGAAACAGAAAGAAAAACTAAGCCTCAGTAAACAGTTTCCAAAGGCATGCAAATTGTCCTTAAAGACCTTTGAAAAACTGGGGCATGCCGGCGGAGCCCCCAGCAGCACACTCACTGACCTCTGGCCCCATGGCACTCTGAGGGCTTTGGAGTAAATGAAGACAGCCTGGAAATGCAGCAAATAAACATCGCTGCACTTCCAGGCGTCTTCATTTACATGTGCTTGCAGAGGCCTTTGCGCCCCCCTGGGAACCCATCCACGCCCCCCCCAGGGGGGCGCGCCCCACAGTTTGAAGACCTCTGCTCTAGAGAGAGGGGTCTGCTTTCTTCCTACTTCCCTTCTACCCCACTCCTGGGGCAGCCAGGGTCATTCTTCGGCCCCCGGGGGTGCTGTGTGGCTGCTGTCCTCCCACATCATTACTTGCATGTTGTAACCTTCTCAGAAGCAAGCTCTAGAGAGAGGGGTCTGCTTTCTTCCTACTTCCCTTCTACCCCACTCCTGGGGCAGCCAGGGTCATTCTTCGGCCCCCGGGGTGCAGTGTGGCTGCTTTTCTCCCACATCATTACTTGCATGTTGTAACCTTCTCAGAAGCAAGCTCTAGAGAGAGGGGTCTGCTTTCTTCCTACTTCCCTTCTACCCCACTCCTGGGGCAGCCAGGGTCATTCTTCGGCCCCCGGGGGTGCAGTGTGGCTGATGTCCTCCCACATCATTACTTGCATGTTGTAACCTTCTCAGAATGCTCTAGAGAGAGAGGGGTCTGCTTTCTTCCTACTTCCCTTCTACCCCACTCCTGGGGCTGCCAGGGTCATTCTTCGGCCCCCGGGGGTGCAGTGTGGCTGCTGTCCTCTCACATCATTACTTGCATGTTGTAACCTTCTCAGAAGCAAGCTCTAGAGAGAGGGGTCTGCTTTCTTCCTACTTCCCTTCTACCCCACTCCTGGGGCAGCCAGGGTCATTCTTCGGCCCCCGGGGGTGCAGTGTGGCTGGTGTCCTCCCACATCATTACTTGCATGTTGTAACCTTCTCAGAATGCTCTAGAGAGAGAGGGGTCTGCTTTCTTCCTACTTCCCTTCTACCCCACTCCTGGGGCTGCCAGGGTCATTCTTCGGCCCCCGGGGGTGCAGTGTGGCTGCTGTCCTCTCACATCATTACTTGCATGTTGTAACCTTCTCAGAAGCAAGCTCTAGAGAGAGAGAGGGGTCTGCTTTCTTCCTACTTCCCTTCTACCCCACTCCTCGGCCAGCCAGGGTCATTCTTCTGCCCCCGGGGGTGCAGTGTGGCTGCTGTCCTCCCACATCATTACTTGCATGTTGTAACCTTCTCTGAAGCAAGCTCTAGAGAGAGGGGTCTGCTTTCTTCCTACTTCCCTTCTACCCCACTCCTGGGGCAGCCAGGGTCATTCTTCAGCCCCCAGGGGTGCAGTGTGGCTGCTGTTCTCCCACATCATTACTTGCATGTTGTAACCTTCTCAGAAGCAAGCTCTAGAGAGAGAGGGGTCTGCTTTCTTCCTACTTCCCTTCTACCCCACTCCTGGGCCAGCCAGGGTCATTCTTCGGCCCCCGGGGGTGCAGTGTGGCTACTGTCCTCCCACATCATTACTTGCATGTTGTAACCTTCTCAGAAGCAAGCTCTAGAGAGAGGGGTCGGCTTTCTTCCTACTTCCCTTCTACCCCACTCCTGGGGCAGCCAGGGTCATTCTTTGGCCCCCGGGGGTGCAGTGTGGCTGCTGTCCTCCCACATCATTACTTGCATGTTGTAACCTTCTCAGAAGCAAGCTCTAGAGAGAGAGGGGTCTGCTTTCTTCCTACTTCCCGTCTACCCCACTCCTGGGCCAGCCAGGGTCATTCTTCGGCCCCCGGGGGTGCAGTGTGGCTGGTGTCCTCCCACATCATTACTTGCATGTTGTAACCTTCTCAGAAGCAAGCTCTAGAGAGAGAGGGGTCTGCTTTCTTCCTACTTCCCTTCTACCCCACTCCTGGGGCAGCCAGGATCATTCATAGGCCCCCGGGGGTGCAGTGTGGCTGCTGTCCTCCCACATCATTACTTGCATGTTGTAACCTTCTCAGAAGCAAGCTCTGGAGAGAGGGGGGTCTGCTTTCTTCCTACTTCCCTCTCCTGGGGCAGCCAGGGTCAATCTTCGGCCCCTGGGGTGCACTTTTTATTGGCAGGTACACTTGCCCATTACCTGCCACACTAGTCTAATGTTGTTACATTCTGTCTAGCCACCAGACTGGTGTGATGCTAAACTTAATGTCGAGTACCACTCTCACGTCTTGCAGTGGATAACATGGAGCAAATTAATTTCGAGTGGATGAAAAAATGCTGAGTTTTGTGCAAACTCAATCGGCTCAAGTGCTTCCTGTTGATGTAAATTAAAAGAGGATTAAGAAAGAGTGAAAATAAATGAGTTTAAGTAGCAATAACAAATATTACATCACACCTAATACATTCAAAAGAGAGTGCTATCTACGGTGATATGTTTTAACGTTAATGAGAATTTACACCCCGCTTTCCGGTGTATCAATGTCAGTAAACAACAGTAAAGGCAAAAGCTAGCGTGAGCTTAGTTTTTCTGTATGAAAACACGTCAGTGAATCCTTGTTTATAGGTCAATTTAATTTTAGAAGAATATGTACTAAAAAGGGTTTAGACATCCTATGCTGGTGACAGACATTTCGGCGTGTTACGTAAGCGCATGTAGTACAGTGCTTGAATGTAAAAAGCACTGTTGAAAAAAGCGAGCAGAACAGAAGGTTTGAAGCAAAGGCACAGCAGTCACTGTCTAAACAAAATTTTGCACCCTAACAATCTGCTGGTATTGAAATGCCAACGTTTCAACCCTAATGTCAACAATGAGACTGGGCCTTCCTCATGACAAAGATATTAATTCATAGGATGTACATAACCAATATTAAGCCTGTTGTAGTAGAGCCATCAGTTGGGCAGCATCATTCACAATCAACCACTTAAATCCGTGTGGTTCTTCACCTTTTGACTTCTGTGGTAATATTTAATTTTCTAAGCAGTCATGGACCCCCTGAGAAGGCTTGGCGGACCCACCGGGGCCCCGGACGACAGGTTAAGAAACAGTGACTTAAGCGATTTCTTCAAGTAATGAAATCCTATCTCCCTACATAATGGCTTATGTTTCATCAAGGTTTTCACACAGTTGCTTCTTGTTTATTCCATTGGGACCTCTTTACTTCAAGGAATGCTAAATTGCCTAAGTTCAGGATGATTAAGCTGGGCTTAACCATGTTGAAGCCTCGGTAGAAGTTATACAGTTTGCAATTTTGTTTTCTAAACCTGATGCAAGAGAGATCTATCTTAGGGGACCATGTTAGCAACATTAATAATTTATGGCCCAAAGATCAGAAGCTGTGTCCTCTGACTGTGACGATACAAAAGGGGATGATGGACGGAACGTTTGAGCCAATCAAACACTCACCCCCAGTCAACTGATCTGGGTTTAATCCATCATCATTCTTTAGCTCACTCCACCACCCCAGTTCAGACATGGCCATATGCAAATCAGTCTGACCCTGTGCCTCATGGGAACAGTCCAGCACGAACTGCCAAGCCATGTCTTCCCTGGACCGGAAACAAGCATCCTAGGACCGGTTTCTGGCATTCCAGCCGTCATCAGCCAGGCTTGCTTGAATCCAGTGGCAAAGTGAGCAAGGGACCCACGTCTGGGCATACCCCCGCCAACTTAGGGCGAACAAAGCGATACAAAAGGGGATGATGGACGGAACGTTTGAGCCAATCAAACACTCACCCCCAGTCAACTGATCTGGGTTTAATCCATCATCATTCTTTAGCTCACTCCACCACCCCAGTTCAGACATGGCCATATGCAAATCAGTCTGACCCTGTGCCTCATGGGAACAGTCCAGCACGAACTGCCAAGCCATGTCTTCCCTGGACCGGAAACAAGCATCCTAGGACCGGTTTCTGGCATTCCAGCCATCATCAGCCAGGCTTGCTTGAATCCAGTGGCAAAGTGAGCAAGGGACCCACGTCTGGGCATACCCCCGCCAACTTAGAGCGAACAAAGCGATACAAAAGGGGATGATGGACGGAACGCTTGAGCCAATCAAACACTCACCCCCAGTCAACTGATCTGGGTTTAATCCATCATCATTCTTTAGCTCACTCCACCACCCCAGTTCAGACATGGCCATATGCAAATCAGTCTGACCCTGTGCCTCATGGGAACAGTCCAGCACGAACTGCCAAGCCATGTCTTCCCTGGACCGGAAACAAGCATCCTAGGACCGGTTTCTGGCATTCCAGCCGTCATCAGCCAGGCTTGCTTGAATCCAGTGGCAAAGTGAGCAAGGGACCCACGTCTGGGCATACCCCCGCCAACTTAGGGCGAACAAAGCGATACAAAAGGGGATGATGGACGGAACGTTTGAGCCAATCAAACACTCACCTCCAGTCAACTGATCTGGGTTTAATCCATCATCATTCTTTAGCTCACTCCACCACCCCAGTTCAGACATGGCCATATGCAAATCAGTCTGACCCTGTGCCTCATGGGAACAGTCCAGCACGAACTGCCAAGCCATGTCTTCCCTGGACCGGAAACAAGCATCCTAGGACCGGTTTCTGGCATTCCAGCCGTCATCAGCCAGGCTTGCTTGAATCCAGTGGCAAAGTGAGCAAGGGACCCACGTCTGGGCATACCCCCGCCAACTTAGGGCGAACAAAGCGATACAAAAGGGGATGATGGACGGAACGTTTGAGCCAATCAAACACTCACCCCAGTCAACTGATCTGGGTTTAATCCATCATCATTCTTTAGCTCACTCCACCACCCCAGTTCAGACATGGCCATATGCAAATCAGTCTGACCCTGTGCCTCATGGGAACAGTCCAGCACGAACTGCCAAGCCATGTCTTCCTGGACCGGAAACAAGCATCCTAGGACCGGTTTCTGGCATTCCAGCCGTCATCAGCCAGGCTTGCTTGAATCCAGTGGCAAAGTGAGCAAGGGACCCACGTCTGGGCATACCCCGCCAACTTAGGGCGAACAAAGCTATACAAAGGGGATGATGGACGGAACGTTTGAGCCAATCAAACACTCACCCCCAGTCAACTGATCTGGGTTTAATCCATCATCATTCTTTAGCTCACTCCACCACCCCAGTTCAGACATGGCCATATGCAAATCAGTCTGACCCTGTGCCTCATGGGAACAGTCCAGCACGAACTGCCAAGCCATGTCTTCCCTGGACCGGAAACAAGCATCCTAGGACCGGTTTCTTGCATTCCAGCCGTCATCAGCCAGGCTTGCTTGAATCCAGTGGCAAAGTGAGCAAGGGACCCACGTCTGGGCATACCTCCGCCAACTTAGGGCGAACAAGCGATACAAAAGGGATGATGGACGGAACGTTTGAGCCAATCAAACACTCACCCCCAGTCAACTGATCTGGGTTTAATCCATCATCATTCTTTAGCTCACTCCACCACCCCAGTTCAGACATGGCCATATGCAAATCAGTCTGACTCTGTGCTCATGGGAACAGTCCAGCACGAACTGCCAAGCCATGTCTTCCTGGACCGAAACAAGCATCCTAGGACCGGTTTCTGGCATTCCAGCCGTCATCAGCCAGGCTTGCTTGAATCCAGTGGCAAAGTGAGCAAGGGACCCACGTCTGGGCATACCCCGCCAACTTAGGGCGAACAAAGCGATACAAAGGGGATGATGGACGGAACGTTTGAGCCAATCAAACACTCACCCCAGTCAACTGATCTGGGTTTAATCCATCATCATTCTTTAGCTCACTCCACCACCCCAGTTCAGACATGGCCATATGCAAATCAGTCTGACCCTGTGCCTCATGGGAACAGTCCAGCCCGAACTGCCAAGCCATGTCTTCCCTGGACCGGAAACAAGCATCCTAGGACCGGTTTCTGGCATTCCAGCCGTCATCAGCCAGGCTTGCTTGAATCCAGTGGCTGGACTGTTCCCATGAGGCACAGGGTCAGACTGATTTGCATATGGCCATGTCTGAACTGGGGTGGTGGAGTGAGCTAAAGAATGATAATGGATTAAACCCAGATCAGTTGACTGGGGGTGAGTGTTTGATTGGCTCAAATGTTCCGTCCATCATCCCCTTTTGTATTGCTTTGTTCGCCCTAAGTTGGCGGGGGTAGGCCCAGACGTGGGTCCCTTGCTCACTTTGCCACTGGATTCAAGCAAGCCTGGCTGATGATGGCTGGAATGCCAGAAACCGGTCCTAGGATGCTTGTTTCCGGTCCAGGAAAGACATGGCTTGGCAGTTCGGGCTGGACTGTTCCCATGAGGCACAGGGTCAGACTGATTTGCATATGGCCATGTCTGAACTGGGGTGGTGGAGTGAGCTAAAGAATGATGATGGATTAAACCCAGATCAGTTGACTGGGGGTGAGTGTTTGATTGGCTCAAATGTTCCGTCCATCATCCCCTTTGTATCGCTTGTTCGCCCTAAGTTGGCGGGGTAGGCCCAGACGTGGGTCCCTTGCTCACTTTGCCACTGGATTCAAGCAAGCCTGGCTGATGATGGCTGGAATGCCAGAAACCGGTCCTAGGATGCTTGTTTCCGGTCCAGGAAAGACATGGCTTGGCAGTTCGGGCTGGACTGTTCCCATGAGGCACAGGGTCAGACTGATTTGCATATGGCCATGTCTGAACTGGGGTGGTGGAGTGAGCTAAAGAATGATGATGGATTAAACCCAGATCAGTTGACTGGGGGTGAGTGTTTGATTGGCTCAAATGTTCCGTCCATCATCCCCTTTTGTATCGCTTTGTTCGCCCTAAGTTGGCGGGGGTAGGCCCAGACGTGGGTCCCTTGCTCACTTTTGCCACTGGATTCAAGCAAGCCTGGCTGATGATGGCTGGAATGCCAGAAACCGGTCCTAGGATGCTTGTTTCCGGTCCAGGAAAGACATGGCTTGGCAGTTCGGGCTGGACTGTTCCCATGAGGCACAGGGTCAGACTGATTTGCATATGGCCATGTCTGAACTGGGGTGGTGGAGTGAGCTAAAGAATGATGATGGATTAAACCCAGATCAGTTGACTGGGGGTGAGTGTTTGATTGGCTCAAATGTTCCGTCCATCATCCCCTTTTGTATCGCTCTGACTGTGACAGCACGAAAGTGATGGAGTGCTTGAATTAATTTCAGCCATTGGTCCTCTGTTGGAAACACAAGCATTGCCCATTACATGCCTGAGATCTCCACCATTATATGAGGGGTGGATAAGTTAATGCCAGGAATGGCTACAGAAGGCCTAGGGTAGCCATCATTATTCTAAGTCCAGCATCATTCAGGAAATGCATAATTATGCCATGAATGCCCACAATATACACTGAACAACCGCCATTATGCCAGGGAAACCACTATGTCATCAATGTGCAACCACATGCATTTTAAGGCATGTAGACGGTAAGCCAAGAATGGGCAGTATTGCCACTAGAGTGGGCACGAGCAAACCAAAGATGTCCACAGTTTGGCGAGGATAGGCAGCATTATGACAGTGGGTCAATATAAAGTCAAGGATGCCCACAGTATGTAATAACATTATTTCCAATATGCAGCCTTCATGCAAAGGAAAGGCATCTTTAACCCATGGATGCCCAAACTCTGCTAGGGCTGGCCAGCTTTATGATAGAGAGGGTACTATTAAGCAAAGGATGCCCACAATATGTAAGCAATAACCACCACTATTAGGGCATCTGTAGGAAAGTAGGATCTGCCTTCATGGTTACCCCCACGTTTTTACTTGGTCTCAGTGTGTTTTTGACCTAGTCTGACTGGGTACCTGCTAATCAGGATCCCGGTCACTGTGCTTTCTCCCCTAAATTGACTTGGTAAGTACTTTTGTACCTCCACAGTTGGCTACTGGTGTACCTTGTAAGTCCCTAGTATATGGTACTAAGGAACCCAGGGCATAGGTGCACCAGGGGTCTCCCATGGGCTGCAGCATGTATTGTGCCACCCATTGCAGCCTGTGTGAGTCTCACAACAGATATACGTTTCCTTATATCTGAGGTCACTGCACTTAAAACCAATAAGTCACCCCTTTGGCAGGCTCTTCAGTCCTGAGGGCAGGGTTCTTGGTTAGAAGTGTGACGGTGCCCCTGCATGAGCAGGACACCCCTACAAACCCCAGAGTCGATTCGCCAGGCTTTGTAAGTGCGGTCATATACATATAGTGGACATCAGTCATTACGAGATGTCTAACGATATAGTGGCTGCACTAAACCCTGCCATGTTTGGTATGAAACATGCTGGAATCATACCCCAACACCCATTCCAGTATTGGAAGTATGATCCCATGTACTGGGGGGCTCTTTAGGGGACCTCCCCGTAACAGCCTTTCAGTGTCGAACAGCAAGCTAGTGCTGCTGCCGACTACAGACAAAATTCTGCCCTCCTGTTGCTGAGCTGAGCTTGAGCAAGGGAAAGTAGAACAATAGGTTGTCTGTCACAGGGAGTTGTGACCACCTCCCAGACAGGACTTAGTGTAATGGGCTGGGGTCTGGGCTCTTGCCAGTGCCACCAGGCTGCTTTGAAGGGCACATTTGGTGCCTCCTTGCATACTCCAGTTTGAGCCAGTTCAGGGAGCCCTTGGCTCCCGCTCTGGCCCCAAACACTTGTACTTCCACTGAAATCGAGACTGCACCAAGGAAGACTCCTGCTGCTCCTGGTCTTGCTGTTCTTCAAGTCTTCTTCGCCTTCTCTGTTTGTGCTTCTGCCAGGTTCTACAATAGACCTGTGGGCATCAAGGACACTGGAAGTTATCTCTCTTGGAGTGAAGGACTCTGCATCTGCAGGCACCTTAACGAAGCAGACCAGTCTGCTGCTCCCGTTGCCCTGCGGACTTCCTGAGGCTCAGCAACACAGGTGGTGGTTCTGCAACTCCCTTGAGGCCTGACCTGTCCTCTCTGCAATTTTAAGGCCAGTATCCCTTGGCAGAACCGCTGGAACCAAACCCCTGTGCACAGCGTCGACTTGCCGTTGCCAAGGCATGTTGGCTCTGCACTCCAGAGATCTTTGGGCTACAAGAAGCTTCAACCTCCACCATCTCTTCCCTCCAAGATCAGCGTACACACCGCATCCTCTGCCCCATGGGCCTTCATCCTTGGTGAACTGCTCGAGGTCCTCTTGCAACTCCTGTGCCTTTGGCCTGTGGGTCCTCCTGAGGGTCTTCTACTGCTTCAGTGGGCTCCCCTGCTTGTTCAGGGCCTGCTCCAACTCTCCTGCTGTTGGTGAGTCCCTTGGACCTTGCTTGTCACAACGTTGCTCCTTCTTCGTTTTTCACACCAGTTGCAGCTTCCAAGGCTTGTTGATGCTCCTGCCGGACACCGACCACCTAGTCACTGACATCTGACGTGGGACAGGGCGTCCTGCTGTTGGTGAGTCCCTTGGACCTTGCTTGTCACAACGTTGCTCCTTCTTCGTTTTTCACACCAGTTGCAGCTTCCAAGGCTTGTTGATGCTCCTGCCGGACACCGACCACCTAGTCACTGACATCTGACGTGGGACAGGGCGTGCACGGCTCCTGGTCTTCCTCAGCATCGCCTGGTCCCCACAGCTGCAGCAATAAGGTCACCGTCGACTCTCCAGAACATTGTGTCTTCGTGCCCCCTGGTCACTTCCGAGTGGCATAGACTCTGTCCCCTTTGCTTGCAGGTTCTTCACTTCTAGACTGCACCCTTGGATTCCATCGGTCTTCTTCCTGAACCTCTCCAGAGGCATTTTCTTCCAAGTCTTTAGTTGTCCTCTACGGAGACTTCTGACGTCTCTTCAACCCTATGCACCTGGCTTCCTTGGTGTAGTTAACCTGGTTCCCAGGGCATCCATGGGTGGGGTGGCTCTCCATCCTTCTGTCCTCCAAGGGAATTCTTCGGGATCCTCTGGGAAGGGTCCTTCTTCTTCAAAACTGCAAACGCAACGTCTCCATTGACTTCCATTGGGCACTCGGCTGTGTTCCCACTCTGCAAACAGCCTCTGTGGGGTTCCTGGGTACTTGCCATGGGTGGTTCCTTGTGTCCCCGGCTCCTATGGATCTTCTGGTCCAAGTCCCGTTCTCCTTTGCAGTTCGCATTCCACTTTTTTAGTCTATGGTTTGGTCTCCCTCTGGAGACCACTGTATTTTGTTCTTCTTACCTGATTGCATTTGAAGTATTCTTGTGTATTGTGTTGCTATCTCTGGGTAGGAGATATACCAATGTGTTATTGAGTGTTGCGTAATAAATAGAAGTATTTTTTCATAAACACTGTGTGGCTTTTTCATTTTAGTTACATTATAGATTAAACTGGTAAAACAAGCTGCTTAACACTCTTTCAAGATAAGCCTGAAGGCTGCTCTTCACAGCTACCACTTTGAGAGCTTTCTATGGTTATCAAAGACCACTAAAATCACCATAAGGGTTGCCTGGATTAGTGCAAGGTGCATCCCTCCTGTGAGTGTACACCATATACTAAGCCAGCCTCCTACAGTATCCTTCATGCCATGATTCAGCTTCTTCAAGCTAGGGACTCCAGTGTACCAAGGATGACTAGTGTTGTACCTTATTCGCCTTACAACTGGAGCTGGCATGATCATGACTAAGATGCTCATAGTATGCTAGGAATACCCACCATTGTGCCATAGTAACCATTATGCTAGGATAGTGGATCCCATCATGCCCAAGATGGCCTCATATATCTGTGTCATGGATGGCGCAAGATGCTCAGTCAGGTTGCTGATTGGGAGGGACACAGCCAGGCCCATGAATCTCGCACACACACCATACACTGACACACAGATTTTTTGTATACAGATCTCCTTCCCTTCCAGCACACATCACACCTCTTCTCTCTGGTTTCTGGGGTCCATCCACCTGGCATGTCCTGTGTAGACAAAGATATATTATGATTGATAGTACAAGCCTTTATAATGATAGGCTTATTAACAGCATGGTGTGCAGCCATGCCAAAGAGCTGGGGGCTGCAGGTTCAGTTCATTCTTTTCCAACAGAACCTTAATGGAACACCTCTCTAATGGGTAGAAACTGCAAATGTAATGTCCAGTTCCAAGTCCTTACACATGCACCATCTGAGCTTGTTTTTCCTGTCACTCAGGTGGTCTGGAGCCACGCAGATCCTGTGGTGAGGTTCCTGGGTGAGCCACCACTAATGAGCCCTGCTCAGATTGTCTCCTCGTTTGACTTGTCGATGGAGGGCTCCTTGGTGTTATTCTGCTCCCTCCCTCTCTAAAGTCCAAGTTCTTCATGTTCTCTTCTCATCTCATCTTTGGATGCTAGTCTGTGTGGCTGAGCATCTCTTGTGCTTCAAGTGTTTTATACTGGTAATTAGTGATAATTGACTCTGGATTTTGTGGTCTGGAGTTTAAGTTGTCGCCCAGTTATGAGGGCACGATTGATGAGATCACGCCCTCTCTGGCAAGGAAACTGTTCTTACAATTTAGATTCCAGTCTTGACCCATTATGGCCTTTTGTGCTAAGTGGGCAAATGCGATCTATCAGAGCACAGAATGCCCAGCGTGCAAGGGGCCTAGAGAAGACTTATCTCACTTTCTATTCTTCTGACTAGCGTATGATGCCCAAAGGAGAAAATGGTTGTTACCCCTATGTAGGTCCTTGGGTGTTAGGAGTTACTTGGTTGCCACCAGGCTCTTAAGATCTGACCCTCTAGGCTGGTGGTGTTTGCGGTTGCAAGATTCCTCCAGGCAGCCTGGATATGGCGGTCCAAGTGCATTTGTGCCACTGATGTCCGTACACCCGAGGAGAAGCATTTAGGGGGCTCGGGGTCTCCAAATGCATAAGGCCAGACCTGCCTCAGCCTAGGGGTTTGAAAAACAGATTATCTTTTTCTTTCTATATATTGCGTTTTAGCTATTGTTTTTAGGTGTCTTAAATACAGCTTTAAGCCTAAAATCTTTTATGAACTTTTAAATCTCCTTTGCTTGACAATTTGAACTATGCACTGTAATTCTCTGGTGATAATGTATCTGGGTCCCCTCCTATTGGTTTAATTTTAGTTTGCCGGATGGCATAACGGACCCATCTGGAGCTACCCAGGGCTTTCTTTGAGGTTGACCTTTCTGGCACCCTGTTTTATTGTGCAGATATATTATTGGGGGTACTCTGTTAGATTCATCAACCATTTGTGCTAAAGGATGTAATCTGGTTTGGAACTTATACCAGTCAACTTAACTGTATTGTAGCAAATTGAGTTTTGCAATTACATTGTGCGTTTCTGTAATTATTGCATTTGTTCTTATCGACTTTTATGGTTCTTCGAACCAAAATAAAGATGATGATGGTAATTAGTGGTGGACGTGTTGTACCCGGACAATACAGTTCTTCCACAGATGTGTTGGGTTCTCAGGAAGTGCTTTCTTTCTTCTTTCAGTCCTAGAGCAGCATGTGAATCAGGAGCCGGTGAAATCCGTTGAGGAGATAGTCCAGAACGGAGAGCCAGACTCGAACAGCGATGACCAGACACCTTTTGAAATCTGTTTGAAAGATAAAAGGTGTGTTTCACTTCATAGCTCTTTCTTGAGCACTGAACAGTTTAAAATGGCCAGTTCCTTTTTCATATACGCTTTCTCGATCTCCTTTTTCTCACCTGTCTATCTTTGTTGCTTACTTCTGTCTATCCTCGCTTACTCGTGCATGCGCTCTTTCCATCTGCATTTTATGTCCTCCCACTACTGCCTCCTCTTTCTCTTCTTTCTTCTACCTTTCTTCTCCTTTTCTTGCTTTTCCTGCATGCATGCATGTTCTTTCTTTAGCTTTCTCGCTGTCTCTGTTGACGTCTCTCTTCCCTTCGTACTCTTCTTTCTCTAACTCCTGTTGTCTCTCTTTTTATCTGTTTATATTTCTTTCTTCCAATCTTTCATTTACACTTCCATCTCACTGCCTCACTCCCACATTATGTACTCCTAGATTTCATTGTTGCATTACTTTTCATAGTTTCTTTTGTACCTCTCTTTTGAATGAACGGTCAGTTTAAGTTACGTAAGGCGGATTTAGTGTTCGAAAGGTTTATTTCAGATGTGTTATTTTTTAAACTGCATGAAATTTGCTTTTCAGTAATATTTTACCAAATTTCATTTATATTTGCTATGTAAGATGTGTTTTGTAGCTGTTTTTCAGTTATTTAACACTTACTGCAGTGACTCTGGTCATGAAAAGAAACCAAAAAGCTGTAAAGAGTTAAATGCTGAAACTATGGGCTTTGGAGAACACACCCTCCCCCATATCAATGAAAGGATGTATATATCACATGTGTCATTGTTGGATATCAGCTTGGAGGAGGTGCTTAAATTCAATAAATGTATGAGACGAGTATATTGGACATTCGAGATAGGAGCACAATGAGGCAGGAATCCTGCACACAATATTTGTACTTCAGGGCCACTTTGGGCACATTTGGTTCCATGCTTCATTTCTATGCGAATAGATATCTGGACAGAACCTTTGCTGTTGTAGCTGGAATAACTAAACCTCCCTCTTCTGGCGCGGTCCAGGGCATTTGATGGATTTGTTTTTGTTTCCAAAATCGGTTACAACATCAAACTCCCAAAATAAAATTCAGAATTTATATTGTCAATGCTGGTTCTGCCCTTTGACTCCCTTCCCTAATGTCAGTGGCTGTATTTACTGCATACCTTGACCTGTTCCATCACCATGAACAGATTTTGAGGAACAGAAATATTTCATATCGAATGTACAGTGATATGTAGTATGTATGTTGACCACATGCTGCTACATACATTTCCCTGGATGAAAGCATGATGTAAACCTTTGGAGTATTAGCGGTATCGCTCGCACGATGAAGGTGCAGCCAGACATGGCCACTCCATATTGGTGATGATGCGGAATACGTACTTTCTGTATGGTGCACCTCATATCCACTCAAGGCATGGTTTCTAGCAGCTATGACCTAAGATTCACAATATGTTGAGACAATTCCCATTAGTTAAAATATATGCGTCTGCTTCCTTATGTGCTGATGTACTGTACACTGCAGAATCGGAGTGTACAGCAATAGTAATCTGTTATATTTGCCATAGCAATACCTCTGAGCGCAAAATGCCTTTGTCCACATATAAGCTGATTATCCTATAGAAATGTGACGATGATGATGCAACATTTAGCTCTTACTTATAGCAGTGCAGTTTATTTCTCTTGAATTTCACAGTGAAAGGCAGTAGCTTTTGAGGTCCTCCATTATCCCAAAGAAATAATAGGATAGAATGGTTGATCGAATATTTGTTTTATTTATTTTACTGGGCATTTTACCTAGCAAGCAAGTTTAATACAAGTTGCAAATTAAAACAAATACTAGTGTTCTGTTCTGTATTGTTTGAAAGACTGCTTATGGTTTTGTTTTCATATTGATAGTAAATGATTTAAACATGCACGTTATTATACACAGCGGACAATATATCAAAAAGTTGTAAAAACTGCATTTTTTAATGCACTTTTGTTGTTTACTTGTAAGAAAAAGAGAGACAAATGAACTTAAGGTTGAAATGAAAGGAACAAAGTTGATCACTGAATTTTTACTTATAAACAATATCAAGTAGGCGCCTATGAATAGTTTCGAAAGCATTCTTGATCAGTGACCGCTATTAACAGAAACAAAGCTTTCTACACCCTACTTTATATAATTTTAATAGGATCACAGTGATTTCATCAATGACGTGTGGACAAGTCGAGCCTGTCTCTGGGGTCACTGGGTGAATTTGTGATGGTCGTGAACTCTTTCCTCTACGCGGACAGTTTCTAAATGATGCCGGACCTATAAAGTGTTGGTTTGGTGTCTACCTCAGGAGTTGGTGCCATTCTCGCCACAGTGCTAGTCCCATGCCTTGACTTCTTTCTTATCTGGGCAGAGTGGACATATTTACTGTGTGTTTTAGGCTGGGCTTACAGAAGGATTTCCGAGTAAACAATCCTTTAGTGCTGCTTCTTTTATCCCTGTGCTGCTGCTATTTTGGACCACTGCGAGGTATACTACCAGATGAGCTACTGCACCTGGGTCTCCAGCTTTTTTCATAGGTGGCAGCCTCATTGGTAATTGCATGCAATCTACCACTGCTTCATCTCTTCCTAGGGGATGAACACCACAGGAACCTCTCTTCGGTCTTTAGATTATCTCCAAGGACAAATACATGTAGTCCCTCAGTGTGGGGCCTGGCTTCACGCCACCCTGGGACATGCTCATGGTGCTCCTTCCATTCTTCAGGCTTCCCGCTGGGCAGGCTTCTCTGTTGGTAGTCGTGCAATGTTGATGGGAGCCATCATTGTCAACACTCATGATCTATCTTTTGGCTGCTGGGCAGCAACAAACTAAACTTTTCCTTTTTAGATTACTTCATGGACATCGCTTATGGAGTCACCCTTCATACAGATCAGATCAACGGCAAGGGGAAGGTCTAGGTGGTGCAGGATTAGGGCCTCAAGGCTGGCCGCAGAGATGAAGAGAGTAAATCCACATCTTAGTCCATGTCAATCCAGACCACACACCCTATTCCACCGAATGTAAACCACACATGCCTGCTTTTGTAAACCCTGCATTTATTCCAACTAAATTACTAGCCCTGGGCCTGACCCTGCCTTTACTCTCTAAACCAAATCTAGCCCTATTGCCTCTATCCACATTCTAAACTTAAACCCTAATTTCAGTCTCAACCATGACCCTCCATCCAACAGCCTTACCCTATTCCCTAAACTCTTATCCTAATTGTAAACTTTAGTCCTGACCGTACCTTACTGCTTGACTACACCACAACTCCATATCCTAGACTCTTAACACTAGTGTAACCCTAGATCTAGCCATTACCTTACACCCTTAACTGTAACCCTGATCCTTCCCTACATTTGAACCTCAACCTTCCCCTATCACAACCTTACATTCTAAACCCTGTCTCTACACCTTAAACTCTAACGGGAATCCTATCCTGCATGTAGACCTTTGACCTACCCCTAACCTTGCATCCTACGCACTAAACTGTAACCCAACAGCTAAACCCTAGGTCTGATCACAAGCGTATAACCTATACTCAAATTCTACTCCGTAAACTCTAACACTAATTGTAACCCTACTCCCAAACTCTAATCCTAATTGTTATCCTACGCCCAAACTCCAACCCTAATTGTAACCCTATGCCCAAACTCCAATACTAAACTGTAATACTAATTGTAACCCTACATTTAAATCTGAACCTTAATTACTTTTCATTGCTTTACATTTTTTGTTATTTGCTATGTGTGAATTGCACTGGAATACGTATTATGGGCTTGACATGAAGTGTTTTGAAAGATTTGTAGTTATTTATGATTTCCAGAAGATTAAAAAGGTTTTAAAACTACAGAAAGACGAAGGAAATCAATAGTGCCCCAGACAGTGACAGATCTCATTTGTGCCTTTCCCACACTAGACAGGCCAGTAGTGTGTGCTGCTGCATTCTCTGGACATGCCCGATTATGGTCCAGGTTTCGGTGCAGCGGGAATAGCTAGAGGACATCCAGGACCCCTCCCCCTCCCCCCACCCCCATATCCTTCTAAGGTTAGCACCCACCTCTAGGCCAAACCAAGACAAACCTACTCTGTGGAAGCGTGACCTGTACTAAAAGTGTACACACCAGGAAGAAATAAACTACCAGGGCTGATGAGAAGTGGTCTCCTTTGGTTCCAGTGCGTTCTTTTGCAGAGACCGTGCTGTTTGGTGACCAGTCAGGAGGCAGTAACAGGACCAGACAGAAGAACGAGGTGCTTGTCCTCTGTCCAACCACATTAGTACCAACTGAAGGCGCTGCAATGATCACCTCATAACAAGTGATGGTGTAAAGTGGGAAAATCTGTAAAATAGACTTGCTGGTTGTTGTGCACAGGGAAGTGAGTATTTGTACATAAAAAAACATGTATTTGCTCTTTTGCGAGAATTCCAGGACAGCCGGCTTTGCTTGCTTCAATACCATTGTAAATAAACAACGCTTTGTGTTGAATCCCAATTTGTCTGTGTCACTCAATCTTGAACAGGGGTAATAGAAAGCACGATTGGTGGGTTATTACTCCACTCCCCACCTGCCTTGTGCCCTTCCCTCTGCTTTAGCACCAATGCAGGACTCTTCTTTAAATGGGTAAACCATTAGACGTACTCTCAATCTTTTTTTTTTTTTAACCATCTGTTTATTGGTTTTTGTGATTTAAGTACGGCTAGATACATGATACAAATATAGCATATACGAAGATTTTCTGAGACAAATTCGGACCAGGTGCAGGTCGCTCGTGTACAATAAGCATGTCTACACAACCTTACAACTGACCATATAATGTTTCGCTGTGCCAAGACTATCAAGAATATTGTCCAGTTTGCCACAATCCCTGCCGCAGCTGTGGCCGGCTAACAAGTAATTATACAACAGATTTAAACATATACAGCAAGAACTTCTGAGCATGATAATACAGATGCGCATCTGTTCTTTATGTAGGGTGTCTCTAATTTGTTGTCCCCATTTAAAATTACATAGTTGTGCAGCATCAATGCAGTCGCCATGTGTAGTGTTACGTATAGTGTGCAATGCTTTCAGGCTTTACTCAAATTTTTCATGGATTCTGAGTAAGGCATAATGCAATTCATGCATATAGAAAGGGGTGTTGTGCACTGTGAATGCCTTATTTTAATTTGCAATTGTAGGTGCGCTCATACACATGTAATTGCTGCAGTTGGGTCAACCCCACCAGTGCCCCCCCTCCCCCCACATCACACCTCCTGGCCCACGGCTCCTTTAAGAAACTCCAGTCTATGGCCAGGGACAGACCTCCCGATCTACTGTGCCCCAGAAGTGTGCTCTGGTTGGGAACTCCCCCCGGTGTGAGGCCCCCATTAGAGGCGGTGGCGGTGTCTTCCATGCCACTCACCATTGACACGCGCAAGTCCTGCAGCATGAGTTCCCATTGCGATGCTATTGGGACTTTTTGGAGCCCCCGAATATCTTCTATTCGGAGCGCTGAAGCCTCTGCTCTAGCCCGTACCAGCAGAGACTGACTCCATGCTATTACCGACGGTGGCTCCGGTTGTCCCCCGCTTAGTTATCAAGCGTTTTGCAGTTAGCATGCCCAGATCCAGAAAGAGAGATGTTGCCCTCAGCTTTTTGCCCCTAGCATAAAGATGCAGAATGCACTCCTCCCAAGTGTGCTCCAGATGGCGATCTGTTGTCGCCATCAGGATGTCGCAGATGCGATGCCAGTAAGTATGTAGCGAAGTGCAGGTCCACAGCATATGAAATAGGTTGGCGCCCATATCATTGCACCTGGGGCACGCCCCATCCGCCCGCCCATAGATCCTGTTGATCTTCCCCGGGGTAAGGTAGACTCTCTGAATGATGTAGTGCTGTACAAGTCTAAAGCGTGAGTTACGCGGGATCTGTGCGGGGCTGAGTAGCACTTCTGACCATTCCTTATCGGTGAATGGCCTCCCTCTATCTGCTTCCCAGTGCTGCCTAACGGAGATCATCGATGTCGCAGTGTGGATCCTGAGTGATTCTGCAAACCATCTGGTTTGGTGTCTGCCCCTACCCATGACATTAAGATATTGCCCCGTGAGGTGCATGGGCTGTTCTGTGTTCATGTCTCCCCAACTGTCCTTGAATGTTGCCAGCATTGTGTAATATTGTAAAAACTGGCCAGGTGGCACCCAGTGTGACTCTGCCAATTCCTCGAATGGAATGAGCAACCCATCTTGATACAAATCGCCCAGTGTTTGCACTCCTGCCGTCAGCCAGGTCGTCAGCTCCACAGTAGTTATTAAGACAGTCCCCCTAGGTGTACCCTGCAGCGGGAGGGCCGGCGCGTATGGGTTTATCGCGTGTGTCAAGTATAAACTCCTACAACACATTGTACGCCACCTGGAGCAACAGTTGCTCCAGCAGCCGGGCCCTAGCGCATGGGTGAAACACGCAAAGAATATCCTCCATAGACCAGGGAGGATCCACTTCAGTAGTGTCAGAGAGTTGCAGCCCTGCCAGCCACTTTGCCAACCATTGTAGTTGTGATGCCAGGTAATATTGTTCCATGTTAGGAACCGCCAGGCCTCCCCCACTAACAGGAAGACAGAACTTCACGAGTGACACCCGGCACCCGCCGCCGTTCCATATAAATTCCCGCAACATTGAGTCTAGCTTCCGGAAACAGGACGGGGCTACATACACTGGCAGGTCTGCGAAATGGTACAACAGTCCAGGGAGCACCACCATTTTCAATAATGCAATGCGACCCGCGACTGGCAACGGTAGTGTGCGCCAGAAAGCCATCTGCGAACGCAATGCAGTGATTGCTCTACCCAGATGGCCCTCCAGGAGCTCTTCCCGTGCATTGTTGACACGAATCCCGAGATATCTGAACGTGTCGGGCCGCCAGGGTATACAAACTCTATTACAGCAGAGCGCAGGATCGGGGTGTTCCTGGCCAAAGGGGTGCAAGCATGACTTGCTCCAGTTGACTCTCAGGCCCGAGTGGTCGGCGAAAGTCACCAGTGTATTTGTAAGTGTGGACAGGAGTGCGCACACATCTTTGAGGTATATCAGAATGTCATCAGCATACAGAGATACTGCATGCGTGCCATCACCCAAGGGGATGCCCCAGTCCGCGCCCTGCTCCCTGAGTACTGCAGCCAGAGGTCCACCGCCATGGCAAACAGCAGTGGAGACAGGGGACACACCTGTCTGGTACCACGACCGATTGATACAGGTTCGGAGATGTATGCACCTGTCTTTACTCTCGCCGTTGGCTGCGTGTATAACAGCTGCACCAACCGGCGAAAACGTCCCGTGATACTTAGTTTAGTGAGTACAGCGAATAGGTAATCCCACTCAAAAGAGTCAAACGCCTTCTCCAGGTCTAGTACCAGGCAGCCCTAGTGGGGTCAGTCTCGAGGAGAATACGCTGCCACCCTGAAGTATCGGCGAAGATTCAGCGATGTATTGCGGGCTGGGACAAAGCCGTTCTGATAAGCTCCCACTAATAGTGGGGCCAGTCTGTCGGCAAGCACTTTAGCCAGAACCTTGTTATCTGTGTTTAGTAATGCCAACGGGCGGTAGGAGCCAGGTTCAGTCGGATCCTTATCTGGCTTAAGGAGGGACACAAGTAATGCCTCCTGCATGGAGGGGGGGAGGGCACCTGCACTAAGCGTGCTGTTGTATACTTGCTGTAGATGCGGCGCCACTGTAGCCACATAGGCTTTGAAATAGTCCGAAGAGAAGCCGTCGGTTCCTGGGGTCTTTCCTGTAGCCATTGCCCTTATCGCTACTCCTATCCCTATAGGAGTGATTGGCTCATCCAACTCTAATGCCTGCGCCTGGTCCAACGATGGTAGCGTTATCTGGGAGAGCATGGAGGTGAATCGCGTATCGCTGAATGTGTTTCTGGATGCATAGAGGGCTGTGTAGTGATGCGTTAGCTCCACATGTATTTCTATTCGTGTGCAAAGCAGTCGGCCTTCCCCAGTTCGGAGGGCAATTATAGGTTTTGATGTTTGATCCTGCAGGATAACCCATGTTAATAGCCGCTCTGCTTATCTGATTGCACATGGGTACGAGCCGAATGTGCAGCATAATTAACATGACGCAAACGCTCCGACAACTCTTCCAGCTCAACTCGCTATGCTTCTAGTGTCGCTATTCCTACGAATTTGGTTGCCCAGCCCGTTTCTTATTGCATCAGCTCTGCCTCTACCTGCGCCACTGCCCCCTCCAGTTGCCTACGGATGTTCCAGTTGATGCCTAGACAACTACCCCTAGTGGACACTTTAAACACCTCCCATTCCCTGAGTGCATCACCAGTTGATCCAGCATTTAGTTCAAAATACTCAGCCGTAGCTGCACCCACTGCCTCTCAAAATGATGCATCCTCAAGGGCCGCCGGTTGGAGGTGCCACATAGGTATCGGCGGGCGGGGCGATGCCCATGTCAGGTGTATCAGCAGCGGCTTATGATCAGAGTGCGTGCGCCAGAGGTAATCCGCTTGTTCTAGCATGGCACGGAATACTGGAGAGCCCACTATCCTATCAAGGCGCACATGTAGGTCATGTGGGGACGAGTAATGGGAGTATATTCTTGTGTTAGTATGACGTTCCCGCCACAGATCTATCAGGGACCAGTGGTGAAGCCATTCACACAGCGCCCGAGCATTTTTCGAAGACTGTGTACCTGGCAGTGGGGGAAGGAGCTGTCCAGCGTAGTATCAAGAACGGCATTGCAATCTCCGCCTATCAGCCACGGAAGACCGCTCCAACTAGCTAAAACCTTCGTGAGTGAGCAGAAGAATTGTGCTTGCTCTACATTAGGAGCATACACCAGCCCCAGTATCACTGGAGTCCCGTTTAGGTGCGCTTTTATAAAGACATATCTCACATTAATGTCCGCTTTAACCTCGTCTGCCTTAAAGGAGGTACCTGCCCGCACCCAAATCAATGTGCCTCTCGCATATGAGGAATAATCAGTGGCATAAATTTGGCCCCGCTAGCGGCTTCGCAGGCGCTCTATCTCAGCTACATGGGTCTCCTGCAGGAGTGCAACTTGCACTGCTCTACGCTTGAGGTAGGTATAAACTGAGTAGCTTTGCGCAGGTGTATGTATTCCTCTTACATTCCAAGTTATTATTTTCGTAGCTGCCATTTGCGTTGCATCAACATGTTCTGTACTGCAACCCACCCATCAGGGCCTGTAGCGTAAAACCACCCATGTCTCCAGACAGTTGAGGAGGGGACAACATTTTTATGGTATTATTGCTCAGTAACTAGGCTTTGAACCAAACAACTAGTGAAATAAAACTTGTTCAACCTTAATAGAGCAGATCTGCAACAGGGATCCGCCCAAACTAGTGCACCAACTTGTGGCAATAAGCTGACCACCCCATGTGTGCCGGAGGGGGTTCGCATCTCACGCGAATGTTAAGGTGGGTACTAAGGCCCCCCCATTCCGCCCTTATATCCAGTGTGACTCCGTGTAGGGTTGTATTGTTTGTCAGGATGACTGCCTGTGCCCCCTTATCTTCAGTGTACTGCTATGTGCCCCGAAGTTGGCTTCCCTCCCCTTGCACGCTCAGTCTCTGCCTGTGACTTCAATTAGGGATTAGTTATACAGGAGAAAAGGCCCCAATTCAGCTCCGCATCGCCAGCAGACTCAACACAGACCAGCGTGTGCGTACTCCATGCAACCGTGGACTCCCCCCAACGAGGCCTGAACCCCCAGGGTTAAATTATGTGATCTGCTGTTTGTGGCGTCACATCAGGCGGCGTTGGTGTGTCAGACTCCGAAGTCTGCTCTACCACAGTCTTAGTCACTGGCTGTTTTCTCCCTATCATCATCTGGGTCAGAGGCCTGCTGTTCAGGGTGGAGCGACGCCGCTGTCAGTATGGCATTCCATCTTTCCGTAGTTATTTGTTCCAGATTAGGGACTGCCACCAGCTGTTCAGTCCTACCAGCTCGCCTCTGTCCACCTCCGTTGCGTATGCGGGAGACCAGCTATGTTCTTTAGTTCAGTGGGGCGTGGTGCCCCCGCCGCGTGTCCCGCCCGCTCCAGCCATTCCCATGTGTCTGCCGGGTTGTCAAAGAATCTGGCGCTTCCTTTGTCCGCCACACGCAAGCGTGCTGGAAAGAGCAACGAGTAACGAATGTCTAGTTCTCGTAGCTTGCGTTTGACTGCCAAAAAGGAATGTCTCTGTTTCTGCTCCGCTGCAGTGTAATCTGGGAACAACATCAAAGTAGCACCATTTACCTTGAGATCTTGCTTGCGGCGTGCTTCCTGCATCACACTGTCGCGGTCTCTGTAATTGAGCAAACAAAACAGGAACAGCCTGGGGATCCCTCCCGGTGGCAGTCTCTCGGTACACGGTGCGCCCTCTCAACTACAAATTGTGTAGGTAAAGCTGCTTGAGGCATCCATTCCTGAAGCCAGCCCTCTGTGAACTTTACCGCATCCTGACCCTCAGTTCCTTCTGGAAGGCCTATGACACGGACATTGTTGCAGCGTGATCTACCTTCTGCGTCTTCCACTCTGTCTTCGAGTGCTGCTATGCGTCCAAGTAAAGCCTGTATCGCTTTGGTGTTTTCACGGGTGATTGGCTGCAGTTCCTCCAGTTGCATTGCAGTTGTATGCTGATCCGCAGGTTTTCACTGGTCTGCCCGCAGACGATTGGAGTCAAAGGTAATTTTATCTATTTTGCTTTCCAGTGCCTCTTGTGCTCTCAAGAGATGTCCCAATCTTCTCCACTGCGGCCAGTACACTGTCCAGCTTGTTATTCAATGCTGCGTCCATTTACGCTGGTTTGGTCTGTGCTTCGTGCTCCGGGAGTCTCCCGGAGGACTGCGCTGTTGCGCCGTGGGCATTTGTCAGGTTGCAGGATCCCACCAGTGGGTGCGCACTCTCCCCTATCTTTTGCTATTATGTCTTGTGTCGTGCACCACAGAAGGAGACTGTATCTTATGGCTGGCCTCCTCAGCTACCCCCTCCCCCAGCAGCAGACTCAGTTGAACTCCAGCAGTGTGTCACACAGCCCCCTCACCACTCTCCACTCAAAGCTCCAATCATAAGTTTGCCCCCGCAACATTTATAGAAACCTTAAATCTCATTAGGACAACTAAATCAGGCTCTCCTTATGACCCCTGTCCAACTTCCATTATAAAGCTGGCTTCGGAGCCAGTCACATTGGCTCTGTCCTCCGTCATAAACTCTGTTTTCTGAAGGGTACTTTCCCAAAACTTGGAAAAGCGCATCAATATTGCCTCTGCTTAAGAAATCTACTCTGGCCCCTAAAAACCCAAATAACTTCAGACCGATTTCTAGGCTCCCTCTCCCGGCGAAAGTGGCAGAGAAACTCATGAACACACAACTTAGTAGGTTTTTGCTTGATTCGCAGGCGCTGCATCCCTCGCAATATGGCTTCAGAGCGGGGCACAGCACCGAGTCGGCCCTTATCAAGTCCACAGAAGAGATCAGGTCCGTACTTGATCTAGGAGGCAAAGCGGTGATGATCATGTTGGATCTCTCTGCGGCCTTTGATACGGTCCATCACGCTTTATTGATGGACCGTTTGCGGAGATTGGAATCCATGGCACCGCCTGGAATTTACTTGAATCCTTTCTTTCTAACAGAATTCAAACAGTCGCATTAGGGAATTCTCTTCCAAACCTTTCTCTTTGCCGTGTGGAGTCCCTCAAGGCTCCTCCTTGAGCCCGACTCTTTTTAATACCCATGTCTCATCATTGGCCCCACTTATTGAATCATACGGCTTCTCCCTAACCTCTTACGCAGCTGACACCCAAATTGTGGTGTCATTGCTGCCAGGGTCAATGATGAGAACAGCATCACGTCTTCAAGAGTGCATGTCAGCCGTTGGCGGCTGGATGGCTCAGAACTGTCTTAAACTTAACTCCGGAAAAACGGAAGTGGTGCTGTTCGGTAATGACCCCAGCTTTTGGACTCCTGCCTGGTGGCCGGACTCACTGGGCCCCCTACCCACCCCCAAGAAAAAAGCAAAAAATCTTGGGGTTTGGGTTGATGATAAACTCAGCTTTAAAGACCAGGTGAATGCGGTGGTCTCCTCTACCTCCTATACACTCAGAGCATGCAGGAAAATAATGCCATACCTCCCCAAAGACAGTATACAAACAGTCATCACTACCCTATCCTTGTCTAGGCTTGACTACTGTAATGGGCTCTACCTCACGCTGCAGGAAGGGCTCATGCACAAACTACAAATCCTTCAGAATGCAGCAGCTAGATTGATTACAGGTACACCAAAATATGCCTCTATCTCGGCTGAGATTAAAAGGCTTCATTGGTTGCCTATAAGAAAACGGATTCAGTTTAAAGCCCTGTGCTTGGTCCACAAAGCACTCCAGGGAGTCAGCCCCGACTTCCTTAAACAACAATTTTTTTGGTATGTACCTAAAAGATCGTTACGCTCAACAGAGGCAAAGCTGATTTCGGTACCCAGAGTACGTAAAGCTAGCTGGGGGGGGTAGAAGTTTTGTGGCCTGCGCAGCAAAGGCCTGGAATGGCCTTCCGCTACATCTTAGATCCACAACAAACTTACTCTCTTTTAGGAAGGCCTTAAAAACGTGGCTTTTCTCTTCGTAATTTCGTGATTGGTCTTTCTCCCGCGGGCCTCCATAGGACTTCACACAGCGCCAGGACACCCTTGGGTAACAGTTGCGCTCTATAAATTGCACACAAAAAAAAAAGCAAACAATTGTTACCTCCCCACGGCCCCCCGCCAAAACCAGGCTACTCTGCAGTTTTACAGCCAGCCACCTATGAGGGGACTCTCCTTCCTATATCCTGGGAAATGTCTGCAGCGGAAGCACGCTCACCTCCGCTACTGCCCACCTCTAGAGCCCAGGCCCCACTGGTCTATATGCAAGGATTATGATTTGCCGCCCAGGATCTAGCAACCGTGGCAGTGCCACGGCGGGGATGCACCCACCACTTATATTGCGCGCCTTTAAGGCTCAGATTGCCACCCTCGCAGCAGCGTCACCTTTTAGTGATAACGCAGGTCCCCACTCAATGCTCAATGTTGTGCCACATGCTTATGCCCCCAGCTGGTTATCTGCTTAGGCTACCAAGTCTGTATTAGTCCCAAAGGCAGCCACGGCAAGTCTCTGTAGCTGGCCTGTGCCCGAACCGACCCCCTGGCGCATTCAGCAAACCACGCTGCTCTAACAAGTCCCCAAAAGGTGTGTAAACTCTCTGCAATGTTCCCTCGCCACTCGCAGCAATGTTCCTGTTTAAATGCTGGTCCAGTTGACGGCCTGAGCCCGACCTGACTCCCGTGCCGCCACACAAGGTCGGTGCAAACCGCTGCGGGGGGATCCACAATCCTCTATTGGTAGGCTTTCTGGTTCCCTCCGCAGTACACGGCCCAGCGCCGGCCACCGTCACACAGTGCCTCGGACACCCCGCGAGCCCTTGCAGAGGGGTTAAGGAGTCCTTTGGACAGCAGGATGGTGGTGCCAGGGGCCACCCTGCATAGATGCCAGGCGGATAATGGGCGAGGGATGCGGAGCCTCAATCAGTTGTGTCCGCCATCTTGGTCGGCTGGCCACGCCCCGACGTACTCTCAATCGTTTATGTAAAACAAAAAATAGCTCCTGCCATCGAAGCTGTAGGCCATGCTAAGGTGTTTGGTCTTTAGTTATGCACTGACATGGTCCTCTGGAGGTCAAATGTCAGCGTGCTTTGGAGATCAGAGCTAAGAGGCTGTTTGTTATGAGAACTTGACTAAAAAGGCAGATGAGTCAGCCTTCATCTTTGACTGAAGATTCCTGTTTAAGAACTATTGGATGCCATTGTATGGAGGTTTGTGATGCAACATTCCTATGCACAGCAAGACCTCTGGTTTTTGATGTTCTTGCCTTTTATTGTTTGATAAGCGTACATTCTAATGTCTATCTCCCCGGGACTCATTGATTAACCAACGCAGGTGATTGTATAATGTTTGTAAAAAAATAAAGTGCAGTTTCTGGGCACATCTCAGTCTGGATTAGTTGAGTGGCCTTGTTCATTTTACAGCAGAGGAGAAGAACAGTTTGTTGTCCTTTGGTGGTTCAGTTTCCTCAATGACGTGAACCCTCCTAAAAAGATGGTTGTTAGTTTTACATGTGTTTCTATTTGCAGTCCCCCACATTTCTACTGCAGCGACCTGTCCATTGTGTTAACTATTTCTGAATAACTTCTGATCAAGCAGTATGCATCTCATTTTACAAGGCACAAGGTTTAGTAAAACTAAGATAGCAGATCTTCAGCTAAGATTATGCAGGTCTTACATACTGAATCCTCAGACAACAGATCTGTTTGTCGAATTCTTGCTCTCAGTAGCTCAGTGTAGCAGTGCTACGCCGAAGGTTACTCATCTTACAGGTTCAGACAAAAGAAGTAGGCTTTGCAATACACAACTGGTAGCTCAAGCCTCAACAGAGTAACCCCATGTTTTACGATACCGCTCATGCTCATACCTCGGACAGAAGAGGTAGTCATCAGTTCTCAAGCTTAGTCCTTTTATTGGAGAGCGATCCGCTGCTAGTTCTAGAAATATGTGTGGTCACTTTCAAGCCTGACGAACGGGAATAGAAAACAAGTTAGACAGTGTTGTAGACTGGTCCTTGGTTGTAAACCATCCCCATCCCTCGAGAACTGCTACATGCAGGAGGAGCAGCTAGACCTGATGCTTGGCCCCACTCATTTCTGGTAACGGCTTCAGCACCGGTGAAGGAGCAGAGCCAGATGCAAGCGATGAGATGGTGCTCAAAACTACCACAAGCCAGGTTCACAAACTTCTACATTGTGGGATCTTCATGGATCGTCCTAAGCTTGAAATAGTCCCACTGGACCAACTCTGTTCCAAAAATATAGTCTCTGCATTGTTTTACAGGCAAAAACTGCCACATTCACGAGTTCATTGAGTTTTATTTCCTTTTACTTTTGGTTGGTAAAAAAATCCATGCTGGCTGGATGGATATTTGCTCTACACGCAGCATGCCATAAGGCACCTCTGCATGCCTCCATATAGCAGTGGTAGCTATTCCTTGGAGTGCGGGGCTCAAGGGCAGCACTAGATGGTGAAGTGACAGAGGCTAGACAAGAAGAACCCTAGGATGGACTCTGAGAAGCCTCCAGTGGGAATTAAAACAGTGAATCACTGTGGCACACAATTCATGGCTGCTTACAGCCGTGTATCTGCATCATTCGTGTATCGTTGTGTCATGTAATGGGGGCAGACTCAGATGCCCGAATAGGACTCTCCACCCTCGCGAAAGGAGGTCATAGGATGAGGTACTACTGCGGGTTAAGGTAGGGGCTTGCATGGGAGTGACCTGACTGGGTAGGATCCGACCGCAGCTGAGAAGAGCAACAACCAGAGGGGAAAGATGGAAAATTGCCCTGAGAGGGCTAAGAGGAGGAGCAGTATTCTGAGAGGAAGTAGAGGTGGTGCATCAGAGAGCTGTGCTGTTGGTTGGAGGGTGCAACTCTGCTGGGGTACCCCACTTTCCCAGGTGGTGGTGTCTCCTCCGTGCCCTCTCAAAAACACTTTGCTGCTCTCACTGAGTGCCCCCACCGCCTGTGCAATGTAGCTGCATGAAACTGTCTATACATTCACTGGGCACTATTGTCCAGATGAAGATTCTAGAGCTGATATGTATGGTGGCCGAGCTCCTCTGAAGAATGAATTTAGACAAGGTTATGATCATGAGTGTTTTTTTCTGGGTTTTCTATTTTCTTGATTGTTGAGCACCTCCTGGTTTCTGGGATAATCTTGCTATTCTGTTCAGTGAAGAACCTATGCTACTTGTAATCCTTGTTTGTGGGAGTCTTCACTGAAGTCATAAATAACCCTTTCAATTCACAACTGCAAATTTTGATTCAGTTAAATTGAAAACTATGCATATCTCCCCCAAAAAGAACTGAGCCTGTCAGGCAACTGCCAGTACAAAACATGTTGAGAGAGGAAAGGTGCCTGCTTCTTAAAGGAACAGTGCATATTTTTAAATTGTGTGTTCATTTAACCCCTTAACTGCTGGGCCTTTTCCCCCCCAGTGCTGAGCCCTTTTTTGGCTATTTGTAGTAGTTCGCGATTAGGCCTCTGTAACTTTTTGACCACATAAGGTATCCACGTCAAATTTGCGTCCTTTTCTTCCAACATCATGGGGATTCTAAAGGTACCCAGGGTTTGTGGATTCCCCTGGAGGGGTCCCAGATTTTAGACAAAATACAGCAAAATTTTGTTTTTTTGGGGAAAAATGGGAAAAAAGTCCCGCATATGAAATCGTCTGGGTTTTTCCCTGCAAATGGTATCAAAAAAGGGTTTGTGGGGCTGAAATCTCCATTTTCCCAGATTTTAGGGAATGACAGACTTTTGTCAGAAAACCAAAAAATTTACACAGTTTTGGCATTTTTCTGGGACATAGCCTTTTTTGCTATTTTTGTGCTTTCAACCTCCTTCCAGTTAATGGTAGAAATGGGTATGAAAGCAATAATGGATCCTAGAAATCTATACATTTTAGAAAAGTAGACAAAATGCTGAATTCAGCAAGGGGTCATTTGTGTAAATCCATCAAGGTTTCTTTATAGAAACTAACAGTTAAATATAGGAAAAATGGAAAATTAGTTGAAAAAACAGCCTTTTGTGTCAACGTTTTCACCTGTAACTTCTTCTAATTATGACTGCTCTTTGAAAGCAATATACCGTTACATCCACTGGACCTTACTGGTTGTGGGGATATATAGGACTTGTAGGTTCACCAAGAACCCGACGAACCCAGAGCCAAAAACTGAGCAGCGTCTTGCAATGGTTTTTTATTATGTACCGGGTATATAGCAATTATTCTGGGAAAATGTATACATGGAATATTCGGTATGAAAGACTCCTATGCATTTCTGAAATGGGAACACAATATAGAGTTTAGAAACAGTAGATATTTGCACATTTCTGAAATTGGTAATACTCATACTAGCATGAGAATTATAGGTCATTTTTCAAAATAACTTCTTTTTACACATTGTCTTTCATTTGGAAGGCAGAAATGCATCGAAAGTCAATAGGTAATAACAGTTGCTTTACAAATCTGAATTACCGTAAGTGTCCCGATAAAAATGGTACCTCACTTGTGTGGGTAGGCATAGTGCCCACGACAGGAAACGGCTCAAAACGCAACGTGAACACACCACATTTTCACAATGAAAAATTACCCTTTTTTGCAAAGTGCCTAGCTGTAGTTTTTGAACCCTTGCTCTGCCGGCACCCAGGGAAACCTAGCAAACCTATACATTTTTGAAAACTAGACACCCAGGGGAATCCAGGATGGGGTGACTTGACTGGCTTTCACCAGGTTCTGTTACCCAGAATCCCTTGCAAACCTAAAACATTGTCAAAAAAAACACATTTTCCTCACATTTCTGTGGTGGAAAGTCCTGGAATCTGCGTGGATCCACAAATTTCTACCCACCCCGCGTTCCCCAAAGTCTTCCGAGAAAAATGGTACCTCACTTGTGTGGGTAGGCCTAGAGCCCGCGACAGGAAATCGCACAAAACGCAACGTGGACACACCCCAATTTCACAGTGAAAAATGACCCTTTTTAGCAAAGTGCCTAGCTGTAGTTTTGAATCCTAGCTCTGCCTGCATCTAGGGAAACCTAGCAAACCTATATATTTTTGAAAACTAGACACCCAGGGAATCCAGGATGGGGTGACTCTACTGCCTCTCACCAGGTTCTGTTACCCAGAATCCCTTGCAAACCTAAAAATTGTCAAAAAAACACATTTTCCTCACATTTCTGTGGTGGAAAGTCCTGGAATCTGCGTGGATCCACAAATTTCTACCCACCCCGCGTTCCCCAAAGTCTTCCGAGAAAAATGGTACCTCACTTGTGTGGGTAGGCCTAGAGCCCGCGACAGGAAATCGCGCAAAACGCAACGTGGACACACCCCAATTTCACAGTGAAAATGACCCTTTTTGGCAAAGTGCCTAGCTGTAGTTTTTGAATCCTAGCTCTGCCTGCATCTAGGGAAACCTAGCAAACCTATATATTTTTGAAAACTAGACACCCAGGGGAATGCAGGATGGGGTGACTTGACTGCCTCTCACCAGGTTCTGTTACCCAGAATCCCTTGCAAACCTAAAATATTGTCCAAAAAACAAATTTTCCTCACATTTCTGTGGTGGAAAGTTCTGGAATCTGCGTGGATCCACAAAATTCCACCCACCCCGCGTTCCCCAAAGTCTTCCGATAAAAATGGTACCTCACTTGTGTGGGAGGCCCAAGTACCCGCGACAGGAAACAACCCAAAACGCAACGTGGACACACCACATTTTCGCAGTGAAAACGGACCCTTTTTCAACAAAGTGCCTAGCTGTAGTTTTGAACCCTAGCTCGGCCGGCACCTAGGGAAACCTTTCAAACCTATACATTTTTGAAAAGTAGACACCCAGGGGAATCCAGGATGGGGTGACTTGACTGGCTCTCACCAGGTTCTGTTACCCAGAATCCCTTGCAAACTTAAAAATTGTCCAAAAAACACATTTTCCTCACATTTCTGTGGTGGAAAGTTCTGGAATCTGCGTGGATCCACAAAATTCCACCCACCCCGCGTTCCCCCAAAGTCTTCCGAGAAAAATGGTACCTCACTTGTGTGGGAGGCCTAAGTACCCGCGACAGGAAACGGCCCAAAATGCAACGTGGACACACCACATTTTCGCAGTGAAAACGGACCCTTTTTCAACAAAGTGCCTAGCTGTAGATTTTGAACCCTAGCTCTGCCGGCACCTAGGGAAACCTAGGAAACCTATACATTTTTGAAAACTAGACACCCAGGGGACTCCAGGATGGGGTGACTTGGCTGGCTCTCACCAGGTTATGCTACCCAGAATACCTTGCAAACCTAAAATATTGTAAAACAAGACACATTTTCCTCACATTTCTGTGGTGGAAAGTTCTGGAATCTGTGTGGATCCACAAAATTCCACCCACCCCGCGTTCCCCAAAGTCTTCCGAGAAAAATGGTACCTCACTTGTGTGGGAGGCCTAAGTACCCGCGACAGGAAACGGCCCAAAACGCAACGTGGACACACCACATTTTCGCAGTGAAAACGGACCCTTTTTCAACAAAGTGCCTAGCTGTAGATTTTGAACCCTAGCTCTGCCGGCACCTAGGGAACCCTAGGAAACCTATACATTTTTGAAAACTAGACACCCAGGGGAATCCAGGATGGGGTGACTTGGCAGGCTCTCACCAGGTTCTGCTACCCAGAATCCCTTGCAAACCTAAAATATTGTAAAAAAAAAACACATTTTCCTCACATTTCTGTGGTGGAAAGTTCTGGAATCTGCGTGGATCCACAAAATTCCACCCACCCCGCGTTCCCCAAAGTCTTCCGATAAAAATGGTGCCTCACTCGTGTGGGAGGCCCAAGTACCCGCGACAGGCTAGGGCCCAAAACGTATTGAGGTGACATTAAAATTGCCTATCACAAAACAACCTGGTTTTGCAAGAGGTCACCTCGGTTTTGGCCCCGTGCTCGGCGGCCAGCTAGGAAACCTATCAAACCCACACATTTCTGAAAACTAGACACCCGGGTGGTTCCAGGGAGGTATGGCTTGCGTGGATCCCCAACGTTTCTTACCCAGAATCCCTGCAAACCTCAAATTTAGCTGAAAAATCACTTTTTCCACACATTTTTGTGTGGGAAAGTTGTGGCATCGCCGGGCAGACACGCATTTCCTACCACCCAGTGTTCCCCAAGGTCTTCCGATAAAAATGGTGCCTCACTCGTGTGGGAGGCCCAAGTACCGCGTCAGGCTAGGGCCCAAAACGTATTGAGGTGACATTAAAATTGCTTATCACAAAACAACCTGGTTTTGCAAGGGGTCACCTCCGGTTTTGGCCCTGTGCTCGGCGGCCAGCTAGGGAAACCTATCAAACCCACACATTTCTGAAAACTAGACACCCGGGTGGTTCCAGGGAGGTATGGCTTGCGTGGATCCCCCAACGTTTTCTTACCCAGAATCCCCTGCAAACCTAAAATTTAGCTGAAAAAATCACTTTTTCCACACATTTTTGTGTGGGAAAGTTGTGGCATCGCCGGGCAGACACGTATTTCCTACCACCCAGTGTTCCCCAAGGTCTCCCGATAAAAATGGTGCCTCACTCGTGTGGGAGGCCCAAGTACCCGCGACAGGCTTGGGCCCAAAACGTATTGAGGTGACATTAAAACTGCCTATCACAAAACAACCTGGTTTTGCAAGGGGTCACCTCGGTTTTGGCCCCGTGCTCGGCGGCCAGCTAGGAAACCTATCAAACCCACACATTTCTGAAAACTAGACACCCGGGTGGTTCCAGGGAGGTATGGCTTGCGTGGATCCCCCAACGTTTTCTTACCCAGAATCCCTGCAAACCTCAAATTTAGCTGAAAAATTCACTTTTTCCACACATTTTTGTGTGGGAAAGTTGTGGCATCGCCGGGCAGACACGCATTTCCTACCACCCAGTGTTCCCCAAGGTCTTCCGATAAAAATGGGGCCTCACTCGTGTGGGAGGCCCAAGTACCCGCGACAGGCTAGGGCCCAAAACGTATTGAGGTGACATCAAAATTGCCTATCACAAAATGTTTTGGGCCCTAGCCTGTCGCGGGTACTTGGGCCTCCCACACGAGTGAGGTACCATTTTTATCGGGAGACCTTGGGGAACGCTGGGTGGTAGGAAATGCGTGTCTGCCCGGCGATGCCACAACTTTCCCACACAAAAATGTGTGGAAAAAGTGATTTTTTCACCTAAATTCGAGGTTTGCAGGGGATTCTGGGTAAGAAAACGTTGGGGGATCCACGCAAGCCATACCTCCCTGGAACCCCGGGTGTCTAGTTTTCAGAAATGTCTGGGTTTGATAGGTTTCCTAGCTGGCCGCCGAGCACGGGGCCAAAACCGAGGTGACCCCCCTCACAAAACAAGGTTGTTTTGTGATAGGCAATTTTAATGTCGCCTCAATACCTTTTGGGCCCTAGCCTGTCGCGGGTACTTGGGCCTCCCACACGAGTGGGGTATCATTTTTATCGGGAGACCTTGGGGAACACTGGGTGGTAGGAAATGCATGTCTGCCCGGCGATGCCACAACTTTCCCACACAAAAATGTGTGGAAAAAGTGATTTTTCCACCTAAATTCGAGGTTTGCAGGGGATTCTGGGTAAGAAAACGTTGGGGGATCCACGCAAGCCATACCTCCCTGGAACCACCCGGGTGTCTAGTTTTCAGAAATGTGTGGGTTTGATAGGTTTTCCTAGCTGGCCGCCGAGCACGGGCCAAAACCGAGGTGACCCCCTTGCAAAACCAGGTTGTTTTGTGATAGGCAATTTTAATGTCACCTCAATATGTTTTGGGCCCTAGCCTGTCGCGGGTACTTGGGCCTCCCACACGAGTGAGGCACCATTTTTATCGGGAGACCTTGGGGAACACTGGGTGGTAGGAAATGCGTGTCTGCCCGGCGATGCCACAACTTTCCCACACACAAATGTGTGGAAAAAGTGATTTTTTCAGCTAAATTTGAGGTTTGCAGGGGATTTTGGGTAAGAAAACGTTGGGGGATCCACGCAAGCCATACCTCCCTGGAACCACCCGGGTGTCTAGTTTTCAGAAATGTGTGGGTTTGATAGGTTTCCTAGCTGGCCGCCGAGCACGGGGCCAAAAACCGAGGTGACCCCCTTGCAAAACCAGGTTGTTTTGTGATAGGCAATTTTAATGTCACCTCAATACCTTTGGGCCCTAGCCTGTCGCTGGTACTTGGGCCTCCCACACGAGTGAGGTATCATTTTTATCGGGAGACCTTGGGGAACACTGGGTGGTAGGAAATGCATGTCTGCCCGGCGATGCCACAACTTTCCCACACAAAAATGTGTGGAAAAAGTGATTTTTCCACCTAAATTCGAGGTTTGCAGGGGATTCTGGGTAAGAAAACATTGGGGGATCCACGCAAGCCATACCTCCCTGGAACCACCCGGGTGTCTAGTTTTCAGAAATGTGTGGGTTTGATAGGTTTCCCTAGCTGGCCGCCGAGCACGGGGCCAAAAACCGAGGTGACCCCCTCACAAAACCAGGTTGTTTTGTGATAGGCAATTTTAATGTCGCCTCAATACCTTTTGGGCCCTAGCCTGTCGCGGGTACTTGGGCCTCCCACACGAGTGAGGTATCATTTTTATCGGGAGACCTTGGGGAACACTGGGTGGTAGGAAATGCGTGTCTGCCCGGCGATGCCACAACTTTCCCACACAAAATTGTGTGGAAAAAGTGATTTTTCCACCTAAATTCGAGGTTTGCAGGGGATTCTGGGTAAGAACACGTTGGGGGATCCACGCAAGCCATACCTCCCTGGAACCCCCCGGGTGTCTAGTTTTCAGAAATGTGTGGGTTTGATAGGTTTCCCTAGCTGGCCGCCGAGCACGGGGCCAAAAACCGAGGTGACTCCCCTCACAAAACCAGGTTGTTTTGTGATAGGCAATTTTAATGTCACCTCAATACCTTTTGGGCCCTAGCCTGTCGCGGGTACTTGGGCCTCCCACACGAGTGAGGCACCATTTTTATCGGGAGACCTTGGGGAACGCTGGGTGGTAGGAAATGCGTGTCTGCCCGGCGATGCCACAACTTTCCCACACTAAAATGTGTGGAAATAGTGATTTTTTTCAACAAAATATGAGGCTAGCAGGGCATGTTGGGTAAAAAAAAAACAGTGAGAACCACGCAAGTCATTCACCCTTGTACTTCCCCCTTTGTCTACTACTCAAAAATGTAAAGGTTTGCCTAGGTGACGACTGAGCTAGGACAGAAAGTCCCCTGCTACCCATTGTGGAAAAATAAAATATCTTACAAAAGGCCATTAAACCGACACAAATATAAATCTAACACTCATTTGATAAAGCTAATCCACCACTTACACAGGTTGGTTTTAGCACCTCCAGAAACGCTGGCTTCAAAGCACAAATACTTATCAAAGTATATAAATATTGAAGCCAAGCCTTCTGAAGGGGAGCCATAAAGCCACATCACGGCCCCAACCACTTTATGGTCCATTCACACGCCATTCACACACCACACACAAGACTTCCGTACCGCCAGCCACGGGCCCAAACAACCATATCACTTGCACTCACACAAACATACTGCCGCCATGCAAGGGCCCATCACATTCATATGCCACAAGACATAATGACTTTGACTATATTCTACCACCTGTCAAGTCTCCACCTCCTTCTTCCAGAACGTTACAGAACTCATGCCCAGTGAACCTATACTAATGACTTCCATGACAGCCACATGAGGCTCAGGAAGACATGTCTTTCATGCACCTTTAGTGCACTCACTATGCTAAATCCAACTCCTTCCAGTTTGTGGATGCAAGTTGGGGGTGCTCGAGTATGCCGCAAAAACATTTCTCGAGCTGAGCAAGCATATCTACCTTTGAAACTAAGGCAAACATGCTGGAAATTTTCAAAAGATAACATCATAAACTATGAACGGATGAATGTGAAACAAGGGTAGTCCGTGACAACGTAGCATATGCCCAATCCACCGTTATGTGCAGTGACTGTAATGCACTTATCATACAGCAAACTGACCATCTACTAAGTTCTAACGGAGGATGAACATGGCAAGCAGCATTGACCCATAAGTACCACAGTAAATTCAGTGTGAGTGTGGCAGCAATGGATTTGAATCCATGGGTGAAGAAGAAGTCAGGACGTGTATCTATACTACCTTTACTATCTGCCTTCTACCTTTGTAATATTCCTCGGAAAGCGCACCTACCGTAAGCTGTTCTAACCCGTTCGCGTGTCTGTCCTCAGAGTCCTGACTAACCCTGTCCAATTGTTAAGAGACCCTATACTAATGCCTTTCATCTCTAGCTACTTGAAGCTTGAGTGAACATTTCTGTCACGAGCTATCAATGCTCTCACAATGCTCTATCCAACTCCTTCCAGTTTGTGGATGCAAGTTGGGGGGTGCCCGAGTATGCCGCAAAAACATTTCTCGAGCTGAGCAAGCATATCTACCTTTGAAACTAAGGCAAACATGCTGGAAATTTTCAAAAACTTCCTAAAGAGAACATCATAAACTACGAAGAACGGTTGAATGTGAAACACGGGTACTCCATGACAACGTGGCATATGTTCTGTCCACCAGTATGTGCAGCGTGGGGACTATAATGCACTTGTCAATTGGCGAACAGAACAACTACCACGTTCTGAAAGCAGATAAAGGTGTTGAGAAGTCCATGATTTCATGAAGTAGAGGAAGAAATATCCTGCAGCTGCTTGCGTAGTGAAGGAGTGGCCCACAGACAGTAGGTATCCATTCACACCAATTGAAAGGTTATCCTATTGGCAGCTCCACCTCAGTCAATTTCCCAGTATTTTGCTTTAGTGTGATACAACATAAAGCAAGTAGGAAAACAGAAGGCAGGCTTACTTGGGCACTCGGGACAGTAAACACGAGTCTCCTGCCTCTTTCCCTGCATCGAGCACACTTTACAACGACGACATGGTCGCTCCTTTTGGGTGTTGCAGGAATTTTATCTGCAAAGTGTCGCTCCTGCAGCCTTGCCACGTCCTCCAGAACACATGAAGTGGAGGCTTCTGCTTCTGTAGCAGTAAGACTTTCAATCACAGACAACTGAAAGTCAAGGAAAGACATGAGTCTTCCTGTGGTGGTCTCACGATAAACAACATACGCATTGTATGTTGCCATCTGGATCAGGTGCGTAAACAGTTTCTTATACCAAGTGCGAGTTTTACGACTCGCATTGTATGGCTGAAGAACCTGGTCGTTCTTGTCCACTCCGCCCATGTACTTGTTGTAATCAAGTATACAGGTGGGCTTGTGGACTTCGGCCATCTGACCCCAAACCGTGACAGGGGAAGTGCTCTCAGCATGAATTGTAGTGAGCATGTACACATCACGCCTATCTGAGAACTTAACTGCGAGCAGTTCGTTGGAACGCAACGCAGTGCTCTGGGATTTCTGGAGCTTCTTGCAAACAAGCTCCTGCGGGAATCCTTTGCGGCGACAACGAATTGTACCGCAAGCCACGGTGCCAGCTTTGTAGAGCTCACTGAACAGCTCTACTCCTGTATAGAAATTGTCCACATAAAGGTTATAACCTTTGTGAAGAAGTGGCTGGACAAGCTCCCATACAATCTTTCCTGTGACCCCTAGCATGGGAGGGCAACCTACAGGGTTAAGAGTTGTGTCCTTCCCTGTATACACTCTCAAGCTGTACACATAGCCAGTCGAGCTCTCACACAGCATGTACAGCTTGATGCCATAGCGAGCGCGTTTGCTCGGAATGTACTGCCTAAACAGCAGCCGCCCTTTAGACAAGATCAAGGACTCATCAATGGCTATATTCTTTCCAGGAGTATAAACCTCTGGAAACCTGGCAGACAAATGTTCCACGACAGGCCGAATTTTGAACAACCTGTCATAGTCTGGATGGTCCCGGGGCAATGCAGCAGAATTGTCATTGAAATGCAGCATGCGCTGCAATAGCAAAAACGATCTCTGCTCATGTATGGTGCAAAGATGGGGGTTAACCAAACCGTGCGAGTAGACCAGTAGGATAGCAAGGTTGGTTTATGCACTACCCCCATTTTAAGTGTGAGGCCCAAAAATATCTTCAACTCCCCTAGTGAAGTGGGAGTCCACTTGCGCGCCCTAGAATGAGGCCCAAGAGTGCCTCCTTTCTCCCTCAGAAATTGTTCGGCACGCAAATTTGTTTGCTGCACAATTTCGTCTAGGAAGTCAACACCAAAAAGAGATGGAAGTAGTAATTGGCAAAAAATTTGCCGTATCTACTTTACATCCAGCGTCACCAGTGAAAGGCGGAATTTGGGGCTGAACTAAATTGGGAGGCTGCCAAGACAGCACTCCGTCTGTGCTTGCGGCCGCACGTGCCTGCACTCTGGGTTGCTCTAACCTGTTACGGGTGTCCTGCTGCACAGACTGTGCTGGCAAAGGGACAGCACGACTGACATCGTCTCCTTCAGAATCGCTGGACGATGAGTCATCGGATGGAACTGCGCCGACTGAAAAGTCACTCCCAGATTCGGCTCCATTGTCCTCTCCCTCAGATGCTGTCTCAGTATCTGCTGTCTCAGTCTCTGATCCTGCCTCAGAGCTGGACTCCAGAACCAGATTTAGGGCCTGGGCAGCATTAATCCAACGATATGCCATCTCTGCTAGTGCCTAAACTATCCTTTTAAAACACTATCCTACGTAGAAGGCAGATAGGTTGTTGGTTTTAAAGTGTAGGTGGGTGTGTGCGTAAGTGAAGTGTTTAAGTCAATAATGACGAAGTCACCTTACCTTTGCGAAATCCGTACGCTCTCCAAAAAGACTAAGAAAGAGAGAAAAAGACACAGTATTACTTTACCTTGCCACATACCCATAATCGCAGCCTTTTAGCGCTGGTGGGAGCCAGTGCTACCATCATTTTAGCGCCAAGATGCCTACGGGTGAACGTGTGCTTTACAATTGCACACTATGACCTCCTTTGATGCGCCCACTACCATCCTTGCAAACGTGCCCCTCATCTCTCCATAGCCCCTCTCTCACATACATTTAGTCTGTTACAAAGTGTTTCTACTGCGTGGCTTTACTAATCCACTTAGCTGTCTACATAATACCGATCTGTTAGTTTCAGCATACCCTTTATGGCGTCAAAACTGCCACTACACAAAAGTCAGATATCTCTATCTAGCAGAAATGTTGTACTCTGCAGCAGTACCACACTTTACTGCCTTTCAGGTAACTTCAAAGAGACTCATTATAGTTCTTTCACAGTCTCATAATTTCAGCACTGAGAAATATCTCTGTAAATAAATATTTATATATATATATAACAATTCCGAATGTCAGCGCGCTCAATACCTGGTGCAGGCAGCAACGGGTAGAATCCTTACACGATATTTAAATTCAGAAAGACAAAGGATGCCGCACTCCAGAGACAGGTTTCAGAGTTGCTTTATTTTCACCACCACTACCACCAGTCGTGGTGAAAATAAAGCAACTCTGAAACCAATCTCTGGAGTGCGGCATCCTTGGTGTTTCTGAATATATATATATATCCATATGAATCATGACGAGAAAAGGCGCCCTTCCAGGTGGGCCAGGGCTTCAGTAGCGACATTGCCGCTTTACTATTCCAAATGAAAATCATGCCGTATTATAGCACAAAGGAAGCCCTCCAGTCGAGAAAGCAGGTAACAGCAGTCAAAGAGTACATGTATCTATATATATACATATATATATATATAGATATGTATATAGATACATATATATATAGATATGTATATAGATACATATATATCATTCACTCCAGGGCCGGCATTAGCGCTGGTGGAGCCCTGTGCGACAATGTCTGCTGGTGCCCCACCAATGACCACCTCTGCCATGGATTCCCTCACTAGCACCATACAGTGCCCCTCAAGTCTCAAAAACCACTGTCTCTCAGATTCATTTAGTTTTATAGCAACACTCACACCAGTGTACGGTGTCAGAGCACTTTACACCACACACACGCACTGAGACAACAGTACATAGGATATGCTACATCAGACAGGACAAGGTGTAGTGTAGCAGTAACATGCCATCTATACTGGCACGCAATATAGTTTGAGCCCTTATTCTGGGAAAGCACAAATCCAGAATTTAAAACGTACCATCGTTGGGGATTCTCTTTCATAATAAGAATTATTTTCTACCCAAATGAACCCTTTTCACAAGATTAGATGATGAAAGACTGGGCAAAAAAACATAAAGCTGGCACAGAAGCAGTAACCCACTAACCTCTTTACATTATATCAGACATGCCAACCCTCCCGATTCAGGCGGGAGACTACCGATTTCAAGGCTAGCCTCCCGCCTCCCAATTCCTGCAAGCAAAAACCCGATTCCTCGGGGTTTCAGCTGACAGGGCTTGGTATTGTGTAACGTGCTAATTCTTCCAGCAATAGTCAGAGTGGCAATGCAGGGGCTCTAGAAGGGGTGAAAAACCAACAAAGCCTGTGTGTGCCCGGGAAGCTGTTTCAGCCCGGGCTGCCACACAGGGGAGGGGGTGTATGCACTGCCAGCAACCTGCCATGCTTCTGAAAGGTAAGAAAAAACGTGCATTTGCGTTTCAAATGTCCGATCCTGCAGCAGCACACTTCCAAAGCCCATACATGACAGTAACCCGATTCAAGACCCCATTCTCCCGATTTTTTTTTTTTTAAATCTCCCACTGAAATGTTGGCATGCATGTTATATGCACTTTATGTGCATGCCTATGGCTCCCCTGGGAGCAGATTGTGGCCCCCGTAACTATCTACATAATTATTGCCCCCACAGGGGTCGGCCACTGAGCAGAAGGACCGACCCCCTGCCAATATCGCCGCCATTTTTAAATTTAAAAAACGTCTTTTATTTTTTATTTTTAAGGGGCGATTGCGCCCCAAGGAAAGCCAGGTAAATTAATTTTAAAATGTGCCCCGGGGTGGGGGGCGACCCATCACCACGAGGGCCGACCCCCCAAAGACATCCCTGGTGTCTAGTGGGGTTTCTGGCCGTGGATCGCTGCAGCGCTGCGATCCACGGCCAGGAAACCCTTTCAGGAAGGCCTCGTTTGAAAGGGGAGACTCTCCTTTCAAACGAGGCCTCCCTGAAAGCTGGGGAGGCCGTTTCCAGCCAGATTTCCCCATCGGAGTCGAGCGCGGCCTTACCTGCTGCTGTCCTCGGCTCCGGTGGGGAAATCAGTGACGTCAGAGCTCCTCGCGGCGCGCTGACGTCACAGATGGGCGGGAGGGGGGGCGGGGGAAGACGCGGAAAGCCTTCCGCGTCTCCCCCAGTAAAAATAAAATTTTAACAAAAATCCGGTGCGATGCACCGAACGATTTTTTAGTGCCCTCCCTGGTGACGTCCAATGGACGTGCGCAGCACCAGGGAGGTAGTGCTTGCGTCGGCCATTGGCCGACGCAAGCACCAAAAGGGTTAACAGACGAAGCTCTTGTTTCCTTTGTTTTTCTCTCCCACATAAAGAGTTTGATTTGTGTTTTTTCTTGTTTACAGCATGTTAGTCTTTATTCTTCAATGTTGCCATATATATAGTCTTTATATATTATTGATGGAGAGAAGAATATTGGAAAGAATATGGCCGGTTTAGGTTATGGAGGGCAGATCTGCAGGGGGCGTGGCCAGCGAGCCATCATGGCGGACGTTAGTCATTAGAGCTCTGCCGTTAATCCCTGTATTTTCCTGATCCTGCACCGGAGCCATCTAAGCACATGAAGTGCAGGGATCGTACAGCATTTGGTGGCGGTGATCGTGGGAGATCCGCTGGGATCGAGGGGCCCGGAGAACCGCCTGAAGCGGCGTGGTCCCGATCTGCGGCCTACACAGCAGTGCTGCGACAGTGAGGCAGCCGGCGGGAAGCGGCTGCCGCGGATGAGACGGCGCCCGTGGATGTGCAGAATTCCAGCGACAGAGCCGCGGGGAATGGAAGGGCACGTCTGCCGTGTGACCGGATTAGACCTGAAGGCCGGTGTGCCCTGCGCTGTCCGTAGGAGGCCTAACACGTGAAGCCTGTGCTGTCTGAGGTGAGATCCCCGGGGTGGATGGTGGGCGAGGGATCTCACGAGCGAGCGGCCGGAGCGCTGCTGCTGACGGCCGCGGAGCGCTGCAGGAAACAGGTCGCGGCCACTAACCCAGGCCGCTGTGACTAGCGGGGTGAAATCGTAGAGACTGCGGCGCCACCCGGAGGCCTGTGCAACCGCCACTGTCACAGGAGACATTGAGCAGAGAAGCTGGGGATCTGTCTACCGCCACCGGGGGCCTACACCATAAAACAGACAACAAGGCTGAGCAGGAGATCGCACTCTTGTGGGGAGCCGGATCCTCAGGGCCGCGATTGGTGCGAGACGTCATCTTTCACTACCTGAGTGCCGGTAAGCAAGCGGAGGCAGCATTTCAAAACCGGACAGCTACCTGCTACTGACTGCACAGTTAACTGCTAGTTGTGGGCACAGTGCAGACGCCGGGGCTGCTTTGGTGCACAGCAGTCCAGGACAATTATACATCGCACCCCTCATAAATCAGCAAGAGGAAAACACCTAGTATAGGCGCGCGGTGCCCCAGGGACATCTGTCCGGGGTGACCTACGTCGTGGCGGTGATTCGGCCGGTGTCGTGAGGCTGTGTGCGGCGCGGGGTCCGACCCAGGGCCTGGCACTGGCTGGTGGAATAGTCGGCGCAGCAGTGAGGCCTGCAATGCGGCCTGGCAGAGGCCCGAGGCGAGGTCACAGAGTACGGGGAGCCTGGATTAAGGAGGCAGTTGCCTGACCAGACCATCCGTCAACTCCGCGGTGAGTTGTGTTCGGGAGTCGGCTCGGGCTCTGGCACAGGAGGTCACCATATAGTGAGGCCCCCAGCGACCGGGCTGGGAGTCACCAAAAACACCGTAAGGCCATCTGGAGCTGTCTCGCTGCGGCAAACAAACACCACACATAACAACAAGGGCACAGAGGGAGCAGCCTGCAGAATTAAGGCGATAACCAGGCCCTGGGGAGACAGCATACCTAAAGGCAGGGGGACACAGCAGAAGCGAAACATCGACGAGTTCCCACTCAAGATCAACCATCCATCACATTCACATTTGGCCTGAAACACGACCAAGCCAGCGCAAGTCACTCGCACTAGTACAGCAGCAGCCTATTTAAGGTGAATGCCTTCGGCGCAGCAGCTGGCAATGGGCCGGTTACGCGCGAACACTCAACAAAAATGCCACACGCGCTGGCAGCTCTAAAACAGAGGGTGCAAGAGGAGACAAGACTGGTGGTGCACCGCAGGCAACACTGGCGGCTAAACTCGACACAGTGCTAATGGCGGTGGAAAAGATTGGGGCCTCATTGGACCAAACGAGATCTTTCCTTGAATCCAAGATAGACAAGGTCACTTCAGACTTTACCCTTCTGCGCGCTGACCACTGCGAGTCCATTCGCAGGAGCAGTCCCTGACGGAGTTGAAGCCAATCACTCAAAGTCACACCGCTGCCCTGCAAGACATCTTAGATCGCATGCATGCCCTGGAGGATAGGGTCGACGACGCTGAAGGGCGTTCCCGCCGCAACAATGTTCGCGTGGTGGGCCTCCCGGATGGTGAGGAGGGATGGAACCCAGAACAGTACATAGAGCGCTGGCTCAAGGACATACTACCGCCAGGGACACTGTCGCCACACTTCGCAGTAAAAAGGGCACATAGTGTGCTGGCCCACAGGCCCCCCCCTGGGGCCCATCCGCGACCGTTCCTCTTCAAGCTCCTCAACTACAGAGATACGGACGCAGTGCTGCGTGAGACTAGCAAAATCACGGACCTCAAGGTCAGCGGAACTCGGATAATGGTATTCCCCGACTACACGACACAAGTGCAAAGATGCAGAAATACCTATGTGGCGGTGAAACGTCCGCTTCGCGCGCTGGAGCTCCCCTACTCTCTGTTGTTCCCTGCCAGGTTGAGGGTAGTAGCGAAAGGAACAGTCCGATTCTTTGATTCACCTGCAGAGGTATGGGACTGGCTCGAGGAGTCATGGCTATGGACAGGGCCCAGGCCCAACACGACAGAACCAGCCAAAGCGACAGGTAGGAGGAATCTTCGACGCGGGAAACGCACAAAACCAGTAAGCATGACCTCGGCGGCGACAGCTCCAAACTCGGAACAGAGGAGAATAGAACGTCAAGGCGCCTTGGAGGTAGCGGCAGCACTCGCAAATACGCAGCATCATGCGAATCAGGAACCAAGTTCCTCTGGGTCAGCGTCTGCTAGCGGCTCATCAACTCCCGGACCTGGTGACCTCGAAGAAACCCAGATGCCCGATGTCACACCACAGACCGCAGATGACATTATATGACTGCACACAAATGCATGCAGCGTCAAAATGACTGCACACGCAAGTAGAGTTCTTATTATGCTGGTACTTCATGTCTCTGGCTCCGCGCACAAGCAATGTTAGAAGTTGACGCACAGACCGACTGCGCACACACCAACCTGCGACCAAAGACCTATACACCCTGAGTATAGGCAGCCCTGCACGCCAGCTGGATGGGCAGGTGGCAACACCCCGACACACAGGGATTGCTAGCACCGCAGTCAGACACACGCAGCACATACCCCCACCAGTTATCTTTCTGGAATAGTCTCTGCCACCGTTGGGCATAAAGTTTGGACGGACTTATTCGTAGAGTTCGCCCCCAATAGTTGCAAATGTTACGGTTCAAGCTTGTGCTTTTGGTTCAGCTACGCCAGCCCCAGATCTCCGCATCCCCCACAAATTTAACACTACACTGCTCGCCACAGGCCCCCCTTCAAGACGCAATAGTTAGCAATGACGCAAGTTAACATACTCACGTGGAACATACGCGGCATGCATACACCCACGCGCAGATACTCGGTATTCTCATACCTACAGCGCCGATCGACCGGTATCGCCTTGCTGCAGGAAACGCACATGTCACACACTGAGTTGGACAGGTTGAGCAGGTGGTGGAGGGGCCAGGTTTTCGGCACCACCTATTAAGCACACGCGCAGGGCACACTGGTATGGATAAGAGCAGGTGTGCCGTTTGTACACGAGGGAGACATTGTGGACGCAGAGGTTAGATACACCTTTGTGAGAGGGAGATTAAACGGCCAAACAATATTAATAGGTTCTATCTATGCTCCAAACATAGATCAACCCGCCTTTCTTATACGCCTGTCCGGGATACTAGCTCAATGGAGTGGAGTCCCGTGGTTGGTGGGAGGAGACTTCAACTCGGTACTCAACGTAGACCTTGATAGATCATTCCCGCCCCTCAACAGAACCCCCACTGCATCTAACGCACAGGCCCTCACAGATTGGCTCACGCATTGGGCGCTGCTAGATGTATGGCGTAACCTTAACCCTGGGGCACGGGTCTATTCACATTACTCCGCAGTGCACGGGCTTCATGTGCACCTGGATAGATTTGTGGGCTCGCAGTTACTCCTTCCGCTAGTTAGCAAAATAGAGTACCTGGGCCGTACACATTCCGATTATAATCCCCTGTGGTTGCAACTGAGTTGGGAAGCGGATCCCCCCCCCCGATACCTACGTGGGGACTCCAAACAACGGCACTGGAGGACCCTGCGTTCCACTCGTCTTTAGGGACGGCAACTCTTGCATACTTTGAGATAAATGAAGGCACGGCCAGCAATGCCTTAATTGAATGGGAAGCATTCAAAACAACGATTAGGGGGCATTGCATGGGAGCCACGTGGAATGTTCGTAAGCAGCTGTCCGCCTCCCTTACAAAGATAGTCTCAACTACTACGGTATGAGCGGTAGGAGGAGGGAACGGGTAGTGGTTCACGACGCCTGGCAGCGCTCCACACGGAGCATTCTGAATTATTCGAGCGTTTCAGATGCCATAATTACACCGCGCACACAGCTCGCACGCATGCAACAGCTGACCAGGCAGGCTGGCTACTCGCTTGGCTGATAAGACAAGATCACGCTCGAGCCCTGATAGGAGCTGTACCGACAGCTGCAGGTGTAGTACTACACACGCAGCGCAAAATACACAGGACCATGACGCTGCACTACACACAGCTATACCAATCCCAGGGGAGCTGCAATGGACTGGAGAGGCTTCTGAGTCCTCTGCAGCTGCCTAAAATAGCGGATGAATATATGGAAATGCTTAATGACCAGGTCTCGGTGGAAGAGTTAGGGGAAGCTATACAAGCCTTAGCCACTGGGAAATCGCCAGGCCAGATGGTTTGCCGGCAGAATATTATAGGGCGTATCGAGTTTCACTTACACAACGGCTCCACACACTGTATCCCACCGCTGTAGAGGAGTGCCAACTACCGCCCTCTATGCGCAAAGCGCACCTGGTATCCTTATTAAAGCCTGACAAAGATCCCATGGAGTTGGGCTCATACAGACCCCTAGCCCTACTTAATACGGATTACGAAATCTTTGCAAAAGTGCTGGAGGACCGGTTAGCGCAGGTGGTCCCTGCGCTGTTCCATGCGGACCAGAATGGCTTCGTGCCAGCCCGCAGCACCTCCCTTAATTTGCGGCATTTCTTTAGAGTGGCAACAGACGCTACACAACAATGGCCGATAGCTGGGTGTCTCATATTAGACCTGGAGAAGGCATTCGACTCCTTAGAATGGGACTACCTATTCGCAGCACTTGAAATACGACTTTGGGGCGGGATTTCTCCAATTAGCGCGATTACTTTACACGGACCCAACGGTCAGAGTTAAAATGGGCCCTTACATCTCCGAGGCCGTCCCGGTGCGAATGGGAACGAGACAGGGGGGCCCATTATCCCCCCCTCCTCTTCGCGCTCGCAATAGAGCCGCTGGCCGAGGCGATACGTGCCCAAATGGGAGACGGAATACCGCTGGGGGACGCCACGCACCCGGTATTGCTATATGCGGACGACCTGCTCATATACATTAGGGACATAGAGAGGGTTCCCAACCAGTTAACGCGATTATTGCAAGAATTTGCCACACTATCGGGGCTAAAAGTAAACGCCGAAAAGTCCTGCATATATTCGTTCGGCGCGGGGAACCGGGACCCGGACTTCAGCATTAACGGCAGGAAAGTGCAGTGGAGGGAAGATACATTCTGTTATCTAGACATTAGGATTTACCGTCAACCAAAAGATCTATTTGATGGGAACCTAGGGAGGGCATTGACGGCAGTTAGGTTACAGATGCAGTTTTGGGGCACACTCCCACTCGCTGTAACGGGTAGAGTAGCTCTAGCTAAAATGGTAATACTCCCAAGGCTCCTATACTATTTCACGAACCTGCCTATATTTATCCCGGCCTCCTCCTTTACGGCACTGGAGAAATAAGTGAGAGACTTTATCTGGGCAGCGCTAGGCATAGGATGTCGATTAAAAACTGTATCTACCGATGGACCAAGGGGGTCTGGCGGCTCCCTGCTTCGAACACTACTATCTAGAAGCTCAGCTGCAATGGGTGGCACAGTGGTTGTCAGATCGACATCGTGCGGACACAGCAACCGCGCAACCCCCCTATTCGCTGGAACACATCATCCGACTCTTTCACCCAGGTGCAAGGACGCGACCTCCGGAGCCCCTGTGGCTTGCTGTAGCATATAAATGCTTTCGCAGGAGCCTTTATATAACCCGTGACACTATCCCTTATGCGCCGGCGATGCCCCTAGAGGGGTCTCCCAGCGGACAGACAGTACTTACACTGCAGACAATCAGTGGATGGTGAGAGGGGCATTCAAACACTTGGAGATTTATACCATGAAGGGACGCTCATCCCATATGCATCTTTGGTAGCGGAAGAAGGGCTCCCTCCAGGACTGTTTTAACACACCGATCACTTATGGCCACACTCACGGCCAAATGGGGTGACATTACTACAGAGCCACGCATACACCTCACCATGCAATACCTACATGTCATGGGTCAGGGCAGGCATCTCACACGTTGGTTTGCCGCCTCGTTTAGAACGCATGCAGCGGTAAGCCTGGATTCGCTCCGTCGCAAATAGGAGCAGGATCTAGGTCGCCAATTCGCGGATAAGGAGTGGGCCGGGGTGCTAGAGAGTCAAACGCGCATCCCCAGGAACATGCGGTTCCGTCAGATTATTATTATTATTATTATTATTAATACTTTCTTAATATAGCGCATGGCTACCCGTAGGCCTCCCAGCGCTCAAGCCATCACTGTAAATATTCACTCTTACTACAAGTGCTGAAATAGCCACGTTTTCAGTTCCTTCCTGAATTCGAGATGATGGATCAATTTCCTCATTTTGGTGGGGAGCGAGTTCCATAGGACCGAAGCATTGAACGAGAACATCCGGCCTCCCGTTCTAGTTCTCTTGATCCTTGGAACTGTGGCTTGCAGTTGGTCAGCTGATCTCAAGTTCCGGGAAGGGTGGTAGAACGACAGCATGCTCTTAAGAATTTTGGGGCCGGTTCCCCACAGTGATTTGTGTGCTATACATAACGCCTTGAATTTTATACGTTCCGTGATAGGTAGCCAATGTAGCGCCATCAGTGCCGGTTTGGCAGACAGATTTCTAGGGACATTGTGTAGGAGCCTAGCTGCGCAGTTCTGTACTATTTGTAGCTTGTTAGTGGTGGTCTTTGGCGCCCCCAAATATAAGGAGTTGCAGTAGTCCAGCCGTGTAAGCACCATAGATTGTACCAGTGTTCTGCGTGAGGTTTGTGGGAGGAGAGGTAGGATTTTTCGAAGTTGTCTAAGCATGCCATAGCATGTGGGCGCAACTTGGACTGCTTGATATTCCAGGTTTAATGAAGAGTCAAGCCAGATTCCTAGGCTTTTAATTCTGTCTTTAGGTTTGGGGGGAGCCCCTAGGAGGCTAGGCCATTGTACTGGAGGGGAGGTATCATGTTTATCCCCGAGGATCATTAACTCCGTTTTCTCTCCATTCAATTTTAGAAAGGATTGGTCCATCCAGGCGGCAACAGACCTCAGACATGCCTCTAAGTCAATTACCGTTTTCTTAGGGTGGTTGAGGGCCAGAACGAGCTGCGTATCGTCCGCATATGTCACAATCTGTACTCCATAGGGGAGGACTATGTCGGCCAAAGGTTTGATATATATATTAAAGAGGGTCGGGCTCATCGAGGAGCCCTGGGGTACCCCGCACGCAAGTGGAATTGAGCTTGAGGCATGCATGCCATCAAAGACCTGGAAGGTTCTTTCCTCCAAAAAGGACTTGAACCAGGCCAGGGCTTTACCAATCACTCCTACTTCCTTGAGTCTATCCAGTAGGGTGCTGTGATTTACGGTATCGAAAGCGGCGCTTAGATCAAGGAGGATGATCGCCACCGTCCCTCCCAGATCAAGCAGGCGACGTGCCTCTTCCATTACCATGAGCAAAGCTGTTTCCGCCCCATGCTTGGGGCGGAAAGCAGTCTGGGTTGGATGTAAGATCTCATGTGCTTCTAGGAAATTCGTAAGGGTTATGTTTATATGTTTCTCTATAATTTTGCTCATCATAGGCAATAGGGAGACTGGTCGGTAGTTGCTCCAGACCTCTGGGTTAAGGTTAGGCTTTTTAAGAAGTGCTTTCACCATTGCGTGTTTCCAAGTTTTAGGCACTTGGGAGGAGTAGATGGATGTATTAAGCACATTAAGGAGAGCCGGTAGAATAACTTCTCCCACTTTCTTCAATAGGTACACAGGGGCTATGTCGCCAGGGGAACCTGATTTAATTGAATTCCATAATTGGGCGAGTATGGCGGGGTCTAGAGGTGGGAAATCTTCCAGTACCGCCTTGTTCTCCACCAAAGTTTCTGGGGTATCCAAGGTCTGGTGTGGGCATTCTCGTGCTATGGGGGGAAAGGCATTATAAATATCCAAAATCTTGTTATTAAAAAATTCTGCCAGCTCTCTACATCGTTGCGGGGATGAGTCCGCTGATGAATTTGCCTGTGGGGGGCTGCTGAGTGTTTTTACTATCTTCGCAATTTCCTTAGGGGCATTCGCTGACCCTTTGATTTTCTCCTCATAGTAGCAAGCTTGGGCTTTTTTAATCTGTTTGATAATTTTTGATCGCCTCTCTATAAGACTGTTTCTTATTGGGGCAATAATCTATCCTCCACGCCCTTTCCAGCTTTTTACATCTCTGTTTAGTTTCCCGAATCTCCGGTGTATACCATGGAGATCGTTTCCCTCTAGATTTCTTTGAGATCCATTTCTGAGGGATAGTGGCATCCAGGGAATCCTTGATCCAATTGTTAAAATTATTTGACGCAATCTGGGGATCGGGATCTGCTGTGGGGCTGGAGTTTGCTAATATATCGGCCAATGTTCCGGATCCAAATTGGCCCATTTACGCTCCCAGCTCTTGGTGGAAAGGGTATTAGTATTTAAGGCTGAGGCTATCCACCAAATAGGGATTATATAATGATCTGACCAGGGTATTGGGGATGGGCAGTCAGTTACCAAATTATCTGCATTGGAAAATACCGGATCCAGTATGTGGCCTTTCTCGTGTGTGGGGCTAAAGATTTTTTGGTATAGCTGAATGGCCTGTAAATTCTGGGTGACCCTCTGCCCTTCTGCCTTGGTAGAGTCTTCAAAATGAAGGTTAAGGTCCCCCAGAATGATAACATTTGCGGCTGAGCACGCCATAGTTGCTGCCGTGTTTGTAAGGGAGTCAATGAACATCCCGCTTGTTCCTGGAGGACGATAAATCAGGATACCTGTTAGGGTAGAGGTGGGGGAGAAGGTGAGAGTAAAACCCATACTTTCGCAGTCGAGAATAATATCAGGGTCCACCCTTCCCTTTATGCTTTCCTTCAGTATAATTGCAATCCCTCCACCCTTCCTGTCCTTCCTATCCCTCCTAAGGATAGAATATCCTGCGGGCATAGCCTGCACAACGTCCGGATCGGCATCTTTGTGTAGCCATGTTTCCGTTAGGAACAGCACTTCTGGCTGCTCCTCGCAGAGTAGCAGATTGATTTCTGCTATGTGCTTTGGCAGTGACCTATAGTTCAAAAGGAGCATTTTGATCTTGGTATTGCTCTGTCTTATGTGAGGTCCCTGCTGAGAGAGTTCTAGGTTAAAAGGGCAGTTTGTGCAGGTTCTAGGACCTTGCGCTAGATTTATACTGTGGCAGCATTTCTCAGGGATCCTGTCTTGTAATGCCAGTAGTTGAGGCCCTGAATATCTAAGTATATTCATGGTTTGAGCACGGTTCCTGGCCCCTGGTCCCGATCGAGCGCGGACGGGCGCAGACGGGCTTGCCTTAGGCGCACCTTCAGCGCGTCCGCGCTTGCAGGCGATTCATGAAGGCAATGGCTCCGCCTCCTGCCCTTGTGACCGCTTCCCTGTCCCCCCTCCTGCCACAATTCCCTCCACTCAAACGGAACAATCCGTGGTGGACCGGGGAAACGGCGGAGAAGGCGGGAGGAGCGCCGATGGAAGTCTAAGGTAAACTTCCTCGCTTCTGCTACAGTAAATACAGCAGGGTGCTAAAGTGCTTTCAGAGTGCAGAGGCAGCCGTTAAAATCGAGCGTAACCTTAGCGTATAACTTTAAAAACAATTTAAAAAGAGTTTAGTTAAAAGGTGACACAAACACAAACTTGCTGATCAAGTTCGTAGTTGGCTAAAGTGTGAGCGTCCGCTCTTCACGTACCGTTGCAGCAAGAGTGAAACAAGTGTGGAGTTAATCAGCTTTATATAATTCACAGGGCATACCTCACACTCAGCAGTGCGGATGCGGCGTGCCCGAGATGTGCTGAACCGGGGGCTGACCTGGTCCACATGCTCTGGAGCTGCGCCCGAATAAGTACATACTGGAACGGGGTGGCCACCGCGTTATGCAATTGCACCGGGCACGAGATACCCTTTGAATGGCCGACATATCTATTGCATAGGTTTCATAGAACACCCAACAACAAAGTAACATCCAAGTTCCTAGACTTAGGGATGGTAGTTGCCAAGAGAATGATAACTAAGCGGTGGAAAGCGCCAGACCCCCCACATGAGCAGGCGTGGCTTAACTCAATGCTGGCGTGGGCCAAAGCAGAAAGCCTCACCATCAGGTGTGAGGAAACCTTAGGGCTGCGCCAGGTCCCCATTGCAGCATACTGGGATGCACTTTTAACTGAACTGCAGCGGAGCGAAGATGAGGATGAAAGAGACCACACTGCTGAGTGACCTGTTGTTTAGTGGACCCTCACCATGTAAAAATATTTATAAGCTTTGTCCGGCACATACAGGGCAGGGTCCTATTAATGTGCAAACTAAATGGGGTGGAAATTTAGACTGTGAATGCATGGATCCCAATTGTAAGAGAATCTGTGAGCATAGCAATGGTGTTTGTATAGCACGAACCAAGCCAAAAGACAGCTGATCAGTGTATAGGGTCAAATACAAAGTTATAGTCAACAAATAACGAAACAGGTAGCTAGGTTCTGAGCAGAAGTGTAACGTTACTGCATTGTAATTGGGTGCATGTTAAATTATTTCCTAAATTGATGCAAGCTTGAGGTGGTCCAAACAAATGCAGGGATGTTGCTCCTGATCCTGGGTGCATATATGGAGAAGACCTGCTGCGTTGCTTTTTCTTTTTTGCCTTCAGTCTGATGGTTTGCTGGCTGTTGGAGGGCCAAGACCCAACGGAGATTGTGAGCTTGTCAGCCATATATGTTGGGGTTCTGGTCGTGATGGCTTTGTACATGAGGCCACTGGTTTTGAAGATGGTGCTGGCCAGCAAGGCGAACCTGTGGAGTTCCATCAGAATGGGGGTGATGTGATTATATTTATTTAGGCCCTGGTGAGACGTGCTGCCATTAAGTGGGTCCAGTAGGAAGTCCGGGAGGCCATGGGGATGCCATCATCCAAAGTCCAATGTACTTCTGTACAATGATTCTGAAGTCGCTTTTTGGGAAGAGCAGTTTCCCTTTCTTTAGTAGAGAAAGCTGGCACCAGGCTGCCTTTGGAAATGTGTCCTTGAGGGTGAAATTGCTGTCCAGGGTGCATGCAAGTGGCTTGGCTTTGGGTGAAAGTTGGGGTTCGAAGCAGTCACTGTTAATATCACTGAGCCGTGATTTGGGCCGCTTTTTGTTCTTGGCATATAGCAGAAATTCTGTCTAGAATTAGAGTTGTTTCCCGCCTACATGTTGATGAGTTTTGATGCTGTTATTGGTTAGTAGAATGTAGAAGTTAAAGATGACTGGCGACAGAATGAAACTGCAGGTGTTTCTATTAACGTACGCTTATAGTTGATACAACATTGTTTTCGTAGACTCTCATTTATCTTGCTTCCTAGTTCTGGCTGAGTTTACCCCTCAAAATGATCCTACGTGCACCAGATTTAGGTCAAAGGGGGCAGGCTTCTTGTATATGATCTGGTTCTGCTTTTCCCTCATTTAATTTTTGCCTTAGATCCTGGGGGATAACTCTGGTATTACTGATGCTGCTTTGTAGTCGAATCCCACTATTGTGTTGTCGGGCTTCCTTCCAAAAGTAACAGTGGTGCAATCCCACTTCAGAAGGCAGGGTCTTCTCCTTGTGAAATTCCATGTCACCCCGCCCCACCTCTCTTTGGATTTGCATGAGCCCTCCCAATTATATAGTCTAGGATTGTGATTTAGCTGTGCATCATGAGTGCGAGGAACTTTTTCAAAGCCTGGTCAGCCCTTATACAGAGCTCAAGAATAGCTACAACAACCACAGGGGATATGGTACAACAATATGGGCACTTAAAAATTGATCTGTAGCAAGATTGACATGTACAATATCTTCAAAGTAAGTTGATGTGGAACAGGGACAAATTTGCCTAACTACAAGGGGACTCAGATTCTTCTGTGGAAGGTGGTTTCACACAATGTTGGAGTCCAATGAAAATTGTATTTGCTGTAGTTATGTACACTGTTAATGCATCAGTGCACATATTGTTCTATGCCTCTGTGTATTGTGTAAGTTCGCTGACATCACCTGCTTTGAGTGTATTCTCTCAGCATGTACAACTCCGACTGTTACCCCTGTTTCTTTAGGGAGATCATGGAATCTACAAATGAAGTTTCATTTGTATGCTGTAACAAAACCAATAAAGAAATTAATGGGAAAAAATCATTTCCACATCCTGATTGACATGATCAGGATTTGTGGAATGTTTGAAGTCACAGAGTACATTTACAACGCAAACGAAACGCCGGCGTGGAGGTGTTGGTGGTGTAAGGATCCATCAAAATTGTAGTGAACATCCATAGTCTCATAAGTTTGTTTCTATGTCCTGGAACCGCATGTTAATCAGGGCATGCTAAAAGCTGGGTTAAGTGACTTTCCAGGGAGTGAAATGAAAGTGACTGTCTCCATATTTAATGCACATGTACGAGAAAGTTCTTCCCTGTGAAGAGAAAAAATATTATTGCACATTTCCTAATTTTTTTCTTATGCATATACCCCAACCCCCACTGGGTGGTTAGAGTCCTCCTGGAATTGTACTACTGCTGGAGAATTTCAGGCATACTCCTGGGATTCTGTGTAGAGGAAATTTCTTTCAAATGTAGGAGGATACCTGCTAAAGTAAATTTCTGACCTTTATAAATCGGGATTTGTGAATCTGAACCCCATGGTGCCTCAGAGATGTGGAAGAGAGGAAAGAGTCATCTACAGCACCTCGTGACAGACTTTTCCTGCGCACACATTCATGAGGTATTGTACATTAAAATCCTTGGAAAATTCTAAGGACAAAGTCCCAAAGACTGCCCTTCTGGCAAGTACGTGTCAAAGATTTGGTGGTCATTGTTGACCCATTGGCTGGCTCATCAAGACACCAGGTGCTCTATTTCATGTCAAGCAACAGATGCAAGATGGTCTTGTCGCCATCATTCTCAGCTTGTAGGTTCCAACTCACAAACCGACTAACCCAGCGATGCATCCAGTGAATAGCTTCCCCAAGAAATGTACTTTACAGCAAAGAACAGAGATCTAGCAAATATCATGCTGGTCCATGCCTCATTTACAAAATTATGACTAAATGTAAGTTAAAAAAAAAAAAAAAGGTAAGTCCGTTTTTATATAGCGCAGCTACTCACCCTTACGGGTCTCAAGGCGCTGGGGGCCGTCGTGGAAATTAAGTGAGCTATTGCCCAGAGTCACATGGTGCTGAGCTAAGCTGACGCCGGAGCCGGGGATCGAACCGTGAACCCTGTGCTCCGAAGTCAGCTGCCCTGGCCGCTGCACCACACCTCTCCACACTGATTTATTTAAACTTATATTTATACGTATATCCGGAAAAGGTGGTATGGATCTACTCGAACACTTCATGTAATCCTACAGAGTCCACTGCTGTTGTCCGTACGAAACGAGCAGTGAGCGTAATAGAGCCCCTGCTTTCTTGCCATGTCCTCTTCACTTTAAAATAATTGTGCTATCACCCTAGGAAGCTACTCCATTTACAACAGATTCTTTTTTATCTGTATGTTCTGCAACTATCTGTGCAACCACCATCAGCATTATTACATGTATGTAATGTCACCTTCAGGCTCAACATACAAAACGGTTTAATTTACAACAGATTCTGGCCTATAGACTTTGGTGCTGCTTGTTTTTCTCTCACAGACCTGCTCCGCCGTATTTGAACTTTTGTTGCAAACAAGGTGTGAATAATGCTCTCACGTGGTGCTGGCTTTTCTGGGGGCTCCACATTCTTTACTTTATCAAGCTTTTGCAAGCTTCAGTGGAAGTGTTGCAGATCATATAAGACCTACAGTATGTATGAGTTTTCTTTCATTTTAAAAGGTTTAACTGATGGGAAGGTTTTTACCGTTCCTTCTTGGGCTTCTGTTCGTCCTTCTCGCTTACTGTTTAACCTGTAATATTCTTCCTTCCTTTCCCTATTAACCCGGTGTCATTACTCTTCTCTGGATCGAAGCTTCTTCATCTGTCTTTGAACTGACTCTGGGGCTGTGAGGATGTCATGGTGCCCGTTGGAAGAGTTTGGGAATGGGGTCTGTGGAGGTGTGGATGGAGATAGATGTCTGTGGTGAACAGATGTAATAAACTCCTCTGCTATACACAACTTTGATTTTCAATGCATTACAATATGTGCTCCGCTTTATAACAATAAAAATACTTTGTATATATATATATATATATATCCTTTCCCCCTCGCTACTCGCCTAGGACACTGGGAAGTTCCATGTGTCTTATATGCCGGGAATTGATGTTGTAGATTACAGACCCGATTAGGGTGAGTCTCACATTTCTTCTGCTACCAGGGTGGGATGTTCCACCTTACCTGTTTGTGTTATCTTCACGACATACCAGTGAGAGCTAGCCACACGTCTCTCACTTTGTTTTTAATCACCTTCACTGCGTGCTGTGTGCATGGCATATAGGGGACACGTGTGTAATTATGTTGTAATGCTTTTTCAAGCCTAACATGTGTTTTTATCTTTACCAGGCTGGTCACACTTTAACAGATACTACATTTAGAGTATTGATAAGGTTGGTTTATCAAGGCAACATCTCCAGACTACCACCCTTGTGTAGATAGAACTGATTTTACTAGGTCTTGACGCATCGCCACTAGATTAACTGACCACTAGGCGAGAAACATGTTGACCACATAACATAGCGCCCAACCCGAGTCATTACCTCTGAAGTGCGCCTTCTTCTTTTTTAGCCCGGTTGAGAGGCCAATTTATTAATGAAAATTCTTGATGACACTTCCATTTCCTGTTTTAATTTTCCTTTGAGTCACTTACTTACACTCACCTCATCCACACTAACTAGGCCCCTCACCCCACGGCACCTTACGGCAATTTGGAATAAAAGAACTCCGCCAAAGAGCCCCTCATAGGGAGCCCGTCAGGCATTGCAGCGCCGACTTGACGAGGAGCACGCCCTATGATGAAGCATGACACCCAGCCGGGTGTGTGAGGGCCCTAAATTCCAACAGGAGGAACCCCTGTTCCCCCTGTTATTGTAGACCGCTTGAGCCTGGCTCTTCCCCTTTCTCTTGCAATTAGGAACTGCATAGGGTCAGAACCAGCCAGCACCTCTCGGACCTTTATTGAGAAACGAATAGCGAAATGATCCGCCCAACTCCGAGGAAGTGGGTCATTAATCTCGAGATTACCTACAGTACAAAATACTGGATGAAGAGTGTGTCCAGGCCTGTGCGTGGGGTCATGCGCTTGTTGAGTAAGTGCAGGCTCTCCAGGTCCCCTAACAGGGTAACACCAGCGGAATATCCAAAACATTAAACTCCAGGTAATACTCGCAAAAAATGTCTTTCTGATCATGTTGGTTGAACTTGGTGGCCGACTGAGATGAAATTCACAACAATCGTTACCCGATCTCTTGTGAGATTAACTCTTCATGTTTAGGTGGGTATTGTTCTACAGTCCTAAATTAAATTAATTTTAGTAGCAGATGCAAAGGAAAGTCTTAAAAAGTGAGACCTAGCTTTGCTGTTATTGGGTGTACATTTTTTAAATTTATTATTATATGCAAACATTTAAAGAGTAGTAACGATGAAAGAAAGGTCTCATCTATTTCAGGAAATACTCGCACAACAGGTAATGGTTTAAAACATGGAGAAAAAGCTTTCAAGCATCGGATCAGTCACTCACTGGAAGAGCCTGACATTTGATGTTGTAGAAAGCTCCTCTGTTCAATGCATCAAGCCCAGCGTTGAAAAAGTACTAAGTCTACTAGTTTATGGAGCCAGCCTACACCAGGACATTCTGATCATAGGATCTCTCAGAAATTCGCCATTCTATAATTTTACATGTGTTTTTGGGCAGGTTTGTGAACATGCAAGACTTTTTGTGTTCCTCTTTCACTCAGTTCAGTTCATAAATCTTTATTCTGCTATAACTAGCCACAAAGCGATACAAAAGGGGATGATGGACGGAACGTTTGAGCCAATCAAACACTCACCCCCAGTCAACTGATCTGGGTTTAATCCATCATCATTCTTTAGCTCACTCCACCACCCCAGTTCAGACATGGCCATATGCAAATCAGTCTGACCCTGTGCCTCATGGGAACAGTCCAGCCCGAACTGCCAAGCCATGTCTTCCCTGGACCGGAAACAAGCATCCTAGGACCGGTTTCTGGCATTCCAGCCGTCATCAGCCAGGCTTGCTTGAATCCAGTGGCAAAGTGAGCAAGGGACCCACGTCTGGGCATACCCCCGCCAACTTAGGGCGAACAAAGCGATACAAAAGGGGATGATGGACGGAACGTTTGAGCCAATCAAACACTCACCCCCAGTCAACTGATCTGGGTTTAATCCATCATCATTCTTTAGCTCACTCCACCACCCCAGTTCAGACATGGCCATATGCAAATCATTCTGACCCTGTGCCTCATGGGAACAGTCCAGCCCGAACTGCCAAGCCATGTCTTCCCTGGACCGGAAACAAGCATCCTAGGACCGGTTTCTGGCATTCCAGCCGTCATCAGCCAGGCTTGCTTGAATCCAGTGGCAAAGTGAGCAAGGGACCCACGTCTGGGCATACCCCCGCCAACTTAGGGCGAACAAAGCGATACAAAAGGGGATGATGGACGGAACGTTTGAGCCAATCAAACACTCACCCCCAGTCAACTGATCTGGGTTTAATCCATCATCATTCTTTAGCTCACTCCACCACCCCAGTTCAGACATGGCCATATGCAAATCAGTCTGACCCTGTGCCTCATGGGAACAGTCCAGCCCGAACTGCCAAGCCATGTCTTCCCTGGACCGGAAACAAGCATCCTAGGACCGGTTTCTGGCATTCCAGCCGTCATCAGCCAGGCTTGCTTGAATCCAGTGGCAAAGTGAGCAAGGGACCCACGTCTGGGCATACCCCGCCAACTTAGGGCGAACAAAGCGATACAAAAGGGGATGATGGACGGAACGTTTGAGCCAATCAAACACTCACCCCCAGTCAACTGATCTGGGTTTAATCCATCATCATTCTTTAGCTCACTCCACCACCCCAGTTCAGACATGGCCATATGCAAATCATTCTGACCCTGTGCCTCATGGGAACAGTCCAGCCCGAACTGCCAAGCCATGTCTTCCCTGGACCGGAAACAAGCATCCTAGGACCGGTTTCTGGCATTCCAGCCGTCATCAGCCAGGCTTGCTTGAATCCAGTGGCAAAGTGAGCAAGGGACCCACGTCTGGGCATACCCCCGCCAACTTAGGGCGAACAAAGCGATACAAAAGGGGATGATGGACGGAACGTTTGAGCCAATCAAACACTCACCCCCAGTCAACTGATCTGGGTTTAATCCATCATCATTCTTTAGCTCACTCCACCACCCCAGTTCAGACATGGCCATATGCAAATCAGTCTGACCCTGTGCCTCATGGGAACAGTCCAGCCCGAACTGCCAAGCCATGTCTTCCCTGGACCGGAAACAAGCATCCTAGGACCGGTTTCTGGCATTCCAGCCGTCATCAGCCAGGCTTGCTTGAATCCAGTGGCAAAGTGAGCAAGGGACCCACGTCTGGGCATACCCCCGCCAACTTAGGGCGAACAAAGCGATACAAAAGGGGATGATGGACGGAACGTTTGAGCCAATCAAACACTCACCCCCAGTCAACTGATCTGGGTTTAATCCATCATCATTCTTTAGCTCACTCCACCACCCCAGTTCAGACATGGCCATATGCAAATCAGTCTGACCCTGTGCCTCATGGGAACAGTCCAGCCCGAACTGCCAAGCCATGTCTTCCCTGGACCGGAAACAAGCATCCTAGGACCGGTTTCTGGCATTCCAGCCGTCATCAGCCAGGCTTGCTTGAATCCAGTGGCAAAGTGAGCAAGGGACCCACGTCTGGGCATACCCCGCCAACTTAGGGCGAACAAAGCGATACAAAAGGGGATGATGGACGGAACGTTTGAGCCAATCAAACACTCACCCCCAGTCAACTGATCTGGGTTTAATCCATCATCATTCTTTAGCTCACTCCACCACCCCAGTTCAGACATGGCCATATGCAAATCAGTCTGACCCTGTGCCTCATGGGAACAGTCCAGCCCGAACTGCCAAGCCATGTCTTCCCTGGACCGGAAACAAGCATCCTAGGACCGGTTTCTGGCATTCCAGCCGTCATCAGCCAGGCTTGCTTGAATCCAGTGGCAAAGTGAGCAAGGGACCCACGTCTGGGCATACCCCCGCCAACTTAGGGCGAACAAAGCGATACAAAAGGGGATGATGGACGGAACGTTTGAGCCAATCAAACACTCACCCCCAGTCAACTGATCTGGGTTTAATCCATCATCATTCTTTAGCTCACTCCACCACCCCAGTTCAGACATGGCCATATGCAAATCAGTCTGACCCTGTGCCTCATGGGAACAGTCCAGCCCGAACTGCCAAGCCATGTCTTCCATGGACCGGAAACAAGCATCCTAGGACCGGTTTCTGGCATTCCAGCCGTCATCAGCCAGGCTTGCTTGAATCCAGTGGCAAAGTGAGCAAGGGACCCACGTCTGGGCATACCCCCGCCAACTTAGGGCGAACAAAGCGATACAAAAGGGGATGATGGACGGAACGTTTGAGCCAATCAAACACTCACCCCCAGTCAACTGATCTGGGTTTAATCCATCATCATTCTTTAGCTCACTCCACCACCCCAGTTCAGACATGGCCATATGCAAATCAGTCTGACCCTGTGCCTCATGGGAACAGTCCAGCCCGAACTGCCAAGCCATGTCTTCCCTGGACCGGAAACAAGCATCCTAGGACCGGTTTCTGGCATAACAGCCGTCATCAGCCAGGCTTGCTTGAATCCAGTGGCAAAGTGAGCAAGGGACCCACGTCTGGGCATACCCCCGCCAACTTAGGGCGAACAAAGCGATACAAAAGGGGATGATGGACCGGAACGTTTGAGCCAATCAAACACTCACCCCCAGTCAACTGATCTGGGTTTAATCCATCATCATTCTTTAGCTCACTCCACCACCCCAGTTCAGACATGGCCATATGCAAATCAATCTGACCCTGTGCCTCATGGGAACAGTCCAGCCCGAACTGCCAAGCCATGTCTTCCCTGGACCGGAAACAAGCATCCTAGGACCGGTTTCTGGCATATCAGCCGTCATCAGCCAGGCTTGCTTGAATCCAGTGGCAAAGTGAGCAAGGGACCCACGTCTGGGCATACCCCCGCCAACTTAGGTCGAACAAAGCGATACAAAACTAGCCACAAAAGCACACTTTCGTGGACAGTTATACAATTGGCAGAAAAACATAATGTGCAATGTGCTTTGAATAGAAACATTATCACAAGGACGATTAGAAAGCACTGCGGACCAAGTTCTCTGCTTTGGGAATGCCACCAAAAAATGAATGATATTAAAACGGAATCTCGTCAAATAAAATCTACGCTCTGTACTCTGAATATTATGTAAATAAAGCTCAGGTCCTGGGGAAGATTTTATAAGACTATAGTTAAAATTAGAGTGCAAAGCTTGAAAGACCCTGAGACGTATTTGGGCTCACTTATTAAAAAAGAAAGTTTTAATCAAGCTTTTAAAATCTGCTTTAATGCTGTCAGGGATGGAAAAAAACCTCTGGAGTCCCCAAGCTGTTAAAAGCCGATTTAACATATACAAGCCAGGGGATAGCGGAAACATTATCCATTTAAAGACAATCTGATAGAATCTCCCTGGTAAAGCTTGCCTCTGGTGAACCACAAATCTTTAACCATAATAACAATGAGCTTAAACTAATTGTGTCTGTTATAAACTTCAGCCCTATCTCAGAATGACTCATAAAAGACGAAGTAGATTTTGGGACTGCCAAAAGTTTACATAGGAACATATTTTTCACCCTTTGTAGTGGGCCTTATACCCCACACTCCCTGTCCCATAGCTCCCAATAGCCACACACTTGCTTTAATAGGTTTTTGCAAGAATTTTCTTGTGAAATTAAAAATAGATTCTTTGGATCTCTGAAGTTGAAGAGACCAGTTCTAAGTAGAGGTTCATAAGGTAGCCAGCCCAAAGGGATGCCCAAATATGTAAAAGTTTGTACCTTGGCTATCTCTAACCCACCCAGTTGACATTTCCATGCTTTTGAGTGTTTTGGCCCCACTTTTATTTTGAAAGATTTTGACAAATGAGTTTTAAAATCCAAATTGCTCATCAAGAAGCATCTGAAGGCGGTTTATAGTTCTCGACATAAGAACCGTGTTGTTCTCGGCATAAGAACCGTGTCGTCTGCATACAACAGGACCAGGACAGAGCGGTTTCCCAGTTGCGGCCTTTCTTTACCAGCTTGAAATAGGTGCTTATCGAACCCATTTATATATAGGAGAAAAAGCAACGGGACCAATACACACCCCTGACGAGCTCCCAATGTGGACCTTAATCTGGGAGAGAGTTCGCCATTCAATGCATATGAGATTCATGCTGCGGCATCTTGGTGCTATCGGCAAAGCAAGTCAATAATGGCTGGAGCAAACCCTTCCTCCTCCAGGACAGCCTTAGTTTCGATCGATTAACTAAGTCAGAGGCACAGGAGAGGTCAATGAAAGTTAAATGAACAGACTCCTCTCCTGGCTTTGACATACTTCTCTAGGATTAAGTGGAGATTGAGGGTCTGCTCCACTGTGCCAGAGGGACTCCATCCAGACCTGGGGCTTTTCCTGAAGGGCTTGCTTGATTGCATAAGTAACATCCTTTGCACGTATAGACTGACTAAGGCCCCCCGTCCACTGGAAGATCCCACAATACAGGGAGTATTAAGTTCAGATTTTGCAAGGACAAAAATTATGGTAAAGTGATCGACCCATATCTAAACTGGAATGAGAGATTCTATCACAGGTTTTTGGTAGTCTGAAAATAAGGGATGGTTAACAACTTTCCAAAAAGCTGCACTATGCCTTAAATTTCCGGCCTTCTCTAAACCCTCCCAGGCTTTAGCTCTAATCTCGGATTTTGTTTTAACCAAGATTTCCTTATAAGCCCTCTTCATAGAGATTATTTCATCTCTTAATCGTGGTTTCCTTAAAAGTGCTCATTTTATTTGTTAATGGGCTTCTGTCCAAGCATGATTGAACCAACCCTGTATACGTTTCTCTTTTACAGGTTTATGTACAAGCAGCCTAGAGGAAATTTCAGTGCAAACCGAATTAAAGGCCTCTAAGATTTTCTGCTGGGCCTCATCATGGGCAGTCAATACAATGAAGTCTGGCTGATGACCCCTGACAAGATCTTCCAGGAAATGTTCCTTGTCTACATTCTCCCATTTGATTCTAATACTTTTATCTCCTGTATATGCTATATTTCTGGGCCACTACTCCACTCGGATAATCCTTTAGATTCAAACCCAAGGAAACGGAGAGCGGATTGTTATCACTGTTACCGTCTAGGTTCTTTTCTAGCCCTTTCTTCTCTTTCCTATCAGAGTTGCAGATTGTTTGTGTCTTTGATTTGCTATTTCTGTTTTACGTGACAGCAAAGTTTGAAGTTGGAGAGTATAAAACAATAAGTAATAGTGATATGAATTCTGTATGATGTCTGGAACATGTCCTCAGAGTTACGTATAACGTTTGTATTTTTTATGTTCTTGGCAGGTACTGGGATGATTTTGACCCTGTGGTTCCAGGCTGCTCGTGCTATTGCTGCCGCAACCACAGCCGTGCCTACATCCATCACCTCCTAACGTCCAAAGAGCTGCTGGCCGGCATTCTGCTCATGATCCACAACTTCCATCACTACTTCGGCTTCTTCCGCTCCATCCGTGAGGCGCTGAGGGATGGTCAGATGCCCAAGCTGAAGGAACTGGTCTTCCGACAGGCCCAATGACACTAGATCAGTGACATTCCTCAGACTGTACAAAGTCGGAGGGGGCGTCACTGGACAGGAAAGCAGTAGCATCAACAATGACTTGGAGTATTGTGCCATATATGTCTCTGGGAGCTCAGGGCTATTATGTTATGAAAGCAGCATGCGTTGAATGCAGCTGCAGGAAGGAGTCTCTGAAGAGATATCTTATTGAATGTTATGCAATAAGTCCATTATTTTTCTCAGTGGCTAGAACAGTGATGGTAGAATCTCCGCCTTTACTCGTTTGGGAAGCAGTAGTTGGCATTGTATGGAAGAAGGTTGTGAGTTTGAATAAGAACGATATTTTTAGTTTTAAAATATGGGATATTTTCCTTCCGTGTGCTCTCCCTTTTGCTCAGAATAGTCTAATATTTAGTGAGGAGAACCCAGAAAATCTCACATATGTGATGGCCTTTCCTGACCCAAAATCTCCTACATTCTGGTGCTTTAGCATCCTCTTTCTTCCTGTCTGGTGTGCCTGCAGCTCTGCCTGTCAGTCTAGGTGAGATGAGAAAGGGTGGTGTTTAGATGCAGAACCATTTTGGGGCAGGGGTTGTGTTGGAAGTGTGCAGACTAGAGATATGCCATGCTCCCACTAGAGGGTGATGTCCTGTCCAAGAGAGCAGCCGATGGTCCTATCAATGCATTTATCCCATGCAGTGATACTGCAGCTTTTCATCTTTTTCTTCTGAGACCTTTATCTTTCTACATTGTTCTAACCTCTTCTTTTTTTTTTGCATATATTTTCTTCATTATGGATCCCATGAAAAGCTTGGAGGTGAATATTTGGAAGTTATATAACAAACATACCATCAGATTTCAGGGCACAGGCATCAATTTTCCATGGCTAAGTTTCATGGTTCATCAAAATCAATTATTCGCGGAATAGCTCAGTATATGTCTGGCATGAGTCATAGTCCACGAAACGCATTGAGGGGTAGAGATCTTAAGTAGTGGTTCGAGTGAAAAGGAAGCCAGACGCTTTAGAGAGCTTCTGGTTTTCTTTTTAATTAAGGAGAATTCAGTTGCATCAGCAGCTCCAGGTTGGGATGCACTATCCCACCAGGCAAATCCCATCCCTCTTTTCCTTCAGGTCCTTCTATGTACATTAAGACTAATGTCGTTGGCTAAGATTTGTCTTTGGTGATGTGCCTATCCTGTTGTTGTTAAAAAATAAGGCCACTTCTGAGCAGGAAATGTTCTGTTTAAGTCCCTTGTCTCATAATAGCCACTGCTAAGAATTCACCGTGTGAACTTGTGATATCACATTTGGCGTGCTGCAACATGTCATACACTCTGTGTCTACGGATTGTGAACTTTGACACCCATACGCATGATCAGTCCAATCTTCCATGATCAATCCAGTCTCTGTTCTGCCAGTCCCTGTTGCCCTCTGAAGAGACCGTGGTCATGGTAACTCGTGTGCGTTCTGCAGAGGCGGTGTTCAGGCTACCATTGGCGTTCTGCAGAGACCGTGGTCATGGTATTCCGTGGGCGTTCTGCAGAGGTGGTGTTCAGGCTACCATTGGCGTTCTGCAGAGACTGTGGTCATGGTATTCCGTGGGCGTTCTGCAGAGGCGGTCTTCAGGCTGCCATTGGCGTTATGCAGAGACAGACTTCAAGGCTCCATGTACGGTCTGCAAAGTTGGTCTTCAAGCTACCATGGACGTTCTCCAGGGACAGTGGTCAAGTTACTATGGGCAATCTGCTGAGACTGTGGTCAAGCTATTGTGGGCATTCTGCAGAGAGAGTCTCCAAGCTGCCATGGGTGTTCTTCAAAGACAGTCTTCAAGCTACCATGGACGTTCTGCAGAGGTAGCCTTCAGGGTACCATGGGCATTCTCTAAAGACTGTCTTCAGGCTACCATAGACATTCTGCAAAGGCAGTCATCAAGCTGTGTGGGCGTTGTGCAGAGACGGTCTTCAAGCTGTCTTGGTATTCTGCAGAGACGTTCTCCAGAGACCGTGGTCAATCTACCATGGGCGATCTTTAGAGGCAGTCTTCAAGCTGCGTGGGCATTCCACAGAGACAGTCCTCAGGGTATCATGGACGTTCTGCAAAGATAGTCTTCAAGCTACCCTGTGCCTTGTGCTACGGTCTCAGAGCAGAGGGACAGCCATGTTGAAGATTGTTATTGGCATGCATTAAAAGACAGCAACCCCATAGAAATTTTCGATTTGCAAAATGTAAACTGGGTCTGTACTCATTCACCCCTCCCCACAAGACAACTCGGCCAGTTGGCATTGCGGTCTTTCATTGTTTATTTTTATTCATATGCGCTGCAATACCAGAAAACAAGCTTCAAGGCATGACTGCATACGATCAAGTCAAATTCTTTTTAAAATATCAGAAAGGCCAAGTCGTTTGCTGTATCTTAGTCATTGATGTACAAAGTATTGCTTTATTTACCCGTGACATGGTATCAAACTGTTTCATACCACTTGAGTTTGATAATGTGCTAAATTTGGAAAACCCACCCTTGTTACATCTTAATTTGACCACAAACCCTTTTTTAAATCCTAGAATCTATGGGCTTGTTTATAAGTTGTGAAGTGGCTATTGAGCCCCTGCAATTTTTTAAAACCTTTTTGTATATTTGAAATTTTCGGTAAGGAAATCATGCAACTGTGAAAGCAGAAGGGAAAAGAGCATCACGTTAAAGCAACTCTGATGTAGAAGCATACGACTGTGTTTTTTTAATTAAAAAAAAATACCTTTGTAATGACTGTATTTGTGGTTTTTGGCTCTTTTTAGTTTAATATTATTCGGCTTTTAGCCAAAATGCTTTGATATAAGCCCTTAACATCTGCCCAATGTGGAAAAGGGACGAACAGAAGCTCGCCGGCCAGACGTAAAATAGCAAAATCAAATTTGCCTCACTGGGTACAGGGAAGAAAGCATGATTGAAAACACAGTTGTTGAGCTTGAGTGAAATGAGTACAGAGAGAACTTTTAAGTAATTCAGAGAGAACTTTTAAATAATTCTAGTACATTGAGGTCTATGGGCTACTAAACAGCAACTAGGGGCAGACAGCGGTCTGATATGTTTGTAGCATTGTTCCCTTGGCTCGTGGTAGTTAAAGTTGTGATGCTTCCTCCATATGATATCATGAATCCCTCCAAGGATTAGTCCTTCCCCCCTTTTTTTGTGGAGTTTTATATAGCGCGAACTAGACCAGAAGGTATCAGAGCGCTTTACATGAGCACCAGTTTCGTTACAGACTGACGCATTCATTTTTGTTAGGCACGGGAATTGATTTGCCCAGAATCACAGAATGTTGAGCGTCCCTGCCGAGACTGGGTTCCCCAGCTCCAAGGTCGACCGCCCTAGCCGTTAGGCCACATTCTCTCCCTCTTGATATGCCCTTTTTGCCTAAGATTTTTTTTAAAACTATTCTTAAACATCTAATTATAGATGCATGTTTGTTTTGCATGCTCTGGCTAAACTCATTGAGAAATGGGTCTCTTAACATAGAGTTGACTTTGGGTCTCATTGCAAGTCGGGCGGAGCGGACTACCTAATGGAGATCCACTGATTTCAAGTGGGTCGGTTTTTTCACACCTGAAGTGTGGGAGAGCCAAATTCAATGTTTCCAACTGGTAATTCTGGCCGGAAAAATCCCACGAGGCTTTGTCGCATTCCCTGCATTTTTTAGAACGGGTTGGTCATACTGCCAGAAAACATCTTCCTTCCCATAATACCTTCACCCGTTTTGGTCACGCTCGACCCTTCTCAAAGGTCCCTGCATACATCTACCACCTCCTTGGAGGCGGTTGTAAATGAATGTGTTAAACCACAATGAACTGAGGATTCTGAGTGGTTTTACAACCACAAAAGTTAGTCCCCATTCCAGAAGGTTTATCTTGTAATTGCACAGTGCTGGGGTGGATTCACCACCCAGTAATGGTAAAATCGCTTGCAAGTCATAATCAGACTCTATGCAGGAAGCAACAATATTTTGGACCCTACACAGGCAGGTTTCCAGACTCTTATGAGACAGTCAGTGTTGTTGTCTTTATTGGATGACATTAGACAAATACCTGATGTCCGTGACGTCACAGCTCTGCTCCTATAGTATCTGTGTCCTTTGTTCAACACCGTTGATCATCCAGTGCTGCCAGGTCACCTTGGGCATGAAGGTTGGGACCTCGAATGGCTTCCTTCACTTTCATCGCTAGCGGACTTTCTCTTTTTGCACCCTGCATGTCCTCTCCCTGCCTTGAAGGCTCCTCAAGATTCAAGCATTATGTTTTTTTTAAAGGAAATGCATTGCCTTTAGGTTCTCTGACGTAGTTATGTGGCCAGGTATTGCTGATGACACTCTGATCATATTGGGAATGAATGATAGGACGAATAACGTTGATTGCTTCTTTCTAATTTAGTATCTGCATGACCGCCATTGCTAGCTGCATGGCAAGAAACTTGTTACAGTGGGGAATCTAGGGGGATGATTCTAGGTGGTGTAAAAGATAAAGCGACTCTTTCTTTCGGGTCTGAAAGTACACAATTTGGTTTGAACTTTCACGGAGATCCTACTTTCGCTTCTAGAATAAAGGCCACAGCTAGCACATGCTTCTCACTCTCCACTTGATGACAACATTGTTCCACTCTTGCCACAAAGACGGTGTTGCTCCTCTAACCTGGATTATGGCAATTCGCTTTATCTGGGTGTTTCTCCATATTTGATCCAGCATCTCCATATTGCTGTGGATGCTGTCATGTCTGCTTTTGCATCTTTTTGCAGGTCTTGGAAGTCCTTATAAATCTTCACTGGCTTACCATGCACTGTCCACCGTTCCTAGAGAGTTTCTTTTTCAGGTTGCAGTCAAATCCTATACGTCAACAAGGATTTTGAGATCATCACCTCTTCTACGGTGCCACAAATTAATTAGTTCCGGCAGCGAGGATAATCATTTTACTACCTAGTGCCAAACTCTGGAACAGGCTTCATGAAGAAATAAAAAAACAGTGAATGGGAAGCTTTTGGGAAGAAGCTGAAGCTGAAAGCCTGGTTAATTTGTAATGACATTAGCTCTTTGCAGGCTCCAAGCAGGCTCTTTGCAGGCTCAACTAACTCGTTCTAGGTCCACTCTCTCCCACTGCTCCACTGTGCCGTCTCTTGCCTCCAGACCCGACCTCCTCCTTGGGAGGTTCGAGGCTGCTGCCCGTTCCTGCGCCTGCTGCCCGCTCCAACTGGGACCAGACTGCCTCCAACCACCGTAACCTTTCTCAGCCGTTTTTTTTCTTAATTTTTTCCCTGTTGTGCCACTGTTATTGTGCCCATCTGTGTCTTGCTCTAATTCCACCACTGTTTTTATTTTCTCGTGCCTGCCTGTTCCTTTTGCCTTTCGCCGCTGCTGCCCCTGCGGCCCCTCCCCCCCGGAATTCCCCCCCGGAATTTCCCCCCGGAATTCCCCTGCTCCCGCCTCCCAGCCTCTCCTCCCTCCCACCTCCCTTACTTAATGGCGGCCGCTGCGCGGTCACGCCGCTGGTGCGCCGAAGGCGCGCCAAAGGCAAGCCCGTCTGCGCCCGTCCGCGACCCAACCGCGGCCAGCGCCAGGAACCCTGGACCTCCCACTACCCATCGCTACGACACCACCACCCTCCTCGCACTCAACCCTGGAAGACTTGGAGAATGCCAACAGGCCTCGCCGAACACGACCCACGGCCAGTTCTCCCGCCTCCACTGCCGCCAGACCCTCACCGCCACCCCGGCCTCCAACACCGCCGACGCCAGCACCGGCGACACCCTAAAATGCATCCTCCTCAACGTACGCTCTGTACACAAACACGCCATGGAAATCTGGAACCTACTCGACTCTCTTTTGCCCGACATCGCCTTCTTCACAGAGACCTGGACCAACGCATCCTCCGCCCCCGACATCAGCACCGCCATCCCAGACGGATACAAGATCCAGAGGAAAGACCGCCCCAACCACCCAGGAGGGGGCCTCGCCATCGCTCACAAGATCACCCTCCGCCTCACCATCTCCAGCGAAACCTTCCCCTCCGCCGAACACCTGCACTTCAAGATCCAGACCACCCCCAAAGCCACACTCCGAGGAACCCTCGTCTACAGACCCCCGGCCCCCGAACACCCTTCGCCACCACCATCACCGACTTCATCGCACCCCACGCGATCGCCTCAACAAACTACATACTCATTGGAGACCTGAACTTCCACCTCGACAACCCCAGCGACCCCAACTCCACTATCCTTCGTGACAACCTCGCCAGCATCGGACTTAAACAACTCGTCAACACACCGACCCACAGAGCAGGACACACCCTCGACCCCATCTTCGCGGCAGGAAACAGCGTCCATTTCAGCCACACAACGCAGCCGCCATGGACCGACCACCACTGCGTACACTTCGCCATCTACAAACCCAAGGCACCCTAACCAGCCCCACGCCCACCACGAAGGAACTGGAGCAAGGTTACCGACGAGCAACTTAACTCCACCCTCACCCGAGACAACCACACCTGGGCACCCGACGCAAACAGCGCCAACGACGCAGCCAGAGAACTCCACACCTGGATCTCCAACTGCGCAGATGAGCTCGCCCGCTACGCAACCCCGACAGACCACGCCCCAGGAAAGCCGCCTGGTTCACAACCGCTCTCCAAGAAGCCAGACGCACCTGCAGATGCCTGGAGAAGAACTGGAGAAACACCAAGACAACCGAAAACCACACCACCTACAAGGACGCCATGACGGACTACCACAACCAGATCAGAGCCACCAAAAGGAACTTCATCCACAACAAAATCCTGGCCAACTCCACCAACTCCAAGGAACTTTTCAGTGTCATTCAAGAATTCACCAACCCACACAGCGAAGCCACAGACATCACCCCATCCCAAGACCTCTGCGACAAGCTTGGAACCTATTTCCACCTCAAGATCAAAAACCTCTACAACAACTTAATCGACCATCCACCAGGCGCCACAGACGGCCCCCCGCCCCCCAGAAACACCAGCCAGCCCACCAGCTCCAACTGGACACCGATCATGGCCGAAGACACCGCCTCGACCATGAAAAGCATCCACTCGGGGGGCCCCCACCGACCCCTGCCCCCTTACATCTACAACGCACCATCAACACCACCTTCAAAACAGGCACCTTCCCAGACGACTGGAAGCGCGCAGAAGTCAGACCCCTGCTCAAGAAGCCCACAGCTGACCCCACCGACCTCAAGAACCATCGGTCCATCTCGCTCCTCCCCTTCGCAGCCAAAGTTGCAGAGAAAACAGTCAACAGGAAACTGACACGATTCATTGAAGAGAACGCCGTCCTCGACCCGTCCCAATCCGGATTCCGAAGCAACCACAGCACAGAGACCGCTCTACTCGCTGCCACAGACGACATCCGCACCCTCCTGGACCAAGGCCACTCCGCAGCCCTCATCCTACTCGACCTATCAGCGGCCTTCGACACCGTCTCCCATCGCACACTAGTCGTCAGACTACACGACGCAGGCATACAAGGAACAGCCCTGGACTGGATCCGATCATTCCTCACCAGAAGAAGCCAAAGGATCAGACTCCCACCCTTCCTCTCCGACCCCACGAAAATCACCTGCGGAGTCCCACAGGGTTCATCACTGAGCCCCACCCTCTTCAACATTTACATGGGCCCCCCCTCGCAGCCATCGTCCAACAACACGGCCTCAACATCGTATCCTACGCCGACGACACCCAGCTCATCCTCTCCCTCACCAAAGACCTCACCACTGCCAAAATCAACTTCCAGAAAGGAATGCAAGACGTCGCAGTCTGGATGACCAACAGCTGCCTGAAGCTCAACGCCGAGAAGACAGAAGTCCTCGGTACCACCCCTTCTGCATGGGACAGCACCTGGTGGCCGACCGCCCTCGGAAGCCCACCACCCCCTCAGACCACGCCAAGAACCTTGGCATCGTACTCGACCCATCACTCTCCATGAACCGACAGGTCAACGCCGTCACCTCCAGCTGCTTCAACACCCTCCGCATCCTCCGCAAGACCTTCAAGTGGATCCCCCTGAGTCAAGGAAGACAGTCACCCACGCACTCATCACCAGCAGACTGGACTATGGAAACGCACTCTACGCCGGCATCAACAAGTCCCTACTCCGCAAACTCCAGACAGTACAAAACACCGCCGCCAGAGTCGTCCTCGGCATCCCCCGACACGAACACATCAGCCAACACCTACGAAGTCTCCACTGACTCCCCGTGGAGAAAAGAGTCACTTTCAAAATCCTCACTCACGCCTACAAATGCCTACACAACAACAGACCCAAATACCTCAACGACAGAATCAACTTCCACGTACCCAAAAGAAACCTCTGATCTTCCAACCTCGCACTGGCCAAAACCCCGCGCATCCACAGAGCCAGAGCAGGCGGAAGATCCTTCTTTCACATTGCAGCCAAGACCTGGAACGAGCTACCGGCAGACATCAGATGCGCCCCCTCCCTGAACACCTTCAGGAAGACCCTCAAGACCTGGCTCTTCGGCTAAACAGATCTGCGGACCCCACCCCCCCCCCCCCAAGCGCCTTGAGACCCTCACGGGTGAGTAGCGCGCTTACAATTCCCTGATTGATTGAATGCATCTGGATTAGATACTTTGTTTCTGATGCTACCAGTAATTAGAGGCGTAGCACAGAGCACTTTATAAGGTATAATGTCAAATTGACTCTCCCCATTTGCATTAACTGTTGAGCCTGGCCATTGTAGGCATCTGTCATTTCTTTCACATCATTTCAGTTGCATTTTACAGCAATTCTCGGACATATCTTGAGTTACAGAAATTGACCTCACAATTAAGGGGACATGGAGGAAGAGGTTTTTTTTTCTTCCATAAAGTTTTATTGGCATTTATAGGTAACCGTATTACAGTTGTATACATGTACATCGTTTGCTTCAATTACCAATTACAGACCACTTATTTCTCTACATGTTCTTTGCCAGTATAACGTGTACAACATATTTCAACAATTAACTTCCCCACCCCCTCCCCTACCCTCTCATCCTTGGTCAGTCCGAATCAAATCTCATGATCATCTGCACATTTCAAAAGCATATCTATTGTTGGAATTCACTACATATCCTAGGCAGTATCCTACTTTTATTCTCTTCTCTAGGGGGTTCCCCTTCCCGAGAGCTCCTGGGATGCAGGCACCTGGCTCCCTTGTAAGTCTGCCAACATAGAGGCCCTTGCCAACAGGTCCTCCTCAACCTTATCTTCCCGCACAGATTTCATTCGTACCGATTCTGCAGTCGCCCATTCACTTATGTCTCTAACCCAGTCCGCATATTGCGGCGGCCGAGGATGCACCCATGCTATCGCCACCCGCCTCCAAGCCAAGACTAGTCCCAGGTTGACAAAACGCCTGCTTAGCTTCTTGTTCTTTGGCGCAGGCAGTACTCCCAGCAGTACCTGCTTAATATCTCTGGGTATACTCCAGCCTGTGGCCTCTCTTAGACCTGTCTGGACCCTCTCCCAGAAGGGGAGCAGCATCGAGCATGCCCATACCATATGAAGAAAGTCTGCCCCCTGTTTTTTTGCATTTGGGACATTCATCCTTGCGGGACGGTTAGATTATATGTAACATGCTTTGGGTGAGGTATACTTGATGCACTAGATTATATTGGAGGAGTTTAAATCGTGCATTTGCACTAACTCTTTGCACCCCTCCTGTTTGAGGAAGGGTTATCATGATGGCTGGAGGGCAACGGTGTTTCTTTGTTTCTTGCTTACTAAGTTCTGCAGAGCATGGAGGAGCACACATTGGGATGTAAATTAGGTTCAGCACTTTACCTGACATCATGTATCTTTCACCAGCCCACCTAATGTCTGCCATCTTGATGCTGTAAAGTGTGAGAGTGGCGGATGTGTTAAACCTGTGTGATTGCCATGCCTGCCCACTTCACTGTCTCCCTTCATTATATAGTGCAAAGAGGTGAAACTAACAAAGCACGAAGGAAGGGATGAGGGAGATTACAAGTGCTGCCACATCATAAGAGGATGAAGCTAGTGTAACAATTTTAGATTTACTTCTTGTCTAGGGGATCGTCATCCTTGTCTCCTGGTCCTGATAGTGCTTGGTTACTCGACAACTCTGGTGACCAATGCCACTTAGCACTGATGAAGAATGACCTTCTGTGCTGTTGCACTGCTTTTTGAAAGAAATATGAGTCACTACAACACAAACCAACACTGCACAATACATTTCCATGCATGCACCCCGATTACACTCGCTGACTATACACAGTGACATTTATCATTTATTCGCATGCCATAACCACACATTGCCGCACTATTACAAATGCATTAATTAACATACATATAAAACACATATGTACATATTTTACATATTTGTTCATAGCACTTGTGGCTCTGTATTCACATGCTTTGCATACTCCTACCATCTAGTGTTGGGCTCAGACATTTGCCGGTTGTTTTTCTTTGAGGAAGTCTCTTGAGTCACGAGGTGTAGTGTGACGACTCCTCTTGTACATTGCACATGAGCACTTGGATCCATGTTAGGTTATTTCTACACAGTGGGTGAGAGTATGTATTGAGTGTCAACATAAGCATAGTGCATCAAGCGCAATATGCAGTAAAATACAGTAAGACATCTGTAAAAGACACAGCTCCCGCGGAGGAGGATAAGTGCATGTGTATCTACAGCACTGTACACTGCGAACAGATGCTTACTGGGTAAGTAGTATTTTCTGTTCTTAGTATGTGTGGCTGTAGATGCATATGCTTAGTATAGACTTTAAAGCAGTGCCTTCTTGAAGCGGAAGCTAGTGTGTGGATGATACAGGGGGCTGAAACGGGGTCCTTAGCAACGTCTGGCCCACCATGGCCTGCTGATGGGCTAAGATGTCCACACAATAGTCAATCAAACAGCATTTGTAAAACGCAACACGGTCACCCCTAGGGGTATCTGGGTGCTGTGTCTCAGTCGAAGAGCCAGGTCTTGAGTATCTTTCTGAAGTCTGCCAGCGAGGGGGCTGTATGGAGCTGGAGGGAAGGTCGTTCCGGGTCTTGGCAGTGATGTAGGAGAAGGAGCGGCCACCGCTGCGACGGATGCGGGGAGTGTGTGCGAAGGCAGGTGAAGAGGAGTGCAGGTGTCTAGTGGGTTGGTGGAAGTTCAGTCGGTGGTTGAGGTTTGCAGGTCCTGGGTTGTGGAGGGGTTTGTAGGCGTGAGTGAGAATCTTGAACTGGCATCTTTTCTGGATGGGGAGCCAGTGGAGGTCTCTTAGGTGGGGGCAATGGGTGTTCATTTGGGGAGGTCCAGGATGAGTCTGGCTGCAGCGTTCTGTATGGTCTGGAGTTTTTTCAGGAGCTGGGTGGAGATGCCGGTTTAGAGGGCGTTGCCGTAGTCGAGGCCGCTGGTAACGAGGGCCTGGGTGACAGTCTTTCTAGTGTTTGTTGGAATCCATCTGAAGATTCTGCGGAACATGCAAAGTGTGTGGAAGCAGGAGGATGCAACTGTTAACTTGTCGTTTCATGGTCAGTTTGCTGTCAAGGATGATGCAGAGGTTGCGTGTGTGGTCGGTCCGTGTGGATCCGAGTTCTGCAGGCCACTAGCTGTGGTCCCATGCGGAGGTGTTCTTCCGGAAGATCAGCACTTTGGTTTTGTCGGTGTTGAGTTGGAGGCTGTTGTCTCTCATCCATTCGGCTACGTTGGTCATGGCGTTGCAGAAGTTGGTTTTGGTGTTGGAGGGGGTCCTCTGTGAGCAGAGGATCATTTGAGTGTCATTTCTGTAGGAGATTATGTTGAGTCCGTGGGATCTGATGACGTCAGCGAGGGGGGGGTCATGTAGATGTTGAACAGAGTGGGACTGAGGGATGATCCTTGTGGCACGCTGCATATGATGTCTTTGGGTGCGGAGGTGAAGGGAGGCAGTCGGATGCTCTGTGTGTGTCCCCCATGAGGAAGGAGGCAATTCACTTTTTGGTGTGTTGCTGTATGCTTATGTTGTGGAGTCTGTTGATGAGTGTTTTAGGAGACTGTGTCAAACGGCGTGGGGAGGTCGAGGAGGACCAGGGCCAAAGTTTCTCCACGGTTGAGGAGTGTTTTGGTGTCAGTGGCGGCGATCAGCGCGGTCTCAGTGCTGTGGTTAGCACAGAATCCTGATTGAGAGGCGTTCAGTAGATGGTTTTGTTCCAGGAATTCAGTGAGCTGTTGGTTGATGGCTTTTTCGAGAACTTTGGCCAGGTAGGGGAGCATGGAGATCGGATTATAATTTTCGAGATTGTTGGGGGTCAGCGGAGGCTTTCTTTAGGAGGGGGCCTGACGTCTGCGTGTTTCCATCTGTCCTGGAAGGTTGTTGTGGAGATGGAGGTGTTGAGGATGCTGGTGAGTTGCATGCTAATAGGGTTCGTTGCAAGGTTGTAGAGGTGGTTGGGGCAGGGGTCAGTGGGCGCCCCGGAGTGGGTGGAAGACATGATGGCTGAGGTGGTGAAAGCTGTGAGTGGTATCCAGGTGGTGATGTTTTGGCTGGTGTTCGCTGGTTAGTTGAGGTCATCGAGGATGAGGATGAGGGTGGTGGCTTGGATGTTGAAATTGTTGTAGATGTGGTGATCTTGCTGTGGAAGTAATCTGCGACGGTGTTGCAGAGATCTTGGGAGGGGTGGATGGTGTTCTCTGTGGCTGTTGTGTTGAAGAATTCTTTGACTATTTTGAAGAGTTTCTTTGTGTGGTTGGCTGCGGAGTCGATGTGGGTGGTGATGGCTGCTGTCTTGGCTTCTTTGATGTGCCAGTGATAGTTGCTAAGGGGTGTTTTGTGAGCTGCTTTGTCGATGGGGTTCTTGATGGCGCGCTTTCGTTTCTCCAGTTGGTGGCAGTTGCACTTGGTGGTCCTGTGTTCTGGGGTGTACCAGCTGGCATGTTTGGGGCTCTTGTTGGATTTTGTAGGTTTTAGTAGGGCGACTGTCAGCGCTGTCGGTGATCCTGGCGGCCAAGTTGTGGATGGCCTGGTTGAGGTCTGTTGAGGCCTCGGGTTGGGAGGTGGTGAGGGACTGTGCCCACTGAGTTTCGTTGACCTTGCTCCAACTGCAGTGGGAGGGGATCTGATGCCTGGTGATGGTGTGATGGGCGTCGTTGATGGTGAAATGTATGATTGTGTGGCCAGCCCAGTTGAGTTCTGTGGTATGTCGGAATTTAATTCTGTTGCTGGAGGTGAAAATGGGGTTTTGTGTGTCCAGTTTTGTGCATGAGTTCGGTGACCAGTTGGGTGAGGCTGATGCTGTTCAGGTTCTCCAGGAGTGCGATGGGGTTGGCGTCGTCGATGTGGAAGTTGAGGTCGCCAAGTAGGATGTAGTGGTGAGAGTTGATTGCTAGGGGGGCGATGAGGTTGGGGTTGGTGTTGCAGAAAGTTGCTCGTGGTCCCGGGGGTCTGTAGACGAGGTTGCCTCTTGTCTTGGTGCTTGGTAAAGGTGTATGATGTTGAACAAGTGGCTACATTACAAATATCTGTTAGAGGAATGTTTCTTAGGAAGGCCATAGTCACTCCTTTCTTGCGAGTATAGTGCACCCTGGATAGAGCAGATAGTACTCTCTTTGCTTTATGGTGGGAGGTTCAAATGCATTTGGCTGTCCACCTATCTATGCCTACTTTAGGGATGGGGTGCCCTCTTTTAAGGTTTGCAAAGGCGGCAGAATTGATCGATTTATGGACTGGCGTGGTCCTGTAAACATCGGAACTCTTATGATGGATACTTCCTACTGCAGATTCCTCACCTTGTGAATACCCCCAGGCGCCAGACTGGATCCAGAGATTTTTCTCAACAGTTTCCCTAGCACGCCGGTAGGTGGTGTCGTGTGGCTCCTTGTTTGGTCCGTTCCTTCCTGGAAGCGACATCGGGGTCCACAATATAACTGCTACAACCACCCTTCTGTGTTTTTAGGTCTCGCCTAGCGACGCAGCGCATGCGTTGCTTGCCTTGGCGAGATCTATTGTTGCCGCTTTCTGTGCCGAAGGGGGACAGGACATGTGCACGCGCCCGGACAGGTGATGTGCACATGTACGGCTCGCGTTGTTTGAGCACAGGACATGTGCACGCGCCCGGACAGGCGATGTGCACATGTACGGCTCGCGTCGTTTGAGCACAACGCGCGCATGGCGCGCTTTTTACCTCAGCCCATCGCATAGATCCAGAACTTAGTTTCACTGCAGAAGAAGCTGGGGGCAGGAGGTGGAAGGGAGCGCCACCTACGCACGAGCGTTGTGTGTAACCTGGAAAAAGTAGTAAGTGCCCAATGCCGCGTAGAGATCAGGTTACGTTCGCTCAGGTTCGTGAGGTCCCGAATCACTGTTTCACGAGGAGCTCACAGCGAATCCAATGAAATATCACAACTTCCCGCCTCCTCGCGGTTTGTAGAGGCCAGTTTGTTGGTGTGGCCCTATTTTCATTTATGCTTTTTTCCTCTTCACTCTCTTTTTTCACTGGTAAATCACTCCCATCCATTCCTGAAGTGCTTAGTAAACGAGAGCAGGTTCCTGCTCCCTGGCACACGCCGCGCGCTCTCAGAGTTAGGCTGCATACCTTGAGGTTAATAAGCATGTTAAAGTTTCCAAAAGCTCCTCTAATTTAGCTTCTGTTTCCATTAGATGCTGGGTCACCTCGCGGACACGTGTGTCCATTTTTCCTTGAACGTCAAAACAGCCACAATAAGTCCTTATTCCACGATTACTATTTAAACTTATATTTTCGCCGCCATTGTGAGACTTAGGCAATTAGTAGTGCATTGAGGCCATTTTATAAAACAAGTTTATGAGTACTTCAAGCTGTAGTTCAGGAGTACTTTTTTGATCAGTTCTTTTATAGCGCGTACTCGACCCGAGGGTACTGGAGCGCTTTACATGAGCACCAGTTACGTTACACAAGGACGCATTCATTTTTGGAAGGCCTGGGGAGATTAAGTGATTTGCTCAGAATCACAGGATGTTGAGCCTACGCCGAGACTCGCACCTGGTTCCCCAGCTACAAAGTCGACAGCTCTGGCCGTTACGCCACATCCTTCACATACCCATGCCTTCCTGCATTGGCGGAAATGTCCAACTCCCTATCAGTAAAAGTGGAGGAGGGCACACAGTTCTTTCTATTTTTATCAATTGTACGTTCATATTTCTTTAATGGTCCACGTTTAAAGTAATTTGTCGTCAATTCATAAATGCATTTATGAGTGCGCGAAGGAGTAACACCCACCAATAAGTGCAGTTGTGAATTGGCCTCAATATTTTGTCTTGATTCTGTAAAATGTGCCCTTTAATACCCACAATAAGTCGAAATCAAGGTTTCATACGCAGTACGAGATTTTCTAGAACAATCTTGGTGTGCACGTTCCCATGACTGCTCTGTCTTTAACCGGTGTTGTGGCGGCGAGGTTGAGCAACATGTCATTTCGCACCCTGCACAGGCATGCTTTTCATATTTTGTAAAGTCAGAGGCGCTCAGATTACCTTTTAAAGGCGTGGCATGCGTGAACACTTAACATAAACACTTCTGTGACTGTATTTTGTTATTCTATGCTAATTCGCTATTTGATAAGTTCAACTGTACATATCCCATATTCATTGTTTTAATTAATCTATTTAACAGGTTTATTTAACAATCATATGCTGCATAAGCGCATATGCAGCAGCTTGTTTAGTTATTTGCACAACCTCTGAAAAATAAAGCTCATACACAATTTTACTATTATTTGTCTCACATAAATCCTCCATAATATCAGATGTACCATAAAGAGTGAATGCACTTCCTCTGATGCATGAATTTGCTCACAAAAAAAGAAAGAAATATATTTTTCAACTTTAGTTATCAAATTCTACAAATATGCCATTATTAAATGCTGAGGGATCTAATACGTGTCTAACGAGGGTTCAGGCATGTTCTCTTCTTTGCAACTAGAAATTGTGAAAAGTGACAACATTGAAAGTTGACACATTTCACAAACAACCTGTGATGTATACTGACTCCTTCTCCTGAAAACTCTTTGGAGACAGTGCTACTCTAGGATCAAGTGAACATGAAATGAAAGTGAAATATATCCAGTGCCTACAGTACTTGGGAAGTTCCCCGGTTTACTTTTCACATTCAGTCAGAAAATTATTTCATTAGAGGGCAGCATACATTTGCTAAATATTCAAAACTCATTTTATGCAAGTGTTTGTAGGTGGTGGACACGTCACTCATTTATAGGGACCAACAAAGACAGAAAAGGCAGAAGAAAGAGGTAGAGAAAGATAGGAAAACAGTGACAAAGGGAGAAAGGTTAGATGAAAAAAAATGCTGTGGTGTGTTTTGTTTTTTTAGAGTTTTATATAGCGCGAACTTGACCCGAAGGTATCGGGTATCAGAGCGCTTTACATAGCACCAGTTGCGTTACATGAGGACACATTCATTTTTGTTAGGCATGGGGAGATTAAGTGATTTGCCCAGAATCACAAGATGTTCAGCGTCATTGCCGAGACTCGAACCCAGTTTCCCAGATTCGAGGCCCACCGCCCTAGCCGTTAGGCCAACTTCTCTCCCCCAGAGAGACAGGGAGTGTAGGGTGCTGGAAAAAGAAAGCATTACATTTCCCCCATCTTAATACATATCAGCGTGCTGCCAATATTGCAAAAGCACATAAGTAGGCTTTATGAATATTTGCTAGAATGTGTAAAGAAAACTATTTCCAGAACAAATGCCCATCTAAATATGTGTTCATTGAAGTTACTCCTCCCAAACACCGTCCCACACTGTCTGATCCCACTCCACATTACCACACATATTGTATTTCCATACTTTGACTATTCGAACTAACTCTGTTTTAGTGCTATAATAAATAAATATGCTTTTATTATTGATTTGGGGATTTTTTCGTTCATATATGGTAATGCACTAAAACAGCAAAGAAGTTTATAATTCAACAGAGGGCCTGAATTAGATCTTGGCGGACGGGGTACTCCGTCACAATGGTGATGGATATACCACCTGACAAACTATAAATCCCATAGGAAATAAATATAATGGGATTTATAATTCGGCGTATAGGATATCTGGCACTATTGTGACAGAGTGACTCGTCATCCGAGTTTTAAATCGGGCCCAGAGTCTTCCAGGATCTGGCAGTTTATCTGAGGTCTCCATGTCTTTCTGAAATTATGTCTGCCTTTGGTGGCCAGCCCATCTTGGTAGTGAATTCTTATCATCCTATAAGGGGACTTTACTTTATCTTTAACTATTTGCTCCATATGCAGCATTTCAAAATCATTTTTCAAAGGCAATGTCCAGTAAAGGTGCTGCTAACTGCTTATGTATTCATTTTGATGAAAGAACCCTACAGATTTGTTACAAGCCACAGACAGTCTTCGGGTTTTTTGTAAAAGGTCAATGACAGTGTCATGTATTTGTCCGTATGTATATGGCACAAATCACTAGCTGAGATGAGCAGTGCTCTGTAAATGGAGGCACGAATGAGCAAGTTCTGTGAAGGAAGACAGTTCAATATAGTTTAGCCATAAAGCAGTGGGGGAGAAGGAAGTCTTCAGTCTCCGAGAGGAAGCGGGTGATGATGGTGGTTGATGACCCTTATCAGTTGATTAAGTGCTGCTTGAGGGGAAAAGTTTGTTTCAAGGTTTTTCCATATATTTTTTTATCAGGACCACAGGAATTATGCGATTCTGTGGCCGCAGCTTTTCCCTCATGTTATAAGTGGGGGTCTCTAGTTGGCAGTGACTAGCCCCCTTTCCAAGTAGGCACCCTTCCTTCTAGTCAGGATAAAGGCATTACACCCCTAAGACAACCCCTGCCTTCCCCCTTGGTAGCTTGGCACGAGCATTCAGGCTTATCTCATAGGCAATGTGTAAAGTATTTGTCCCAAACATACAATAACACAGTGAAAGCACTACAAAATGGACACCACACCAGTTTAGAAAAATAGCCAATATTTATCTAATCAAAACAAGCCCAAAACAACAGAAATCCAACATACACAAGCAAAGAAATGAATTTCTTAAGAATAAAGCAAAAATACAGTTCCTTGAAGTCAATAGCGCTAGCCGGGGCTATCATGGTGTCGTGACCAACAAATCCAACAGTTCAGTCCGACCTCAATGGAGTCAAGGGCGGGTTACGGCATTGGGACGGACCCGCCAACAGTACCTTGGATTTGAAGAGGCCTCGAGGACCTTGCGGCGAAGTGTAGCAGTGAGGCATCGCTGGCGTCGCAAGGCGTCGGTGCTGCATGTTGGTGCAGGAGTCGGTGAAGCCTTGGAGTCACTCGTGTTGCAGAACGAAATCCGCACAGTCGAAGTCAGGAGCGCCGACGTCGGCAGTGCCAGGGCTGTGGTGTCGTCGGGGGCGGTGTGTCAAGCACTTCACGATGCAGTGTCCGTGGCTTTGGTGCAGGCAGCAGTGTGGCGTCGGTGCGGCGCTGTCATCAGAGTTGACAGCACTGTCGTTGACAGACCAAGGGCTGCGGTCACGTCGAGGGCGGTAACCATGGCTACGGTGCCGGCAGTGGCATCGATGTCAGTGAGAAGCGTTGTCGGTGAGACCAGCGCTGTAGTGTCGTTGAGGTCGGTGCTGCGCTCACCCAGCAAGCGGTTACCACAGCGTCGGTGCAGGCAGTGGTGTTGGTGACTGTGTTGGGTATCTTTTCTTGAGGTAACAGCCCCGTTGCCGAGAACTGGGATTGGCACCACTTGGAAGGTTCAGGACTCCCAGGAATAGAGTCCAGGTGCTGTAGAGGAAGTCTTTGATGGCCCTGAGACTGCCAACAGGAGGTAGGCACACACAAGCCCTTGGAGAAACTTGGAAAGCATGATTAAAACAGAAAAGTCTAATTCCTTCACTGCCCACAGACAGAAGCAGCAACTGCAGGCCAACCCAGCAAAGCAACACACTGCAAAGGGGTAGTACTCCTTCTGACAGCTCTTCAGCTCCTCTTGGCAGAGTCCTCAGTTCAGAAGTCTTCTAAAGTTCTGAGGTCAGAGCCCCACTACTTATATTACTTTCAGCCTTTGAAGTATTCATGCTTCAAAGAAAGTCTCTCTTGCTTAATAGAACCAGTTCTGATCTCCCTGGTCCAGCCACACTACAGGGGGTGGAGACAGCATTGTGAAAGGCAGAGACAGCCTTATTCTGGTGTCAGTGGCAACTACTGTCACCACTTTAGCCCAGGAAGACCTATCAGCCTGGTGATGGGCCATCAGGATATGCAGGACACATCTCAACTCCCTTTGTGTGACTGTCTAAAGTGAAAGCACAAAACAGCCCCTAGGTCTAAACCAGACGTTGATTTCACAGGCAGGCAGAGGCACAGAATGGTAAAGCAAGGAAATGCCCACTTTCTAAAAGTGGCATTTTCAAACACATAATTTAACAAGCATTAAAAATGCAATAGGTCTCGCCTTTCATTAAGTTAAAGCCATTTGCTTTGCTATACAATACCATTAGCAAAGCAAATGGCTTTAACTTAATCAAAGCGAGACCTATTGCATTTTCAATGCTTGTTTTCTTTCCAAGTGTCCCATGCAGATACAGAGCTTGCTTCCTCGATTTCTGTCATCCTGACAGTTATTTTCCGAAATGTCTCCAGTGTGCAAGTCCGCAGTACATCTTGTGTATTTTAAAGAATATCTTGAATGATTTTAATTGAATAATGTTATATCCGTGAAAAATGCAGTTGCTATCACCCTGATAGAAAACCCTCAGGCATGATTCACTGTCTCTTCCTTTAAGCTATTTTCACTCTCATGACATAAATTACTTAGAGTCCAAACAAACAGGGGTTCCCTATAATTGTTTTGATAACATGATGACACTGCCTTTACGTTTCAGAAAAAAGTAGTGTATTTCGTTTATACCGTATACAATGATGAATGCTGATATGTAAAAGAAAAAAATTGCTTTTCTGCTTTAAAAATGGTAATTTGTTAAATGTGGGTTTTGTCATAGCGACACTTTTCTTTTAAAAGTTGTTTGGCCTCTAAAACAGAGAGAACAATGCACAGTGGATTTGTATGTATTTAAATTGGTACTCAATAACAGAGATGCATCAAGGGTTCTTTCTTCACATTCACAGCTGCATTCAAAGTTTTACTTTTGTTTGAAAACCGCTTTCTCTATTAACATGTTGAAGAAAGTGTAGCAATCCAACAAATTTACAACAATAACAGCATAAGGCTATAAAACACAACTAGCATTATCATGTGTGGCAAAAAAGGAGAAGATGCAAACGTGTGTTTTTGGAATTTATATTGTGCTTGCTATCCCTGACAGGACAATGGAGTGCTTTCTGGCGAATAGCACACTACTCCTGATCCCAGTGTGGGTAATTCAGTATTCATTGGTTATATTTGTGTGTTCTCAAACCATTCTGTGTCAGGCCAATTTCCTTATCATATTCAGATATATATATAGCACGGCGTGAGGCAGCTACAGAAATTTTCAAGAAAAAAGATTCACGGAGGACATAGCGGGAACAGCCGCGCACCAGTTACCGGCACTAATCTACTTAAAGACCAATTCTCTCGCTTAGAAAAACTTTACGAACGAGAGACCCGCAAGTGGTGGGAGGCAACCTCCCTCCAAAACTATATTGAGGTCGAGAGGGTACCGCGGGGACTAAGAATATATACGGTCCCCGCATATGAAAATCCGAATCAGTTATTGCTCGAGGAATGGGCGGAGCATACGGCGGCCTCATCTAAGGGAATGCTAGTCATTCTCATTAAATTTGCATGGTGCGATAGGGAACAAGCACTACGTGATATCGAGGAATTGGAGAAGCAGATTGCCATAGACCACGACAAGAACAAGCAGGATGAATTACATGAGGCCATGAAGAAACGCCTTAAAGTGTACGAACAAAAAATAAAACAGCGGAAACAGGACAAGTTCGAAAGGGACGAGAGGGATTACCTACAGGGCCGCATTTTAACATTTGCAAAGAGGTATGATCAACCAAGGAAGCAGCTTCTAAGTAATAAAAGTAAGACTGCAGTGGAATATAGAGAAACCTCTGAGTCAGAGGTCACTGATATTGAACAAAGTGAAGACGAAAGAGAAGGCGGAGCTTCCGGATCTGCGCAAGCGGCAGCCCCCGTACTGGCCCCTTTTTTGGAGGAGTTTCAAGTCATCAGAGAGACATGGGGCAAAGGGGGAGAGGAAAGCCACCGGAGAAATTACAACAAAGGAAAAAGAAAGCAAACGTCGGACGAGGAGAGGCGGTTGGCGGAAGCACCAGCAGCGCCTCCCCAAGAGTGACTCGGAGCAAGAAACAGTGGAACAAAAGATGAATGTAGAAATGCTCACGGTTGTAAACCTAACACCAAAGAAACTGAAGAAGGTAGAAGAAGAGGTGTTGCAACTAGGTTTGAGCTTCTGCCCAACGAAAGCATCTGAATACACACAGACCAAAATTGACCTATTTAAGTTTTGTAGGAAAATGAAATTGCTGAAATATTTTAAAGGCAAGGAACGTCTTGCTCCAACTAGAATCACCAGTGACGTAAGCAGAAGTAATAATCTCACAGCTGGTGATGTTGAGATTTTAGCAGTATTGGAGGACCTGGCAGAAGAAGGGAATCCTACATCACTGATTCCATCATCGGTGCTCAATGTGAATTGGACAGAGGCTACACAGATCAATCCTGGTAGCCCATTTAAACCTAAGTCAAGGTTTTGTCCTCTAATGCCAGTTGACTCCATAGACGTCTTCACTGATATAGTGACCAAGGATCTTCTAAAACTTCGCAATTCAAATAATAAAAAGAAAGGCGGAGGGAATATCACGGAACTGCAGAGAAAAGCAATTGCAGACTTGAAAGAAGACAAGACCATTGTGTGCAAGCCGTCCGATAAGGGCGGGAATGTAGTCCTGATGACAAATGACTACTATATAAAGGAGGCCCTAGTGCAGTTGAATGATGTGACAAGTTATAATAGAGTGACAAGGAAAGCATTTGAGGAAAGTATCAATGCCTACCGGGCACTCCTGAATAAGTGGTATCACAGAGGGATGCTGAGCAAGGAGGAGTTTGGAATGTAAATATCCCTGTATACCGACTTTTTACCATCTTCCGAAACTGCACAAACATGCGACCTGTCCACCAGGCCGCCCAATCGTGTCGTCCCTAGGGAGCCTGACGGAGCATATGTCAAGGTTCGTGGACTATTTCCTTTTTGTTTTTGTTAAAGAACTGGTTTCATACACAAAGGACACTAAAGACTTTTTGACAAAAATTGAGAATTTAGTTTGGGATGAGGACTTGGTAATGATAACACTTGATATTTCAAGCCTCTATACGAGCCTTGATCATCTTCAGGGAACAGAGGCTGTGAGATGGTTTTTAGGAACTAAATCAATGAATTTAGCTGAGCATAACAAAATGATATTGGAATTTGTGGAATTTTGCCTAGTGAACAATATCTTTCTTTTCCAGGATCAATTATTCAAGCAGATACGCGGCACTGCGATGGGCACCTGCTTCGCCCCCAGCTACGCGAATCTTTTCGTGGGTTGGTGGGAGAAGCAGGTGGCCTGGGCAGAGGGGAACGCAGATTGGACCCGCAGGGTTCTAAGCTGGAACAGGTATATAGACGATTTATTTATCGTTTATAGAGGCACAGAGCAATCAGCTAAAGAATACATTGATGTCCTTAATACGAATAACCTCAACCTCAAGTTTACAGGTGAAGTTAGCACGGAAATGGTTAGCTTTTTGGACCTGAAGGTTTTTCCTGCGGACGGAAGACTGTGCACGGCATTGCACAGGAAACCGACCGCAGGAAATTCCGTGCTGCATGCAAGCAGTTGCCATCCTGGGAAAACAATAACTAGCATCCCATATGGCGAATTATTAAGAATAAAAAGGAACTGCACGCGCCCCTGTGATTTTCAGGCAGCAGCTAAGGACAGCATGAATAGGTTTGAGGCCCGAGGTTACCGCAAAGAGACTCTAGAGGAGGCCAAGTCCAAAGCTGAAAGGAAACCCAGAAAGGACTTGATAGCTAGCTGCGCACCTAGTGTACAGAAAGTCAAAGAAAAAGATACTAAAGCTAATAGTCTGAGGATGATCACAGACTATTCTGGGGATGCCTCGGATATTAGAAGAATTTTTGCCAAAAATTGGCATGTCCTGAGGTCAGACCCAGTAATAGGGAAGGATTTGCCAAAAGCACCCCTATTGACTTTTAGGCGAGCAAGATCTCTACGCAGCAGCTTAGTCCAGAGTCACTGTGGGAATGAGAGTAGAGCACCACCGTTTGGGAAATTGGCGGGGTTTTACCCATGTCTCAAGTGTAGGGCATGCAGAAATAGCAAAAAAGTGCTGGAGTATGCGGTGCCGGGAATGATGGAACCTAGGAAAATTAAAAGTCTGATGAATTGTAACACTAGCCACACGGTGTACTGTCTGGTATGTCCGTGTGGCTTACGTTACATTGGAAGTACGATCCATCCAACAAAGATAAGGATTTTGGAACACCTCAGGGCCATATAGAACAGGGATCCCACCTACCCAGTGGCGAGGCATTTTGAGATGTTTCATCAGAGCAACAGAAATCTTTTAAGCTTTTTTTGTATGGACCAAGTGCCCATGAATGTGAGAGGGGGCAATAGACAACTGCAATTGCGTAGATTAGAATCAAGGTATATCATTGATAATCAAACAAAGAGACCAGGAGGTCTCAATAGTGGCGAAGAAATGGTTGTGCATCTGTAATGGTCTCTGGAAAACTGTGAATCTGGGAGAATAAAGTGTACCGTTATGATGAAGTAAGTGAGATTTTAACAGGAAGCTTAGGCACGGTGGTCTGTCATACATCCTCCACATTAGGTGGAATGAACACAGGAAGGTCTAAGAATAAGCCCATTCAGGGCAAGATTGTTGATTGTCTATTATGACCAGTATGTGTAAAGTGGGAGAAGAAAATGTCTTTTCATTATTTAAGTCCATTCAGGGGAGTATGTTACTATGTTGTAAGCATTTTCCTAGTTTGATGGACTACACCAATGTAATACGTTATCAAGTAACCTGTTTAGTAATGGCCGACACCTTTGACTGGAGTAAGTCGAGGTGTCCTTTGTTTATGTTCATCAGTACTGGTGTATTTATACTTGTCTCAAGCCGGCGCCGGCCACTATTGATAAAGGCGGCAGCCGAAACGTGTCTGGTCGTGTAAAAGAACCCAATAAAATTTTGGGAGATAACGATCCTGTGAGTGCTGGTGCATCTATGGTTGTGCCGTGAGCTGGGGATTGTGTTGATCCGCGCGGTGTCCGTCACCGCGCAATAAAGCACCCGATCGTGAGTGGAAGGGGAGAAAGACGGAGAGTGAGCGTGATATATATATATATTTTTTTATATATATATATATATATATATATATCGTTTTTTGATCCTATGTGGGAAGTGTTTCTTGTTGTGATGGCCACCAAGGTTCGGTTATTGTGTGATGGGATAGTGTGCCATATGATGGATGTGATATATTAGGAGGCGCAGCAGAGAGAGATGCGCTGTTTATGGTAGGCAATATGCTGGTAACTTTGATCAACTCTGCTGGCCCTTTTATTACTGAAGCATAATATTAAATTTGTGAGTTTTGTGGTGATTTATAAAGATTGTCATGGATGTGTTCCTCTGGGTGTAGTGATTGATGTGTTTGCAAGGCCAGCTAGGGTTCCCAGCTTGTCCATCTCAGTATCGGAGACGAACAGACTTGGGGAGCTTGGGGAGCAGGGCTTCCCTGCTCGCCTTCCACCAATCTCTAACATCCTGTTTTTAAAAGTCTTCGGCAGTCATGTACCACTCGAGGTACAAGATGTAGTGCTGGTGTTAATGGCCGGTGACATTTCTGACAAGCGGATGGAAAGCTCTTTCTGCTAGGTCCAAGTGAATGAATTGATTTTTGCAGCAGAATAGGTGGATTTTGCCGTCTGCTGCTTGTTAATGTGAGTCACAGTTTGCATCCACAGGGGATACAAGAGAAATCCGTGGCGTTTTGCAAAACTGAACTCTCCTCAGAAGATTACATTTTTTTAATGGTTTTTTTTTTTTTAGGAAAGCTCTATAAGAAGCCCATCATTTAAATGTGTTACGTTGGATTGTTGTTACTGTATGTGTAAAGCGCTTTTACAGAGTTTTCCTAGCGCGGAAGGACTTGGGGAAGTAGGTAAAGCTGTGGATTTAAAATGGAGGTTGGCAGAACAGGGAGTTTTCCAGTTGATTGAGAAACGTTAGATGGTTGGTGATGGGACGCAGAGAAGAAGGGCGCTCCAATGTTTCGGGGTGAAATACGAAAAAAGGCGTCCACCGAGGCAGCTAAGACCGAAGTGAGAGAGCTGGAGCAGAAATGCGTTGTGAGACCGGAGAGTCTGAGAGGGGGGGGGGGTGTTTCTGGTGATAAAGTGGGAGTGTTCTGTACAAAGACGACAGATAAAGAGGGCTGTGAAAGGAATCTGTTTGCTGATTGGTAGCCAGTGGACAGAAGAGAAGTTTGGAGGGTAGTCCAAGATAGAAGGAGTTGCAGTCGTCCAGATGTGAAAGAAGTGCCTGATTGGCCGGTTGGCAAAGATTTTGTGGAAGGCTCTGGACCAGTTTTCGAAGAATACTAAGGATCACAAAGCGTGAAGAAGTGACTTCATGGATGTGGCTTTTAAAAGTGAGACCGGTGTCTACGATAATGCCCAGGGAGCGACTGATGAGCCTGGTTTCATGGTAGGACCTTGGAAAGGGGGCTAGAGGAGGGCTCCAGGATGAGAGCCGGGTGATGGTGCAGTTGTTAAAGAAGAGCACTTAAGTCTGTCACTGTTGAGGCCCAATGAGCTGAGGCTCCTCCAGCCAGCACATGCACTCATGCAGTCACAAACCTGGCTTGTGTGGGGCTGCAGGTTGTATTGATTGTGAACACAACCTGGTGTCATTGGCGTAGGCATGAAAGAGAAGTCCGAGGGTCTGAATAAAACATCTAAAGGCAGCAGGCAAAGCTGGAAAAGAACAGGACTCGTAGGTCAATGCTTGAAAGGAAGAGCGGAAAGGGCGGACATGTGCCACTTGGTAGTGATGGGTCAGGAAAGACTGTAGCCAAGCCAGAACCTCTGTCATAGATGCCTAGCTGAAACAGGCGATCGCAAAGAATTTCATGGGATACTGTATAGAAGATGGCACAAAGATGGAGGATTCTGAGAAACACAGGAATGGATAACAAATGCCACAACTCCTGACAAGCATCAAAACATGTTCTGCTCAAGATCTCATTGCTAGTTGGGTGATAATGGTTAAGAAGCTACTATGCCTCTGGAATTGGTGGGTTTTCGTACCTGCTTTACTTCTTTGTGAGTGGAAAAAATTGGGGCTAATGGGTGAAATGTTTTTGCACTTGATGTTTTGCATATTATTTCTTTTCTCACAGTATTTCACAGATAGCAGTTAGGATGTGGTGCTAACTCGGTGCATGGACTGAGTTCATCGCCTAATGGGAACAATTTCAAACAAATAGCAAAATCACTTGTGCCTAATTTTGTCCATCTCAAAATACGCTTGTGTGACCAGGATGAATTTTGTTACAATGAGGAATCATATTGTACATGTGTTGTGCCAGCCGACAGACATGCTTGAGTTAGAAGAATGGCTCCTTTTTGGGACAACTGCGGGCTCAAAGGGTGGCAGAGCTTAGGGATGTACTACCTGTGGCCTAAAATGAGCCCAATCACTGCACCCCATGGACCTCCGCAGACCTCAGCCCACTCTCACCATCGACATCAGGTCCCTGGTGAGCAGCCGATATATGCAAGTTCTGGGGTTTCTCCTGTGACAGTCCCCGTGACCCAACAGGCCGCCCAAATATCACAGAATACCTCTCCCTGGCAAGCGGATCATTTTTTAGTGGACTCCATATATCTCTAGGGCTAGAGGCGAGTGGCTGGAGTTTCGCACAAAATTCAAGTTGTTCATCACAGTATATTAAAATCTCCATCCACTGTTTATATATATATATATATATATATATATAGGGTATCCCCCATGCACCAGGCAGTCAGTCTCTTTCATAACAATGGGGCCAGGGTTGTATAGCGTCTACATGGGGTTGGGATTTCCCTCACCCCATCCCGACACCACAATCCTCGGGTCTGGAGATACATCCTGTCCTATTGTTACCGACAGTGCTGGTAAGAGCTCCTGCCAATAGTAGGACCACACTGATTCCCTTGGATCTTAACTGCACCTCCTCTGTTGCTAAGCAGGTCACTGGGGCAACCTTCCGCTGAAAGATGTCACCCATCACCCCACCACAGTCTTTATATTTACATTAGAAACGAACGCACTCATAGTCAACAAGAACACCCCAAAAATATGCGGCGTCACTTTTTCAAGGCAGACCCATTACTGTCAGCGCTGCAGTCACCCCTTTATCTGCTCTTAATGCACCCCCTCACCATCCTGTGGAATGTTCTCTGAAGCCAGATAACTTATTGATCCCTCATACCCATTGGTTCATCCATTTCTAGGCAGAAGATACTGACTTCTCTTGAACACCTTCTGGTGCTACACAACTGTCCTCTCCACAGAGAACACCCCAACAAGTCCTACCTTCCCTTTCTTTGACAAACATTCAGCACACCATCTGAAAATATTTATTTTGACAACCTTTTTCTACAAGCTTACGAACACGTCCATAGCCCAGATCCTCCAAATGCTAATTCCATATAACATTTTGACCCAAGGAAACCTTGCTGGGATTCTTCAGGTAACAAGCCTTTCCATAGGCAGGTGGGTACCAGATTAAGAGTCACATGTGTGTGCTTAATCTCAAATGGAGGCATCTGCAGATTAACCTGATGTCCGACATTTGTAAGAGAGGTGTGGATAGGCCCCAATGATGAAACATGTCACGATTCAGTCAGTGAGGCGTCTACTCCAATATCTTTGGATACTTTGGTAGGATCGTGAAGTGGTGTCTTTTCGGGATTCCGCTATTTTCTTTTCGCCTAGTTGCCCTTCTGTGAGTGATTATTTGGGACAGTGCAACTGGGTATGTTTTCTCTCGCTCTCTCATGTGAGAACAGAAGTATTTGATGTCCCTGACTACATGGTGATCCACATTTCTTCTGAAATATTTTTTGGGGAGCCGCAGGGCAAACAGGAGCTATTAGGCCTCAGCTTTGGGGTTTGAGAACTTTTGCCTCTGTCCCAGGGTCCATCCTACTATGGCACTAAAAAATGAGCCAAGTACAACCCCTTGGCAATGGTGGAATCCCGCTTGTGTAGGGTTGTCTAACAGCATTTGTTTGCAGTGGCGGCTCCGGCTCCTCCGCTAAGGCGGAGGAGCGTCACCCCACTGCTTTTCACACTGAAAAATAAAGAAAAATAAAATGATAATAACTTGATGTTATTACCATTTTATTTGTTCCAGCTGTGGCGTCTTGGCGTGCGGATCTGCTCTGCTCTCAGAGCAGGGGAGGAGTGGTGGGCACTATCTAAGTGCGCACGATTGTTTGGCTGACCGTCTCTGGCCAAACATTCATGCGCACTTAGCATGTTCTCCACCCAGGCTGCATTACAGCCTGGGTGGAGAACATGCCAGGGCTCCCATTCCCTGGCTGGGCGCCGAACCATGGCACTCAGACCAATCACGACGCTGCATTGAAGAAGAAGAGAGCGAGAGGACGGAGGAGAGGCGCCAGCCGGCAGGCAACTGACTTTTTTTTAACCCCTCCTCCTCCCGATCTTTCCCCCTCCCCACCCCACTGCTGATTCCCGGGAGCAGCCGCCACTGTTTGTTTGAGAAACCTGGGGGGTGCCATACCATTAGTAAAAGGTGGTTGCAGCTAGCCTTGTTTAAATCTTCCCAAGGTGAAAGATTGGCTTTTGAGTCTAAGAAGCCGAGTGTAGCGGCTTATAGGATTATCGGAACGATCAGAGTGATGGACCAAACCACTGGGCCATATGGAGCGCAGCCTATTGTTTCGCTACAGGGCTGGCACTGTTAAATACCTGCTATGTTTCCCCTTAGGCTTCCAGGTAAGCCTTGATTCTTTACTCTGCCCGTGCAATGGGAGTTCAGGCCAACCCTTAATGCACTTATTTTTTGTGGTTTCTAGTCTTTATGCACAAAGCGTATTTTGCTCCCCTTAATCAAGAGACATAATATCACCAACTTAAGGGTAGCACCTAGTATGCTGCTTCAACTCAATGATGAGGCTATTTTTTATATAGGAGCTTTCTTGAAATCTGCTGTTCGGGCTCACCTTTCAATGAACACGGTCTAAATCTGAATTTATACTTATACAGTTCTGCTCCATGCATGGCTGTCACATTATGGCTGTCATGTCTTGGATCTTAAATATGTATTTTTATGAATTGAATGCTTTAACTATTTATATGTTTTATTGCACATTGTATGTGGTTTTTATTGTGTTTTAACAGACTTTTATGGATGCCTTTGTACCCGAATAAAGATGAAATTGATTGATTGATTGATACAACAACACCTTCTGCTGTCTCTCAGTGGCAGTGATGCCAAACAGACACAGGTTTCTCAAGGAGGTATTGTGGGGGTGCTCGAGCTCAGCGCTCAACAATCATGCAACTCAAAAAAAGTACGTCCAGATGCGTGGTTATCTTTATAGAAAAAAAATATTTGAATGCACATTGGAACGTAATACTAAACACTACTTAATCAGAATGCAATTTAGTGTTTCTGGGCGCTATTTAAGCAGTGCTGTACCTCTCCCTGCTTTCTCTCTAAGCTCAGTCGCAGCCTCTATCACTCCTAAATAGGTGCACTCAGTTCTCACCGTCATAGTTCGCAATCCTAACACACAGCACTGAACTTAGTCCCTTTTTATCGGCTCTGCTGTCCGGCTCTTGTGATGGGGGTTGTGTGCCAGCTGGAAGCTGTCCTGGAATTCCCACTCCATACACTGGGCTGGCACTTGCTAGAGCACCTGGGAGAGGCGGCAGTGAGGTGGACCAATGGTGAGGTCTCTGAAGTCTGGTTCTCAGTGGCAGTCCTATGCCGTATGCAGCAGGTCCTTGCTGGGGTTCCAATTGGGCCATATGACAACAGGCAGGTGCTGTCTCTTATGGCTGGTCGCGACTTCTGCAGATGTAGCTCTGCATTGGCCAGCTTCAACAGGCAGCTGCAGCCCAAGGGGGGCTGGTTAGTCCAGACACTCACGGGCATGCACAGGCCTATCACAATCGGGGCATTTGTGAGCATGCATAGGCCAACCACTAGGTTTTGGCGGTACTGGCCACGCAAATGTCAATCACAACTTGAGAGGCCATACACAGGCCAAATTCTTCAGCTGGCAGTGGCGGCTGCACACAAGCTGATTCTGACACCTATTCAGATGTAGGACCCCCACTGAATCACTATTGGAAGCCGGGGAACCCAACCTAAACAATTTCAACAATGAACAGCGAAAGAATATACAAACACAGGTGTACATCATACAAATACACATTGCTGCCTATTCACAAACTGTATTTTGTAGTATATTTAGTAGTACTACAATATTAGTACTAACATATTACAAAATACTATTCATAAACCTAGATGCAGACGTTCCGCCTCTCCTATCATTTTCTGTGCGGCGATCTCTGCTCAGACTGTGGAGTCTCCATACACATAAATATGTTTTAGTAGTAACAGGGGGAGTGGATGAAATTGGGGACTACTTACTACAAAATGGGAGGGGCTAATGCAGGACTGTGGAGGGGTATAGAGAGGGATGTGCACCCACCCACAAAAAAGTAAACCCTTTCCGTTTCACAGACTTCACTTCTGCAGTCAATACAGCTAAAAAGGACCAAAAACAGTTGCAAATGTACTTGAGCTCTGAGTAGGAGTAAGTCCAGCACCACACGGAAATCTGAGACACAATCACCACCCTCTAACCAGACATCGCCTTCATGAATGAAACATGGCTCAACTCCTCCTCGAACCCCGACATCGCCACCGCCACCGCCACCCCGATGGCTACAAGATGATATACTGGGACCGCCCCAACAAACATGGAGGGGGAATCGCCATCATCTTCAAGGAAACCATCTGATGCACCACCACTGACGACGACCCAACGCCTCTCATGGAACACCTCAACTTTCGACTGCAGACCAACGCTAAGACCACCATAAGAGGCAGCCTGGCCGACAGACCCCCTGACCAGCTTTCTGCAATGCCGCCTCCAACCTCATTGCCCCCATAGCTGTACACTCCCACCACTACGTCTTACTCGGCGTTCTCAACTTTCACGTCAGCAACCCCAACTACGCCAACTCCACCACCCTCCTCGACAACCTAAACAACATTGGCCTTACCCAACTGGTTACCGAACCCACGCACAAACCGGCCACACACTCAATGCCATCAGCGACAGAATCAAATTCACCCACATCACAGAACTCACCTGGACAGACCACACCATCATTCGCTTCACAATTGCCAAAACACAGCAAACCAGCACCAAGCAATACAGCTAACCCACCGCAGTTGGAGCAAAGTGACCAAGACCCAGTGGGCACAGGCACTCAGCACCACTCACCCCGAAACATCAGCAGACCTTGTCCAGGCCGTCCAGAACTTCACCACCTAGATTACCAAATGCGCCAACAGAGCCGCCTGCTAAAACCAGCAAAAGCCAACAAGACCGCGAAACAAGCCCGCTGAATACACCCCAGAGCTGAGATCCACCAAGCGTCAAGGCTATAGACTAGAGAGGCAGTGGCGCGTCACCAAAGACCCCTTAAACAGAGCAGCCCACAAAGCAGCCCTCAGCAACTACCACTTGCGCATCAAAGAAGCCAGGAGAGCAGTGATCTCTGCCTGCATCGATACCACAGCCAACCGCATGAAGGAGCTCTTCAAGATAGTCAAGGAATTCTCCAACCCGGCAGTCATAGAGAACACCATCCAACCCTCCCAGGAACTCTGTGACACCCTCTCGGGCTACTTCCACTGCAAGATCACCACCATTTACAATAACTTCGACCCCCAAACCCCCTCTCTCAGGCTTGACAACCTCAGCAAACATCAGCCGAATTATTATAACCTGGTCTCCTCTCACCACCCTAACCACAACAGCCATCATGTCACCCACTGACCCCTGCCCCAACCATCTCTTCAAACTCGAAACTAACCCAATCAGCACAGAACTCACCAGCATCCTCAACACCTCCATCTCCACCGCAACCTTCCTATGCAGCTGAAAACATGCTGAAGTCAAACCCCTCCTAAAAAAAAATCTCTGCCGACCCCAGCAACCTCAAGAATTACCAACCGATCTCTATGCTCCCCTACCCAGCAAAAGTACTCGAGACGGCCATCAACCAACAGCTCATTAAACACCTCGAACACAACCACCTACTCGACAACTCCCAGTCAGGATTCTGCACCAATGACCGCACCGAGACCACACTGATTGCCCCACAGACGACATCAGAACACCTCCTCGACCGTGGAGAAACAGTGGCCCTGATCGTCTCCCACCACACCCTCATCGACAGACAACGCAGCATAGGCATCCAGCAGAACGCCCTCAAATGTATTGCCTCTTTCTTGACAGGATGTACACAGAGCATCTGACTGCCCCCTTCACCTCCATCCCAAAGAACGCCATCTGTGGCATACTCCAAGGATCATCCCTCAGCCCCACCCTCTTCAACATCTACATGACCCCCCTCGCATACTTCGTCAGATCCCAGGGACTCAACATAATCTCCAATGCAGGCGAAACCCAGCTAATGCTCACGCTCTCCATAGACGATTGCAATGCCAGAACCAACTTCCGCAATGCAATGACCAACATAGCCAAATGGATGAGACAACTGCCTCAAACTCAACTCTGTCAAAACAGAAGTTCTGATCTTCTGGAAGAACACCTCTGCATGGGACCACCTCTGGTGGCCAGAAAAAGTCGGACCCACACCGCTAGACCATGCGCACAACCTGGGAATCATCATCGACCATGAACAGCATGAAACGCCAAGTCAACACAGTCGCCTCCTCCTGCTTCCACACCCTCCGCATGCTCTGCAGAATCTTCAGGTGGATCCCACTCAACACCAGAAAGATCATCACTCAGACACTTGTCACCAGCCGCCTCAACTACTGCAACACCCTATATACTGGAATTTCCACCCATCTCCTCAGAAGACTTCAGACCATACAGAACACAGCAGTCAGACTCCTCCTAGACCTTTCCAAAGGGACCCACCTCAGACACCTCCACTGGCTCTCCCCCTCCAGAAGAGATGCCAGTTCAAGATCCTCACACACGCCTACAAAGCCCTACACAACCAGGGACCATCATGTATCAAGCATGGACTGAAATTCAATCAGCCTACATGACACCTTTGCTCCACTTCACTCGCCTTCACACACACCAGCATCTGCTGCAGCAGGGGCCGCTCATTCTCCTACATCACCGCCAATACTTGGAATGACCTGCCCCTCCACCTCCAGACAGCACCCATCCTGGAAGTCTTCGGGAAGAGACTTAAGACCTGGCTTTTCAACTGAGCTCCGGCATCCTCGGCACCCAGATACCCATAGGGGTGACAGCGCAGAGCTTAATAAAAACTGATTGATTGATTGACACGTGGCCAACTATTGATATTGCAACACACTCCACTGAAAATAATGGAGTTGGGATATTTAAAATAAAACCCATTGGAAATAATGTTGAATTGAATTAAATTAAATTATTTAAGCTAGTTAAAAATATAAATAACTTCGATTTAATATTAAAAAAATCTAAAAATAAAACATTTTTTAATTTAAACTTAACATAGGGGGTCATTACGATGTAGGGCGGATCGCCACCGCCCGCATGGCGGTGGCAATCCGCCCTACATTTCCCTCCGCCCGCCACCCATTTTCCCCCTGCCATATTAGTATGGCGGGGGGGAGCCCGGCGGACGGAGAGACCGTCCGCCGGTTTTCCGCCGGTCGACCAGTCGACTGGGCGGAAAAAGGGCTACATATGGTGGCGGTGTCTGCTAGACACCGCCATCCATATTAGCATGGGTGCGGGAAGCAGCCTTTCGCCGCCACGAAAAGGCATGCAGAGTTTGCTGTTGGGGGCCCGTTGCGGGCCCCCAGGGTATTGGGGGGTGCACATGGGGGGTACCTATGGTACCCCCCTACATTGTCATGGACAAGGTGGCAGGCACCACGCGGTGCCTGTCACCTTGTGCATGACAATGCACACAGTGCATTCCCAGCATTGTGGCGGCCGGTGCTGTGTGCACCGCCCGCCACAATGCTGGGAATGGGGGATGCCACTGCCACGGTGGCGGTGGCATCCTAATCGCTGGTGCGGGACCGCCGCACCACTGGCGGCCGGTCCCAGCACCGCTAGGGTGGCGGGAGGACGAAAGTCCGCCCGCCATCCTAATAGGCCCCATAGTTTTCTAACCTTTTTTACATTTAAAAATGAATGTAACCATCATTTTTATTAAAATATAATTAAAATACTTTTAATTTTGTACATCACTGTAAATAATGTTAATACGTAATAAAAATATTTTTTTAACTTTAGGTGTCATTTATTTTTATAATTTAAACTTCAGATGAATAAGTGTAATTAATTTTAAGATGTGGAAAATGAGGGGCGTGGGCTGGCAGGCCAAGATGGCGGTCGCACTCTAGGAGTGCTCCAGACCCCTCTAAATCCACCGATATCCTGATCCTCTGGCGGGCATCGTTATAACCCGAAAACGCTGCCATTCAGCGAACGCGGTGGCGGCGCACCTGTAATCCGCCACAACGCTTGCGGAGGAGCCCAGGGGCGCCTAACAAACACCCAAGACCTCCCTGAACCTGAATGGCAAAATGGCGCCTACCTGGTGTCGGGAGGACGAATAACAGAGAAATGCAGTGCTTCTGCGGCTCCCCGTGACCTGCCGGAGACTGGAGACGCCGAGCTTGCTCCTGTGCCAGTGAGTGGGGAGGCACCGATCTTGTGGAGGCGCAGGACGCACCGGTGGTGCCAGCTGCAGAGGAGAATGCCCCCAGCGAGACGCGTGAGTGGGGGAGGGGCGTGGAGCTTGCTGTGGTGGGTTCCGTGCCGCCTCCTCTACATATACGGGATCCAGCGGATTGTCCAGGGCGAGCTGCGGGCCTTGGTGGTGGGGGCTCGGCCTGCTGTCGGCAGGGGTCGCGGCCCTGCAGCGGCCTGATACAGATGCGGCCCGGCCCTGCGAGGTGGGCCTCTCAGTGACTGGGCCTCCCCTGGTGAGGGATGGGCCCTGCCTCCTGGGTCCGGGCGGCGGCGGGAGCCCTCTGGAGGCACGAGACGGCGGGGGCACCCATTGCCAGGCCCGCGGGGTGACTCAGCCCTCAAGTTGTGACGTTCTTCCCTCCCTTCCCCCTCCCGGGGAGGGGGAACTGGTGGGCCTGATCGCCTTTGGTGCCACGGCGGATACGCTCCCCGGGCCCCCTGCCGCCCAACAGAGACTAATGCACAGGGAACCCGGTACCTCCTCAAGCAGCGGGGAGGCACAGAGACCTACCACCTCTTCAGGGAACCCAATGACATCCGGAGTGAGTGAGGCCCCCCCTGCGGCCTTCTAAGGTGAGGGGGTGTGTGGGACTGGCGAAAGGAGATCTCCCTGCTGGTGCTGGGCCTCGGTGGGCTAACTGGTGCTCGCAGTGGCAGGACAACCCTCTGTGGAGGCCTGACTGGGCCGTGGCCCGACAATTAAGTACACAACCCTCTAGGGTGTGCCAGCAATGAGAGGTAGTGAAGATCCGCCTTCTGGACCCTGGGAAACTGGGGCCACCATTTAGGAAAGCTATTGATAGTCTGGAAGGAATCCAGGAATCAGCGCCCAATGGCAACCGAGGAGTCACGCCAGTGGGGGATCCTAAATCAGCGGCGCTGTGACATCCATACAACTGGCGCCTGCGGGACGAGTAAGACTGTAATGAATGCGCCCTTTGAGCTCCTTGCCGCCTGGTGATCTCTGCCTCTGGCGAGCCTGGTTCCCATCCCCTTGGATGACGCCTAGTGAAGCAACCAGCTGCCCTACGACCCAGGGGACATTGTGCATGAATGAAGCGATCCTGAAGGGTGCTCAGGAGGAGTAGCAGAGAGGATTGAGTGACGCAGTGGCCATCGCCTGGTCTTGTGTGGAGGGAGCGGTCTGGACGGGTGATCTGAGAGTGACCGCTGACTGGCGATGGGGACGCCCGAGAGGTACCCGCCAGGCCCCCCCCGAAGATATTTGGACTGTGGGGTCCAGATCCGGTCCTTGACCTCTAAGGGGGTGTGGGGTCCCTCCAGCCATCCGATTGGGCTAAATCCAGCAGTGCTCCGCCGCGCCATACCGGAGAACGAAGCGTCCAGTTGAGTATCAAACGTTAGGGAGCAATCTTCCCATCATGGGGAAGGACAAAGGGGCAAAGACTTGTCCAACTCAAACTCAAATGGAACAATATACGCTTGCTGGATCTACCCAAGATGGAGAGGGCCCTTCTACGACTGGCCGACCGGAAGGGGACCTGGCCACCATATTGCAAGCGATAAAGACATGCCAAGAATCAATGAAAACCAAAATAGGGGAGGTCCGTGTCGATATGGCACTCATCCGTCAAGATCTTCGCAACGCGACAGCCCAGGTGCCAGCGGCGGAATCCCGCATATCTGAGGTGGAGGATGACGTTTCTATCCTAAAAACACAGGTGAAGCAGCTTCTCTCTCACACATCGGACCTCCATAAAAGGGCGGAGGATGCCGAAAATCGTTCCAGCCGGAATAACCTCCGCCTGGTTGGCCTTCCTGAGGGCTCGGAGCCCACCCAGGTCAACACCTTCATTGAAAATTGGTTCAAATCATGGATGCCTACGGATGCCTTGTCTCCTTGGTTTGTGGTGGAGAGAGCCCACCGTTCCCTCGCCCTTCGACCTCCGCCGGGAGCACCACACCGACCAATAATCATGAAGATCCTTAACTTCAGGGACCGCGATACCATCCTGCAGGAAGCCCGCTCGCGGCCAGAACTCAGTTATAAGGGATCCAAAATCATGGTCTTCCCTGATTATACCAGAGAGGTGCAGGCCCATAGAAGATCCTATGTCCAAGTCAAACAAAAACTGCGAGCCATAAACCTCACCTACAGGCTCCTCTTCCCAGCCCGCCTCAAAGTGATATTCCAAAGTAAATCCTATTTCTTCTACACACCTGAGGCAGCCTGGGCCTGGGCGACTGAGGAGTGTCCACTCTGCCTACCCAAAAATGCACCTGCAGCAACCCACCAGAAAGGTCCAGTTGCTAAAGATTCTGCAACTCCCCATGGGCGACGTGCGGGATCCCGTAGAAGATGCGGCACCCGAGGAACAAAGTCCGCATCACTGAGTGGCTCGACCCGGGACAGAGATGAATCCCCAGAGACCAGGAAGACCGCGAATGACCTTACCCGACCGGACGGAACAGATCCTAGGGGATCCCCTAGACCCAGCTCAGATGACACTGATCTCTCCCGCAGCCCCCGCATATGAACTCAAGCACCACTAATTCAGAAGTCCACGCCAGAGGAAAAATTATCCTTGAGCTTCGAGGGGCTCAGTATGCTGTCATCGACCACGACCCCTGATTAACTTGTTTGCACTCTAAGCCTTTGTTGATTGGGCGACAGATGCTTCATTTGGGGAAGTATGGGGTAGGGGGTTGGTTGGGATCTTCTACTGGGAATGTTTTTCCAGACGTTGTTCATGTTGACTTGTTCCATGGTAACACTGTGCAATATATGCAAGATTCTCCCTTCAACAGGCCAAATAGCGCCCTTGAGCATCCAGCTTCCTTCGGAAGCTCTAATACCTGATCCATTGGAGACCACCAAATGGTCGACTCCAGACATTATCACACTGCCACTGTGTCAGATCCACATCATAGAAGTGAGCCCATGAGAATCCTCTCATGGAATGTGAATGGCCTCTTAGATAAAATTAAACGGGCAGAGGTTTTAAAATATGCCCAAAGGAACACACCAGACATCTTACTACTACAGGAGACACACCTAGTTGGGAACCACTGCCCTTTCCTGGCGCGTCGGAGATTTGACATGGTATGGCATTCTGAGTTTTCCAAGGGGGCTCGAGGTACTGCAATCCTCTTGCGCCGCTCCCTTCCCTTCACAATGACCCAAGTGGTTACCGACCCCTCAGGCCGATTCACAGCTCTTTCTGGTACCTTGGGAGAGTCCACCATAAATCTAGTATCACTATATGCTCCTCCGGCCAATGTAGAGCCCACGCTCCAAGCTGCACTGAAACTACTATCCGCTCTTCCCCAGGGCTTGACGATAGTGGGGGGTGATTTTCATGCTGTCCCGGAGCCCGCGGAGGACACTACGGGTTCTATATCCTCTCATAGAAAGATGGGGACCAGACGTCTTGGGGATTGGACCGCTACACTGGGGCTCTGTGATGTCTGGCGCACTTGGCACCCTAAGACACGACACTATATGCACACCTCTGCGACGCACCGCAACCACTCCTGTATAGACCTCCTGTTCATGCCCGCTTCAGATTGCCGTGCCGTTTCTGAAATCCAAATCCTAGCACACGGAGTATCCGACCACTCCCCACTCCTTTTGCAGGTGGGTGGTTCCACGATGACGCTCAGGCCCCTATGGCGATTAAATGCTTGGTTCCTCCAAGACCAAGAATACAGAGAGTGTTGGGGAGGAACTCAGTAATTACTTCCGTACTAACGAAGGTACAGTGTAGCGCCAGGGCACACTTTGGGAGGCGAGTAAAGCCACAATTCGGGGCTATGCTAAAGGACTCCTTAAGCGCAAGTATCAGACCCATGACCACCAACTCGCTCAACTCGAAGCTAAGGCGCTCCGACTTGAAAGGGCGGCGGCGACGGCGGAGGGGGATGTGGACCGCTGACAACTGCAATTTGTGCGGGAAGAAATTAGGAATATCTCCATTGAGTCAGCCAAACTGATTTGGAGATCTTCAGTTGCCAGGGTGTATGGGTGGGAAAGATAAAAATGGCAAATTGCTCCACTGGCTTGCTACTCACCACATGGCTAACCGAATAGTCCCCGAAATTCGAGACACACAGGGCCAGACCTCCCGTACACCCGTAGCAATTGCGCAGACCTTCGCAAACTATTACAAGACACTATACTCGGCGGATCCCACACACACACCAGGTGATAGTTCAGCCTTCTTGCGAAATGTCCCCCTTCCAAGACTATCAGAGATTGAACAGAAAACCATGGCTGAGCCTATCACTACTGAAGAAGTGAGCGAGGCAATCTCCTTGCTTGCCGCTCACAAGACCCCGGGCCCAGATGGGCTCCCTGTGGAGTATTACGCGGCGTTTCGCGAAACTCTGATCCCACGGCTCCATGCCCTATTTGAGGAAGCTATAGAAGAGGGGTTGTTCTCCTCCATTGTGGTCATACCAAAGACGCACCCTCCCCGGTCTCCTGTACATAATATCACCCAATCTCCCTCATCAATACTGAAGTCAAAATATATGCAACGATTCTGGCAAACCTGGTTGAAAAGAGTGCTCCACACCCTCATAGACCCTGACCAATGTGGCTTCATGCCACGCCGCAGCACCCAACATTGCCTTCGACGCCTGCACGTGGCCCTTGCCTACCGGAACCTCCTTACACCATATCTGGCCTTAGTTTTACTCTACTTCGAGAAGGCCTTTGATACGGTTGACTGGGGTTACATGCAAGACGTGCTAGTAAGGGCAGGCTTCGGACCCTACTATCGGAAAATGGTAGGAGTGCTTTACTCTAATCCATCAGCTAGGGTCCTTATAAATGGGGCATTGTCCGAGGTTTTTCCGGTCGCGGGGGGGGGGACCGGCAGGGATGTCCGCTCTCCCCTCTCCTCTTCGCCCTCGCGATCGAGCCTCTGGCCTGTCACATCCGGACGGATGACCGAGTTCAAGGTTGGCGCTGGCCGGGATCTCAGGAGGACTGAATCGCATTGTACGCGGACGATGTCCTCCTGTACCTCGCTGACCCAGCCCGATCCGGGACGAGATGTTTGCAGATCCTTCACTCCTTCGGGCGGGCGTCTGGACTACGCCTTAACCCACTCAAATCCACGGGTCCTCCTTCATGCCTCCAGGGAATGCTTCGACTGGCAGACAACCATGCCCATACGAAGATTATCCTTTAAGTACCTTGGTATCTGGGTGGCGCTTCTCCCGGATTTGACCTGGTCCCTTAACGTAGGTCCACTTCTCCGACGCACCAAAGAGGACTTAAAAACTCCCTCTTAACCCTCTCGGGAGAGTTGCCCTCTTCAAAATGATGGTCCTCCCCCGCCTCTTATATGTCCTCCAAAATCTCCTGATCCAGCTCTCTCGCAGCTGGTTTCGCAATTTGGAAGGTGTGGTTAGTAACTTCCTTTGGGGGGGCTCACGAGCGCTTCTGGCTCTCACGACTTGCCAACATACCGCATACGAGGGAGGAATGGGCATGACGAATCCCTTTTTATACTATCTCGCCACTCGCCTCCTGATAATTCATGATTGGTATAATGGGGGATGGTCGGATCCTGCATATCGACTTGAACTGGGACGTCTTGGCTTCTCTCAGACCCAGGCAATGCTGGCCCCAATCCCTCAGGCCCTACCAGTAGTCACTCGTACGGCTTTCCTATCATGGCGATCGGCATTGAGGCACATCCACTGCGACAACAGATTCACACTACAAACTCCACTATGGCACGGCACTTGGTTGCGAGATGTGGGGACTCTGACGGGCTTTCAGGCGTGGGATCTAATAGGCATCACCTACTTAGAAGACGTCTGGAAGGGAGCACACTTGTCCTCCTTTCAAGACTTACAACGCACATACTCATTACGTTCCACACAATTCTTTAAATAGCTCCAGCTACGTCACGCCCTTGCCTCACACATCCCTAACCAAGAGTCATTTCCCGAGTTCAGCCCGTTAGAGGCCAAAATTCTCATGGGTGACCTGGGGAAGGGAGGGATATCCCAAATATACCGATCCCTGATAAACAATACTCGCTAGACCCTCTTAGAACCAGATGGGAAAGATGGATAGGTTCTCTGGAGGACGAAGATTGGAGGGACGCTCTCATGGCCCCTGAACTCTCACCGTATCTGCCAGACTTCGCCTTATACAGATATATTATCTCCACTGCGCATATCTTACACCGGCATGACTGCACAGGGCTGGACTTCTCTCAGCCCCGCAATGTCCATGTTGTGAAGATGAACCAGCCGACTTCTTTCATATGGTCTGGTCCTGCGCAGTCATATCTAAATATTGGGCGTCAATCACAGCTGAATTAAGTGGCATATTGGGGTGGGAGGTTCCCCTTAGTCCACTTGCTCTACTTCTGGGGGTGATGGAGGGAATAAACGGCTCCCGAGCCGACAAATTGTTTCTAGGAACAGCCATGTTGATTGCTAAAAGAGACATTGCAATGGCCTGGAAGGACTCAAAGTCTCCTTCTGTCACGAAATGGCGGAGGGGGGTCAATTGGTGTGCTATCCAAGAAAAAGCGGTCTACGAGGCAAGAGGGTGCCCGAACAAATACGACCAAATATGGGGCAAATGGACAGGACTTTTGGACTAATTACGATTAGCGCTAAGGGCGGGCTCATTTCTAATTATCTTTTTACGCCAACCGTTTGGATATGTAATGAAATGCTATACATGTCACAGTGATACAAATGTTGCTACAGTTACCTTGTTTTTACAAAATGCCAATAAAATTGATTATCAAAAAGATGTGGAAAATAATTACATTTCAAATGTAACTTACGTTATTAATGCTGTAATATATTTTTAGTTTGTCCTAAAATGAAAATAAATATATAAAACTATTTAACATTAATATTTTAACATTAGAAAAAAATATTTTTGTTTTTAATGTTTAATAAACTTTTACACTTTTCCCTATACTTTACAATATGTGGATCTGCGCCCTGGAGGCAGAGACGTCTGCCTAAATGTGAAAAGTTACTAGTAGTAACTTTAAAATGTTAACTTATTTATTAAATTAATGAAATTATATTAAATGAAATACATATTAATTTTTAAAGATGTTTTTCAAAAATCCCACCTAAAGTAAATTGTTTGTATTTACTTATTATGTATTAAAAATCACATCTGGTTATGTATATAATAAATTAAAATTCACTTAATATTTTAACATATACTTTTAAATACAAAAACGTCTATTAAAATATTTTAGCATAACAATTATATACTTTTAAAATATATAATTTTTTTACCATTTAATTTAATTTACATCTAATTTAAAAAGTCAACATGAATTATTTCAATTTAACAGTATTTCCTGTGGGGTTCTATTGTAAGTCCCTGCCTCCATTATTTTCTATGGGAGCGTGTTGCAGTATCAGTGGTTGGCCATGTGTTGTGCTGGACTTACTACTGCTCCTTTTAGGCTGCAATAACTTTACATTCGTAAATCTGACTCCACCTAATTTACAGGTAGTGGAGACATGTAAGTGTACACTTTTTAGAAACTTTACACTCAAATGGTGAATAGCTCAAAATAGTAAATTTACTCAAAAGTGTAAGAGTAAACTTACACTTGTAGATTTATTCACATGTAAGTTTTCCTGTGTGAATAGGCCCCATTAAGAACTATTTTATTTAATTTTAAAAAAGCATTTTAATTTTAATGGGAAGGTTTGAGCTTTTCAGCTTTTAGTTTTCTTTCTAAAAGATGAAGCGGTATGCTAGACTCAAGCATATCACTTTGTCATCCTTGCTCCTAGTGCATGCTCTCTTTTTGTGGTCACATACCAGTGCTGCGTCGACTGTGGCTACCAATCATTCGCACTAGATTCTGTTGACTGTTCTTCCACTGCTCCCATGAATCAAAATAAGGACAACAACTTAATTTTTATCTTCCAATTTCAAATTCTTTCACATTTATAGAGCATTTTAAAACATTCAATTTGCAAGCTTGCTTTTTTATGTATACATACTTTATTATTCTGCTAATATTATTTATTTTTCTAGATAGTCCCGAACACCGTGAGTAGGCATCATGGACCCCAGGATCCACGCACCACAGGTTAAGATTCACTGATTTATTGAATTAGTGGTTAGTTTGAAAATCTGGCACGGCATGGCCATGCTAGACCAATGTTGGACACCTTCGATGCAGTACCTCATCCAACAACAAAGTTCCTATTGATAAACCGGACAAAGAAGAAAATGAGAATGGAAAAAACAATAGGCTGGTGAACAGTCCCAGAGCATTGTATAATGTTATATGCTGCTAAGAAACCATGTATAAGTGTAAATGAGAGGAAAGTAAAGCTAAACTCCAGTACTACGAGACACCCCTAACCAACTCCTACAAAGGACAGCAGTTCCCTACTCACACCCCCTGCACAGTGTCATACTAAGGATTTGGGTGCCCCTGGGGCAAGACATTTGCTGGGGCCCCTGTCAGGCACAACAAGCAGCTGAAATACGTCTTACCCAGGGACCCAAAAATCCCTAAGGATTGGGAGAGACGTTTAGATAGAGAAATAGAATAAACAGAGGTTAAGGAGAGAAAGTTCACTTTCCCAGGGAGCCCTAGGATGTTGGGGCCTCCTTTGTCCATGCCTTAAAATGTCACTGCCATTGACATTGACTGCCGACCAGACGATACTAACAGGACTGTGTCCCCAGAGATACAACCATCAGGTACTTATCATGGTAGCCTTTAAAACTTAAATACTTGTGCGTCGACAGCAGGAATTTGAAATATCTCAGACCAAAGGCTCTTCATTGCCTCTGTGTTCCTGCGTCTTCTACACATCACCATTTGCCCTGAAGAAGTTCATTTTATGTATGAACGAAACGCGTTGGCTGGAATCTGTATATTTTGATATTGAAAATAAAGGATTGATTACCACTATACAAAATGAACATTTGGATTTATTGAAAAAAACTCTTTGGTAGTGCACCGCTCCACCATTTCCACAGTATTTCCTATGTGGTTCTATTTTAAGTCCCTGCCTCCATTCTCTTCGGTGGGAGGGTGTTACAATATCAGTGGGTGGCTCTGTATGGTGCTGAACTTCCTACTGTTCCTTTTTGGCTGTAGTAACTTAACATTAGTAAATTAGGTTCCGCCCCTATTTCTGGGGGTAGAGACATGTAAGTCTACACTTTTGAGTAACTTTACACTCAGAAATGGTGAAATACAGAAATAGTAAAATGACTCAAAAGTGTAAGAGTAAACTTACACGTGTAGGTTTACTCGCATGTAAGTTTATCTTTGTAAATAGTCTCCATTAAGAACTATTTTATATAAATCACAAAAAATACATTTTAATTTTAATGGGACAGTTGGAGTTTTTCAAGCTTTAGTTTTATTTTTAAAAGACGTAGCAGTATGCTTGACTCTAGCATATCACTTTGCTTTTTTTGCTCCAAATGGTTGCTATTTTTGGCAGTGCATACCAGTGCTGCTTCAATTGAGGTTACTAATCATCCATGCTAGATTCTGTTTACTTTTCTGGGCTGCTCCCACAAATCAAAATAAGGACACCAGCTTCATTTTTAGCTTCCATTTTCAAATTCTGCCACATTTATAGATCATTTTCAAACATTCAATTCGTATGTGTACTTTATTAATCTGCTACTATTATTCATTTTTCTAGATAGTCCTGAACCCCCTGAGTAGGCATCACAGACCCACAGGGGTACACAGACCACAGGTTAAGATCCACTGATTTATTGAATTAGTGGTTAGTTTGAAAATCTGGCATGGCATGGCCATGATGGACCAACGTTGGACACCTTCTATACAGTATCTCATCTAACAACACAGTTCCTATTGCTAAACTGGGCAAGTGAGAATGGAAAAAATAATAGGCTGTTGGACAGTCCCTGAACGTGTTTCTTTATTTGTATAACGCTAAATACTACTAAGAAAACGATTGTAAGTGTCAGTGAGAGGTAAGTAAAACTAAACTCCAGTACTACGAGACACCCCTAACCAACTCCTACAAAGGACAGCAGGTTACTACTCACACCCCCTGCAAAGTGTCATGCAAAGGATTTGGGGGGCCCGGGGTAATACGCATGCTGGGGCCCCCTGTGAGGCACAAAAAACTGTTGAAATATGTCTTACCCGGGGACCCAAAAATTCTTTAGATAACACGGGGTAGAGAGACAGAGTCAAATGTACAGATAGGGAGAGAGGTTTAGCTAGAGAAATAGAATAAACAGATGCCTTTTTCGCAACTCTGGCAGCAACGCTGTTTGCAGCCAGGACTCGGACTTCCAGCGTCCACTGCGATCCAAGGATGGGGAGGAGGAGTTTGCCCCCAGCTGACCCGCGCCGCGCACCGTAAAGGTGCTGCTCATTTCCCACGGGACGCCATTCTCGCAACTTCAGAACGCTGTTTGCTGCCAGGACTCAGACTTCCAGCGTCCACTGCGATCCAAGGAGGGGGAGGAGGAGTTTGCCCCCAGCTGACTCGCGCCATGCACCGTAAAGGTGCTGCTCATTTCCCTGCAGCACGGGACGTGTTTTTCGCAACTTCAGAACGCAGTTTGCTACCAGGACTCGGACTTCCAGCGTCCGCTGCAATCCAAGGAGGGGGAGGAGGAGTTTGCCCCCAGCTGACCCGCGCTGCGCACCATAAAGGTGCTGATCATTTCCTGCGGCGTGGGACGCCTTTCCCGCAACTTCAGAACGCTGTTTGCTGCCAGGACTCGGACTTCCAGCGTCCGCTGCGATCCAAGGAGGGGGAGGAGGAGTTTGCCCCCAGCTGACCCGCGCCGTGCACCGTAAAGGTGCTGCTCAACTCCCGCGGGACGCGCGCAGGCAGCACCCAGGCAAAGCCCGGGCCAAGGGCAAGCCCGTCCATGCTCATCAGAGCCCGGAGGAGGCTGGGCCCCCTCTCTTGGCTTTTATTTCTTATATCCCTCAACCTTGGAACTTGGATTTGGCCTGCTGATTCAGATCCACAGAAGATTACCTGGATTTTTGGAACTCGCAGCTTGCACTGGACTCGCACACGGTCGGATGTGTAGGTAAGGGTCCTGTCTTCCTTTTAAGCAGTGTGCGGGCTCTGTGCTGAACTTGTTGGTTTTACCCTCCCTTTTTTTTTTTTTTGCAGTTTTGCTGCGTCCGAAGGGTTTTGTGGACCGTAACAACCCTATTTTATTTATTAAGATAATCTGGCAGTTGTTGGTTCCATTGGGTCCGGAAGGGTACTCTTGAATTTAAGCATCTCAACAATGGGAAAACGTAGGGGGGCGGCAGGACCCATATCTAAAGATCCTCCGAACACAGTGAGCACTATGGACGCTTCTTTGCAGCGAGCTGTTGGGGTCCTGGATAAGGAGATCGAATTGGCCACCAGGAATTATCCTGTTCACCCATACCCCCCAACCCCCACCCACAGGGTTCTTCTGCAACCTCACGCAAAGGGTCCCTAGTGCAGGCTCAGGCACTATGTGTCGGTCTGATGGACATGGCACAAGATCGGGTTGGGGCTACCTGTCTTTCTACACCAGACGCCTCTTCAAGGGATAGTGCCCAGTCAACAGTGCCTAGGGCATGTACTGGTGTGACCCCTGGAGCGGGGAAGGGAGTGGGGGGTGCAAAGATGAAACGCCATTCAATGGGGGCCTTGCTAAACGCAGAAAAAGTACTGGCCCACAGTTAAATTCAGCAGTGCCCCAAGCAGGGCTGAACTTGGATATTAATTTGTTCGACATGTTTAAAGCAGCCCTGCTGTCAGCGTTGGACACCAAATTAGATCCTATCTTACTTCGATTATCCGCGCTGGAAAAGAACTTCTCTATATTGACTGCTACACTGCAAAGGGACCACACTCCTCCTCTTATAAGCCCCCCTTCTCCAAAGACCACAGCCAAGGCCAACAGTTCCTGTGGTAATGGCATGGGGATTGGCACTACAGCTGAGACTGTCACAGAGTGGTCAAGTCACGTTGTAGCTAAAGCCTGCCCTGATACGATAGTACCACTCGTGACTAGTAATGAACTTTCGGCCCGACAAGTTAATTGTAGGGGGGAGGGTCTCTTGATCCCTGAATTTTCTCAGTTTCACCAAGCCCAGGGTCCCAAAGCGGGCGGACTCTACAGCTCTTCTGTCGAAAAGCGGGGAGGCACGCTCTCAGGGGAACTGAACAATTCTCCCCCTAGTATGTGCTCTGTTCACCTTCCACCAGAGTCTAACCTGCTTGTCGTGGTCTTAGCCAATGTGCCCCGTCTCGATCCGGGGACAAAGGAAGATTTTGCTCAACTGAAAAATAAGGTGGTGCACCGGCTAAATTTGAACATTGCGCCAGGGCATAGGGTGGAAAACCAAATAATCATGGTGCGTAGGACACATTGGGTGGGCAGTGCCAAGAAAGCCTGGGCGGGAGAATGTGTTGTCATTAACTTTAATAACCCTTTTATGGTAAACCGAATTTTAAGCACAGTCGCGCAAACTAACTACAGGTGTTGGAACTCGGCAATTGTGGCACTCCCACTGGGCTACTTTTATAGGCCCAGAAGTCACCAACCAGGGTACCGACAGGAGCGGCGTCAAGATGTGGGCTACAGGAGTCAATTGGAGGCGACCACAGGAGTAAGCTTAGTAAACGGGTACGCTCCCCTGAGTTCATTGGAAAGTTGTGATTGACGGTGTGTTGGTTCCCAGGATCCTGATGCACTTGTACGTGAGGAGAAGGCATGGCCCTTGGACCCGGGACTCAATGAGTGTGAAGGGTGTAAGTTTCTCTCCTGGAACATCGTAGGGCTTGCGAGCAAGATTGAGGACCCTGAATGGGTTACTCTTTGTTAAACGTTTTGACGTGATTTGCCTCCAGGAAACATGGGCTGTAGAGAATTTTTACCATCTGGAAGGCTATAAAACCTTCTTAGTGCCAGCTACCCCCTCGAGGTTAGGATGAGCCAAGGGGGGGCTTGTTACTTTTGTTTCAGTAGCAGTCCGCGGCAGCTCTGCCACATTGCTCCACGCCTCTTCCACTCTACACGTGATGCTAATATCCAGCGGAAAGAGCAAGCTCCTGCTCTTAAAATGCGGGAGTCGCCCACTTGGAAGAATGTAACGTAACACGGCCGGGGTCCGTACTCCGGAATATCACTCTGAGAGGGCAGAGTTACCATAACATTTTCTTAACAAGGGATTTTAATATCCACATGTGTGGAGACAATAGGCATGGAGGGGTGAAAGCTATGGGCTGCACGCAACAAGCTGGCTTGCATATGGAACATACACCTCAGGGTACCGCACTTAATACTATCTTGCAAGAATTCGATTTAACATCTGCCATGAACAAGCTGCCTCTGGGGAAAACCAACATTACTCTCACTTTTAGCGGGAGAGGGTGTGAGACTATTATTGATTTTATCTTTGTTTCTACACCTTTCTATTTCCTGATTACGGATTACTCAGTAAAGGCGTGTGTACACAGCGACCACAATCCCGTTTGTGTCTCAACAGGATGGACTCGAGTAAACAAGCATATCAAGGCGGGTTCGGGAGTTCCTTTAAAAGTGGTGGAAGGGGGAGGAGTCTTAAGTGGGGGCAATTCGTCCCGGAGCAGCTTCATGAGCCTCTTTTAACCCACTGTCACAGAGAGTTTGCCACCTGTCTATATAGTGAGGCCACTGCATCGGATATCATGGACGCATTTGGAAGCATGTCCAGTGCCATAGAGAAGTTCTTACGGGCCCCGAGTGGGCGCTTTACGCGCCTAGGACCGAGATGGTTCGACTCAGAATGTTCACAGGCATCTAGGAAACTGAAAAAGGCCTTGGGAGTGACGCCTCAAGACCAGGTGGCTGTTAAAAGCCTCAGGAGAGTCTACAAGGCTGCCCTAGTAAAACACAAGTCTGCCTTGAAGGAGGAGGCCTGGTTAGATCTAGTGGAGGCCAGCACATTGAGCAGTAGTTCAAAGTTCTGGGGCATTATTAACAGTCCCTTTTTCGCAGGAGACAGTGGCAACCTACTGGATGCCCATATCCCAGAGGATGATTGGGTAAACCATTTTGAGGGTATCTTCCAGTCTGACACTTTGTTGACAGAACGGCAGGATAGGGTGGAAGGCAAAGCGGAGCTTGTTTTTACAACACAAGAGGTAAGAGCCGGCATCATGGGACTGTCTAAAAATAAGTCCCCAGGTCCTGATGGGATCCCCCCAGACCTCTACATCGCGCATGTGGAAACCTGGGTACCTGTACTTACAGCTGTCATCAATGCATCAGTCCAGGCCAGCCACCCAGACTCCTGGGCCTTATCGACCATTGTCCCAGTCTTTAAAAAGGGGGATCGGGATTACTCTCTTTGCTGCAGGCCCATCTCTCTTTTGGATTCTGTGGTGAAGGTGGTGGGTTGTATGGTATTGGATAGACTTCTATCCTGGGCAGATGAAAATAACATTTTAGCCAAGGTTTAATACGGTTTCTGCCCAGGACGTTCCACAGTGGAACAATGTTTAAACCTGTATATGGTTTTGAATAAGTACACCGTGGCTCGCACTGGCTCTATCCACCTAGCCTTTATGGACCTGTCCTCAGTGTTCGATTGTGTAAATAGATCGAAGCTTTGGCAGTTGATGTCCTCTATTGGCATTGACAGGGATATTGTTTTGTTTCTAAGGTACCTTCACAGAGATTCAAAAGCGGCTATTCAAAAGACCACAAAGTGACCTGCAAGTTTGACATCAAGAGAGGGGTGCGCCAGGGGTGTATACTGGCCCCCTTTCTCTTAAACCTATACATCAACTCCCTGGAGAAGGTCCTCTTGGATGCAAAAGCTGATTGCCCCCAGGTGGGGAAGCGTAGCCTGCCGGTCCTCCTATATGCAGATGATGCTGTCCTCATGGCGAGGACAGCCAGGGGTTTACAACTCCTGTTGAACTTTTTTGTTCACTTTATGGAGAACTTGGACCTGACGGATAATCATACTAAATCTTTGGTTATGCAGGTGGGATCTCGCACAGCTAAGCAGTCTACCTTTAAGATAGGAACCTCGTCAATACCCAAGACAAACGTCTTCTCTTATCTGGGAGTAGTGTTTGATGACACACTGAGTTGGGACCCTTTGATTACTCGTAAGAAAGGGGACCTGGTCAGAGCGACTGCAGCTGTTTTTAACTTTGCTTCCAGAGTGAGGGGGGGGAAACCGATAGGGGCCCTTTTGAAGATTTATAGAGCAAAATGCATTGCAAAGGCTAGTTATGGGGTCACATTGGGTTGGAGGCCTTGCAAATTGTAAAAAATACTTTCCTGAGACGGGTTCTCTCAGTACCGCAAAGTACCCCGTCCTACGTTGCGCATGAAAAGCTGGGGATGGCCTTTCTCTCAGACGAATTGGGTTTCCGCCCACTAGCATTGTGGCTAAAGATTTGGGCCAAGCAAGAAAACGCTCTGAGCAAGGACTTTTTAAAGGACTGTCTTTCCCTTGCCCACGTCACTCGCATTAGAGGGCTCCAGTATATAAGCATAGGCCTTTGTAGGCTAGGAAGGGCAGGTCTATTTGATAACATGCAAGAGGGACTTTACCTGGGCTAAAGAGTGTTTTCTTAGAAGGCGTTGCTGTGACAGAGAGGAAACAGAGTTGTGCAAGCCCAGCGTGCGTAGGTAAATCGCATTAAAAACTGTACCAACTATTGAACCATATCTTTTAGGGCTCAAAAACATTCACAATCGTTTTCTACTGACTAGATATTGGCTTGATCTTTTTCACTATCTCCTGGCACAACCACATGGTGTTCATAGAGGGCAGTGCCTCATGCCCTGTGGCTGCGACGGTCAGTCTCCTCAGGACACGATGCACTTTTTATTGTTTTGCAGTTTTTATGAGGTTCACAGAAAGTCTTTTATTATCCCTATCTTTAAAAAAGGCTTGTTTTAGGAGGGTGAGACCTGCTTTTATCTTTTTACAACTCCTCTCTAACGACACCGTTTCGTACATGCTTAGTTTTTCAAGGGCCGCCATCAGGCTTAGGTCAAGCTGTGACTAACCTTGGCATTGGGATTTACAATTTTTACTCTGTAATTAGACCACACTGGATGTACTGTATCGCAACTTTGTATTTATGTGAAGTTTTACTGATGTTTGTATGACTTTTATGGTTTTATTTGAAAAACCGCATAAAGTTTTGATGATGATGATGAATAAACAGAGGTCAAGGAGAGAAAGGTCACCTACAGAGGGGGCCCTGGGAGGTTGGGGCCTCCTCTGCTCATGCCTTAAAACGTCCCTGCCTCTACACACAGCAGGAACTCTCCGCAGCTTTCAGTAACAGAGTAAAAAACTCCATCATTTCCCTTGTAACTGCTGGAGTGAATAATTTGGGGAGGAGGGCGCACCAGTTTCCCGCGCACTGAGGAGAGAATGAACTTCCGAGCTGCCTACTTTGGGGAGCGCTTGTCAACTGTAATCTGTCTAATCCGGTCGCTGTGCAGCTAATTGAACCACACGCTTCAATTTATTCCTGCTCTTGAAGATCGTTACAATTTAACTCAGTGACTATTTCAGACTGCCCGGCCCTACTTGACACTGAAAGAAAAGTTTCCACGTTAGATGGTCAGGGGCGAGGCCACTCTGTCTCATGGGCCCAAGTGCAAGGAAGAAAATGAACACCTGGCTGCTGGTTCGACTGTGAAATACAGTACTAATCAGGGTTCAGGACACTGGGTTTCGGTGTCACTGCACCTACTGCACCAATGGAAGCTACGCCCCTGCAGATTGTGTTTACTAAATGATTTTTATTCACCCCTTTGATTGCCCACCCAACTCTTGAACGCTGGACAGTCACAAGAATTTTCTGCCTCAAGCCAAATTATATGTTCCGCCATTCTCTAGCAGAATTACGAGCCTTGAATATCCCTGCTCCCTTTCATTCAAATATGATACATTTGGAAGTGGAAGGGTTACCCTTCAAAGGCTTCCCACTACAAATACATTTTTAAATTGTTCTAAGGCAAAATAAATAATTAACCATATAATAAAAATAATAAAAAAATGTAACACATTAAAAAACTTTTCCCTATACTTTCTCCTATAAAGATCTGCTCTCTGAAGGTGGAGACCTCTGCCTAAATGTGAAAAGATTCTAGTAGTAACTTTAAACTGTTAACTTAGTTTTTACATAATTATTAAATTAATTTAAGTATATTGAATTAAATACGAATCAATTTTTAAAGATATTTTAAAAAAGCCCATTTAAAGTAAAATGTTTGTATTTGCTTATTATGTAGTAAAAAATTACAAACGTTTAAGTATAGAATTAATTGAAATTCATTTAATTCTTTTTAAACACTTGATTACATTTATTTTTTAATCAAAAAATGCTTATATTTAAAAAGTTTAAAACAAATTATTGTCCTTTAACAATATTTCCTATATGGTTATATTTTAAGCCCCTGCCTCCATTATCTTCTATGGGAGGATATTGCAATATCAGTGGTTGGCTATGCTCTGCTCCTTTTTGGCTGTAGTAACTTAACATTAGTAATTTGGTTCCACCCCTATTTCTGGGGGTAGAGACATGTAAGTCTACACTTTTGAGTAACTTTACACTCAGAAATGGTGAATATACAGAAGCAGTAAAGTTACTCAAACGTGTAAGAGTAAACTTACACGTGTAGGTTTACTCATTTGTAAGTTTATCTTTGTGAATAGTCTCCATTAAAAACTATTTTATATAATTCACAAAAAAATGCAATTTAATTTTAATGGGATGATTTGAGTTTTTCACGCTTTAGTTTTATTTTTGAAAGATGAAGCAGTATGCTAGACTGTAGAATATCACTTTGCCTTTTTTGCTCCAAATGGTTGCTATTTTTGGCGGCGCATACCAGTGCTGCTTCAATTGAAGCCTGCAAAAGGATGGAACGGGCGTGGAGACGGGACTACGACCCAGTTCTGAGGGGGCATTATCGGGCAGCTTTCAAAAACTATCACAGGGACATCCAGAAGGAAAGGGCGGCTTACTTTGCTGATGAGATTAGAAATACAGTAACCCTGCTAAATGCATATTCACAATACTTAAAGATCTTAAATCTTCAGGGCAACCTAAAGCTCCCCCTCTCTCCTCTAACCAGCAATGTGAAGATCTTGCCGCCTTCTTTATTAAGAAGGTCGAGAACATCTACAGGACCTACTCCCACACCGCGATCAGAACAGGCCCTGCAGGTAGGCCTCATGCTACCCTCACACTCTCTGTCTTCCCATCAATCTCGCAAGAGGAGATGCATACGATCTGCAAAAAAGTTAAATCAGGCTCTCCTGCAGATCCTCTTAAACCAGAGCAATTCCTTAAATCTTTGCCGCAGCTCCTCTCGCCTTTTTGTAAGCTGATCAATATGTCTCTGTCCACGGCGGTAGTCCCCAGGGCCTGGAAACGGGCTATGGTGGTCCCCTTACTAAAGAAACCTACATTGGATCCATCTAAACCAGAGAGTTTCCGCCCTATCTCTCTCCTGCCGTGGGTATCTAAGATCGCCGAAGCCCATATCAATTCCACTCTTACAAGATTCATAGAAAATAACAATCTGCTTGATCTTTCTCAGAATGGTTTTCGCCCTTGTCATAGCACGGAGACTGCCCTCCTGGCTGTAACCGAACATCTGAGGGATGCATTGGATGCCGGGCGAACGTCAGCTCTGATATTATTCGATCGGAGCGCTGCCTTCGACACTGTATCCCACCAGATTCTGTTGCAGCGTCTGGAGGAGGCTGGCATTGAGGGCCCGGCCTTAGGCTGGTTTGCCTCTTTTTTATCTGAGAGAACCTTTCAAGTGTCGGTCCCTCCCTTCAGCTCCCAGGCACACGTTATCGAACAAGGGGTTCCACAGGGCTCAGCTCTGAGCCCAACTCTATTCAACATATACGTACAACCATTAGCGGCAGTAGCCAGGAGCAGAGGACTAACTGTGGTATCTTATGCTGACGATACCCAGTTAGTGGTGGCACTATCCAACGAGTCCGCGCAGGACGCGCTTAAGTTCAGGAACGATTTAACAGCTATAGCAGATTGAATGACTGCCAACAGCCTCTAGTTAAATGCGAGCAAATCTGAGATCTAGTGGGGAGAGACAGTGAGCTGTGGAGCGAGTGCTGGTGGCCTTCGACTCTGGGCTGTTCGCCCGCCCCTAAACAAGCGGTCAAAAACTTGGGAGTATGGGTTGATTCAGCCCTTAACTTTCAGGTCCAAACTAAAATGGTAGCCGGGACCTGTTTCGGACTCCTGTGCGGGCTTAAACCACTGTTGGGTTTCTTTGACCCCACAGTCCGTCAAGTTATCATCCAGGCCACCATTCTATCAAGACTGGACTAAGCCAGTTCACTTTATCTAAGGGCAAATAAAGCAGAGATTCTCCGCTTGCAAAGGGCACAAAATGCGGCTGCCAGGACACTACTTGGCCTACCGAGAGCCTGTCCTACCACCAACGCCATCCGCAGACTACACTGGCTGCCGGTGGCGAAACGCATTGAGTTTAAGTCTCTCTGCATCGCTCACATAATCCTGAATCTCCACTCCCCGGATATTTTGGCGAATCTCCTCTCACTTTACATACCCACCCGTCAATTATGATCCTTGGGCCAGCACCTTGCTGTTGTCCCCTGGGTGAGGAAAGTGCGAGCGGAAGGGCGCTCTTTTCGCGCTCTCGCTTCGAAACTTTGGAACTCTCTTCCTGTACGCATCAGAAGCATCAATAATCACATTGTATTTCGTAAAGCTATCAAAACGTATCTCTTTCCGACATCATAGGCCCGGTGCTCTCTCTCTCAGCCGCCTTTTCTAACAGTTGCAGTTGCCAGCACTGGGACGCCCCTTAGCTGGGGCAGCTGTGCGCTCTACAAAACTCATAACATAACAATCATCCATACAAGATTATTTTTACTGTTCTTGGGCTGCTCCCACAAATAATAATAAGGGCACCAGCTTCATTTTGATTTTCCAGTTTCCAGTTCTGCCACATTTATAGAGAATTTTCAGACATTCAATCTGTATATGTACTTTATTAATCTGCTAACATCATTTAATTCCCCCCCTCCCCCCCCTTACTCCGAGTAGGCATCACAGACCTACAGGGGTGCACAGACCACAGGTTACGATCCACTCATTTATTGAATTAGTGGTTAGTTTGAAAATCTGGCATGACATGGCCGTGCTGGACCAACGTTGGACACCTTCAATACAGTACCTCATCCAACAACATGGTTCCTATTGCTAAACTGAGCAAAGAAGAAAGTGAGAATGGAAAAAATAATAGGCTGCTGGCCAGTCCGCAAACGTGTTTCTTTATATATATATATATCATTAAATACTACTAAGAAACCGCTTGTAAGTGTAAGTAAAGCTAAACTCCAGTACTACGAGACACCCCTAACCAACTCCTACAAAGGACAGCAGGTTACTACTCACACCCCCTGTTATGCTAAGGATTTGGAGGGCCCGGGGTAATACGCATGCTGGGGCCCCCTGTCAGGAACACAAAACTGTTGAAATTTGTCTTACCCGGGGAACCAAAAATCCTTAAGGTGACATGGAGTAGAGAGACAGAGTCAAAGGTACAGCTATGGAGAGAGGTTTAGATAGAGAAATAGAATAAACGGAGGTCAAGGCACCTACCCAGGGGGCCCTAGGAGGTTGGGGGTCTCCTTTGTCCATGCCTTACAACGACCCTGCCCCTACACACAGCAGGAACTCTCCATGGTTTCAGTAACAGAGTAATGAATTCCATCATTTCCCTTGTAACTGCTGGAGTGAAGAATTTTGGGAGGAGGGCGCAACAGTTTCCCGCGCACTGAGGAGAGAGTGAACTTCCAAGCTGCCTACCTTGGGGAGTGCTTGTCAACTGTAATCTGTCTAATCCGGTCGCTGTGCAGCTCATTGAACCGCACTCTTCAATTTATTCCTGTTCTTGAAAATCGTTACAATTTAACTCAGCGACTATTTTAGACAGCTGGGCCCTGCTTGACCAGCACTGGAAAAAAGGTTTTCACATTAGATGGTCAGTGGCTTAGCCACTGTTTGTCATGGGCCTTAGTGCAAGGGGGAAAATGGACCTCCGGCCGCTGTTTCAACTGTGAAATACAGTAGTAATCAGAGTTCAGGACTCTGGGCCCTGGTGCCACTGCACCTGCTGCACCAATGGAAGCTATGCTTCAAATTTGTTTTTATTGTTGCATAACAAAGGTTACAGTAACTGGCCTGTGAAGGCCTCAGAGCGTTTATAAGTGCGTCCACAACACAAACGTTTAACAGTTTGCGAACCCCAACAGCTCTCACCCATCTCCCCTTTCCCACCCCCGAGGATGCTCACATCAAAGTACATACATTGAATTAAAGGTAGTAACGAAGGAATGGGATTACTTGGTAGAACTCCCCACCGGTTTTGTGGACTCTGGCCCAGTCAATCGAAGTGAACGCAAATATCGAGGACATGTCAATTCCACAAATTCCTGAGAGAAATGTTATATATGGGCGCCATAGATCTCGGTAAGTGTCCCCTTGCATGGTTAATGATAAGGTAAGTTTTTCCATTCCTAAAATATGCCAAATGCAATGTAAGCATTCCAGACGGGTCGGCATTCCATCAGTCCCCCAATGTGCCAAATTTGTCTGGTGTGCCGCCCCCAGGGCCAAGCCTATATGTTGCCCCTCCGACACTTGAGTGGAAATGTAAGTGCATTTGGGAGTCCCAAGATGGTGTATGCCGGAAAGCGAGGTAGCTGAGTATTTAAATGGGTGTCAATGTCATTCAAGAGCTCTTCCCAAAAGGGAACCAGCTTCGGGCATTCCCTCAGGATATGTAGAAGGGTCTCAGGGAAGACACACTGCCTCCAGCAATCTGCCCTATGAGTTGGGTTCCCCCTATGCAGACGAACGGGAGTCAAGTACCAATAGGAAACGATTTTAGTGGCAGTTTCTATGCTTGATGTGTTGCATGCTATATGTTGCGCCCTATAATATATGTCCTGGTATTCCTTGTGGGACAACTGCCGACCCAACTCTCCCTCCCAGCGGACCTGCACCAGTGACTTCAATCCCGGTGTTTCAGGGAGCAGCATACCGTACAATTCTGTAATGAGGTGCTTATCGTTATGTTGAGTAATAAGCCATTTTTCGAAGGTTGTTAAAAGTCTCTGTGCTGCGTCTCGAACAGAGGGATGCATGAGCCAATGTCTAATGTGCAAATAATAAAACCTCTCACTCTCAGGAATAGTAAACTCCTCCCAGACCCAGTCAAAGGGTATGGGTCCCTCCTTATCAAAAAAATGTCCAATGAAGCAGCAACCAGACCTCTGCCACACCTGGAATGAAATCTGGATTTCCTACCACCGGAGACAAGGGGGAGGGAAATGATGAGAGCCCCCTATGTGCCATCCGTCTGTACCAAACCTTCATAACCAGCCTAGTAATCGGAGGGACATATAGCCCATATGGCCGATGCACCCTCGGTAAAAATGGGACCTTCCATAGTCGGGTGCCTGCCATATCCGGTCTATGAACAGCCAGAGCTTCTCCGATTCCGCTCTTGACCACTCCACTAAGTAGCGAAGTTGGGTTGCATAGTAGTAATGGAGCAAACTCTGAATACCCAAGCCCCCGTCCATCCTCCTGCTTCATACAGGGACGTCCATCTGCCCATATGAAACGTTGTATTGCCTCTTGCATAGAATGGACCGACCTAGGTGGTGGCTGGAGAGGAAGAGTTTGAAATAGAAAAAGAATCTTCAGGAGGATTCTCATCTTTTTGGCCGCAAGGCGACCAAGCAAAGAAAGGGGATATGACTTCCAGCGGGCTAAATCGGCCCTTACCTGCCTGACCAAAGCGTTATAATTGAGAGTAATAATATCCTCCAATGTTGACGCCAACAGAAGTCGTAGGAGATCGGTCCCTTCGTCCACTGGAAGGGGTTGCTGCTGGCTAAGTGAATCACAATTTCGGGTGGGACCAAAGGCCTAATGACATCTTCCTCTCCACCAAAGTATACCCCCGTAATCTCAGGGTGATCTCTTACCCTCTGAGCAAAGGGTTCCATATAAAGTGCAAACAGCAGGGGTTACAATGGCAACCCTGCCGTGTACCATGTCGTATAGGGAATGAATCTGAGTTTCTGCCATTCGCCAACTCGAACTGAAGCCGTAGTGTTGCCATAGTTACTCAACATCCAGGTGCGAAAATTCCCCCAAAAGCCAAAGTGAGCCAAGACCTCTGCCAGGTACGGCCAGTGGACACGGTCAAATGCTTTCTTGGCATCAACAGAGAGCAGCATAGTCTCTCTCCTGTAACGACCGGCCTTATCTTTCAGGTGAAGGATCCTCCTGGTTTTATCAGCACAGTGTCTCTGAGGGGCTAAGTCCGCCTGATCTTGTGCCACTAGACCCGGCATTAGGGGGGGTAAAGTGAGCAGCCAGAATACCAGTAAAAAACTTGACATCAACATTTAACAAGGAAATAGGGCGATAGGACCCACAGAGGCATTTATCCTTGCCAAGTTTGGGGATAACCACAATCGATGCCTTCATCATTGACGGTGGCATTGGATCGGGCCTACAATTGAATTGAAAAGCCTCGTGAGAAAGGGAGCCAAAATGGTGCAAAAGGTCTTATAAAAAATTGCCAAGAACCCATCCGGACCCGGGGCCTTCCGGAGTTTCTGTCCCGAGAAAGTAGCTATGACCTCTTCTATCCTGATCCGCTGATCTAGTTCAGACGCCTGATCAGCAGTCAGGCGGGTCATAGTCGAACTGTGGAGACAGAGAAAAGGGTTTGCGGTAGGGAGGGCCTGTTCATTATAGAGGTCCTTATAGAAATCCCGAAAGGTAGATGTATAGCAATGGTAGCTAGGAACTTGCAGAGGGGGTTTACTAAATGATTTTTGTTCAACCCATCTTCTTGCCCACCCTTTTCTTGGATGCTGGAAAGGCACAAGGATTTTCTGCCTCAAACCGAATTAAAATTTTCCCACCATTTTCTAGCACAATGACTAGCCTTGAATATTCCTGCTCCCTTTCATTCTAATATGATACATTATTTGGAAGTGGAAGGTTTGTTCTACAAAGACTTCCAATATAAAGGAGTAAAATAGTTAATGTGTGAATAATTTTTTTTCTCAAAATATGTTTTACAAAAACAATTGCAAAGGGGGGGGGGCGAGCGATCACCACAATCTCTGAACAAGGCAAAACTATCCAGACTTTACAGTGTTGGGGACCTTAAGGAGGGGCAGGAGAGGAGCCCCCCATTATGATATCTTACCCATTGGAAGGGCCGCAGTTGACTGTGTAGACATCATCTATGATTCTGTCCATAGGATCTACAAAACAAACTCAATAAACTTTCTAAATGAAAGAGTTAGTTACTGCATTTTAAAGCATATCATGACCATTTTAAATGAAAAAAGAGCTGCAGGTTGTCTAGTAAAATAATTCAGCTGGTTTATGTGTTAGACCAGCACTTCCTACCTCAGACAGCTGGCTCTTTCCTCTGTTGAAAGGTCTGCCTCTGTATATTACATAGGGAAACTCAGCTATGTTCAGGGCCACTGGAATTATGTGGCAAGGGAGCACCTAATTATGCAGCAGGATTTACTTAAATATCCAGCAACAAAAGGCAAATTATGCAGCATAATGCTGCACATCATTGATAGTATTACTTCTTTATTTTATCATTTTTAGGTTTCGCCTGCACAGCACTTGCGCTGTGCTTGTGAAATCTATTGTTTTAAATATAAACTTAAAAGGGGCTTACATGCCACCCCCTCTCTTTCCTGGCTTTACATTGGTTTATGTGCGTGCCACTTACTTTTTTTCCATTTCTATTGGCTGTGGCATATTTTGCTGCATTTACCAATGCTGCTTGCTCCTCATCTGCTTCTCTTACCCGTTTCCTGTAGCCGAAATACTGTTAACATCCGATTTGGTGGAACTATTTTTTTATAAAGTGTTGCCTCTTTTTGCTTTTTCTTCTTGCAGCAGATTTATATAGCAACGTATCACCCAGAGCGATTAAGTGATTTGCCCAGAATCACAGGATGTTGCGCCGCGAAGACTCGAACCGGCTCCCCAGGTCTCAAGTCAGCAGCTCTGGCTGCTGCACCACATCCTCTTCAGTCCAGCTCTTTCCTTCATCCCGGATGATGTTTGATAAAAACAGCTTTTTATTAATTACATAGGCGAAACTGATGCATTACCAATGCTTGTTACATATGGTAATACTGCCTGGGCAAAGATTTCACCTCATTAGTACCAGTTTAACAACCAAATACAGAAATAAACAACTAAAAGATGACAAGTTAACCTTTGTGACGGTCCCTCACTGCGCGCGAACACGTCACAACTTTATAGTAACTTTTGATCTGTTTGAGCTAGAAACAACTTTTGTTTGGTTGACATCTGCAGATGATGCAACAGATGGTGGATTGTGTGGCAGATTCTGGTGCAGAGATCTCACACCTCACTGTGCCCTTATTTTGAATACTCCTGCTTGAAGCCAGCATCATTGCTACCTGCTATGTCTGAGGAACAGCAAGAAATGACATTTGAAAGAGAACCAACCCAAACTAATTCCAAAACCTTAGGGAGTGGTTCTACAGACCCCGTATGAAAAATGTGTGTAAAAGTGGAATCCAAACCATCCATTTCATCCCAGTTCTATGTTATTCCTGAGTAAAGAAAGGAGAGCTTGGCAGAGTACTCAAAGGACTACAGTGTGACCAGGGCTGGTGTCTGCATGACATCTCGTCTCCCAGAGGTGATGGGACATCACCTGAGGTCTGCACTTTATGATGGAGCAACTGAGAGTCTGCATATAGCCTAGAAGCCTGTCAGTCTACTGAGAGAGGGAAAGAGTGTGCCTGGCACTACAGGAGGTGAGGCTGTCCTAGAGGAGAAGCCCAGCGTGTTCCTGGCATGAGGAGCAAACCGAGGAAGTGAGCAACAATAAGGGACTAAAGTCAGGAATGACCCATGTGAGAAGGGGGTTCGAATGGTTTCCTCAACATGTTCTTGCTGTGAACTGTGCAAACACTTTACAAATGCCAACCATTGTGTGTTATCGGCATCTGGTGTGTGCCCAAGAAACTGCCACTACAGATATCGGAGTAGGAGATTTCTTGTTGCTATGGATGCAGAAGCCTTGGTCAACCTGGCGACTGTGACTGCTCAAGACACTCACCCATTGATGACTGACCCAGAGGCTGCACCTTCCATCCAAGTACCCTGCCTGCACCTGGCCTTGGAGGATTCTACTGCAACTGACATTTGCTGCCCTGTGAGCCTGCCACGCTGATCTTGATCAGTGGCCACGTTCCGAGTGAGGTTGCTGTTGTGACCGCCACAGTAGAAGAGCTGCTGCTGGAGGACCACTGATTGCACCCACCCCGTCCCGCACCTCCTGAGCTGCATCTACAGTAACGCAGCTGACTACGGTCCCTAAACCTTGGGTAGAATGAGAGACTGAGGAAGCAGAATAATTCTGACATACGAACTTAAGATACACAAAAAATAAGCACCAGCAGTGTAGGCCCTAAGGTTGCACAAGTGTATTGTATTGAAAATCATGAGCCCCACTGCCTAGAAGCCACAATTAACCAACATACACTACAACAGTTTGAAAAGGAGCGTTTACTATATGTGGTACCACGTCGGTATGTGACTTTGGGTTTTGCAGATATAACCCCTCTCAGACCGGGAACTTCCTCAAGTAGGGTCCAGTGTTTGAGAAGTACCTTGTATACTCCCTGGCTGTGGTTGTTATACTTCGTGATGAAGTTTACATTGGCTTTTCTGTTTTGTATATTAAAGGTTGGCTTACACTCTCTTAGTGTGTCTGCCCTCGATTTCTGTCTGACCTTCTTTTCTGCATCCTGTAAGATCCTTTCCTTATAACCCCTTTGTCTGAATCGAGCCTTAGTTTCCTCCAAATTGTTTAAGAAATTGTCAGTCTCGCTACAAATTCTACGCATCCTGATCATCTCACCATAAGGGATGTTGTTAATGGTGGTTCTTGGGTGTGCGCTGGTAGCATATAACATGCTATTGCTGTTAGTGGGTTTCCTGTACAAAGTACTTTGGATTCGTCCTTACTTGGCGTAGAAAGTAATGTCAAGGAAGTCTATTTTGTTTTCATCTTGTGTCATGGTAAGTGCGACGTTGTATGGATTGTCATTTAAAATGCATGATAGTCCTCCAATTGTATCACTGGGCCGTTCCAAATGACAATCACATCGTCGATATACCTCCCCCAGAAGATGATGTTCTCCAACCAGGGGGAGGCATATCGGCCCCAGGCATGCTCTTTTTCCCACCAACCCATAAAAAGTCCTGCGTATGAGGGAGCAAATTTTGCTCCCATCGCAGTCCCTTGGAGTTGGTGGCACCAGCGTCCCCCGTGCAAAAAGTAGTTTTTGGACAAAATGAGATCCGTCATCTCCATGAGCATCTCGTTGTGCTCATACCAGTCCGCTGTTCTGGTTTTTAGGAAATATCCCAAAGCACAAAGGCCAAATGTTTTCTTAATGCACGTGTAGAGGCTGGTCACGTCAAATGTGACAAATTGGAGTCCCTCAGACCATGGTACGTCCTCGAATTTGTTGAGGATGTCCTTACTGTCTTGCAGGTACGCCGGCAGATTCATTACTAGCGGCTGCAGAAAAGTATCAACATATTCGGAGAGCCGTTCAGTCGGGGAATCTATCCCAGCAATAATGGGCCTCCCTGGGGGGAAGGAACCCCCATTGTGTACCTTCGGAAGGACATAATGCAAGGGTAACTGGGATTACTGATAGCTAGATATTTAAACTCATCTTCTGGCAATAGTCCCCTTTCCTTCCAATCCCCCAATTTCATGGTGATGTGTACAGTCAGTTCTTTCATGGGGTTAGTCGGCACAGGTTCATAGCAAGTGTGATCTCCTAGCTGTCTTTCTATTTCACCCATATATTCCTCCGATGTACCCGCCCTTATCGGCTTCCCGTATAACTAAGTTGTCATTCGCCCGTAGTGTGTTTAAGGCCTGTCTTTCACATGGTGTGAGATTGTAAGGGCCCATTTCCCTGCGTTTGTGTCCATTAAGTAGTTTGTGTAGATCGTCAGACACTTTGTTTTTAAAAAGATCTATGTTGGGATGTGTTTGTGGTGTAAATTTAGACTTGATTTTTAAGCCACTGTCTATGTCCAGTTTAGCCTTAATCCCTAATTCCTCAGTCAATTGATCTAAAGGTATGACGTCGTTGTCCGAAACAGCAGCGACTGTCCCTGTAACGAGATCGGCAGGGGGTGGCCTGCGCAGTAACGAGACCAGCAGCGAGAAACGAGCTATGACGGCCGTTGGTGATCCGAAGACCCGAGAGTAAGAGGTGTGCTAGACCGCGGCGGTCCCGGGAGCCACAGTGAGTCACCGCCAACGGGATCAGTGGCCTGGGACAAAATAATACCCATCAGAGAGCACGTCTTGGGGGAAACAAAGAGGAGCGCGGCTGCCTGCCTGGATGGCGGACCGCTGAGATTGAGAACGGCGGATCCCAATCAGCCAGTTCCATAGGCCTATAGAGGCCGGTAGAGAGGCAGGGGCCCGAGAACACAAAACGCATCGGCCTGAGACAGTCCCCTGGGAGCCACGGTGAGTCACTGCCAAAGCGACCAACAAGGAGAGACACTGTCTGAACACCCACGACAGGGACGTGCTTCAGGACCGTCGAGGCTGGGCGGGGAAGCGACGGGGGGCCGCGGGCGGTGTCTGAGTCTCTGACGGCGAAGGCCCCAGCGGCTGAACACTGCAGAGGGGAGGAAGGAGAAAGTTAACAGGGGGAAAAATCAGGTGACGAGGACAAGTGGTCATAAATTAAGCCCCCAAGGACTGGTGGCGTTCAAGAGGCTTTCTGCATGTGTCCCTCTCCTACCCTGATCCTGCAACACACAGAGAGGGCTGGGATCAAGCCACGGCCAAGGGACAACAGAACAATAATCCCCCCGAATAGTGAGGGAAATACGCAAGCCAGAGAACATAAGACAACTGAATATTGTGAAGAGGAAGCAGTACCCTCACTCAGAAGCGAAGCAAGTGCCGACCCTTGGGACAGAAACGCATCACAAGACATATAGGGGCCGATTCCGATCTCGGCCGGTAGGGCTCCGAATCGGATTCGGCTTAACCGGATCCGATTCGGAGCCCTATTTCCCGACCAATCCGTACGCGCGTCCGGACGAGCGAGTACAATGCGAAATCGCCGACCGACTCGTTCGGGCGTCCCAACCGCTCCGACCGACTCGTTCCCGGGTCGAACCGCACCGACCGACTCGCTCGGACACGACTCGCACCGCGCAATGGAGACGTTCCCCGGCCGGGTAAGTACGATGCGTGCCGCGAGCAGTCCGATCGACACGCGCCGTCCGGCTCGAAAGAGCAGTCGGAGCCGTACTTCGGGGGTCCGTGTCGGACCCCCCTGTACGCGTAGCCGCGTGAGTCGCACACAGGGGGGACCCATGGGTCCCCCCTACCTGTGCGTGTACGGCGCGAGTCGCTTCGCCGCATACCCGCTGTAGGGGGCGACCCTGTTTGCCTCGCACCCATTGAGGCAATGGGAGCCCGCATACGCGTTGTACGACCGGCTCCCATTGACTTCAATGGGAGTCCGACCGACTCGAGTACGATAGCATACGGACGCATCGTACTTGTTCGGTCAGGCTGCACGGGTCCGATTCGGTCGGAAATCTCTCCGGGTCCGGCTCGGTCGGGGAGATTTCCGGCCCGAATCGGAATTGGCCCCATAGAGTCTGAACAGAGACCTGGCCGATAACTGCGGCGATGGCGAAAGACAAAGACCCCAAACCGACAAAGCAGGGGAAGATGGATCGCAATGCGAAAGCGATACCTGCAACTACGGGAGCAGAGGGAAATGACACACCCGGGCCAGACAATACAGCAATACTACAAGCGATCCAGGCCTCCAGAGAGGCTCTGGAGGGAACGATGGCCGAGGTGCGCTCAGAGGTGTCCCTGTTGTGCCAGGACCTGCGTAAGGTCTCGGAGAGGGTGACCCTGGCAGAAAATCGCATTGCTGAAGTGGAGGATGAGTCTCACACCATGCGAAAGGAAGTCACAGGGTTGTCGGCAGCAATGACAGAGGTGACATGGAAGGTGGATGACGCAGAAAATAGGGCCCGCCGGAACAACCTCCACTTCATTGGATTTCCGGAGGAGGTTGAGGGGCCGGACCCAGGACGGTTCTTGCTGACATGGCTTAAGGATACCCTCCCAAACGCACAGTTCTCACCCTGTTTTATAATAGAGCGAGGCCACAAAATGCCAGGCTTCCGGGTGCCCCTCCGAGACCACTGATTGCCCGCTTTTTAAACTTTCAAGACCGCAACTTAATACTTCGAGAGCTGAGGCAAAGAAGAGAAATCAAACATGCCAACACACGAATAATGGTCTTCCCAGATTACTCCTGAGAAGTACAAAAACAGCGACGAAGTTTTGACTCAGTTAAGGCTAAACTGAGAACACTGGCAATCCAGTACATGCTCCTTTTTCCGGCAAAACTTAAGGTAATCTTCCAGGGCACCTCACAATTCTTCCAGAGCCCAGAAGATGCGTGGGCCTGGATTGAGGAACGCCCCCCCCACGAGACACCGTCCGGGCCAGAGCGGGATACCTCAAATAGGTAAACCGGGGAGTTTGAGCTCCGGTAGATCCAGAGGAAAAAGGCTGCGGCGCCAGACAGCTTCGTTGGAGACCCACACCGGAACTCAATATCGCGCCAAACAGATCTCAAATGAAAAGACGCAGAACTCAGAATCAGACGAAGAAATCTCATGAAGAAACACCAAGCGAACACTGCAGTCAAACCGAGAGCGAGCAGCCTCCGAACCGTCGAAAGAGAATATGCGGCAGATGTAGACAGCGACCATCCGCTCCTCCAGGACATTCACCAAATAGAAGACTCAGGCCCAGACTCTGCAGCCCCAATGATCCAGCAGCAGCAACAAGACAAAGGTGGTGGCGAACGCTGAGATGCAGGGGCAAGACAGCCACCAAGAGACAGTAAGCCACTACTAAAGGCCCACTAGATAATATAACACTCTGCCCAAGAGGCTGTGGAGCCAGTAGTGGAACTATAGCACGTGATTTATAGTTCATTGTTTTGGGGGGAGGGGGAAACAGACCTCTTAAACTTTACCTGTGCCACAGTTGTCATGTTGACGATCCGGGGGCGGCGGGGGTAATGGAAGAGAGTAGGGTGGAGGGGTTCATGTTACACGTTGGGAGTTATCCAGGGATAAGCAGGGACCAAATGCTGGTGATTTCTGGAAGAGACCGAAAGGATACCGAAAGTAGGGGCAGGGACAGAAGCCGCCATAGCTGTAGCAGATCACACCAGAGGAATCACAGGGAAAAAACACATTAGCTATGAGTGAAGGGAACTACACGGTAATGACGTGGAACGTCAACGGATTGGGGAACAAAATTAAAAGGGGGTTGGTCACTAGATATCTCAAACGACTTAAACCAGATATTGTCTTCTTACAGGAGACGCACCTAATGAGCATGCATTGCGCATTCCTGGGAAGGGGCCCCTACACCACACTTGCACATGCAGGATTCTCTACAGGATCAAGAGGGGTAGCTATATTAATCAGGAAGACACCCCCCTTTCAGGTTAACAAAACATGGATAGATCCCAATGGTACATTTGCGGCGGTACAAGGGACATGGGGTCGCAGAGACTTTATGCTGATGAGCATATACGCACCCCCGAGGTTGCGGCAACACACACTAGACAAAGTAACTGGGATAAACTTAGAATCGAGACCCTCCACACATATTATAGGGGGGGACTTTAACGATGTTGTAAATCCACTTATGGATGACACACGAATATGACGTTACAACGCAAGCCATTACAACGCATGCTTTTACAACGCAAGTACCATTACATCGCATGTTTTTGCAACGCATACCATTACAACGCAAAATTATGTTAATGCATTAAATGAACCGTTACAACACATACTAGTACAACGCATACAATTACAACGCATTGTTTAAAAATTGTATAATAAACCCCTGGGACGGGATGCAGGGAAAATAGGGGTTTTAGGTGGGGTAGTGTATTAAAACACGGATAGTTAAAATTAGTACTAAGTATTAAAATTAATACTTGAGTACTAAAATTAATACTCGTGTTTTATTTTGATTTGAAAAATCGTATTCTAACAAATGTGTCGGGATGCAACAAAAAAAGGGGTTTTGGATGGGTTACTGTACTAATACACGGTATTTTTAAAAAGTACTGAACATTAAAATGAATACTCGAGTACTAAAATTAATACTTGTGTATTGTTTTAAACTAGAACAATAAAAAATAAAAAAATTCATCTATTAAAATATACTTTTTTATATAATGAAAATATATTTATCACACAAAAAAATGATAAAAGAAAATAAATAACAATATAATTTTTATTCGAATATTTAAAAATAAATACACATCATATGAATTTTTCCAAAATATTTTCAAAAGGACGACGACACCAGAAAACGAACATTAACACACTTTATTTTTCTAAAATATCTACCATTATTTATTTAAAATATTAAACATAATAAAACGCCAATATCACAAAACTAATCAAAAAACAAACAAATAATCCACCATTTTAAACTTCACGAAAACGAAAGTCCTACAATACTTTCAATGAAATCACCTTGACCCGCAGGTCGCCAAAATGGCGGACATAACGTATCTTAAAAAAAATAACGAACATTTATAAAACTAAAAAAATAATTACAGTTTTACACAGCATTAAAAAGACGACAAAAAATGGGGCGCTAGAGGGCGCACGGCAAGATGGCTGCCGTAGTGCAGCTCTGCCCGGCTGATCCACGATCCGCCCAATATCTGCCTTATAATTGCTGCATCGCTGTGTACTAATCTGCTGTCCTGACTGCTGTGACGCCCTGGATGCGGCGGCAGCGCTGAATACCGCCGGAGCCGCTTCTAAGGGCTGAAATCTGCTGCTGGAAGCTTGGCGGCGCCACCGCAAAATGGCAGCCTCCATAGAGATGCGGTAAAACAGTAAGCTGGGCTATCGGGCTGTGCGGCTGAAACCGTCGCAGTACCTGCACTGATGAAGAGGCCCGTCACCTGCGGCCTGTGGACTGCTCATTTCCCCGCCGGTTCATTGGAGGCTGTGGAACAGTGAAATCTGGCAGACGAGAGGCCGGTCCCCTCCGAACACCTGTGAGGCTGACGGCGGTGCTGGGGTGCCGCGCAGAGACCATCTAGAGGCGGAACTGATCTGCAACTATCCGCCATTGCCCCCGGAGAGAGACCGCCGTGCTGGGAACCGGTTGCGGTGAGTGGGGGCGCGGCCTGGCCTTGGCCTGCAGCTGCGGCGGCAGGTGTGGGCCTAGGTGAGGGGCCGCGGCCTGCGAGCCGCGACTGGAGTGAGCGAGCGCAGGGGGCAGTGGCCTTTGTGCGGGAATGTCATCCCTGCACTCGGTATCGCCGGCGACTGGACCCTCTAACGGCCACCAGGGTGGAGCACTAAAAGCATAGCCCCTGACTCCGTGAGGCGCCGGCCTGGGGGCTAACGAGACCGCGCCATTGTTCTACCTCTGCATGACCACGGAGATTGCGGAGGGGCAGGGAGGAGGCCCAATAACTGCCATGTGGCCTACACCTTTAGTCCCGTAGGCCCCTACACATATCTGAGGCAGAGTGGTGGCCACCCCCTGTTCCAGCACACGAGCGGTGCGTGGCCTGTGGAGGAATCAGAGACGTTGGCCTGGCGGGACCCTTTGGAAAGCAGCGATCTGCCCCTTGAGCCTAGCTGTTAGGGGATAGCGGCGTGCCTACCCGCGCCTGCCCTTTCTACATATTTCAGCTGCAGGAGTATCCTTGCCTGGCCCACTATTCAAGATGGGGAAGACAGACAAATCCCAGCCACGCCTCACGTTTGAAGTCCAGTAAAGCGCAACAGAAAGCGGCCTCGGACTCGGAGGCAGACGCCCAGGGAGATGCCCCATCCATGCTTGAGTCAACGCTGTTGGCAATGCAGCGAAGCCTTAAATCCATTGATGGGACCATGGCGGCTGTGAACCACCACCTGGACCACGTCATCACAACTGGAAAAGCAGAATACCAGAATGGGGGAGGTCGAACAATGGGTCTCTGCCACGGAGGATGGCCTTAGTGAGGTCTCTGGGAAAACACTCAACATGGAGAAAGTCCTGGCGCTTATCCAAGCGAAGAATGAGGACTTAGAGGCCCGATCCCGGTGAAATAATATTAGAATTACGGCACTGCCTGAGTCTACCAATGTTGGCAGGATGGAGACCTTCATCGAGAACTTGATAAAGGATACCTTCGGCACAGAGCACCTGTCCACCATGTTTATTATTGAGCGGGCCCACCGATCTCTTGCAGCGAGACCCGTCCCGGGTGCTCCTCCTCGCCCTATCATTGCGAGACTCTTAAATTATAGGGACCGTGATGCCATTTTGAGGATGGCTAGGGACAAGGGTACCATTGAACATCAGGGCAACTCATTGGCGTTCTTCCCCGACTTTACGGTCACTGTGCAGGCGGCAAGGAGAGAGTTCAGCATGGTGAAGAAGTTCCTGCAGTCGGAGGGCATCCCCTATGCCATGTTGTATCCCACTCGTCTGCGTATCGGACCGGAGGGGGACTCTGAAATATTTACCAACCCCAAAGCGGCGATGGAGCATGCGAAGCAACTGAAGCGGCGACGGCGTGTGTTCTCGACTGAACGGGACGATGAGGAGCAGTAAGGTGGCGGTGTGGGCCCGACTGGGCATGTACTCTAGCGACTGCATAATGTCTTTTTTTTTTTTCTCTCTATTGCTGGACAGGGCCGTTGGGTTGCCCCGTACTTGGGAGATTAATCTGATGCACATGCTTTGACCGAATAGTCATATTATCCTGGCACAGGTACTAGACCTGATCAGCCACCTCCTACCCGGTAGGAGGCTAGTAGCACTCTGACGCTCCCCATATGGGAGAACCCCACATGTATCTCTTTGTTCGCTGTAGTTGTTGGGGAATGTTTAGTCAGGGAAGGGATGGCTTTAGCAAGTTGGGTCCGCTGAAGTGGGTGGGGGGTTGGCAAGGAGGGGTGGAGATGGGTCGTTTGACACTGTTCTTTGGTTCTGCAGCTGAATCCTTGATGCATTTTACTAAAGTTGGCGAACACTGTTTTGCATGTCTATTGCTGAGCTGCCTGAATGGGTGATAATGTGAAGTTCATAACCTGGAATGTGCGCGGTTTAAACGCCCCCAAGAAATTTTGGTCTGTTATGGCTTATCTGGACAGGTTGGATGTCCAGATAGCCTTTTTACAAGAGACGCATCTCACCAAGATCTCAGAGAAAAACGTTGGTGCACGATGGGCTGGGGTCAGAGTGGCTTCCTCTTATTCTACCTACTCTAGAGGGGTGATGATCCTTGTCAAGAAGGGGGTCCCATTTACTGTAACCAGCTCAGAGACAGATGAGCAGGGCAGGGTGGCGCTAGTCCAGGGCAAGCTGGGTGGAGTGGGGGTCTTGCTGGTCAATGTGTATGGCCCGAATATCGATGATCCGTCCTTCTTTGTGGACGTATGGCGCCGAATCTCTATGTACTCTCCTGCGGAAATAATCTGGGGTGGTGATTTTAAAACTTGCTTAGATGCGACCATGGGTCGATTGGGGAGTGGGACAGTGCGCCATAAGCAGGCCACAGATGTCTTACTTGGACTGTTAGAGGCGGGGAATATCCTTGACGTTTGGCGCTTGCAACATCCTGGGGCACGGGAAAGTACCTTTATATCCTCGGTGCATGAAACGTGGTCCCGCTTAGATTATTGGCTTGTCTCTGGAGTGGCATGCACGTGGGTTGTTAGTGTTAGCCATTTAGCCAGGACGCTCTCAGATCACTCCCTAGTTGTCCTTAAGATGCGGGTCCCCACATGTGAGCGGCCCCCTTTTATATGGCGTTTACAGCAGGCTTCCTTGACAGACCCTGTTTTCAAGCATTCCATTGGTGAGGCAATTCGTAACTTCTTCATGGAAAATGAGGGCACTGTGGATAACGCTGGGATCTTGTGGGAGGCATTTAAAGTTACTATCCGTGGTGTTTGTATCGGCGCGCAAGCCGGAGTCTTGAGGGACTTGCGGCGTTGAATCCGTAAACTAGCAACGGAGATATCTATGCTAGAACGGGAGTATGACCGGAACCCTACCCCAGAGACGCTTTCTGTGATCCGAGACCTTGTGTCTGAGCATAACGATACGGTGAACCAGGAGATGGTGCACAGGTCTCGACGGAGTGTGGCTCGCTACTATGGAGAGGGGGGCAAGCCCAGTCGCTCGTTGGCCCAGAAGTTGGCGGCACCCAGATGCCAGGAGTATATTACAGAAATGCTAGACGGTGAGGGGGTGGCACACTATACTACTCCCAAGATCAGTGAGGTGGTACTGAACCTTTACACCGAACTCTATGGCAACAGGGCACAGGCAGCTGACATACACACCTACCTAGAGGATATTGCACTTGGGTGGCTGTCTGTGGGACAGAGGGAATATCTTACGCAGCCCTTTGATGTCGAGGACGTCAAGATTGCTATAATGTCACTCCCCACATGCAAGGCAGCAGGCCACGATGGGCTCCCTAGTGAGTTCCACAAAGCTTATGTGGACGACCTGGCCCCTAGGCTCCTGGACGTTTATGCAGAGGCGTATGATACGGGACAACTTCCTCCCACACTTAAAGAGGCTCTCCTTGTGACACTATTGAAGCCTGACAAGGCAGCCAATAGGTGTGATTCCTACAGGCCTCTCTCCATTATCAATATCGACGCCAAAATCCTAGCGAAGATGATCGCCAATAGGCTCCACCCACTAGTTCCCATGCTGGTCCTCCCGGACCAGTCGGGATTTGTACCCAATAGATCAACAACGCACAACCTGCGCACGGTCTTCGCAGCATTGCACTACTTTGAACCAGACTTCCAGGCTGTGGCGGTGCTGCTTGATGCAGCAAAAGCGTTCGACTCCCTGCAGTGGGAATATATGTTTACCGTGCTGTTGAGAATGGGCCTGCCACCGTTTTTTCTTCAATGGATTAGGATACTGTATACTGAGCCAATGGCTCTGGTGCGTGTCAACGACTGGGTGTCTGCGGCATTTCCCATCAGAAGAGGCACGCGACAGGGGTGCCCCCTGTCACCGATGCTCTTTGCGCTAGCGCTGGAGCCCTTGGCCTGTAAATTGCGCAAGGGGCATGCTCCGGCGGCGCTGCAATTTCGTCAGAGACCACTTGTGGTCTCCTTATATGCCGACGACATGCTGCTGTATGTCCATGTTTTAAGTAACAAGAGCGACCCATACGTCCTTGTGAGCTGGGTAAGTACAGAAGCACAAAACAATGTTCACAAGGAACTCATTTATCTTGAACAGTACATAATCTGCAACTAGAGTAGTTGCTCTGATTCAATCTTAGTCAAAAATATACTCATTCATTCATGACCCTCCATTGAGTCACAGTACAAATTATATCAGAGTATCTATACATACTCATGTATTCGCATTCCTTAAAAAAGCCCAACAAACCTTTTAATTAAAGATATACCTTACTTCAGCCGAAGTAGGTAATTTTATTCTGCAGTTACAGCCTGTACCACAGACGTATTTCCTTAAACATAAGTAATTAAACTATTTGCATTTAGTTGCACATTCGGAGTGGTATCGTGAACCCCAGTGAAGTGACCATAACCTATTTTAGTGAGTACTGTGTGACATAGTGAAAAAAGCTGGGAAACAGGTTATTGGTAAAATTCAAAAGGACGAGCTCGATACAATGGATAATAATTTAATTCAGGCTCTCTCTTTTGTATGGTGTCGACGGCGTTTCGACCCTCTCTAGATACGGGGTCTCTTCAGGACTGTGTTTCTGGGGACAGTACAGCACAGACATGTATTCATATAGTATCCTCGATGTAGGATGTCAGTTGAACGGTGAGGCACAGGAACGATAGATATCCAGACTAATAATCAGTTCCACCAAGGCGATATCTGGGATACTCCAGGGTGTAGGTAGAACCCGAAGCATTCACTCCACGTGTCTATTATTCACGCAAAGTAGAGATGACACGAATTAAGCGTCACCTCTTCTACTCTCGATTGAGCTTCCTTCTGTGAGCTTCCTTCGAGAGTAGAAGAGGTGACGCTTAATTCGTGTCATCTCTACTTTGCGTGAATAATAGACACGTGGAGTGAATGCTTCGGGTTCTACCTACACCCTGGAGTATCCCAGATATCGCCTTGGTGGAACTGATTATTAGTCTGGATATCTATCGTTCCTGTGCCTCACCGTTCAACTGACATCCTACATCGAGGATACTATATGAATACATGTCTGTGCTGTACTGTCCCCAGAAACACAGTCCTGAAGAGACCCCGTATCTAGAGAGGGTCGAAACGCCGTCGACACCATACAAAAGAGAGAGCCTGAATTAAATTATTATCCATTGTATCGAGCTCGTCCTTTTGAATTTTACCAATAACCTGTTTCCCAGCTTTTTTCACTATGTCACACAGTACTCACTAAAATAGGTTATGGTCACTTCACTGGGGTTCACGATACCACTCCAAATGTGCAACTAAATGCAAATAGTTTAATTACTTATGTTTAAGGAAATACGTCTGTGGTACAGGCTGTAATTGCAGAATAAAATTACCTACTTCGGCTGAAGTAAGGTATATCTTTAATTAAAAAGTTTGTTGGGCTTTTTTAAGGAATGCGAATACACGAGTATGTATAGATACTCTGATATAATTTGTACTGTGACTCAATGGAGGGTCATGAATGAATGAGTATATTTTTGACTAAGATTGAATCAGAGCAACTACTCTAGTTGCAGATTATGTACTGTTCAAGATAAATGAGTTCCTTGTGAACATTGTTTTGTGCTGCTGTATGTCCGTGAGCCTGCCACATATCTCCCGGAATTGCTCCGCGAATATGTAAAGTTCGAAAGATACTCCGGATTAGGCATTAATTGGGCAAAGTCAACGGTGTTTCCGCTGGCACTCGGGAGGTGGAGCTGGACTTCCCGCTGACGTGGTCGCAGGACCCGGTGAAATACTTGGGGATATGGTTGCATAGGGATCCTGATCAGGTACTCTCTATGAACTATGGCCGAGTAATTGAACAGATCACTGACCAGGCGGCGCGGTGGGCTCGGCTTTCTCTCTCGCTTGCTGACCGGATAGCGGTGATGAAAATGACGATATTGCCCAAACTCCTCTATCTGTTCGTTAACATCCCCATTAGACTGAACATCTCGTTGTTTAATACACTTCAGTCAGCCATGCTGACATTCGTCTGGGGTGGCAAGACACCCCGATGCAGTTGGGGCGTGCTCGTACAGCCATTTGACCGGGGAGGCTTCGAAGCTCCTGACATGCGGCTGTTTACTTGTGCGCGCAGGTGCAGTTTGCACATTATTGGTTCTTTCCGCAGCGGTACCAACCTCATACCGCAATTGAGGCCGATGCTGCGCTTCCGGTACCACTTGTGGCGGCGGCACTGTCAGGCGGAGGGGGTGGTCCCAGGACGGAAATCAATCCTGTTCAATGTACCGCGTGGGCCTGGAAGGCCCTTGCTAAACGGGCACAGCTGGACTATCTATATGCTCCGCCTTTGCCGTTGGACGCACATCCGGAAATTTCTGCGACACAAGAGCAGGCTGCTCTGCGAGCACTGGCGGCAGTGGGGATCAAACAGATGGGAGACCTGTACAAGCAGGGTCAGTTCCGCTCACTCCTGGATGTGCAGGTGGGACGGGATCATGGTATGATGTTGGGGTTCACATATGTAAGAGTACAGCAGGCAGTCAGAACCATTTACCCTGACTATCCAGTGGAACCAAGAACATTGCTAGCACTGCAGGTGGTGCTAGCAGGGGAAGAGCGTAGGGGTCTGATAACTAAGCTGTATAATGCGTCACTGCAAGAAAGGGAGCCCATGGAACATCCTTCATACATTAAATGGAACGCGGCGCTAGTGTCTACACTGTCGCTGGAGCAATGGAAGTTTTGCTGTGAGCTGACTGGTCGCTTGACGGCGAACTGTAATCTCTGCATTATACACTTCAAGTACCTGCACCAGTTATATTATACATCAATACAATTGCGGAGGTTTGGTTTGCGGGAGCATGCCTGCTGTGTGAGGTGCAGGCAGGATGATGCGGACTTTCTGCATCTTGCATGGCACTGCGCAGGCATATTCGCATTTTGGACTAGGGTTGCGAACGTGCTTACTGAGGTTGTGTTGGAAAATGTGGTGTGTGCGCCTGATGTTTGCCTACTGGGTTGGGTAAAGAATCTTCAGCCATGTAATCGGCGCATTGTAGGATTCTCGACCCTGTTGGCTAAGTGGGCTGTGACGCAATGCTGGGGAGCCAAAACCACCCCAACTGTAAAAAAGTGGGTCCGGGACTTGATATATTGTAGGGAACAGCTGGGGACCTATGTGGAGGAATTACCCGAGGCCTCGCGGCCCAAGGACTTTTGGGCCCCACTCACTATGTACTTACTTGGGCATCCGGAACTGCAGTAAGCCTGTTGTAAAATTGTGTGAGCTGCCAGTGTACGCAAGAGTTGGTCTGTTTATAGAGAAGCCATAAATATGATGTTTAAGATGCTAGGGGTTCAAGACTAACACCTAAGTGCCGGGACGGGAGGGGTTTCTGTGGGTTTGTTATATGTTGCGCTCTTAATGATGTAAAATGCTTGTACTGCTATATGCTACAATGGTCTGGGTTGCCCCATCTACTCGGGCTATGTATATTCTTGCTACAAGCTACTCAATAAAAAGAGTTTCTTTTTAAAAAAAAGAAAAGGCAAAAAAAAAAGTCGACAAAAAAATATACACAAGCCATATTTTGTTTTCAATTAACGTACAGCAGAAAAAAACATATAAAAGCAGCTGTCCACCATTTAAAAAACAGTGGTTATCTGACTGCCAGACACACCACACACGTTTTGCCTGCCAGAAAATTATACACATCAAACAGTGCCATCTACAATTCCAAGTAAGTGAAACCTATATTAAATATAATAAATTACCAAATTAATCCAAGCATGATTTTAATCACATATACCATTTTAAATATCTTACAGCTTTTGTCGAAAAATTGTAAGCATTGCATAAAGCACAATAGAAAACACAGTTATTCAAAAAATATATAATGTGAGTAAACAAAACTTTATATAATTAGATATTTATCATTTTTAAGTAAAACAAACATTTATTAATATTAAAAAAAATAGAATATTGTAAATTTTTAAACTAATAATACTACTCTAACAAGTGCTTGCCTCAGAGAAATTAATATATAGTTGTGGGTGCAAAACTACTATTCCTAAACAGACGGGTGCTTACCTCTGGAAAATTAATGGATAGTGGTGGGAGCAAAATTACTATTCCTACTCCAAAGGGACATTACCTTAGGGAAAATGCTGGATAGTGGTGGGGACAGAATTACTAATCCTACTCCGACGGGTGCTTATCTCAGGGAAATTAATGGATAGAGTAGGGGGCAAAATTACTATTCATACTCCAACGGGGGTTTGCCTCAAGGAAACTGCAGGATAGGGGTGTGAATAAAATTACTATTCCTACTCCGACGAGTGCTTGCCTCAGGGAAAATGCTGGCTAGTGGTGGGTGCAAAATTACAATTCCTAGTCTGAAGTGTGCTTGCCTCAGGGAAAGTGGTGGGATTAAAATTACTATTCCTACTCCAAAGGGTGCTTACCTCACAGAAATTGCTGGATAGTGGTGGGGATAAAATTACTATTACTACTCCAATGTGTGCTTGCCTTAGAGAAAATGCTGGATAGTGGTGGGGGAAAAATAATCTTCCTACTCCGACATGTGTTTACCTCTGGGAAAGTGATGGATAGTGGTTGGGTTAAAATTACTATTCTTGTTCGAAATGATCAGTGATTGGGACTCAACTGACAAAATAGAATTTGGAACATTGCTATGTTAAATTTGATGCATCGCTACTGCTGCACTGAGTACTTGTTACATATGTTTGTTTTAATGCAATATAAAAAATGGTAAAGTTAAAAAATAAATAAAATACTATTCCTACTCCAAAGAGTGCTTGCCACAGCGAAAGTAATGGATAGTAGTGGGGTTAAAATTACTATTCCTACTCCAAGGGGTGCTTGCCTCAGGCAAAATAATGGATAGTGGTGGGGTTAAAATTACTATTCCTACTCCAAAGGGTGCTTGCCTCAGAAAAAGTGCAGGATAGAGGTGGGGATAAAATTACTATTCCTACTCCGAAGGGTGCTTGCCTCAAGGAAAGTGCTGGATAGTGATGGAAGCAAAATTACTATTCCTACTTCGAAGGGTGCTTACCTCAGGGAAAGTGCTGGATAGTGGTGGGGTTAAAATTACTATTCCTACTTCGAAAGGTGCTTGCCTCAGGGAAAGTGCTGGATAGTGGTGGGGTTAAAATTACTATTCCTACTCCAAGGGATGCTTAACTCAAGGAAAATGCTGGATAGTGGGGGGTGCAAAATTACTAACCCTACTCCAACATGTGTTTGCTGGATGTTTTCTTTTAGTTTATAAATATTTAAAAAATATATAAATATGTATTATACACTTTAATATATCAACAGATAACTAAGGGGCCCATTACGATACCCGGCGTAAAAAAATCCGCCAGGTATGGAAGCGGCAAACATCTGCCCGCACACACCGTCTGAACACCGACCACGCCATTACGATTACACAAACCGAAAACCGCCATCGGCGGAAAAATCACACAAGATACCGCCCGCCATCGTCCGAGTCGGAGTCAAACCGCCCGCCACGGACGGAAACACGCACGACAACACAAAACCGCCCGCCCTCACGGCCGACACACCGCACGTGAGATTACGATCGCACCGCCATGAGCGCGGGAAAACTACAAATATACCGCCCGCCAGCGCAAACAACGCCGATGAGAATCGACACGGCAGAAGCCATGGCGCCCACGTCCCTGCACAGAAACCATCCGCTGACAAAAACAATCGCACACAACATGGCCAACAAGTCCACACAACAAGGCACGCACAAATACACAAGCACAGTACACATCCCGAAAACACCCCCTGGACAAACAAAAACTACAAAGGCCAGAACACCAGACACAACACACCTGAAAACAACAGACCATGAGGACACACCCACATAGGTAAGTACAAAAGCAGCACTCCCACAGACCACAACCCCTTGCAACATTGCAAACTAGAGAGGAGAGGAGAGGACACAGTGACACAGCAAGGACAGCAGCACACCACAGAAACGCACACATCACAACCACCACCACCACCACCAAACACCGGCACCACAAACCCCTGCACATTACACAACACACACCGCACCAGCACCACAAACACCATGGCACCACAAAGAATGCCCAAGTTCACGCCCATTGAGCTGACGGTCATGGTCGACGAGATCATCAAGGTGCACCCACAAATCTATGGGAACCTGGTCCAGCACACACCACTAGCCACCAGAAAGAGAATGTGGAACCGGATCGTAGACCAGGTCAATGCAGTCGGGACCCTGCCCAGGAACAGAGTTGAAATCAACAAACGGTGGAATGACGTCAAGAGCCTGGTCAAGAAGAAGGAGAGCAAGAACAGAGAGCTGGCAGCCGTCACTGGCGGAGTGAATCCCGCGCTCTTCAAGATCTTCAAAGCGTGGGAGGAGAAGGTGCGAGTCATTATACATCCGGAGATCCTCGCCGGATTAGCAGGGGAGTGGAGGCTGGTAAGTACAAACTAATGTATACCAGCACACCGCTATGTACTCACATGCACTACCACCATGCCACAGCTCCCAGGGACAAACACCCCCATGTCCAGCACACAATACACAACACATCACACACACATGCAACAGACACCACCACACACAGCCCAAACCGAACAACTGTAAGATACGTGGGGACATGTGTACACTCAGCCAGCCACGTAACCACCAACAGGTCCCCAAGTATGCCAGAAGCGCCACAACGAGCACCCACCACACCCATGTGTCCGCCATAGCTGCACTAACCGACAAGTAACAGGTAAGTGGCAGGAACACAAAGTGCAGTGGGTGGGAGGGTGGACAGCCCAAGTACAACACACACCAGGCCCCTAGTCCCACAGCACAGCAAGGAGGAGCATCCCCCACCCCCCACAGCCACGTGTCAGCCACCGCAGTGCACACCGACAGCCGAAAGGTAGACATCACGATCCACAACAATCGGTGTCAGTGGGTGTCCAGCCACCACCACGACCCACAACACCCCCCACCCCCACAGACCTGCAACATGGAGCACCCCCGCTTAGAACCATGTGGCATCCAGTACAGTGCACGCCCGAACAACCTGCAGGTGGGAAACTGGACAGGGCTGGATTACTGGAGGCATGAGGACCGTAACACGACCAACACATGGGACATGTCACGTAGCAGACGAACACGCAGCACCGCCCACCGTCACGAACAAGTGAACAATGTGCACACGGACATGAACCACAGACTCACACCTCACATGACCCATCACAGACACAGCAACACCCAAGGAGCCACGTCTGCATGCACAAGTCACACTGAATATAGTACCACACGGCAGCCACTGTGCAACTCATCACACACAACCGAAACACCATTGAAGTCCTGTCCATGTAGCCCCTACTGCCTGTCAACCACACACCCCACAACTACGCCAATGTAAGACAAACAACACTAGACGCAACAGAGCGGAACAACATAAATGCACACGAACACCACTGAACCCATCAAACACAAAGACACACCATGCACATACAACATACCATCCATCCCATCCGTCAGCCCCAGTCTCATGAAAGGCATGTCATCCGCACAGCTGCCACACATACAGCAGTCACGCTAAGATACATGCCCATGACCAACCATGTGCCAGAAGTCAATGAAGCGCACGCCACACTGTGAGCAACAACACACAACATGGGCCACACCCCCCACGAGCACTGCAGTGATGCACATGGCACAGGGCAGCACGCACACCAAGGAGATGGGACAACTGCAATACGTTGGCTGGCACACAACCATCACTCACTCATAACGATGCGTCCAATGCCATGTCCAGTAATCACAACAGACAGCAAATATGCAGGCCATGTCAGGCATGCACACACCTCAGACCATGCACTGTCATGCTGCCACAACACATGTCACGTTCGGCACCCATGGCTCACAGCATGTACCCCATAAGCATATTCCCTCCCAAATGCGAATCTGGGGCATGGCCCCCATGTTGCCATATGCGTTCCTAAGCGTTCCATTTGAACACCAAAAGCATATTCCCTCCCAAATGCGAATCTGGGGCATGGCCCCCATGTTGCCATATGCGTTCCTAAGCGTCCCATTTGAACCCCAAAAGCATATTCCCTCCCAAATGCGAATCTGGGGCATGGCCCCCATGTTGCCATATGCGTTCCTAAGCGTCCCATTTGAACACCAAAAGCAAAGTACAAACCAGACCCAGGATGGGCCAGGAGCCCGCATACACCAGAGTCACAATAAGTAGGGGCACAGCAACACACCCATCGGCATGGCCAATCCGTCCCATGCCACATGTGCACAGCACACAGTCCCATTGCCAAGCACACACAACTACAAATGGTACAGCCACACACACGCCTCCGGGAAACCCATGTACGAGATTGCACAAACTGTTAATGTCAGACGACAAATACATACTTCGCCAGGTGCAACACAATAACAAATCTCATTCTCTCCACAGGTGACGAACTGCTGGATGCTGGGGATGGAGACAGCAGCCAGCACAGCCAGCCTACAAGCCCCCAACGAGGACACACGGATGTGGAGGATCTGTCCTCCTCTTCGGACATGGACCACCAAGCAGGCCCATCTGGTGTGGCAGGGCCCAGCCGCTCCCCAGGACCCCTCCTACCCACCAACCCATCATCCTGGGCTGCTGAACATTCCCAGCCCCCTGCTGCCACTGTCGTTGCGGCCACACCCACGGACATTGCGGCCACACCCACGGTCATTGCGGCCACACCCACGGTCATTGCGGCCACTACCACTGCCGCAACCGCCACCATCGCCGCACCGACCACCACCGCCGCCACCACCACCACGTCTTCGCTGGCACCAGCCCCAGCGCAGGTGGTGGCCCGGCCGACTGGATCCACCCTGGGAGCCACAGCGAGGACCGTGGTGAGCAATGTGGCTAGTGGGCAGGCCGGTGGCAGCAGTACTGGTAGGAGGAGCAGGGTCAGGGAAACGCAAGTCTCCCCTGGGAGCCATGCCCTGCCTCAAATGGCCAGAGTCCTTGGGGCCTATGAAGAGGCCCAAGGACAATGGGCCAGGTCTGCTTCAGACACGCGGGAGGTGCTGGGGGTGCTGAGGTCCATGGACGCCCGTATGGGCCAACTCGTGGACCTCATGGGCCAGCTGGTGGTGAGGTCACAGCCAGGGACAGCAGCTCCACCACCGCCACCCCTGCCGGGGCGCAGGGTCGAGCAGCAGTGTCCAGTACCCCTGCGTCCACAGCCAGTGAGCACACCTCACCCCCCACCAGCAGGTCGCCACCACACACCCCCTCCCAAACGTGGAAGGGGCCGTCCGAAGTACAAACAGATCTCCCGGGAGGACTACGCACGCTCCAGACGCAAGTGAGGCAGCCAGCCAGCCTTCCTTGACCACCCACTGCATTGACTTGGACTACGATCCCACTCCACACAGCCATCTGGATGGCATGTGTCTGTTGGACCATGGACATGGAACAAGTGGGTACACCCTGAGCATCACGCAGCCGTGACCGACAGCTCATTGTCACTGCACGCACCACTTTTGTCATCACCTCGCACACAATCACATGTCACAGTTTGAAATAAATGCACCTCTTACACAAACTGCTGTTTGTGCCCTGTGTTTTATTTGTACGGAATACAACGGCCACCTTGGGCGGAAAGGCACCTGATGCGTGGCATGGCAATGGAACCGGAGGGCCTGTAGGGACCTAGGGGTGGGAGACAGAACAGGAGCACATTCAATGAGTGTGTCACACACCCATCACACAGTACATGTCAACAACTACAAGCAATGTACACACATCGCACAGAGCAATAGGGCACAATGCCACAGCCACCAACAGTGGCATACTACCCTGGCCATGGAGCGTTGACACACAGCACGCAGTGAACAAACGGCCACCCTGACACAGCACACACACACCTGCACAGATACAGCCACATCAGCCGTCGAACATGGACACTCACCGTCAAGTGAAGTAGCGGGCGATGAGCTGCTGCCGCACATTACCAGCTTCCTCCTCTCCGCTGTCCTCCTCACTCGAGCTGTCCTGGTCTGCGGGCTGGGGCCCTGGTTGATCTCCGTCATCCACGATGAGGGGGATCTGCTTCCGAATGGCCAGATTGTGCAGCATGCAGCACGCCACCACTATCTGGCACACCTTCTGTGGGGAGTACGCCAGCGCACCCTCGGTGCGGTCCAGGCACCTGAACCTGGACTTGAGGAGGCCAAAGGTACGCTCGACCACACGTCTGGTCCTCCCATGTGCCTCATTGTAGCGATCGTCTGCTGGGGTGCGAGGATTCCTCAATGGACTGAGCAGCCATGCCCCATTCGGGTACGCAGAGTCACCTGGGTGTGAGGGACACAGAGAACCGTTGCTATTCCAACTGGACAGGGGACAGCATCGCACAACCAGCACGCTACACCACTCCACATACTCACCGACAATACAGCCACGATCCTGTTGCAGATTGGACATCAGTCGTGGCAAGATGCTGTTGCGCATTATGTGTGCGTCATGGGCCGAGCCTGGGAACTTTGCACACACGTGGGTGATCACCATGTCCGCAAGGCACACCACTTGCACATTCAGGGAGTGCGTGTGCTTCCTGTTGCGGTACAGGTGCTCAGTGGCCTGTGGTGGAACAAGGCCAACATGTGTGCAGTCAATGGCTCCAACGACGTGTGGGATTCTGCCAAGGGCATAGAATGCACCCTTCACTGCCGCCAATTCACGAGCCCTGGGGAAGCGGATGTACCTGTTTCGGTACAGCATCATGGCTGCCAGTACATCCCTCAGCACCTTGCTGAACATGGGCTGGGACATCCCTCCTCCACTGCCCACTGTGTGCTGGAATGACCCAGTGGCGAAGAAATGCATGGCGGCCATCACCTTAGCCGTGGGGGTGACAGCTGTCGGATACACCCTGCGGGGACGGAGATGGGGTTCCAACATGGCACACAGTCGATGCAGGGTTGGCCTGTCCAGCCGAAACTTCCTAATGACCTCTGTATCGTCCATGTCCACCAGCAATTGGTATGGGCGGTCAATGTTCGGTCTCCGCCTAGGGAAAATGGCAGTGGACACATGTCAAAGCAACACAACACATAGCAATTTCGCATACACATCACTGACATGACTGAGCAAGCACATGAGCCACAGCCCAGCTGTCAAGCTGGGACGGCACGGCCACAATACACTTACACAGGTCTCCCAACAATGGCAATGGCTAGTGATACAAACCACTGCCATGTGCATGCACATGGGGATCTAGGCCCCAATGACTTGCGGGGCGTGCTGATGGGGACTGACTGCATATTCGTCAAGCGGCAACGCCACGGCAACATGAATGTCTGCTGAGCATGGAACTGCTTCCGAGGCTGGATGAGTATGGCACACGACGACGACGATGTGGGCACAGGCTGAGCGGCCAAAACAAGTGGGACCTGTGGCACGAGGGGATATGAGACAGTAGTAGGTGTCAGCACTGCACCCTATGTACAGCACTGTACGGATCACACCTCCCGAAACATTGACAGGTGTCCACATTGACAGCCCCATGCCAAGACGGCTGTGTGCTTGCAGTCACACGTCACAGGTGAGAGGTTACATTGCACGTGCCAGGTGGCAGACGTACATAGTGGGAGCTGGCATGTGTGTGCATGTGTCTCCTGTTCAGGATCCACCAGATGGGCGCTGACTCTGTACTGACCATTGGACACAGCATGTTCCGTGGAAGGCTTGTGTGTGTGGGATGGTGGCACTGGATGTGCCTCCGTTGGGTGGGGGGCCATGCACAGGGCGGGTACGTCGATGATTGCGCATTGTTGGTCACGGTGGGTGCACCCACTAAGATGTGTTGCCCTGTGTTCAATTCCTATGTCCGCATGATGATGGACTGTAGATGTGGGCAGACTACACATTGGTCGATGTGCTGTCTATATGCATGTGCCTTCACACCAGGCACAGCTGCCCCTGCACATGTGACCCCTGCTGGACTCGCTGCTGGGTCTGTGGAGCTGATGCACCTTCTGTGCGTGGGGCGGACAGCTCTCCTCACTTCCCTCATTGCGCATGTCATGACTTTGCCGCAGGTGACATGGATCATGGAGGGCCCACATGTACGCGTGGGTAGGCTACACATGATTGTTCACTGGTCGCCACCCCCAGTCAGTGTTTCGAATGGGAAGGTTGTCGTGCTGGTGGTATATTCGATGTGGCGGATGGGCGGGCCTAGGTGCGGGCTTACATTCCGGACATGGGGGTAGTTGGATTGGCGACTAGTTGCAGTACACACGGGACACGTCTCTTCCTTTCCACATCTGGGTCATCCCTTGTACTCACTGACAGTGATACAGTCATCTTCGCCCCAGCCCTCATGTCCTCCCCTCGCTCCCCCAATATGCATGTGCACCTGCGAGGCTAGCGCTTGCACAGGCAGCCCCAAGCTCGCACCAGAGAGGGCAAGGAGTGTATGTGTGGGTCCAGTTGCACGAGTGGGCTGTCTCAGGGTATGATGTGTTGCGGGACGCCGTCCACCTGCGTGGTGCCCCAAATGGAGACCCGGCCTGCATGGACTATGCATCACAGTCTTCGCCTTCCGGATCCGCCACCTGCGACACCCAGTGGCTGTGGCTGCCCTTGCGGCCAGGCCGCGTCCGTCTGTGACTGATGGCCCACACATTCACTCTTTGGCCTCTCTGGGGAGGGCTCGGGGGTGGTGGCGCACGCGCTTGCACTTAGTCGCAATGGCATGTGGCGTGGTTGGTATAATGGGCAATGGATGGGATGGTGCGAGCCACCTCCCGTGACGTCAGTGCTGCTTGTGCTGTGGTGCGTCCCCCTACACTTCCATTTGACTTGTGCCATGCTAGACGTTGAGGTTCTATTGCCTGCGTGATATGACCAGGAGGAGCGCGAGGAGACCTCTCACACACCATGCTCCACTGCCATCCCGTGCCCTGTATCGCCTGTGCGGATTGACTATGTTGGGGTTACACCTGGTCGACTGGGGCTGTGTGTGCCTTGTCAAGGGGCATGGCGGGTGCACAACAGGATCCAGCTTGTCCACAGAGGGTGGGCTGAGGTGCGCCTGGTACCGCTTTGTACGTGTGCCCGGCTGCTGTGCACACACGTGTTCACTCCCCCCGACAGGTGTCCTCTCACAATGCCCAGGGAAGCGGTGGTGTACTGTTCATGACCCCTCCCAACACGGCGTCCTCCAACTTGGCATGTGCGCATCTACCCGTCACACCCACCCACCTGAGCACTGCGTCCATACGACTTCACACGACACATGTGTGTCTTCCACAGTTGTGCTACTCATTTGCGTTGACATCCAATACCAGTGGACTACATGGTCATGTCACGACTGCCGTGTACTTCACATACTCTCATCCTCTCTCATTCGTACTTGTGAAATGAGTCAGCGGAGACAGTTTTGGTTTCAAACATTATATTGAGTCTTCTGTCCTCTGTGATGCAGTATAGTGGACACTACTGGCAGCGGAATACATGTTGAGGATATACTGAGCATGATTGCAAATGGGATAGGGTGTGGGGTTACATGTGATTGGCTGTTGCATGTGGGATGTGGGCTTCAGAGTTACATCTGCTTGGCCAAGGCTGTGCTAATGTACATTTACGTATAGCTGCGGAGCTGCGGACTTTGACACAGACGGTATACATGTAGCCTACCAGACCGCTTGGCATCATGGGCACAGTCCATCTCAGTTCCATGTGACAGGTTTGCTGCGGTTGTTCCTCATGCACGCGTGCATGTGAGATGACATCAGGGCATGTGCTTGCGTGCATGCAGCGGCGTGCCACTTGTTGTTGCAATGTGGTGGTTACTGGACATGTCACAGTCACTGGGGTCGTGTTGTTGTTGTATGCACTTGTCGTCCATGCAAGGGTCCTGGTATGGGATTCCCGGGGCGGGGGTGGGAGGGGTGCAGCACCCACAGACTCCAGGCGACCTATTCATGTCCACTGAGCGGTGTGTGTGTCCATGGGCGCTGGATCCATGTCGTGTCCTGGTTGTTCGTGCAGTTCCGTCCATGTGGGTGCGATACACAGACCCCATGCCACTGCCTCCCACGATGCATGCGGTGTTCCTGGATGTGATGGGGAACAGTGTGCATGTCCCGGTCATATCCGATGTCATGGCGATGTCGTTGATGGTGTGGTTACAGTTGCCGGTCGTTTGGTATGGCTGTTGTGGTGGTGACTGGCCAGTCCGTGCGGAAGCTAAGCATGGGTGCGGGGTTGGACATCATAGGTCAATCGGGGAACCTGCGTTGTGGTCCGACGAATTTACAGGTTGTCAGGTATGCGATGCCGTCCAGCAGGGCTTCCATGTCATTGGTGGTGTACATGTTTGCCAGCCAATGTAGCGGATGGTGGCTGTCAAGGTGTTGTTCGTAAGTTGTCCCTTGGAGGACCATGATGGGGCATGCTGGGTGACATTCGATGTAGCTGTTCTCGATGATCCGTCGTGTGGAGGCACAGTGGTCCCATTTCAGTGCGGGTGCGATGTTGGCCACATACGCCATGCCCCCATAGGCAGAGCAGGCCCTGTCGTGTGCGTCCAGAGGGAGGAGTAGTGGTAGCAGGTCCGCCTTTAGACATGCCGGGTTGGAGAGGCATATCTCCACGGGATGATGGTAGGGACACCTCCGACAGTAGAAGACGGGCATGACGCAGCTGAACAATGTGATGCGGTAAGTCAGTCGGTAACTTACGTTCAGCAGGGACAGGAGATCGCATCCCAATATATGTATCAGGTTGGTTTTGTACAGCTTGAGCTATCCGGCGTAGTTGGGTAGGTGTGTTGTGGTTGCCATTTCGCAGCGGTGCGTTGTGGTGGCGTGCTCCGGCTGTGTGTGCAGTCTGCAATGTGCACGCTCCGAGGTTGCTGTGAGCTCTGTGTAGTCGTAGGGAGACAGGACTTGTGTTCTGTTGGCTTGTGCGGAGGACACGGGCCCTCATCCCACATGCTTCTCAGACAGTTCAAGGTCAGTGATGTGTGACTCCTTCCAATTAACTTGCATGTGGCCGACATGGGGGAGTGTTTTCTTTTTTCTTCCCCGTCCGTTGTGTGCTTCTGTGATATGCGCTATCTGCCCTGTGGTCGGTCTCCTCGGCATGCCTGTGTTGGTCTTTTCTTGGACAATGGCTGTATTCACCGGCTTCTTTCGTAGGGCTGTGGTTTCGGAGTTGGAATGGAAGGTCATTCAGTGCTGTCTGCTCTCCCTTGTGTGGGCGGCAGGCTGCCTTTCCGCTCTGCGTTGGGCCTTGTGTGTGAATGTTATTCTTGGGCCACCTGTTGTCGGTCCCCGGGCTCTTTGGTGTTCCGTTTTATATGTCTTGTTCATATGTGCAGGGTGGTATGGGTGTTTCAGTGTGGTACTGGCGTTCCTCTTCCCGAAGGGGCCCTGCTTCTCCTAGTTGGTGTTGCCGCCGCTGTGTGCTACGCCATGTTTGTTACACTGGGGTGTGTCCTGCTGTTGCGTGACTTCACTGACATGTGTGCGTCGGTTGTGTGGCGTTGGGTGTTGTCCGTGAATTGGGCGTTGGGGACATGTCTGTGGCAGGCCTGTCACGTGTCATGTGCGTTCGGGGTGGGGCTGATGTGTGTGCTGCTTGGTTGTGTCCCTGTGTCTGTGTGCGACGCATGCATGGCGCTGCGGTTGGCCTCTGCGTTGTGCGCATGTGTGGCGGCGTCATCGCCGCTTTGGGGCCGTGACGGGGTGGTTGGTTCCTAGTCCCAGGTGGTGTGTACACATGTGTTACGCGATGTTACGATTTGGCCTGTGTGTCATATGTGGATGCAATGGTGGATGTGTAGTGTACACGCGCTGGTGGGGGGTTGTCCGCTTTTTCCGCCCTTGCACTGTGTGCGCTGTTTGCGTGCACTTGTTGTGTGTGTGCCTACCTGCGTCTCCGCGGTACGTTGCGTCCTTGGTGGTGCATCAGCAAGAGCATGGGGAGGGCCTGCAGTGCTGGATTCATGCTCGGGGGAGCCGCTTCTTCGTTGTCCGTGCTCGGCGTCCGTGTTACCGCTTCGGTTTGTCGTACGGTATCTCTTAGCCATGGGAGCCGTTTGTTTGCGGCATCGTAATTTATACGCCGGGCGGGACGTGATTTCGTCGGACGGTGTGTGTCAATTGTGCTGCGCCGCTACGTGTACGGACGCACTTTGATGGCGGACGGTGTTGCTGGCTTGCCGGCGGTGTTTGGCCTACTTTTCGCATCGTAATTGGGCGGGCGTGTGGACTGCTGCGTGCCGGCGGTAACTGGTGGTTTTTGCATCCGCCAGCACGGCGGTTGTGCTTCCGCCCGCCATCGTAATGACCCCCTAAAGCATCAAATAACAGCTGTATAAAAGAACAATATATTTTCATGATAAAAGAATCAACAGAAAACCTTCTGAAAATTATTTAAAAAGGTAATTTTTTTACAAATATTTACACGAAAAAGGACTAAAGCAATGATATTGAATGAAAAAACAAGTTTGCAAAAACGAATTACATCCAATTTACAATTTTAAAAGAATGTAAAGATATTTTTTCTCCCAGATTTTACAACTTTAACCATCCAAACATTTCTAAAAGTCAATCATCAAAACAAGAAACATCACAAGGTAATTTTTACATCATAAAAATATGTCAGTATAGTTTTTGAACCGTAAATTTTTTATAATATTTTAATTCAACAAAATGCTCTTCTCCAAAAGAATAATACTTTTTCAAGGTAAATAAATATGTTAATCTTCACATAATTAATTTTGCAAAATAAACACAAATGTATTTGTTCTGTAAAAAGACAAAGGGGCCGATTCCGATTCGGGCAGGAAATCTCTCCGACCGAGCCGGACCCGGAGAGATTTCCGACCGAATCAGACTCTAGCAGCCCAACCGAACGAGTACGATGCGTACGTATGCTATCGGACTCGATTCGGTCGGACTCCCATTGAAGTCAATGGGAGCCGGTCGTACAACGCGTACACGGGCTCCCATCAACTCAATGGGCACGACGCAAACAAGGGTGCCCCCTACAGCGGGTTCGCGTCGATGCGGGTCGCGCCGTACATGCACGTGTAGGGGGGACCCTTGGGTCCCCCCTGTGTGCGACTCGCGCGGCTACGCGTGCAGCGGACACCCCAAGTCCGGCTCCGACAGCTCTTCTGAGCCGGACGGTACGAGTCGGTCGGGCTGTTCGAGGCGCGCATCGTACTGGCTCGGTCGGGTAACGTCTCCATTGCGTAGTGCGAGCCGTGTCCGTACGAGTCGGTCGGAGCGGTTCGGACCCGGGAACGAGTCGGTCGGCGATTTCGCGTGCACTCGCATCGTACTTGCTCGCGCGGACGCCCGTACGAATCGGTCGGGAACTACGCCTCCGAATCGGATCCGGTAAAGCCGAATCCGATTCGGTGCCCTACCGGCCGAGATCGGAATCGGCCCCAAAAAGTTTTGTAAAAAGCCAAAACATTAACCTGTTCTTCCATAACCAAAAATATGTTATTCTATTGCAGGCAAACATTTGACAATTTTCACAAACTCCTAACAATAATTTTTTTCCTACTATTTCTGACCATAATCAAATTCAACCTGGTCAAGAAGCAGAAAACCACAACCAAAACCTTTCAAAAAAGGTAATATTACAAAAACAATAAACAATAAAATTACTTAACCATGTTTCTCTCCCTACTAAACTTTATACAAAAAACATAAGACTGATAAAACACATAAAATCTTTTTCCTTTCAGAATCAACTAATAAACAAAACCATCCACCAAAGTAAAAGCATCTAGCAACATCTTGTCTAAAGGTAAGAAACTAGAAATATTTATCAATAAAACAACTTAACCATTTTGCTCTCCCAATAATGCTTTTTTAAAATAACATTTCATCAAATTTAGAAATGCAACACGTTTAAAACATTAAATATAACTTTAAAAAGCATTAACTTTAAACTGTTTAATAAATTGCCGAAATTGTACTGTATATTTTTTCGTCTAAACAGGTAAATTAAAAATAAACTAACAATTTTTTTCTTTGTTTCTTTTTCAATCCATAACAGAAAATGACTTTAAATCAAGCCAAATATATAACATCCAGCCGGGGAAACCTTTTACTCAATCATAGTGGGTATGTGGGTATGTGCCCTCTCCTACTCTTGATCCCTGACGGTCTGGAGTGCCACGGACGGATCTTTGCTCCGGACTCGCGGTGTTTAAAGAGGATCTGAAGCGTTGCCGTTTGGGGTGAGACTGACGGCGGTCCGAACGCTGGCGCGTTCAATGACCAGAGAATGTTGGTTTTTAAAGGGAGGCTGAGGTGCTGCCGTTAGGGGTGAGTTGGACGGCGCCACGCTGCTGGAGCGTCTCCTTACTTACTGTCGGGTCTCGGCTGAGTGCGGCGTGACACCCCGCTTCTTCCTGGTTGAGTCTGAATGGCTTTGCGCGATCTGTCTCGGGACAGTCAGGGTCTTAGTGGCCCTTCAGCGAATGGAGGTCGGTAGGCTTGGCACTACGCGATGGTGAGGCCCTGACGGGGACTGAGGGGGAGAAACACACAGAATCCACGAGATGCTTGGGCCCTCAGCGTTTCCCCTCCGCTGTTGCCTCCTCTACCCAGATCGAGGATTCTCCTGGTTCCTGACTTTTGGGTCCTAACTCTTGGCCCCATTTTGATTTTGTTTTTGTTTTTGTTATGGTTGTTTGGCCCACCATTTTGTTTCCCCTTCCTCAGGCCCAGAGACGACGCCCCCGTACCCCTGGAACTGTGGCTTTAGCAGGGAAGGAAATAGAAAAAGGTCTTTCTCCTCCACACTCATAGGGCGGCCATCTTGGAATGTGGTCCTTTCTAAAGTCCAGGCCAATCGAACAGAACTGAGCATCTCCCTTGTAATTGAAGTTTTGCAGGTATTGCTGCAGGTTATTACAATTCCTACGCTCCATAAGCCCTACCTCACGTCTATTCACTAATGCTTTGAACATTTCCCGCAATCTAGCCTAAGCTGTGGCAGGGCAGTATTATTTTTAATCTAATGTTTGACTGTATTCTATAATTTGTAATTGTAATTCAGCCTGAGCAACTGCATGTCATATGTTATTGCTATCCTATGTTATCCTATCCTATGTCCTATATGCACTTTTACTGAGCTACCTCATTTCGATGCTTATTGCATTAAATTGTGTCATGTACTGCACCCACACAGTTCTACCTCTTATCGATTCGCTAATGCTTTGATCAATTTCTGTAATCTAGCTTAAGCTGAGGCAGGACATCATTAGTATTATCTAATGTATGACTGTATCCTGTAATTGTAATTGTAATTTAGCCTGAGCAGCTCCATGTTATATTTTATTACTATTCCTATGTTCTATATGCACTCCTACTGATCTACCTCATCTAGATGCTTTTTTGGCACTAAATTATCTCTTATTTTGCAGCCAGAGCAACTGCAGGATATAATTACTAACCACATATTTGAATGTTTATGGTAATTCAATGTTATACCCTATATACCTCCTAACAGTTTTGACTCATTTTAACTCTCTATGGTTCTGAATGTATCTTTACATACGACTCGACAAACCAGTACAATACACTGTCGTATGCCTCCTTATCCCATCCCACCTCTCTTGTCCTGGCTTTTAACTGTTCTTTCGCCCCCACATCCTCGCATACCGCTTGGTTCTTCTTGTCCGCTTACCAACAGTCTTGCTCTCCCCCTGCGAACGTCGCCCCCACCGCACACCCTCATAACTTGGCCCTCCCGGAGGCCTACTTGAGTCTCCCCCCTGTTTCCCCCTGGTTCACTCCCCCTCCTCCCTACGCCCCTTTTCTTTCCCCCCCTCTATTTTTCCCCCCCTGACCGTTCTTGAGGATTACCATGACTCCCCTCATTAACCCCCTCGTTTCTCCGGATTCGCCCATAACTAGACATGGCCCCAATTCTTGGACCATCCGTTACCCCCCTAACCTCTCTAAAAATGCTAAGAAGAATTTTAAACACAAATTATTAATACGGCACCAAGAAACCTTATTCGTGGATAACTACCTCAGTCTCACTTCCAATATAAAAACCAACTACATCTTTTACTCCAAACGCCCCTCCAAATGGAAAAGTATCTTCCTCAACCACCTCCCCATCTCGAAATCATGCAAAATCCCATATGGCTTGAAACTGTCTACCACCCCTTCCCCTGCTTTTCAAGGCGAAATTGACATCTCTATTTTCAAATCCGGTAATATCCTCATTCAAGCCTCTGAAAGACATCTATCCACCTTTGAACACCACTACATCACCTTATCCTTCCTTCTATCGAAATCTCCCTCCAACCCTCCAGCCTCCCAATCTCTGGCGAACCTCCCTCCCTCTCGCTCTCTTACTTCCCCCCCTCCTCTCATCGACATTCCTACCACATTAGATATCTCTGAAGACCAGACGCACAATTTCCCTCCCACGTCAATCACCGTCCCCCTTTCCGAGTCTCCTACAGCCCCCTCTGACACTCAAACTCTCCCATCTCCTCTTGATTCGTTATCACCTTACTCTAACTCGCACATTTCTTCTTCTCCTTCCTCCCAACTCCTTAATCTCGATCTCCCTTCGGCCCAACTACCAACTCCAATTTCTCCTGCTCCTAACAACCCTCTCCCCCTTAACCTGGACGTCTTCCAGCCTCACTCTCCCCACGCACCCTCACCTCCCCTGGACTCTCAACGAGCTTCAGGGAACCTCCTTTCTCTCCGCCCTCCCCCCCCTCCATCCATCTTCCGGATCACCCCTCTCCACCCACCCCGCCCCCACCCCAGACCGCCCGCCCAGACTATCTCGGAACACGATCCTCTCCCCCCTGACTTCCCGGCCCCCGTCCCTATCTCTCTTATAACACTGACACTCTTTAACATCGAGCTCCATCTCGCCAACCTGTCGTTTGAACTCACATCACTCAGGAATGACGTCAACTCCCTCTCTGCTCTTAACCTTCCCAACCAATCTATTTCCATCCACCCCAACCAATCTATTTCCATGAGCCCTGTCCAAATAAACAACTTAGCCCAACAACAACGGAAAACTACCCCCCTCTGCAAGGATTTAGATAGTACATCCCCCGCCTCAAGCCATCTCCCCTCTCCTGATCTCTGTGTCCCCAGTCTCTCTTCCCCCATATCTCCCTGATTACGGACCCTCCTGTCCCCCTCGCAACCATCCCTGTGATCCTTGGAACTAACAGAATGCCTTCCTCCCCAGCCTCTCCCAGGCTGCCTCCGCAACGTACCACTATCCATACTATCCCCCCTTCCAAAACCAATCCTAAACCCCTTACCTGCATGCTGGTTAACTGCCGCTCTGCTGCGTGTCATGCGATCGAAATTTCGGAAACTAGCCTTCGTGAAAACATTGACATCGCCTTCCTAACTGAAACTTGGCTCAATGACCACTCTTCTTCCATTCTTGACCTGCTCTCCCCCCCTGGCTACTCCATCCTCAGGAAAGATAGACCTGACAAAATCGGAGGTGGTCTTGCCATAATCTATAAAAATGAACTTCAACTCTCACTTGTGCAGAGCTCTGCTCATTCTACTTTTGAATACCTCGGAGCAGAACTTCGAGTCCATGGTACCCCACCAATTCGCCTTCACAACATCTACCACCCCCCCACTGACTCACTTCCCTTTGTAGAAGAATTGGCCGACCTCATCTCTCAATCCTCGCTTTCCAACTCTAAAAACCTCTTCCTCTGGGATTTTAACCTCCATTGGAACAAAAAGGATGATCCTATGATTAACCTCCTTACAGATCTACTTGATATTAATGACCTGAAACAACTCTGCCATGCGCCTACTCACTCAAAAGGAGCCACGCTGGACACTATCATTACAAGCCCTGATTTAGCCTCCCTTTCCTCCATCGTTCCCATCGACTGGTCTGACCATCACCTCATCCTTTTCACGATCTCGAACACTATGCTACCCCCTCCCCCCAAAACCTTCAAACAGAAGAAATTGACTAGAAACTTCCATCTTATTCCCCCGGGCGAACTTGAGAATAAAGTCAAAGCACAACTCCGACTTCCTCCTCCTTCCCAAAATGCTAATGACCTCACTGAGCACTTCAATAAATCCATCACTGATGTCCTTGACCAAATTTAAACTTCAGAAAAACACCTCCTCCAAATCCTGGTTTAATACAGATCTCAACAATGAGAGGCGCGCCCTTAGGTCGACGGAACGCATTTGGAGACAAAACCCTTCGCCCACAAATCTCGCCCTACTCAGATCCGCCAGGTTCAATTACAAAAAGCATATCCTTAATACCAAGGCTGCCTTCTTCTGCTCACAACTAGACCGGGCCAAAAATAGACCCAGGGAACTATTCAGCATGATTAAAAACAAAACCTCCGCTGCCCCCCCCAAGATGACGGTCACTATTGAGAGATGTGAAGAAATTGCTAACTTCTTCTCTGAAAAAATCTCCAAAATTGATCACTCCTTCGCCCTAACACCCCTTCCGCATCGCCCTCAACCCCCCCCAAGACTCTTCCTCCAGTCCTCCGGCCCTCTTAACATTCCCACTTTACCCCTCATCTCTGCCTCTAGTCGTCTCTCTTCCTGAATCCGACCTCACCAAACTTAAAAATAAAAATAATGCTTCCTGGCTTCACTTCCATCCAGTTACTGAGCTCGAAGTCCTCAACGTCATTGCCAGACTTAAACCTTCCTCTCACTCCAGAGACCCGCTCCCTGCCAACCTTGTCCAAGATTTAAAACACATCATTGCCCCGTTCTGGACCTCTATCATCAACTCCTCCTTTGCCACGGGTTGTGTCCCGGTCTCCCTACAACTCGGACAAATCACTCCCATCCTCAAAAATTCTGCTGCTGACCCTAATGACCTTAATAATCTTCGGCCAATCTCTAACCTTCCTCTTCTCTCTAAAGCCCTTGAAAAATGTGCCCTGCGCCAACTAGACTCACACATCGACACATTCAATCTGTTGGACTCTTTTCAATCAGGTTTCAGAAAGGGCTGTAGTACAGAAACAACCATGCTCAATATAATTGACGACATTCATCACTCCCTCGACAAGGGCGAGTCCTCCCTTCTCATTCTCCTTGATCTCTCTTCAGCTTTCGACACTGTGAATCACTCTACGCTACTCAACACTCTTAAAGATCGTTTTGGCCTCAACGGATCAGTTCTTAAATGGTTCTCCTCCTTCTTTCAACACAGAACCCAGCAAATCAAAATTCACGGTTGCCTTTCTAAACCTGTGCCTATCTCACTGGGTGTCCCACAGGGCTCTATTCTCTCTCCCTCTCTTTTCAACCTCTTTATGGAACCCCTCACCCTTATTCTTAAGCATGCGGGAATCAAGTATCACCTCTACGCCGATGACACTCAACTTTATCATAAGATTCAATCCCGCGCTGACGTGCTACACCTCCATGACGCCTTGACTAAGATCCAATCCTGGTTCCACTACAACCACCTCAAACTCAACCCTAAAAAAACTGAAATCATTCTTTTCTCCCCTAAAAACTGCTCGCTCCCCATCCAAGCCTGGATCTCTGACCTTACAGCGCTCAACTGCTCTCTCACCTTATCCAACTCAGTTAAATCCCTCGGAATTAACATTGACCAGAACCTCTCTCTCATCTCCCACATAAAAAACTCGGCCAAAAGCGCTCTCTTCACTCTCTTTTACCTCAAGAAATTAAAACCCTTCATCCCGGCAGATGACTTTAGATCAGCTGTCCAATCACTAGTCCTGTCCAAAATCGACTATGGTAACGCCATTATCTCTGGAACACCTAAAATCCACCTAACCCCAATCAAATCTGTTCTTAACCTTGCTGCTAGGCTCATTACAGACCTCAAACGGTTCGATCACATCTCCCCTACCCTTAAAGCCCTCAACTGGCTCCCTATTGAAGGCAGATCTACCTACAAGACCGCCTGCATTACACACAAAGCCCTGCATCAACACACCCCTCTGTACCTCGCAGACAAACTATTCAAAGCGGGCTGCTCTCGAACAGTGAGGAGCTCAAACTCACTCGTTCTTGTCCCTCCTCTGTTAAACAAGAAATCTACTCAATCACGCTCCTTCTCTGGAAATGCGCCTACCATCTGGAATGCACTCCCTAAAGAACTTCGTTGCAACCCCTCCTACTTCAGCTTCAAAAAAGACCTCAAACTTCACCTTCTCGAAAAACTCTGGGGCCCCTAACCCCTTCCCTGGGCACATTCTCCAACCCGGCCGCCTACTGTTTTATGATCCCCCCTTCTGACCTCCCGACGCCCTCTCTCCAGCCCCTTTCCACCTCTCACTTTTCTTCGCCCTCTATCTTACTAATTCCTTTCATAGGCCCTGCTTGATGTTCTTGGTATTTCCCTACCCCCTCTCACAGCCTCTCTCCCCTCTTACATCCTGTCCCCCGCTTCTCTATCCCCCCTTGCTCCACGACTACCTCTCTTCTCTTGATTTGCTGCTGATCATCTCAATTTGCTGTAATTCTGATCTTTTAATTGAGTTGACATCTATTGTTTTAATTGAACTTGAATGCTACCTCATAGTATTTTTTGTTATTTCCATATTTACTCATGCGACCCTTGTAAAGCGCTCTGATACCCTTGGGTCCAGCCAGCGCTATATAAAACCTTTAAAATAAAAATAAATAAATAAATAAATATGTTTATTGTAAGGAGAGACTATCTGAACCCAGGTGTCATTGGAGGTGTGTGCAATACTACTCAACCCATTGGACAGGCAGAGCGGTTACTCTTGGTGACTCTATTTTAAGAACCACAGAACATAACCACTCTGCCTCTGCAATGGAGATTGAGGTAAGAGAAACAATAAATGAAATTAAAGATATTGCATCCACCTCCAATAAACCCTGTGGTGCAGTTTTGAGGGAGGTAGCCCAACACATTCCATCACATGTTGCAAGTATATGCCAACAATTCCTAATCTGAGAAGAATTGTTCAACGTTAAAAACAGGCAAGTAACCCACAAAGAGTAACACCCCAAACCTATTCTGACATAATCATTCCACCTGAACGTTCTGTAACTGTTACAAAAGAACCATTTCTTTTGCATGACAACAAAAACCCTCAAAAGAGAATTCTAATCTTTAGCACACCCCATAATCTTGTAAGGTTGGAGAACAGGGATATTTGGATGATGATGGGACGTTTAAAAGCACGCCCCATCCATTCACCCAAATATACACTATTCACGCATATATTAATAACACAGTAGTTCCCTTAGTTTACAGTTTACTCCCTGATAAACAATCCTCAACATACACTGAATTATTGTCAGTGATAAAGGCTAAAACATCAAACAAAAGTCCTAGAAAAGTACTAATTAACTTTAAATTACCTATGATTAATACTATTACCAAATTGTACACGGATACCCAAATTCAAGGATTTTTTTTCACTTTTCACAGGCATATTGGCGAAAAATTAAAAAAACATCCTTAATTGAGGATTATATATCAGATAGCAAACTACAATTTGAACTAAAAAAAACTAACTGCCCTTTGCTTTGTTCCTCCTGACAGTGTAGACGAGTACTACACTTCAATTACAGAATCAGAATACTTTACCTCAAACGAAGATAAATTGGCACCTATTCTAAATTATTTTGAAGACACATGGATTGGCCATCTAAGCAGGTCGGGTCGCAGGAGGAAGCCACCTTTCCATGTGGAGTGGTGGAACTGCTACACGACCTGCTTAGAGGGAGGAGCAAAAACAAACAATGCCATAGAGGGATGGCACAACTCCTTCAATAAATCAATTGGCAAACCTCATCCTAAATTCTATCATTTCTTGGAAATTTTGAGGAAGGAGCAAAGGGGCACATTACGATGGCGGGCGGAAGCACCACCGCCGTGCTGGCGGATGCAAAAACCACCAGTTACCGCCGGCACGCAGCAGTCCACACGCCCGCCCAATTATGATGCGAAAAGCAGGCCAAACACCGCCGGCAAGCCAGCAACACCGTCCGCCATCAAAGTGCGCCCGCACACGTAGCGGCGCAGCACAACTGACACACACCGTCCGACGAAACACGTCCCGCCCGGCGCATAAATTACGATGCCGCAAACAAACGGCTCCCACGGCAAAGAGACACCGCACGTGAAAGAGAGGCGGAAACACGGACGCAGAGCACGGACAACGAAGAAGCGGCACCCCGGGCATGAATCCAGCACTGCAGGCCCTTCCCATGCTTCTGCTGATGCACCACCAAGGACGCAACGTACCGCGGAGACGCAGGTAGGCACACACACAACAAGTGCACGCAAACAGCGCACACAGTGCAAGGGCGGAAAAAGCGGACAACCCCCCACCAGCGCGTGCACACTACACATCCACCATTGCATCCACATATGACACACAGGCCAAATCCTAACATCGCAGAACACATGTGTACACACCACCTGGGACTAGGAACCAACCACCCCGTCACGGCCCCAAAGCGCCGATGACGCCGCCACACATGTGCACAACGCAGAGGCCAACCGCAGCGCCATGCATGCGTCGCACACAGACACAGGGACACAACCAAGCAGCACACACATCAGCCCCACCCCGAACGCACATGACACGTGACAGGCCGGCCACAGACATGTCCCCAACGCCCAATTCACGGACAACACCCAACGCCACACAACCGACGCACACATGTCAGTGAAGTCACGCAACAGCAGGACACACCCCAGTGTAACAAACATGGCGAAGCACACAGCGGCGGCAACACCAACTAGGAGAAGCAGGGCCCCTTCGGGAAGAGGAACGCCAGTACCACACTGAAAAACCCATACCACCCTGCACATATGAACAAGACACATGAAACGGAACACCAAAGAGCCCGGGGACCGACAACAGGTGGCCCAAGAATTACATCCACACACAAGGCCCAACGCAGAGCGGAAAGGCAGCCTGCCGCCCACACAAGGGAGAGCAGACAGCACTGAATGACCTTCCATTCCAACACCGAAACCACAGCCCTACGACAGAAGCCGGTGAATACAGCCATTGTCCAAGAATAGACCAACACAGGCATGCCGAGGAGACCGACCACAGGGCAGATAGCGCATATCACAGAAGCACACAACGGACGGGGAAGAAAGAAGAAAACACTCCCCCATGTCGGCCACATGCAAGTTAATTGGAAGGAGTCACACAGCACTGACCTTGAACTGTCTGAGAAGCATGTGGGAAGAGGGCCCGTGTCCTCCAAACAAGCCAACAGAACACAAGTCCTGTCTCCCTACGACTACACAGAGCTCACAGCAACCCCGGAGCGTGCACATTGCAGACTGCACACACAGCCGGAGCACGCCACCTCTACGAACCGCTGCGAAATGGCAACCGCAACACACCTACCCAACTACGCCGAACAGCTCAAGCTGTACCAAACCAACACGATACATACATTGGGATGCGATCTCCTGTCCCTGCTGAACGTAAGTTACCGACTGACTTACCGCATCACATTGTTCAGCTGCGTCATGCCCGTCTTCTACTGTCGGAGGTGTCCCTACCAGCATCCCGTCGAGATATGCCTCTCCAACCCGGCATGTCTGAAGGCGGACCTGCTACCACTACTCCTCCCTCTGGACGCACACGACAGGGCCTGCTCTGCCTATGGGGGCATGGCGTATGTGGCCAACATCGCACGCGCACTGAAATGGAACCACTGTGCCTCCACACGACGGATCATCGAGAACAGCTACATCGAATGTCACCCAGCATGCCCCATCATGGTCCTCCAAGGGACAACCTACGAACAACACCTTGACAGCCACCATCCGCTTCATTGGCTGGCAAACATGTACACCACCAATGACATGGAAGCCCTGCTGGACGGCATCGCATACCTGACAACCTGTAAATACGTCGGACCACAACGCAGGTTCCCCGAGTGACCTATGAAGTCCAACCCCGCACCCATGCTCAGCTTCCGCACGGACTGGCCAGTCACCACCACAGCAGCCATACCAAACGACCGGCAACTGTAACCACACCATCAACGACATCGCCATGACATCGGATATGACCGGGACATGCACACTGTTCCCCATCACATCCAGGAACACCGCATGCATCGTGGGAGGCAGTGGCATGGGCTCTGTGCATCGCACCCACATGGACGGAACTGCACGAACAACCAGGACACGACATGGATCCAGCGCACATGGACACACACACCGCTCAGTGGACATGAATAGGTCGCCTGGAGTCTGTGGGTGCTGCACCCCTCCCACCCCCGCCCCGGGAATCCCATACCAGGACCTTTGCATGGACGACAAGTGCATACAACAACAACACGACCCCAGTGACTGTGACATGTCCAGTAACCACCACAGTGCAACAACAAGTGGCACGCCGCTGCATGCACGCAAGCACATGCCCTGATGTCATCTCACATGCACGCGTGCATGAGGAACAACCGCAGCAAACCTGTCACATGGAACTGAGATGGACTGTGCCCATGATGCCGAGCGGTCTGGTAGGCTACATGTATACCGTCTGTGTCAAAGTCCGCAGCTCCGCAGCTATACGTAAATGTACATTAGCACAGCCTTGGCCAAGCAGATGTAACCCCACACCCTATCCCATTTGTAATCATGCTCAGTATATCCTCAACATGTATTCCGCTGCCAGTAGTGTCCACTATACTGCATCACAGAGGACAGAAGACTCAATATAATGTTTGAAACCAAAACTGTCTCCGCTGACTCATTTCACAAGTACGAATGAGAGAGGATGAGAGTATGTGAAGTACACGGCAGTCGTGACATGACCATGTAGTCCACTGGTATTGGATGTCAACGCAAATGAGTAGCACTACTGTGGAAGACACACATGTGTCGTGTGAAGTCGTATGGACGCAGTGCTCAGGTGGGTGGGTGCGACGGGTAGATGCGCACATGCCAAGTTGGAGCACGCCGTGTTGGGAGGGGTCATGAACAGTACACCACCGCTTCCCTGGGCATTGTGAGAGGACACCTGTCGGGGGAGTGAACACGTGTGTGCACAGCAGCCGGGCACACGTACAAGGCGGTACCAGGCGCACCTCAGCCCACCCTCTGTGGACAAGCTGGATCCTGTTGTGCGCCCGCCATGCCCCTTGACAAGGCACACACAGCCCCAGTCGACCAGGTGTAACCCCAACATAGTCAATCCGCACAGGCGATACAGGGCACGGGATGGCAGTGGAGCATGGTGTGTGAGAGGTCTCCTCGCGCTCCTCCTGGTCATATCACGCAGGCAATAGAACCTCAACGTCTAGCATGGCACAAGTCACATGGAAGTGTAGGGGGACGCACCACAGCACGAGCAGCACTGACGTCACGGGAGGTGGCTCGCACCATCCCATCCATTGCCCATCATACCAACCACGACACATGCCATTGCGACTAAGTGCAAGCGCGTGCGCCACCACCCCCGAGCCCTCCCCAGAGAGGCCAAAGAGTGAATGTGTGGGCCAACAGCCACAGACGGACGCGGCCTGGCCGCAAGGGCAGCCACAGCCACTGGGTGTCGCAGGTGGCAGATCCGGAAGGCGAAGACTGTGATGCATAGTCCATGCAGGCCGGGTCTCCATTTGGGGCACCACGCAGGTGGACGGCGTCCCGCCACACATCATACCCTGAGACAGCCCACTCGTGCAACTGGACCCACACATTCACTCCTTGCCCTCTCTGGTGCGAGCTTGGGGCTGCCTGTGCAAGCGCTAGCCTCGCAGGTGAGCATGCATATTGGGGGGGCGAGGGGAGGACATGAGGGCTGGGGCGAAGATGACTGTATCACTGTCAGTTAGTACAAGGGATGACCCAGATGTGGAAAGGAAGAGACGTGTCCCGTGTGTACTGCAACTAGTCGCCAATCCAACTACCCCCATGTCCGGAATGTAAGCCCGCACCTAGGCCCGCCCATCCGCCACATCGAACATACCACCAGCACGACAACCTTCCCATTCGAAACACTGACTGGGGGTGGCGACCAGTGAACAATCATGTGTAGCCTACCCACGCGTACATGTGGGCCCTCCATGATCCATGTCACCTGCGGCAAAGACATGACATGCGCAATGAGGGAAGTGAGGAGAGCTGTCCGCCCCACGCGCAGAAGGTGCATCAGCTCCACAGACCCAGCAGCGAGTCCAGCAGGGGTCACATGTGCAGGGGCAGCTGTGCCTGGTGTGAAGGCACATGCATATAGACAGCACATCGACCAATGTGTAGTCTGCCCACATCCACAGTCCATCATCATGCGGACATAGGAATTTAACACAGGGCAACACATCTTAGTTGGTGCACCCACCGTGACCAACAATGCGCAATCATCAACGTACCCGCCCTGTGCATGGCCCCCCACCCAACGGAGGCACATCCAGTGCCACCATCCCACACACACAAGCCTTCCACGGAACATGCTGTGTCCAATGGTCAGTACAGAGTCAGCGCCCATCTGGTGGATCCTGAACAGGAGACACATGCACACACATGCCAGCTCCCACTATGTACGTCTGCCACCTGGCACGTGCAATGTAACCTCTCACCTGTGACTGCAAGCACACAGCCGTCTTGGCATGGGGCTGTCAATGTGGACACCAGTCAATGTTTCGGGAGCTGTGATCCGTACAGTGCTGTACATAGGGTGCAGTGCTGACACCTACTACTGTCTCATATCCCCTCGTGCCACAGGTCCCACTTGTATTGGCCGCTCAGCCCGTGCCCACATCGTCGTCGTCGTGTGCCATACTCATCCAGCCTCGGAAGCAGTTCCATGCTCAGCAGACACTCATGTTGCCGTGGCGTTGCCGCTTGACGAATATGCAGTCAGTCCCCATCAGCACGCCCCGCAAGTCATTGGGGCCTAGATCCCCATGTGCATGCACATGGCAGTGGTATGTCTCACTTGCCATTGCCATTGTTGGGAGACCTGTGTAAGTGTATTGTGGCCGTGCCGTCCCAGCTTGACAGCTGGGCTGTGGCTCATGTGCTTGCTCAGTCATGTCAGTGATGTGTATGCGAAATTGCTATGTGCCGTGTTGCTTTGACATGTGTCCTCTGCCATTTAACCCAGGCGGAGACCGAACATTGACCGCCCATACCAATTGCTGGCGGACATGGACGATACAGAGGTAATCAGGAAGTTTCGGCTGGACAGGCCAACTCTGCATCGACTGTGTGCCATGTTAGAGCCCCATCTCCGTCCCCGCAGGGTGTATCCGACTGCTGTCACCCCCACGGCTAAGGTGATGGCCGCCATGCATTTCTTCGCCACTGGGTCATTCCAGCACACAGTGGGCAGTGGAGGAGGGATGTCCCAGCCCATGTTCAGCAAGGTGCTGAGGGATGTACTGGCAGCCATGATGCTGTACCGGAACAGGTACATCCGCTTCCCCAGGGCTCGTGAATTGGCGGCAGTGAAGGATGCATTCTATGCCCTTGGCAGAATCCCACACGTCGTGGGAGCCATTGACTGCACTCATGTTGGCCTTGTTCCACCACAGGCCACTGAGCACCTGTACCGCAACAGGAAGCACACGCACTCCCTGAATGTGCAAGTGGTGTGCCTTGCGGACATGGTGATCACCCACGTGTGTGCAAAGTTTCCAGGCTCGGCCCATGACGCACACATAATGCGCAACAGCATCTTGCCACGACTGATGGCCAATCTGCAACAGGATCGTGCCTGTATTTTCGGTGAGTATGTGCAGTGGTGTAGCGTGCTGGTTGTGCGATGCTGTCCCCTGTCCAGTTGGAATAGCTACGGTTCTCTGTGTCCCTCACACCCAGGTGACTCTGCGTATCCGAATGGGGCATGGCTGCTCAGTCCATTGAGGAATCCTCGCACCCCAGCAGACGATCGATACAATGAGGCACATGGGAGGACCAGACGTGTGGTCGAGCGTACCTTTGGCCTCCTCAAGTCCAGGTTCAGGTGCCTGGACCGCACCGGGGGTGCACTGGCGTACTCCCCACAGAAGGTGTGCCAGATAGTGGTGGCGTGCTGCATGCTGCACAATCTGGCCATTCGGAAGCAGATCCCCCTCATTGTGGATGACGGAGATCAACCAGGGCCCCAGCCCGCAGACCAGGACAGCTCGAGTGAGGTGGACAGCGGAGAGGAGGAAGCTGGGAATGTGCGCCAGCAGCTCATCGCCCGCTACTTCACTTGACGGTGAGTGTCCATGTACGACGGATGATGTGTCTGTATCTGTGCAGGTGTGTGTGTGCTGTGTCAGGGTGGCCGTATGTTCACTGCGTGCAGTGTGTCAACGCTCCATGGCCAGGGTAGTATGCCACTGTTGGTGACTGTGGCATTGTGCCCTATTGCTCTGTGCGATGTGTGTACATTGCTTGTAGTTGTTGACATGTACTGTGTGATGGGTGTGTGACACACTCATTGAATGTGCTCCTGTTCTGTCTCCCACCCCTAGGTCCCTACAGGCCCTCCGGATTCCATTGCCATGCCACGCATCAGGTGCCCTTCCGCCCAAGGTGGCCGTTGTATTCCGTACAAATAAAACACAGGGCACAAACAGCAGTTAGTGAATAAGGTGCATTTATTACGAACTGTGACATGTGATTGTGTGTAAGGTGATAACAAAAGTGGTGCGTGCAGTGACAATGAGCTGTCGGTCATGGCTGCGTGATGATCAGGGTGTACCCACTGGTTCTATGTCCATAGTCCAACACACACATGCCATCCAGCTGGCTGTGTGGAGTGGGATCGTAGAGCAAGTCAATGCAGTGGCTGGTCAAGGAAGGCTGGCGGAAGGCTGGCTGGCTGCCTCACTTGCGACTGGAGCGTGCGAAGTCCTCCCGGGAGATCTGTTTCCTCTTCGGACGGCCCCTTCCACGTTTGGGAGGGGGTGTGTGGTGGCGACCTGCTGGTGGTGGGTGAGGTGTGCTCACTGGCTGTGGACGCAGGGGAAGTGGACACTGCTGGCCGACCCTGTGCCCTAGCAGGTGGTGGCGGAGGTGGTGTTGCTGGCCTTGCCTGTGACCCCACCGCCACCACCAGCTGGCCCATGAGGTCCACGAGTTGGTCCATACGGGACACGAATTGGCCCATATGGGCGTCCATGGACCTCAGCACCCCCAGCACCTCCCGCGTGTCAGTAGCAGACCTGGCCCATTGTCCTTGGGCCTCTTCATAGGCCCCAAGGACTCTGGCCATTTGAGGCAGGGCATGGCTCCCAGGGGAGGCTGGCGTTTCCCTGACCCTGCTCCTCCTACCAGTCCTGCTGCCACCGGCCTGCCCACTAGCCACATTGCACACCACGGTCCTCGCTGTGGCTCCCAGGGTGGATCCAGTCGGCCGGGCCACCACCTGCGCTGGGGCTGGTGCCAGCGAAGACGTGGTGGTGGTGGAGGCGGTGGTGGTCGGTGCGGCGATGGTGGCGGTTGCGGCAGTGGTAGTGGCCGCAATGACCGTGGGTGTGGCCGCAACGACAGTGGCAGCAGGGGACTGGGACTGTTCAGCATCCCTGGATGATGGGTTGGTGGGTAGGAGGGGTCCTGGGGAGCGGCTGGGCCCTGCCACGCCAGATGGGCCAGCTTGGTGGTCCGTGTCCGAAGAGGTGGACAGATCCTCCAGATCCGTGTGTCCTCGTTGGGGGCTTGTAGGCTGGCTGTGCTGGCTGCTGTCTCCATCCCCAGCGTCCAGCAGTTCGTCACCTGTGGAGAAAATGAGATTTGTTATTGTGTTGCACCTGGCGAAGTATGTATTAGTCGTCTGACATTGGCAGTTCGTGCAATCTCGTACATGGGTTTCCCGGAGGCGAGTGTGTGGCTGTGGCATCTGTAGTTGTGTGTGCTAGGCAATGGGACTGTGTGCTGTGCACATGTGGCATGGGACGGATTGGCCATGCCGATGGGTGTGTTGCTTTGCCCCTACTCATTGTGACTCTGGTGTATGCGGGCTCCTGGCCCATCCTGGGTCTGGTTTGTACTTTGCTTTTGGAGTTCATATGGAACGCTTAGGAACGCATATGGCAACATGGGGGCCATGCCCCAGATTCGCATTTGGGAGGGGATATGCTTTTGGGGTTCAAATGGAACGCTTAGGAACGCATATGGCAACATGGGGGCCATGCCCCAGATTCGCATTTGGGAGGGGATATGCTTTTGGGGTTCAAATGGAACGCTTAGGAACGCATATGGCAACATGGGGGCCATGCCCCAGATTCGCATTTGGGAGGGGATATGCTTTTGGGGTTCAAATGGAACGCTTAGGAACGCATATGGCAACATGGGGGCCATGCCCCAGATTCGCATTTGGGAGGGGATATGCTTTTGGGGTTCAAATGGAACGCTTAGGAACGCATATGGCAACATGGGGGCCATGCCCCAGATTCGCATTTGGGATGGAATATGCTTTTGGGGTTCAAATGGAACGCTTAGGAACGCATATGGCAACATGGGGGCCATGCCCCAGATTCGCATTTGGGAGGGGATATGCTTTTGGGGTACATGCTGTGAGCCATGGGTGCCGAACGTGACATGTGTTGTGGCAGCATGACAGTGCATGGTCTGAGGTGTGTGCATGCCTGACATGCCCTGCATATTTGCTGTCTGTTGTGGTTACTGGACATGGCATTGGACGCATCGTTATGAGTGAGTGATAGTTGTGTGCCAGCCAACGTATTGCAGTTGTCCCATCTCCTTGGTGTGCGTGCTGCCCTGTGCCATGTGCATCACTGCAGTGCTCGGGGGGGTGTGGCCCATGTTGTGTGTTGTTGCTCACAGTGTGTCGTGCGCTTAATTGACTTCTGGCACATGGTTGGTCATGGGCATGTGTCTTAGCGTGACTGCTGTATGTGTGGCAGCTGTGCGGATGACATGCCTTTCATGTGACTGGGGCTGACGGATGGGATGGATGGTATGTTGTATGTGCATGGTGTGTCTGTGAGTTTGATGGGTTCAGTGGTGTTCGTGTGCATTTCTGTTGTTCCGCTCTGTTGCGTCTAGTGTTGTTTGTCTTACATAGGCGTAGTTGTGGGGTGTGGGGTTGACAGGCAGTGGGGGCTACATGGACAGGACTTCAATGGTGTTTCGGTTGTGTGTGATGAGTTGCACAGTGGCTGCCGTGTGGGACTATATTCAGTGTGGCTTGTGCATGCAGACGTGGCTCCTTGGGTGTTGCTATGTCTGTGATGGGTCATGTGGGGTGTGAGTCTGCTGTTCATGTCCGTGTGCACATTGTTCACTTGTTCGTGACGGTGGGCGGTGCTGCGTGTTCGTGTGCTACGTGACATGTCCCATGTGTTGGTGGTGTTATGGTCCTCATGCCTCCAGTAATCCAGCCCTGTCCAGTTTCCCACCTGCAAGTTGTTCGTGCGTGCACTGTACTGGATGCCACATGGCTCTAAGCGGGGGTGCTCCATGTTGCAGGTCTGTGGGGGTGGGGGGGTGTAGTGGGTCGTGGGGGTGGCTGTACACCCACTGACACCGATTGCTGTGGACCGTGATGTCTGCCTTTCGGCTGTCGTTGTGCACTGCGGTGGCTGACACGTGGCTGTGGGGTGTGGGGGATGCTCCTCCTTGCTGTGCTGTGGGACTGGGGCCTGGTGTGTGTTGTACTTGGGCTGTCCACCGTCCCACCCACTGCACTTTGTGTTCCTGCCACTTACCTGTTACTTGTCGGTTAGTGCAGCTGTGGCGGACACATGGGTGTGGTGGGTGCTCGTTGTGGCGCTTCTGGCATATTTGGGGACCTGTTGGTGGTTACGTGGCTGGCTTAGTGTACACATGTCCCCACGCATCTTACAGTTGTTCGGTTTGGCCTGTGTGTGGTAGTGTCTGTTGCATGTGCGTGTGATGTGTTGTGTATTGTGTGCTGGACATGGGGGTGTTTGTCCCTGGGAGCTGTGGCATGGTGGTTGCGCATGTGTGTACATAGCGGTGTGCTAGTATACATTAGTTTGTACTTACCAGCCTCCACTCCCCCTGCTAATCCGGCGAGGATCTCCGGATGGATTACGACTCGCACCTTCTCCTCCCACGCTTTGAAGGTCTTAAAGAGCGCGGGATTCCCTCCGCCAGTGACGGCAGCCAGCTCTCTGTTTTTGCCCTCCTTCTTCTTGACCAGGCTCTTTACGTCATTCCAACGTTTGTTTATCTCGACTCTGTTCCTGGGCAGGGTCCCGACTGCATTGACCTGGTCTACGATCCGGGTCCACATTCTGTTTCTGGTGGCTAGTGGTGTGTGCTGGACCATGTTCCCATAGATTTGTGGGTACACCTTGATGATCTCGTCGACCATGACCGTCAGCTCCATGGGCGTGAACTTGGGCATCCTTTGTGGTGCCATGGTGTTTGTGGTGCTGGTGCGGTGTGTGTTGTGTAATGTGCAGGGGGTTTGTGGTGCCGGGGTGTGGTGGTGGTGGTGGTGGTGGTGGTGGTGGTGGTGGTGTTTGGTGGTGGTGGTGGTGGTGGTGGTGGTGGTAGTGATGTGTGCGTTTCTGTGGTGTGCTGCTGTCCTTGCTGTGTCACTGTGTCCTCTCCTCTCCTCTCTGGTTTGCAATGTAGCAAGGGGTTGTGGTCTGTGGGAGTGCTGCTTTTGTACTCACCTATGTGGGTGTGTCCTCATGGTCTGTTGTTTTCAGGTGTGTTGTGTCTGGGGTTCTGGCCTTTGTATTTTTTGTTTGTCCGGGGGGTGTTTTCGGGATGTGTACTGTGCTTGTGTATTTGTGTGTGCCTTGCTGTGTGGACTTGTTGGCCATGTTGTGTGCTATTGGTTTTGTGTGCGGATGGTTTCTGTGCAGGTACGTGGGCGCCATGGCTTCTGCCGTGTCGATTCTCATCGGCGTTGTTTGCGCTGGCGGGCGGTATATTTGTGGTTTTTCCGCGCTCATGGCGGTGCAATCGTAATTTCACGTGCGGTGTGTCGGCCGTGTGGGCGGGCGGTTTTGTGTTGTCGTGCGTGTTTCCGTCCGTGGCGGGCGGTTTGACTCCGACTCGGACGATGGCGGGCGGTATTTTGTGTGATTTTTCCGCCGATGGCGGTTTTCGGTTTGTGTACTCATAATGGCGTGGTCGGTGTTCAGGCGGTGTGTGCGGGCGGATTTTTGCCGCTTCCATGCCTGGCGGATTTTTTTACGCCGGGTATCGTAATGGGCCCCAAAGTTTCTAAAAAATGAGAATGTCGAATGAGAATTAACAGTCGAATGAGAATTAACAGGTAGTCTGAACCCACGTATTTCTAAAAGAACAAAGGAAATGTCTGAAAGACTATTGGGTGCAATTCAACAGTTTATGTTGATGGTGGCTTCAGACTACCTTGATAATCTTACACACATCCTCCATTTCTAACCTACACTATCTTCTTACTTGCCTGTTTTGCCCTAAAAAAATAACACTAATTCATTTGGCATTTTTTTAAATATATTTTAAATTAGTAATAAAAGTCGGGTCTCCTTACCTTCAGATGTCTTCTTTTTACAACTCTTGGACTTACGTACCATCCATTTTTTCACCAAGAGTCCTTTGTCTTTTTAAAATCCATTACCAATAATCCACATTCCTTTTGATAAATCCATAACCCGATTTTTACTTTTTAATGTGCACATTTTTTTAAAATAAAAAATCTGTGCATACCTAAAACAACCGCACCCAAAAAAATCCCGTTTTTTTTTTTCTGCAAAAAACGCAACAAAATCCAACGATGCAATCCAATCTATTTCGAAAACAATTCCATATCGATTCGAAGTTCCATAATCCATCACTGAAAATCCATCTCGAAAAAATGTAATTTGCACATCCAAAATCCAAAAACCAAATAAAAGTGGATGTAAAAATACCCAATCTTCTATTTTCCAAAATGGATTTCTTTTTTTAAAATCATATTAAAAATACAACTAACCGCGACGATGATAAATCCTTCTTTTTAAAATAAAACCTGTTGCAAAAAGAAAAAATATACCTTTTGTAACACTTTTGTTTATTAAAGTTTTTAATGTATATATTTTTAATAACTTTATTAAACAAAAATTGTTTCAAAAAAATGAGACCCGACGTGGGCCTACTACTGCAACCTGTAATGGAGTTAAATAGTTGGTTAACATACAACAAAAGTACCTAAAACACATTTACTACATCTATCTACCGCCCTCCGCTCTCCTTACAATAAACATTACCACTACACTATGGGGCCGATTCCGATCTCGCTCGGAAGGGCTCCGAACGCGATCCGGGCGGAAAAAGTACCAGCCATACGAGTGTTTTCCGACCGACGCGTACAGCTGTACGAGCGAGCAAGTACGATGTGAGAAACGCGAAATCGCCGACCGAGTCATTTCCGGGTCCGAACCGCTCCGTACGTCTCGTCCGTAAGCAAACCGTGCCGTGCAATGTAGGCGATTTCCGACCGAGCCAGTACGATGCACGATTCGGACAGCCGGATCGAGTTGGAGCCTCCGACACGTCGACGCTCCGGGAAGCGGACTTTGGGGGTCCGCGCCGGACCCCCCTTCACCCGTAGCCTTACGAGTCGATCACAGGGGGGACCCAAGGATCCCCCCTACACATGCATGTACGGTGCGGGTGGCACAGACGCGTCCCCACTACAGGGGGCGCCCTTGTGCGCAACGTACCTTTTTCGTCAATGGGAGCCCTTGTACGCGTCTTACAACAGGCTCCCATTGACTTTAATGGGGCTCCGAGCGATCCGTGTCCATCAGTGCTTGCTCGCATCGTACTCGGGCGGTCGGGAAGCTCTACGGGCGCCAGTCGGCCGTAGGGCTTTCCCAGCGAGATCGGAATCGGCCCCTATGTATTTTGATAATTTTAATATGTCTTAGCTTGACGGAGCTCTCCCTTGCATCTGATCCGTAGCGCGACGATCTCCGTAATGACGAAAGTTACGTTTGCATGGCAACGTCATGTCTTTCTATAAAAATGAAAAAACAACATTTTCACCAATGGAAAAGCGTGGGAAAATTTTCAAAAAATGTGTTAAAAAATGTAAATGTACATAGAAAATTGTAAATTTATTTTTGTAAATTATTTAAGTATTTTAACTATTTTTTAAATATTTGTTTATAATTTATTTGTATAATATAACAATTTTAAAAATGTTAATAAAAATATGTTAATTAATTACGTCTTGAATTTCTTTCTTCATGTTATATTACATTAATTTAGTATAAACAGTAGACAATACTTTTTAATTATTTACACAATAATGTCTCTTTTTTTTACTTTATAAATAGTATCTTTAATTATCAAATACCTCTTTCAATATAAAATTCCTAATTTTATTGTAACTTTTAATATTAATTCCTTACTAATTTTTAATTCACATTAATAGTGCTATTTTCACAAAATTTACAGTATAATTTTATTTATAAATATATTCTCTACTATTAATTTTATTACCTGAGTATTTTTTTTAAATTCAATAAACAATATTTTTTAAATGTCATTGTTAATTTAATTTTATCCTTACTTTATCTCTCCAATTAATAGTAAACATTTTTTAAATAAGTTTTTAAACAAACTCTAGTTTTAATTTTAATACATATATATTTAATTTAATATCCACAAAAATATTTACTAATTTATTTGTATTAATATAATACACTACCCCATGTTAATATTAATATATATCAATGCTTTTATCAAAATATTTACCTAAAAATACTCCAGTACTTATTTTAATGCCTGAGTATTAAAATCAATCTTCTAAAAACAATTACTTATTTCTATTTTTTTTAAATATTCATCTCTTCTCCTTGATAATATTAATATATCACATTACATTTTTTTTCAAATTTTTTAAAAATACTTTAGTATTTCTTTTGAAACGTGTTTTTAAAAAACATTTGCACAACAATATTTTAATATTATAAATTTGTTTTAATCATTCGCCCTTTTATATACTTATACATTGATTTCTACATTTTATTATAAAAATACTTTAATATTTAATTTAATTCCTAAGTATTAGAATAAACAATAACCACCTTTATTTAACATCTTTAATATTTTAAACACATATTAAAATGACTTTAGAATTAAATGTAATACCTGAGTATTAAAATAAACAATAACAACCTTTTTTAACATATTAAATAATTAAAACACATATTAAAATTTCTTTAGAATTATATTTAATACCCGAGTATTAAAATAAACAATAACCAACTTTTCTGTACATAATAAATAATTAAAACACATAATAAAATGTCTTTAGTATTAAACTTAATACCTGAGTATTAAAATAAACAATAACCACCTTTTTTAAACATATTAAATATTTAAAACGCATATAAAAAATATAAAATAATATACATTAAAAGACCTGAATATTAATTAAAAATGAATACAACTACCAAACAAATACTTACCAATGCGTTGTAATAGCATGCGTTGTAATAGTATGCGTTGTACTGGTATATGCGTTGTAATGGCATGCGATGTAATGGTGTCTGCGCTGTAATGGTTGCGTTGTAAAGGCATTGCTTTGTAATGCCTGCGTTGTAATGGATGTCTCCCATCGCACACGTGCCAATCCAGAGATACGCAGCCATACCCACTTAGCCCAATTCCAAGAAATGCTTGGTCTAACCGACCTGTGGCGTAGACATCATCCGACTGATTGAACATATTCGTACTTCTCAGGGGCCCATCTGGTGCTCTCAAGATTGGACTACCCCTTTGCCCCGGCAGGAGAATTGGAGGCAGTAGATAGAGTGGAGTATTTGGCAAGGGGCATATCCGACCACTCACCACTATGGCTGACAGTAGGAGGTAGAGCGGGCATAAGACGACAGGGATGGAAACTCAGTACATGGGCCCTAAGGGACAGAGAGATGGCGAATGACATCAGGACTGCCACAGAGCTGTACTTTAATGAGAATAAGTGATCAGTCGCGTCGGCAATCACCCTATGGGAAGCTTCTAAGACGGTGATACTGGATAGGGCACAAAATATCGTAGCAAATAAAAAGAGAGAAGAGACCCGAGAGGTCGAAACCCTGGAGCGCAGGTTATTGGAGCTCGAGAGGGACACAGGCCCAGAGACCGACCAGCACACGCTTCGCCAGGTGGAGATAACACGGGGGAATACAGGTAAATCAAGAATCGAAAGCCCAAATCCAGGCCACCCAACATAAACTATAATAGGCGGAAGACAGAGCAGGAAAGCCCTTGGCCTGGCTAAGCCAAAAAGAGAGAGAGACAAGGTGGGTAGCCGCCACACATGATCGGGACAAGATACACACAAAAGCCCAGGACATTACAGATGCTTTTGCCCAATACTATACAGAACTATACAGGGAGAGGCAGCTAGCAGATAACACCCAAATTCACAAGTATTAAGAAGCAATAGACACGCCCACACTTTCCCGGGAAGACAGGGACGTGATAGAGAAGGAGCTGACCCTAGAAGAAGTGATTGACGCCATCGGCAAGCAGAAAACAGGAAAAACCCCAGGCCCCAATGGACTACCTGCAGATTTCTTCAAACAGAATGCAAGTCTACTGGGTCCCCACCTTTTAAATATGTTTTTGGCAGCGCAAGAAGAGGGAACCCTTCCGCCAGACCTGCGTACAGCCACGGTGGTAGTGATCCACAAAGCAGGGAAACCCCCAACACAATGTGGGTCTTACAGACCAATCTCATTGCTTAATATAGAAACATAGATCTTGGCCACCATTCTTGTCACACGCCTTCTGACGTTCATCACATCTCTCATACACTGGGACCAATCCGGCTTTATGCCTAAAAGAGCCACACGCTTTAACCTACGCAGGCTTGCCAACTGGATAGACACGGTGAAGCACAGAGACACCCCTCATGTGCTCCTCTCCTTAGATGCCGAGAAGCCATTCGATACAGTCCACTGGCCATTCATGAAACAGACACTATCGAAGTTCGGATTTGGGCCGGTCTTCACAGCTTGGGTAACATTACTATACACAAACCCAGAGGCCAGAGTTCGAGTTAATGGGGTGACTTTGGCAACCTGGCCGGTGAAGAGGGGCACTAGACAGGGATGTCCACTGTCCCCATCACTGTTCGCACTGGTGCTAGAACCGTTGGCCTGTGTGATTAGGTCTCATCCGGATATAAGTGGCTTTCAAGATGACAGAGAGGTCCTGGGAGATGAACGGATTTCACTTTATGCGGATGACATCCTCCTATATGTCACTGATCCAGCCAGGATGCTCCCAATGATCTTAACTATAGTCGGAGAATATGGCCGTCATGCTGGATACTGCATTAACTGGGATAAGTCTAGTTTATACTCGATAGGGGGACCCATTGAGAGTCGGGACATCCCGGGGTGTTTACAGGTGGTTCAGGGAGGATTCCGGTGCCTAGGCCTTTACATTACCACTAACGAGGCAGCGAACCTAGCGCAGAACATTACAAGGGTCCTAAAAGAATTTCAGGAAGATGTAAGAAGATGGAGACGCCTTCCACTGACGATAATGGGTATGGCAGCCATGTATAAAATGGTCACGCTTCCAAAGCTACTATACATGTAACAAAATATGTATAGTAAGATACACGAGACAATTTTCACAACACTGAATAGTGAATTGCGCATGCTCCTATGGGATGGGGCGCATCCAAGAGTGGCATTGCAAACATTACAGCGTACTCAGTACAACGGGGGCCTGGCACTACCAGACGTACGAGCATACTACAGGTCGGCCCACCTAATAGTCCTTAATGAATGGAGACACGCTGCAGGAGACCACCCCACGTATGCACTGGAACAACGTCAATTTAGAAATCACACATACCTACACTACCTATATGGAGGTAAGGGCATCAGCCAACTGCTGCCTGCCACCCAGAGAGTAATAGAAGCCTGGAAGGGGGCGGAAAGACAAATGAAGTGGGATGCCAAAATTTCGAGGGAGACTCCCCTGTGGGAAGGGACAAGGCTACGGGAACTTAGTAAACTTCAGGGCTTCAGACAATGGGACATGATTGGAATCTCCAAATTGGGAGATCGCCTAGAAGGAGGCACCCTTGCCTCCTTCGATACGTTACAGACTACATACCAACTGCATGACAAACAGCGCTATGCATACCTCAGGCTGAAACACGCATGGATGGCAGAGGGAATAGAGGCGGCAAGTATCCCAGAATTTGCCCCCCTTGAGGGCAGGCTCCTACAAGAGGAGATCTCCAATAAAGCCATCTCCTGGACAAATAAAACACTACTGAACAACATCCCAGATAAACTGGGACCCCTCAGAGCCAAATGGGAGGACACCACAGGGCCACTGGAGGATATTGATTGGGAGGCGGCCCTGATGCACCCAAGGGAGGTGGCCATAAAACAGAGACTCCGATTAATACAGTTTAAAATCCTCCATAGGGTCTACTATGATAGAACACGTCTTCACAATATGGGAAGAGCAGACACACCCAACTGCTTGCGCTGTAAAGTTCCCAGGGCACATACATACACACACTCTGGGAATGTAGCCATATCAGAGACTACTGGTCACGGATAATGGGAGAACTGAATGCAATACTCAATGCACAGCTCGAATTAGACCCCCAATATATTTTACTGGGTATCCCCACTGAAATAGATTTGCCACGTAGCAAACTCCTACTATGCAGCCTGGGGCTAGTAGTAGCCAAAAGAGATATAGCCCGTCATTGGTGATCCCCAAATCTCCCCTCTCTCACAGAGTGGAAAGCCAGCATGGATATGTATATGGTGGCAGAAAGAGTGACCTACAAGGCAAGAGGCTGCCTTCAAAAGTTCAAAAATATCTGGTCCCCCTGGATGACCTACTATGGGCTGGAAGTGGGAGATGGAGAAGACAGAACAGACACAGCAGGGCGGGACCCAGGTGCAGACAGAAGTCGGATCTCCCCCCCCACCCTTTTTTCTGACCCTTGCTGACCGGCCTCCAAACTAACTATCCTCATTGATGGTAATTTCATAATAATCAAACGAAATGTGATCACAGTTGGTGTCAAGGCTGCTTCACTCTATAACATATGTAACTTGTAATGCTAAACACTGTTCCTCACAATTTGTGTATCCATGCTGTACGTTTTATTGAAATTAATAAAAACAGTTTAAAAAAAAAAGAATTCTTATTTTCCCCCATTTGATGACCTAGAGGATGATCATTTAAAAGAACGGGAAGAAAATTTATATTCATCCTCATTTTGCATGATGCAGATTTTGATCAAGAATGCAGAAAGAAAGGTGGAGAAATTGAAATTTCAAATAACTGAACTAGAAAAAGAGATTAAAGAAATTAAGTTACAGGATCTCACTGAAAAGAATTCTGTAACTCCTATGGAGGTGATTAACAAACACCAACTACAGATCAAGGAGAGAAAACTCAATAAAATCAGAAAGGATGAGAAGGATTATAGTACAGGTCAAGTGTTCCCATTTGCAAAAAATTATGATCAAGTGAATAATTTAAAGGGGATGCAAATGAATGAACAGGCAGCTGAATTAAGCTCCGTAAATTATAGTAGCTCGGACCTGTCATCTAATGATGACCCAGGTCCTAGTAACATGGCTGGAGCCAAACCTCCACAATGCTCCTTTTTTTCCAAGGAGATTCAACACATGAAGTTAGGGAGGAAAAAAAGCAGGGAAAACAAGGAAGTGGAAGCAAAAACACAGAAAATACAAGAATGGGTACACACAGCCGGAACAGGAACAGTATCTAAATCTGTATGTAGGGGTTTCTGCCTCAGGGCCAGGGGGACAGGGAACTTTACAAGTGATCAATCTTTCTGATAGGCGTTTGAGCGATACGGAGTTGTATGATTTACAACACAGCCTCATCTTTTGTCCTGATAGTAGTTGTGACTTTACCAAATTGCAGATTGATTTGTATAAATTTGCCAAGCGACTTAAATTGAAACTTTTTTTTTGCTATGAATAAAAAATGTGAAGTACCGACAAGTAAAAAAAAAAAAAAAATCTGATTTGACAATTGCGGATGTCCATGATGTACACATGCTTTTATCATTATCTAATGAAGAAAATATTGAAGTGGAAGATCTTCCTGCTATGCTTGATATAGAAATGGATTATGAATGTACTAGTGGTTTAGCATTACCATCAACATTTACACGACAGGGAAATCAGTTTGTGGCCATTGACTTGTTTGTAAAAAAAACATTGAGGAAATATACAAAGTGGAAGATCATAAGTCCGTTAAAGATAGATACATCAATAGACGAGCCCATACCACACCAGAAGAGAAAAAAGCCTTAAAAGATCTAGGTTCAGATCCATCAATAGTAATAAGAGAGGCAGATAAAGGTGGGAATATTGTGATTATGAGTAGGACGCACTACACTAATGAGATAAAAAGACAACTGAGTGAAGATAAATGGTACCGGAAACTTTTGCACAATCCCACCTGGGAAGCAAGTAGACATATAGCTCACAAACTATTCTTCTGGAAAGAAATGGGGCTTCTAGATGATAGTGAATTTAGGTATTTAAATGTCTCTAATCCTATATTTTCATTCATATACACGCTGCCTAAAATTAATAAATCTCGACATAATCCTCCAGGGAGACCTATTACCTCTAGTATAGGCAGTCTAACAGAACATCTCTCGTAATTTCTAGATTTATTCTTAAAACCTTTAGTCACAAATGTGCCATCTTACATCCGGGATACTATGGATGTCTTGAACAAGTTACAGGATGTGGTTTGGGGCCCTACCATGAGCTTCGTGATGCTCGATGTTGTAAGGTTATATACATGCATGGAAAATGATCTAGGACAACGAGCACTTAAGCACTACCTGTTTAAAAGGAATGCCAGCCTTTTTGAATATTCAAAAATATAACTTGAAATGAGTGACTTAATCTTAAGACACAACTTTTTTCTTTTTGAAGGGGAATGGTATCATCAGACTTGAGGCACAGCTATGGGATCAGGGTTTGCTCCCTCTTACGCCAACCTTTTCATGGGATGGTTTGAGAGGGAGCATGCCTGGTCCACACAGGCAGGAAAGTGGATGGATGACATTCTATTTTGGGGTTGGTTCGTTGATGACATATTGATAATTTGTAAAGGCACTAAAGACAATTTGAAAGAGTATGTTGATTACCTCAATAACAACAGATATAATGTACTTTTTACAATGTGCCATGATCAATGTAAGATTGATTTTTTGGATGTGCAACTTTACATCTTGAATGATAGCATTCAAAGTAGATTATTCAGGAAATAAACAGCTACAAATAATATTTTGAGGGCAGACAGTGCACCCTACTTCTATGATCTCAGGTATTCCTTTTGGTGAAATGATAAGGATTCGGGGAAATTACAGTAATGATGAGGAGTTTAGCACTTGTCTGGATCATCAAAATAATAGACTTAGAATAAGAGGCTATCCTGAGCACATCTTGAAAAAGTCGGAAACAAGAGTACAGAGTATGAAAAGAACCGATACCTTGGTATAAAAGCCCTAGAAAACAATCTTTTGACAGACTTGCATTCATATCTACATATAGCTCGGAACATAATCTAATATATAAAATGCTGTGCAAAAATTGGGATTTGCTGAAGTGTGTTCCTGGACTGACCAATATAATTACCAACAAACCCTTAGTAACATATAGGAAAGGTGTTACAATCAGAAACAAAGTGATGAAAAACTATTTGGAACCTGTTGTTGTAACTGGGGCGAATTGGTTACTGCCTCAACCCAACGGCTTCTACACATGTGGATCCTGCATTCTATGCAGTAATGGACTGACCAAACGGAAGAAGTTTATGTACAATACCAGTAAAATGTACCATATAAACCAATTTATCAACTGCAATAGTTGTTTTGTGGTGTATGCAATTGTATGCAATTGCACCAAAGTTTACATTGGTAGTTCCAAGAAAGTCTTTAAATCGTGAATCCAGGAACATTGGAGAGCCATATTGAATAGAGATTAAAGATCCCCGATAGCACACCATGTTATGGATTGCCACCCTAACGATGTTGAATTTAAATTCCATGGAGTACAAAGAATAGAGAAAGACTCCAGAGGGGGCGATATGGAATTAAAGCTTAGACAGGAAGAAGCTAAATGGATAAGTAGATTGAGAACTGTGCAGGTTGGCCTTAATCTGGAAAATGAGCTACATTATTTTCTGTAAATAGAGTAATCTTGGAAACATACTAGGGTTAATATTGGCTATCTAAGGTTTCACACATCGAGGATTCATTGATTATGAAGTGAGGTGTGGTATTGGAAATAGACTAGGGGGAATATGGGTAATCACTGATTTTGCACATAGGAGAGTAATTAATTGAGAAAGAAAGTGTGTCTATTTGAGTTGATGCAGTATTACCGGAGAAAGAAGGATGATTTGTCATTAAGATATTCTGGTTGGGACTCATTAGGGTGTTTCAATTCGTTGAGGGCTGAGTGAATGACAGGCCGTGAAATATGTGTGGCAAACCCCTAATTTTGTTGCATCATATTTTTGTTGCAGGATAGTGTATGGTGTTGGGATTGGTAGAGAGCCAGGTGTACATAGCGGTGATGAGTACATCGATGGCCCTTAGTTCTTTAAAGGTGGCAATTTTTTCTCTGTTTTTTGGGGACCTTTCTCTCAGGTTATAGCACCAAACATTACCTTTTCAAATTTTACAAAGTACGCTTTTTGAATTTTACATGGTCATGTTACTAACCTCAGGAGTTAGAATAGAGCGGTCCATGGCATATAAGATGTGCACATTAATTTGTGAGAAGCATGTTATATCACGCTTACATTGGAATACAATTTCAGCTTTGACACAATTTTAGGTCGAAATAATGATTTAAAATAAGTATTTTTGACATTCATATTTAATTCCTGTGTTTTGTCTGGGGGCATTACGTGGTAGCGTAATACGAGGAGGTGGTAGAGAAAATTAGTAGTACACCTACCTACGGAAGCAAACATTCAGTTTGTTTTCATTGTTTGTAGGCAGGAAGGCCTGTGATAGGCGATTACATTCAGCCGACCGGAGAGGAAACACTCCAGTTGTTTTGCTTCGTTATATCATAGAAGCCGTGAAATATGTGTGGCAAACCCTAATTTTGTTGCATCATATTTTTGTTTCAGGATAGTGTATGGTGTTGGCATTGGTAAAGAGCCAGGTGTACATAGCAGTGATGAATACATCTAAAGCAAACATTCAGTTTGTTTTCATTGGTTGTGGCCCAGAAGCCCTGTGATAGGCGGTTACATTCAGCTGGCCAGAGAGGAAACACTGGTTGTTCTTCTTAATTATATCATAGAAGCTAACTAGCACTCTAATTGGTCTGGGGGCATGATGTGGTAGCGCAATCCGGGGAGGTGATAGAGAAAATTAGTATCACACCTCCCTACGTATGCGAGCCCTCTGATTGGTGGAAGCAGAGTGGACCAAAGAGGAAACTCTGATGGATATTTTAAGTAGCAGTTTAACCAGGTAGCACCGTGATGGGTCTAGTGCTAGGACATCTATACACATTGTTTTCATTGTTTGTGGGCAAGAAGCCCTGTGGTGAGCGGTTACATTCAGCCGACACGAGAGGAAACGCTTGGGGTGTTTTTCTTCGTTATATCATAGACGCCAACTAGCGCTGTAATTGGTCTGAGGGCATGACGTGATAGCGTAATGCGGTGAGGTGATAGAGAAAATGAGTATCTCACCTCCCTACGGATGCGAGCCCTCTGATTGGTGGAACCAGATTGGACCAGATAGGAACTCTGTTTGCTGACGAATATTCAAAGTAGCGGTTTAGCCAGGTAGCACGGTGATTGGTTGAACGCTAGGACATCTATGCACTTTGAGAGCAGATTGGTGGGTCAATTCTTTAAATCTCAGAAGCCCAGCAGTATGAGTTAGAGGCACTTTCCCATGACATTTGAGCCCTGACACATGCAGGATGAAGGTGAGTTGAGAGAAGGAGAGGTTGAGCATATAGATATACTGGATTTATTCAGATTTCTAGGCAATTTATGGAATAGTTAATAAAACAGTGGACAAGGGAAGACTAATTGAACATGGATTCTACACCTAGATTGGTGCTGGTTTAATATGGGTTGTTACAGAACAAGTGCACTGAAATGGAGCATGAGTAAATAGTTTATTACGGGTCTATATAGGGAAATGCCAGGGAGATTTTGACCTAATTGTACTTGGACACAGAACATGGACTGCTGTCTTGGAGGAAGATGATCCACATTGTACTGATTATTATTATGTTTCAATTATAGATGATTTAGGGGCTACTTTACCACCCGAAAAGGGATTTCATTCTTATGAAGACACTGAAAGAGGGGTTTATACTTCATGCCACTTAGAAATCACACAAGTTTGCAATGCACATTTGAAGGACAATGTAATATTTGTTATGTGCAATATTTTAATAATAGGAAGGAAGAAAAGATTTTTTAATGGGAAACTTGGAAAGCAGAACGATATTTAGATTTATGAACCAAGGTAGGTTAATGTTTTCCATTACGCAATAGCAAATAAATGCAAACAAAGAACCCCCCAAAAAAATATAAAAAAATTATAAAAATATTTGGGGGAATGCTTAATATGTTTTTTAAGTGTGTAAATAGACAGAGAATCGTGGTGTTTGGGGCAATGTATTTTATTAATACATTTGTATGTATTACACTAATGAGAATAACAATGGAAAAACATTTTTTTTTATCTCCACCATGAGATAATTTTGGATATAGGTGGGGAGTCTTGGTGTGCGGAGGCACTGTGGGTGAATGTATAGATATTTATTAATGTGTTTTATATTAATATCGAGTAGACATTATTTATGAGTGATGTACATATATTTTTTAATTTAATTTATAGCCCTGATAAAGTCCTAAGGGACGAAATGCATTGGAAAAAATCATGTGTTGAAAAATGAATAAAAGTTGGATACTGAACACATTCTCAAGACTACTAACAATTGAATCTTATTCTTGTTCATCATTATGTTCTTAAACATTGAACTGCCTGAATTGTGGCTGGAAACAGAATAATACAGTAAACACTCCTTTTCAAATTGTTGTAATATACGAACTTAAGACTTTTACTGGGTGATCTTGTATTGGTTAAAGTCAAGGTTGCAATTTACCCTCCACTTTCTGCTGGAATCAGCAGCTGAATAATATGCCAGCGTAATGTTAGGAACTCATGGACCTGGGTTCACCATAAAGCAGGTCTTTTCATTGCAAGATCTGGCTGGGATTAGAGGACTGTACTAAAGCTCAGTGCTTGATTTGTGCTGGTGGTTGCAGGTGTGAGGCATCTGCAGTTTTTTGGGGACCTAGACCTACTTTTCAACATCAGATTTTGGCCCAGAGCAAGACAGAAAAAGGCACAAAAGAGAAAAAGAAGGAAGAAGAGAAAGATAGGAAACCAGTGACAGAGAGCAAGCATGGATGAAAAAGAACCGGCGAGAGCCAGATAAAGAGAAAGGAAGTGTAGGGTGGTGGGAGAAAGAGGCACGAGGTGGCATCAAGATGAATCAGTCCAAGTATTCAGCAGCCATTTCATTTGACAGCTCCTGTGGCAGGTTTCTGAAAACAATTGGCCTCCTGCACTTATGTGTTGCTTAACATGTAGACCACTGCTTAAACAGTAAGAGTTAGGCCCTTACGTGCCAGTGCCAGGTGATGCCCATCTTTTCTTTAACTGAACAGAAACAGGTGTTTAGATATTGACATCTCAGAGTAATCAAAGTGGCACACGTGCATTGCATTGAGATAATCAATCCACTATTTGCATATTCTTTTACACAGTTCAATGATACAAGAATTTTAGCTTCTATTAGAGGAGTTTAGGAATAGCTGGAAATCATTTCCAAATAATACAGAGGTTTTCAGACTTTGCTCCTGATGGTATGAATCAGGATCTCATATTCTGTATCTGTGCAGGACCTTGGACCGCGAGCGGTGACTTTAATTTTACTTGAATAGAAATGACTTGCAAGCATTCTGGAAACCTGTTACAATTCTTGATATTGTTATAAAAAAGAGTAACAGATGGAACTGCCCTGTACATTTATTGGCTGCAACAATTCTGGTGTGTGGTATGAATGACACTAACTGGCTCTTAATTTTTTGTTAGTGAAGGGTTAGTTGTTTATGAACTGTGAATTTATCATTTGTATTTATCTGTGTATTGGCTTGATTTTATTCATTTTAATTGATTTTACAACAAAATATTGCCTTAATATCCACACTCTTCTCATCCCTGATCACTTTGTTATCAACCCTGATTCAAGGCAGGGCAATACCCATAGTACAGAAACCATTGTGACTGTCAAGGGGATCCCAGGCTTGGTAGTTAACACTTTTTTTCAGAGCTTAGAGGCCAGACGAAAAGTACAGTGTGCTATCCAAGAGCCTGATTATGAGCCTGGCGGTCCACGTACCGCCAGATTCACGGTGGCGGTCTGGCCACCGACGCACCGGCGGTTTGACCGCCCTATTACAACTAGGGTGGTCAGAACGCCACTGCACAGCTGAAACCACGCAGTGACCTTGAGGCCGCTATATGCTTGGCGGGACCGCCGCAGTCCCACCAAGCATATTATGAGTTTCCTTTCTGCCATGGTTTTCATGGCGGCTCCTACTCCATGAAAACTGAGGCAAAGAGGAAACAAGGCCCCCTTGAGCTTCAGAGCCATGGGGTGCATGCAGGGGGGGCACATGGTGTGCCCCCCAATGTGCATGCACCCCAGTAACTGCACGGCATGGACTGCACCAGTCCATGCCGTGCAGGTACTGTCTTTGACGTTCCTATTGTGGTGCCTGTTTCATGGGCACCTCTGTGGGAACGCCAAAGAACCACCCGCCAGTGAGTGTTAAAATCATAATCTGGCGAGCGGTGCGCGCATGGGTTTGGCGTGTAGGAACTGGGTGGCTGCGTAGTGGTCCTGCTCCCACACCGCCAAACTTGTAATCAGGCCCTCTACTTCAACTAGTGCCTCTCTATGCCTTCTTTCCATATTTGTCATCTCCATTCGCTTGCCTTCTAACTCTCCTCCCAAACACTTGCCCTCCGCACTCACACTCTACAATTCCCATATTCTTCATTCCTTTCTCCCTCGCTTTCTATAGCCTTCTCCTTCAGGGTCGAACTAGAACAGAAAATAGGCCCAGGGACCAGAATAAAAGTGGCCCCATTAGTAAATTAGATTTCTAAAAACGTGGCCCAAGTCTTCAAATTGAGGCAGTTTGAACCTGTAAAGACACCCTGTATAGGTGTTTTGCAAAGTATGGTAGACTGCATGCGTCTGTGCTTGCTGCAGGCAATGTTTGTGGTAATATCAGGAACATCAATAGTAAAAACCGACTCACAGACCATAAAACAGGCCCACAAATAGCCTAGCATTGGCCAGCAGACTGACCTGTCAATTAAGCCCTTCTGGCACTGCCTGATTGCCCTGTAGGCTAGTCCAACCCAGTTCTCCTTCATTCCTTTGGAACACTGTCCCTTCCTTTCAACCTTCATTCAGTCCTGCACACCGTCCCTCCACCTTGATCTCTTCATTTAATGCCTCATCCAGATTCCCATGTTGTTGTAACCATGGCCTCTGCCTAATTAGGCTGTTTCATATTCTGTTATCTTGTTGCCAAGATCTTGGGAAAGCAATTAACCATTACTCAGTGTACAACACAATTTATTATTCCCAATGATTAGAAGTTTGTAGATCAGTTAATTAGCTGGTTCCCACATTTATAGACTGTCAGAATTTATCCAGAAATGGGATGTCTACAAGGTGCATATCTGAGGTTCGTCCACAGAAATGTGTCTGTTGAAAGAATGATATTGTCAAGCAGAAGGCCCATATTGATATGATTGACACACACGGAACATGCCCTGTAGAATCCTGAAGCGACACACTGAGTGATAGAGGTCAGTATATGAATTAAGATTTAACTACAGCGCTATAAAACAAACATGCAAAACACTATAACTGAGGAGACTGGCGGGAGGGCAAGCTCTGTCCTCTCTTCAGGTCAACTGCCCCCTCACACTTTATTTGGTACGCACCTTTCTCCACAAGCGTTCAAGGATTCGGCCACAGTCCGAGACCAGCACACGCCACCATAGGAATATAGGAGATCACTGTATATATCCCCGTATTTTCCAACATAGCAAGATGAATAGTAGACATGACAAAGTCCATACAATAGATAGTTCTTCCACTTCTTGGGAGGTTCACATGTCTTTCTGAGTCTCTGTAGTCTGCTCCCTTCATCCTTACTCTGTTCTCCAGTTACTAAACCATGTATGGTTTCCTTTTCACTCCTCTGTCTGCTGCTAGTTCCATATGAAATATAAACATCTTGAGAGTATGGTGCTACTTGGCCTTACTCCTTAATTCCTCTCTCTACACCCTGAAATCATCTTTTACACAGGGCCACACATTCCATTAGCCTCCATTCTCCAGTTCAGCCAATGACCCATGGGGTTTATTGACCCTCAACTGTAAGCCATAGCTTTTCAGACTGCTTGTTAATGCCCTGTAATTTCACCCTCACCATATTGCCTTCATGGAAATGTGCACATCTTCTTCTTTGGCGGTCATTATATTTCTTTATATTGTCCTTATTTTCTCACTGAATTTATTCTGGTCATTTTCTTCCTAAGTTTGTCCACTCACTTTGTTGATTCTGCACTGTAACTAAATGAATTCTGCCCATGTAATCTGTCCACTTTTTTCGCTTTTTGGACTTTTACCTGTGGGTGAACCTTACAACTGGCTACTCACCCATGGTAAACCCACGGAAAGCATGCGGTAAACGGACTGTGCTTGTTGACTGCTAGTGTCAGCCTTTTATGATAAGGCTGCTGTGGCGCAGCAAGGGTCAGGAGCACTTTGTTGGTAACGCCTGACCACGTGTGTGCATGCATGCGAAGGTGCATGTGTGAGACTACCTTTTAGTGGACACTTATAGTGAAAGTCAGTGTGGTTTACTGTCTCGTCTGCAGTAACTCTTTATTATATACATATTTATATATAGACTGCAGTTTTGCTTCCCTTTGGCCTACAAAGGCCATCAACATATCAAAATGGGGCTAAAAATGTACACCAAGATGGATTATGCAAGTCCCAAGAAGCTATATGTACATCTTATGGGTCATCCAGAATTGCCATATTTCTCTGGCTCATTTCAGGATCAGAGCCAAGGCCTTTTGTCGCGCTGCTGGGTCAAGTTAATTACATTGCTTTCCAGCATAAGGAACAAAGACCTGAGGGAACAAATACCAAAAGGAGCAATTAACAGTGCTTCACTCAGCTCCTGAGGAGGAAGGGGTGGGGAAGAAAATCTGCATCCATTAACTAGCTGTCACACTGTACCAGGGTTGGGACAGCCCAGGCCCACTGAACAAAGGAGGGAGCCCAAACCTCTGGAGCCAACACAGAAGGCTGCTTCTCTTTGATGTTTTGGTGGGAAAAGCCCTGGTAGTGATGCCAGCGAAGGGCTGAGCTGATGCCCTCCAGAGGAGATGTGATCAAGACTCATGGATGGCGCCATCTTTAATTGTCACAGCATGCAGTGCAGGAGCATTGGGACAGAGGAGGAGAGGTGATGTAGAACCCTAGGATGCCTAGCTTTGAGGGATGCCTAGCTTCTAGAACTTTCCACTCCCACTAAAAACTCTTGCACAAGGGGGAGAGTGTGATTTTTGTTGGAGCTGGACACTGGGACTGGACGGCAGCAGCCATGGACAACTGGAAGTAATAACCCCCTGATGCCCACCTTACTAAGGACTCTGACTACAGATGACCCCAGGACCAGTGGGTCTCTCTTCAAGACCATGGGAAGCTGGTCCCCTTACACCTCCTAAGGACCAGTTAGAGGAAGAACTGGACTTCTGTACCCAGAAGGAGAGAAGCACCAGAGGAGAAAAAGGAGAAAGACTGGTGCCAGCTTCCTGCACAGTGTGGTGCATTATGGGCCAGGAGGCCTAATGGAAAGGCTCCAAGTGGCTAGGGCTCACCACCAGGAGCAAAATGAGCATTAAATAAATGATGCATAAAACGGGTCAACGGGGCCAGAGATATCCCACCCAGCGAGGAAACGTGGCGTGTGGAGCTCTGCTGCTGAAGACAAGATAGGAGAGAAAGGGAGAAAGAGAGCGTTGGGGAGCTGTGGGAGTGAAGCAGCTCCCACCCACAAGGAACTCTAACCAATGATTAAAAAGTGAACCCTAAGATTGTAAGGTCTCAGAAAAGATGACCACTCTAGTATTCACTACTAGTATTTTCAAGCATTATCTGTTACCTCACACCCAGATGTAAATGTAAGTGAGGAGAAACAAAGGCACGCAGCTTGTTATTACGTTACAAGTACTTAAGATAGGCATGGTTCTGACTTTGTTCAGTCTTTGTATATAAGAGCTGTGCATGCACTGTAAGAATGTCAGATGTGTCGGTCTGTCCCATTATGTACACAAATAATTTAAATACCACTATTTTGTTTTATTTGCTTCATAGCGCTACTCATTGTAATGCAGGGTGTCAGAGCCCTTTACATCATATATTATTATGTCAGAGCACTTTATATCATATATACATTATACATTGACTATAAATCATATAAGTGTGTAAATCAATGTACAGGATATGTTACATAAGACAGTGAGGGTTAGAAGGTGTAGGATACACATGTCCTTCATAGCTCACTGCGCTGTATTAGAAAAATTAAAAGTTATGTACCGCAAATAACAAAAGGATCTCTGTGTTAAAAGCAGTAACCAACTTACCTACCTACATAAAATCAAAAGATGTCATCTACATGTTACACGATGTGCTTAGGAGAAATACCCTGTATGCTACTTTAGTTTAAAACTAGGACTAGACAAAACAGCTCTCTCTAGCTAATGTGTTAACCACCAGAGTTTTCTTACCATTATTACTGTTCCCTGCGATTTACTGGGCACACAAAGATCTCTGCAGCAGGTGACTTAACCCCATAATTTTAGAATGCAGACTTTGCAACCAATTGAGCAGAACAGATTTACTGTCATGTTTTTCCTTGTTGCCAATTACTTTGTGGAAGAGTTAAAAAAAAATGTATAACGTGCAGACCGGATTTTGCGTCTGGGTTGTGTCACTTTTTTGGCACACCCCTTTTGCAAAATCTCGTTTGTTAAATATTGTAATGCACTTAAATGTGCTCATGATAGACCTGCTAAACATGTGTGAGGTTTTAAGATCTGATGTCACTTCTTGTGATGTCACTTCCTGTGAGGTCATAGGTTGTGATACCACTTCCTGTAATGTCACTTCCTGTGATGCCACGTGCGATGTTAAGCGCTGTGATGTTACGCGCCATGATGTCACTTACATACTGCCTAGCTTGGTTTGTCCCCCCACTTCTCTTTTTTAGGACTGGTGCCCCGATTGAAAGGGTAGTAATTCAAAACACTTTATGAGTTCTTTGATACTTTGAGCGTGTGGCAGCTTGCTACTGTTTCTTTATTTTTTTTTTATATGTTTGATTTTTTTACATGAAGATATAATTTGTAGTCCTTGAATTTCAGCCCAAATGTTTGGCCAGGTGATATTGGAGTTCCCCCTTAAATGCCAGAAAGTGGGTGTTTCATTTGGAAATGTGAGGTTACTGCCTTCTCCTATGGCAGTGTCCATCAGCCCTGCCTCCTGGTTGTGGACGGACTGACTGTGGGCAGGAAAACGTTGTTGTCTTCTCTGGTGAGATGATTGACATGCCCTGCTGCAGCAGACCACACCTCCGCAGCAGCTTCTCACGCTTACATGGCGTCTCATCTCAGACGCTGCCCCGCCACGTTGGGCCTCTCCTTAACGCCGGCTGCCAGTCACCTCACGCTGCATTTGGCACCCACCTTTTAACGTGGGTGAATATAGATCATAAAACACCCTCAAGATTTTAATTAAGCTGCAAATATCAACCCAAATGAGATTCACATATAGAGTGACAAGGCAATACACATTACCACTGAACCCGGAGATTGCAGGCACATGAAACTAAAACTCTGTCGGTGGAGAAGTGCAAAAATGATAACTCGCGCAACAAATACACTCCACGCTGTTCTTGAAGCGTAAAAGGCCATTTATTAGGACGGGCTGTAAACATAAACCTTAACCAAAACATCAATTTAAACTCAACAATCCCCAAAACCCCAACATTTCATTCACCTCGTCCATTCTCCCCTCACTGTTGCTGTTCACTTCCCATTCCACTCTGTGCCTCTTCCAACTCTCCATTCACCTCCTCACTTATCTTTCAACATCCTCTCCTGCATCTCCCGCCGACGCACTCTTGCATCCCGCACCCACATCATTCACCTGTTTCTCCCCCCCAGCGAAGGGGTGGGTGTGCCCGTCCGAGATTCCCCACCCCTCCAAAATACTGCCACAACCCAACCTGAACAACCCGTCCCAATTTGTAATAGGGCGGTCAAACCGCCGGTGCGTCGGTGGCCAGACCGCCACCGTGAATCTGGCGGTACGTGGACCGCCAGGCTCATAATCAGGCTCTTGGATAGCACACTGTACTTTTCGTCTGGCCTCTAAGCTCTGAAAAAAAGTGTTAACTACCAAGCCTGGGATCCCCTTGACAGTCACAATGGTTTCTGTACTATGGGTATTGCCCTGCCTTGAATCAGGGTTGATAACAAAGTGATCAGGGATGAGAAGAGTGTGGATATTAAGGCAATATTTTGTTGTAAAATCAATTAAAATGAATAAAATCAAGCCAATACACAGATAAATACAAATGATAAATTCACAGTTCATAAACAACTAACCCTTCACTAACAAAAAATTAAGAGCCAGTTAGTGTCATTCACACGCCATACCTACCAAGCGCCTTACCCTCCAAACTTGTAGGGTGGGTGGGTGGTCAAAAATTCTTTATCCCCCCACAGTGATGTTGGGCGCAGGAAGAGGACGAATCTCCTCCCCTGGCCCTTATAACCCTACCCAAGACCCCACCCCTAATCCCACCCCTTCACCCCGAACAGCTTGTCCTTCCGGCCTGTCAGCGCGAAAACCCAGAGGGAAGACTGGTCTGCGACCTGACTTCCCCCGGGGGCCACATCGCGCAACAAATACACTCCACGCTGTTCTTGAAGCGTAAAAGGCCATTTATTAGGACAGGATGTAAACATAAACCTTAACCAAAACATCAATTTAAACTCAACAATCCCCAAAACCCCAACATTTCATTCACCTCGTCCATTCTCCCCTCACTGTTGCTGTTCACTTCCCATTCCACTCTGTGCCTCTTCCAACTCTCCATTCACCTCCTCACTTATCTATCAACATCCTCACCTGTATCGCCCGCCGACGCACTCTTGCATCCCGCACCCCCATCATTCACCTGTTTCTCCCCCCACCGAAGGGGTAGGTGTGAACGTCCGAGACTCCCCACCCCTCCAAAATACTGCCAACCAGGTAACCCCCGGAGGGCGGTTACCTGCCCCACCCCACTCTACCATGCACCTTTCGCCCTCACTCTTTCACTTCCCTATGACACCAGATAGACTCATTCCACAACTTGCTTATCACGTCCTGCATCTCCATCATATAGTATGCATTCCCAGTTGCGAAAGGTGCACACCATCGTCCCTGAAAAGCAAATGTTCCTCCAGTCGTAGCCCAACGTGACCAATTACTTTGATGTCCTTAGAGACACAAAAAACTCTCATTGCCCTGTTGAGCTTCCTGCGGGCTTTCTCTACTGCCGCCGGCTTCACTGCCCCTTTCAACACTTTACGTGGTACGAACTCAGTCCACACAATGCATGTTCCCGCCATATTTCTTTTCAGGACCTCCAGACCCCTCTGCATCTGCTGTAATATTTAGGGGTGGGCGGAATTTGCGTAGTCGCGCTACGCAAAGCTCCGCGAAACGGTAAAAAATCTCCGAGAGCACGCAAAAGTTCAGCGAACATGCGGAATTGCTTGTTCTGCCCGTTCGCGATGCTTTTTTCCTGTTCGCGAACGCTGTTTGCGTGCTCGGGGAGAAATATCTCGCGAACACGCATTTTGAAAGCGCGAACAAGCAAAAAATTCCGCAAAGCCGTGGATCGTGGAATTTTTGGTAATTCCGCATTCTCCGCGGAACGCGAAATTACCCAAATTCCGCGAGCGGAACGGAATTTACCGCCCAGGCCTAGTAATATTGCCAATCCTGACAGACGTATCAAGTCATTTTCCCCCAGATGCAGGACCAACATATCCGGGCAACCTCTTTGCGGAATCATTCTTGTCAGCCAGGGCAACAAGGCGCCCCAACGTATCCCACCTTTACCCCACCAATGCACTTCATGGTGGCTGCTCTTCAGAACCAGGTTACGGCCGTAGACCTGTCGATCTGCATATCTGGCTGCTCAATGTACGAAAGAGTGTCTGACAATCCAGGTAACCGTCTTGGCCCCTGGACCCCCAACACAACCTACGACAAGAGAAATATGTTAGACCACACATGGAGGCTGTCGTCCTTATGGTGCTGCACGCAACCGCCCACCTCCCCTGCCCCAAAACCCCATCTCCCCTTATTTGCGCACATATCTCTCCCAGCACCTGGACCTCCACCTCCCAATCTGACGTATCCTGTCCCATGACCAGCCCAGCCGTGCTGCCGCTGTAGCTGCCCTGTAGTGTAGTTCCTATTTCCCTAATAGGCTCTGCGCATTGGAATAATATACCCTATAGGTTTGACATAGGACTGAGGTCGGTATGTCCCTATTGAGTATATTAAACTTAATTACTTTGTGCCAGCTAACTCAGAGGCCACTAGAAACTCCTTGTGAATAAGAAGGAGAAGTTTCTGGCAACCGCATAAACATGACAACTTTGTTTCCTTTTAGAATCGGAACACTTCTCAGAATCGTGGAAACAGTAGATAACAGTTTCACTCAGCTAATCGTGCATGCTTAGTTTCCTCAGAGTTACACAGAAAGAATAGACGGGCGTTTCAATAAAAGGTTTTATTGAACAGTCTTGTTTCTCGTGTAAGAGATATGAGCTGTTATGATCACAAGACAAGATATATAATGTACAGCGTAAGCAGTAGAAATAAATAATACTGCGCTAGCATTATCTTTTAGCATATATTCACGTACATGAATAACATGAGCTAAAAATGCGAGTACTCATACGATGCTTCTCTAAGCTAGTTCTACCCCAATGTACCTAACCTAGTCTAGGTGTAGGGAAAGGTAAGAAGTAGGTGAAGTATTCTCTAGTATGGTATACTAAGAGTATGTTAAGTCTAGTATGCCAAGAGTCCCTCTAAGTCCTAGTCAGCTCCATATACCTTGAGAATGAGAGAGGTGGGAATCTCCTGCCGGATCTCAAACTCTAACACCCTGCGAAGGGAGTCAGAACACTGGAAGCTGGATTCTCTGCGAGCAGGGATGACAGCGTCTCTTCTCAGTGCGTCAGGCCGGGATACGGGCTCCTCTGAAGTTGAGGTCTCCTCTAACTTGCTTGGGCAAGGGAAGGTATATTTATACCTGGTAGGTGCCTTAGAATGTTAGCATTGACGTGAAGTCGGACAGAGGAAGACGTCAGGAATGAACCCTTAAGGTATAGCGGTTCATGCAAAATAGATGAGTTCTTGGAGAAATCAATAATCCTGTGCTAGGGGAACTCCCAAGAGCTTAAGGGTCTGGTTTCTAAGAACTCGTTGTGACGTTAGGGTGGACGGATGTCGGTGACCATGCCTGTATTTGGAGTGCACAGCTAATGCCTAAATAAGGACTGGGATTCTATGCCTATATAAGGGCAATGCGAATTGTGCCTATATAAGGACATGTTTCAGGAAAACCTATATACAGACTCCTAAAGCGGAATACAACTCCTACTCCACTTTCGAATGAACGATAATACTAAATGCTAAACATTAAATGCTAAAAATTAAACTGAGTACCACATGTTGCTAAACTTTTCTAAAAGCATATTAAAAGAAGTTTAAAATAAACTGTTGAATGCAATAGGTACTGTACATTTTAAAGCATTTTTTCATTCTAAGCATATATTGGAAATAAATGCAACATGAATGAATAAACAGAAATATATACATATGATGAAATGGTTGACAAGTGTTCAAAAATCAAAGCCATTGCATATCATGATATTAAATGAAATTTTAGACAAATAAGGTGACAATGCGTCCCTGGAAGTATTCAAAGAAGTCCGTTTTATAAGAATAGTTCTACTGTAAGCAGATTGTTTTGCCATGTATTTTCAAAAAAATAAAAAATAAAAAGTTCAATTTTAGGAATAGTTCCAAGTTTTGAAAATATGAAGGCCAGATTTCATTGCGTCCCTGGTACACTGTGAGCCGAATCAAAGTCAGTGTATGGGTCTGGTGTAAACATGAAATCATCTATTTCTGTAGACAAAAGATCGTCTACCGATGTCGGTGACAGTTGGAATACCTCATTTAGAAGGTTAACTGCACAGAGATGTGAAGCATCGCCTTCAGCATAGGATGCCGCAGCAATGTTCGCGTCCGTTGTTACCTGTGTGCCTGTTTATCCATCTCGTACCTCAGCAGCAGCAGGAAGCGTCTGTGAGATCTCAATGAATGCCGTCATCAGGATTGGTAGCTTCTGGGGACAACACAGAGCATGGGCCGTTACCGGGTCCAGCAGAGTATCGATATCCGTTGGCATGACTGATGGGAGTGTTAGACAAGTGTCTAGCACGCATTCTTCACCGCAAAGCAGGCAGCGTAGAACAGGTAAGATGCAATCTTGCCAGATTGGTCTGAATGACAGAAACCATGTTGTATTAAGTTCCTGTAGACGAGGTATGCCCAAAAGTTGCACTATGCGCTCACTGCACTTCCGTTCTAGGAGAGCTTTCTCCACATCGCTCGGAGTGATGTCGGCGGATAGGCTTGCCATAGCGTAATAGTAGGAATAGAAATAGGATTCCTGCAACAAGTGCTAGAATTAATGGCACACCACCAAGCACCGAATGTGCGAAGTTTGGGATGATTCTGAGGACTGCCTGGAAGGGTGCTAACAGTCCTGACCAGATAGTCTTAAATACATGCACAATACCGCTCGTATCAGACATGTTAAAGATACGTCCCATCATTTCTGCGAAATGTATAGGGCAGTTTGTACGAATTAAAGCATGTATCTCAGGCGAAGTCCTTGCAATTTGTAAATCATAGATTTCTTTGGCCGAGGTCAAAGGCACGGTCTGTTGCAAAAGCATGGCTTTCATTCTGCTTAAAGTATCAAAACGTATAAAAGAAACATTCAATGAAGGCCATAAAGGCGACTCCCTGACTGTGTCTATTGGGGGGAACAATACTTGCATACAGCAAGTAACCCTGGAGTCGACCGTTACCAGATATGGGATGCCTGGCAACATGCCACAGCAACTCTGATCATTCAACATGAGGTAACTCCTGTTAGAAAGTTGGCCAAACGTTGGATTAATCACAGTAGCTGGTGTACCCTGCTGGTGGCAGGACAAATTTGCCACAGAACCATTACAAGCCCCGTGTAAAGAAATGTCCTGACATATGAGTGAACCGCTTAGTGCATTTTCACAGAGTGTACCGCTTAGAAACACTTCACGATCCCCACTCCAACATCTGTATTCGTAAGGTAAATCCCAGGATGTCTTAATTTATTCTTTACCCAACCTTTCATATTTGCCTGCTTGCATCTGTTTAAGGCAATACTGAAACTGAAAAGTAGTGACAGACAGAGTGATTTTTTCATGGATAAGACATTCTGTAGCTGGTTTTTCTGCTACCGTAAATGGTAATTTTTCCAGTTTTTCAATGCTCAGCACTGTATACTTTGCTCCCCTTTGTGCCAGTTCGATCTGTTTATCAGTTAGATTGTATTCTGCAAACAGAGCCGACGTGTTGATAAAACGCCAAGGCACATAGCCCGCACGCAAAGATTGCAGCGTCCAGCTTAATAACATAATAGAACGTAACTGAGATTGGCCTTGTTGTAACATGGCTAAATCTTGTTCCAGTATGTCAATAGCAGAGGATACAATGTTGTCCAATTAATAAATTCTGGATGACAAAGTTGTTATCCCATTGTCGACCACAGAGAGAGTTTTCTCTAAGTTAATACGATCAAGTTCACGTATTCGTTCTGCGGCCTGTGCCTGTAAAACCTTCCATATCTCATTATAAGCAGCATAAATGCCGGCATATATGAAACGTTTTTGACGCGGTTTTCTTGGTCCTAGTAAGAATTCCCTAAGGTTTGCGTCTTCTTTAAGTAAAGATAAGTGTTGTTTCACATCCTCAAGTGTAGATTTTTGTAGCCAGTCGAGGCACAATTTTCCTACACTGTATGTTGTTACTACCCCCGGATGTTGTCTTTGAACGTATCGTGGGTCTGGCCTATGGATAGCAAAGCCCTGTCTTCTATTCAGGAATCTTTCTTGACAGATGTTTGTGTCTGTAGGCCAGAGTAACCAGTTTTTCCAATCAGGATCTGTTCTGTTGGTTTGTAGTATTGTGTCAACTGTAACCGCTGCCTGTGTAGTGTTATTACTTGCAGGTGTTGGTACAGAAGGTGTTTTCATGTCTTTGATCTTAGCTAATCCAAGGCAAGACGTTTGTTGCACAGTGTCATTCAAAAACATTATTTGCTGAGGGATGATACATGCTCTAAACAAAGCTTCTATCCCCTGTACTTGCCAATCTTTAGAACCCCAGACAGATTTTGTGTCTATTGTGTCTTTCCAAAATTCAAATCCATGTCTAGACAATTGGGTAATAAGTGCTGCAGAGTAAATCTGTTTTGTATTTGTCAACATAATTTTCTGTCCTGTTTTGTTTACATTTTTATAGTAAAATGTTTCTGGATCAGATGTATTGTATCCTGAAAAATAGGGAAACTTTTTAGCAAACGTTTTTGAACTACCTTTTGGTGGTGTAGGACAATGTTCCCATTGGTTAAACATAAACACATTTCTAGGTGTTGCAGATTTATGCAAGAAATGATGACCATAGTGGTTACAGCAATAAAGCTGGTCGTAGTCTGATGAACCCTCTAAGTATTCATTGTTAGAGAATGCAGCAGACTTTTCTAGATCAGACATCATATCATTTACAGTCTCAAAGTCCCAATCATCAGAATAGGTACTGGAGGTAATAAAATCACTTAGTGAAATATTAAATAAATGTGGAATGTTCAAAAGTTCCGTAGGGCCGAAGATATCGAAATCGGTTTTGTCCCACACTATACCATCCTGTATAGGAATGGCTGTGATGTTCACTGCTGACAAGTCTCTTGCTTCACAATGGGATGATTTGTGTGGTTTCAAAAGTAAGTTCACATTTTTACTTTCAATGTCCAAACGGATTTATCTGCCATTTATAAGCACGCTGATAGTCATAACCAAAGCTAGCCAAAGCAGAAAGAAAAATATTCCAGAAATAATCCACAGTTCAATCCATGGTGAAACCAGATAAGTCCTTTTCAGAAAATGAAAAAAGTCTTGTACTTGCTGTTTGAAAGTTTTTGATGCTGGCGTTGTTTCAGGCTCACTCGGATCCTCAGAAAACGTATCAAAGTTAATGAAGTAGCCAGAAGCAGTTCGGTCAATTGTTGGAATTGCATCAGGATTTGTTGAAATCACTGGAACCAGTTGATCACTTGTTATGTTGGTGTAAACAGGTGTATTTGGACGAACTGTTACTTGAGTTTCAAGAGGGATGAGTTCCATAGCATTGTTGCTTAGTCCTTCATCTGTTCCTGCTGAATTCTCGATGGTTATCAGTCTTTCAGTCTGAACCTCTTGGATAGTAGCGAGAGGAGGGCGTCTGCTACTAGGTCGGAGTCCACGAGGCCTACTATTTAGTATTGGCCACATACTGTGGTTTGATGAGGTCGATTGACACAAATCTTTTCTCCTTTTTTCCAGCAAGCGGCGGCAGAAGTACTGTTCTTGTTCCGTGAATGGCTAGGACAGGTACTGGTTGTCTGTAAGAAGGTCCAAATTCCTTCTTGCCCGCAATCTTCTCTCTGACTAGATCCCCAACTTTTGGGATCCAGACAGGCCTTGCTGGGACTGCCGGTTTTTCCCCAGTGGTGGTTGGCTTCAGGAACACGTTGCTTTGTTTCGATCTTAGTTCATTTAGATCCTGTAAAACAGCCAAACGATCTTTGATATCAAAGGGTTTATTTTCCACCACTGTGCCTTTACATTTGAGATCAGGAACCCACATTCTTGACCCAAATAGGACCTCATATGGAGTGACCCCCCCTAGAGAACTTCTTGGCAAATTATTTAATCAGCGTTGGACCCCATAAAGATGTTTGACCCACCCATCACCCGAACCTAATACTCTAGCTGTTATAGACTGCTTTATGTCCGGTTTTTCCTTTCCACAACAGAATTTCCCTCAGGATGAAACGGAGAGGAGTACCGCAATGCAACGCCCAAACTGGCCATGGCTTCTTTGTAAGCCCAAGAGCTAAACGCAGGGCCCTGGTCAGAATGTAGCGTGCCAATTGCGTATGTGCCGATAAAGACTCGCAAATCTTGTATAACAGTTCGAGCGTCAGCCGAGCGCTGAGGCCATATCCATAGGAACCTTGAGCACAAATCCACTGCGACCATTATATATTTATAGTTACCGTCCCGTTGCAAGGGACCGCAGTGGTCCAGGTAAAAACAAGCTAATGGTTTGTCTGAAATTAACAGGGGTGTCTGCGCAGGACGTTTCACTGTGGAGACTTTCATCTGTTGGCATATTTCACATTCCAAAACATAGTTCTTGGTCTGCTTCCTAATGCCAGGCCACCAATATCTTTGTTTAAGTAAAGATACTGTTGCAGAAAAACCTGCATGGGCAGAGGCTATCCCTTCATGTGCTGCTAGGATTAGTCCTAATCTACGTTCCATGTTTGGAATCACCCTATCCCCCACTCCAGGGATTCGAGCAAAAGGAACGTTGTTCGCATCAATTACATAAGAGTACTTGAGTGGAAACTTCTTTGGTAACGCTGCACCACTGCCTTTGCTTGAAGCATTGACAGCCAACAATATCTCGCTGTCTATTCTCGTTTTTGAACGAGTGATCGCAGCTACGGAAGCCGTCTGAACAGCCCCCTTTGCGGCTTCGTCAGCCAATGAATTCCCTGCAACGTGAATGCCATCACGTTGATGACTCAGCGTGTGTATCACGTGAGCCTATGGTAGTTCGTTTTTTAACTGAACTACTTGTTTCCAAAGCGTTTTATGCTTTATTGTGCCACCTTTTGCATCTTTGAACCCGTTTTCAAGCCAATTCTGTATATATTCATTATACGACTGAACACAGTAGAAAGAATCGCACACTATTAGTGTGGGGAATTCGCGATCTGTACTTTCAAGTGCCGGTTTGAATGCTTGTAGCTCAGCTCGCTGAGCTGTACAATCTCCTAGAGATTGAGTTTTAGTGACCATTGGTCTGAAGTTACCATCTTGCATGCGACCTTTAACGATTGCGCATGCTGCACTGTAAGCTTGCTTACTCCCTGTAGCGGGTTGTGCTGATCCGTCAGTGTAAATTATAAATTCGTACTGATCGAGAGGCAGAATTTCAGTGGGCAGAGGACATTCATGTTCATATTGCAGGAACGCTTGTGTTTTTAAATCAGGATCAAAAACATATTCAACATCTGTTGCAGCAAGAGAATTAACCCATTGTATCCATCTAGGATGTAAAGCTTTTGCATTCGGAATGCTCGCTTTTGTAACCGCCTCTAAGGCTGGTACTGGAGTTACGACAATAATGCGTTTCCCTTGGGCTAGAGCTCTTTCTTTTGCTACAGCGGTTTGAACTGCTGTCAGTATTTTTCTTTTGAAGTGAAGCGCATTTCTGCTTGTGTATACAAATGTGATTTGTATGCTATTGGTACTTTTTCACCCTCATTAAATGTTAAGTAGGTGAATCCGCATTGACCCATATATGTGTCCGAGCTAGCACCCTTGATCAGAAGCTTTGACCTAGTTCCAACCTCGTACGCTGACGATACCCAGTTGGTCATCTCGACCATAGACAAGGATGTTGACCACTCCAACAAATTGCATGATTGCATGGTCGCCCTGAGCAATTGGATGGACAGACACTGCCTGAAGCTTAATTCGAACAAAACCGAGGTGGTACTAGTTGGAAAGCTTTCTCCTCAGTGGTGCCCTGCCTGGTGGCCAACCACATTGGGCTCTCTTCCTACACCGGTAGAAAAGGTTAAAAATCTTGGAATTATAATAGATGATAAGCTTAATTTCAAATCCCAGGTTTCAAAGGTGGTGTCTTCCTCATTTCTGACAATTAAAACTGTGCGGAAAATTCTTCCTTTTATTCCAAAAAATACTAGGAAAATTGTTTTATCCACCTTGGTTTTATCTAAGTTGGATTACTGCAATTCTTTATATATAAACTTACAGGTGAACCAACTTAGAAGATTACAGGCAGTGCAAAATGCAGCGGCCAGATTGGTACTTGATGTTCCCAAACATCAATCTATTAGGGATGGAATCCGAGAATTGCACTGGCTGCCAGTCGCCCAACGTGTGAAATTTAAGGCTCTTTGTATAGCACACAAGGCGCTTTATAGACAAGGTCCTCGATTTTTATGGCACTGTTTTAACTGGTATTCCCCCACCAGAGTTTTACGTTCGACTAATGGATTTCTGATGTCTGCATCCAGAGTTAGAACGATGAACTGGGGAGGGAGGAGTTTTAGACACAACACTATAAGGCTGTGGAATTCACTTCCGCTCGCCCTCAGGAGGATTTCCTCCCTACTTGAGTTCAGAAAAGATCTTAAAACATGGCTTTTTAAATATTAGTCCCCCTTTTTTACAGTATGCAGTCCGTAGCGCCTAGACACCCAAGGGTATTAGAGCGCTAAAGAAATCATTATAACATAACATAACATAACCCAAAATTATTCGGATCACTAAATTGCGTTGACTTACGCGTGTTAGTAAGTGACTTGTTGCTAACATGTTAGCTTGGAGTGAACACAAGATTTCTGTGTGTTCCTGTGTCCAATGTTTGATTGAAAAATCAGCTTTGATTAATTCGTAGAGAGGTTTAACCCTTTCTGCGTAATTTAGAATGTATGTTCTTCCAAAATTTAGGAAACCCAAGATAGATTGTAAGTTTTTCCGCGTTTTTGGAGGTTGGAGCAGCGCACACTTTTCTAAAAAGTTAGCTGCCAAGCTCTTGCCTTCACTTGAAAGCTCATATCCTAGGAAAAGGACATTGAGATGGGCAATTCTGGATTTTTTAAAGTTGAATTTATAGCCCTCAGAGGCGAAGCCCAATATAATGGTACTCACCCTGTTCAAGTGCCTATCTAGGTCATCGTCTGTCAGATAGATGTCATCGACATATGACAATGCCTCATTATCATAAATTTGTAGTAACTCTGTTACCCTCGCTGAGAATAACCCTGGGCTGTTTTTGAACCCTTGTGGGAGTCTACAAAATTGACGCTGGGTCCCCATTATTGAGAAAGCTGTTAAGTACCTGCTTTCAGGTGCTATGTTTTGACAAAAGAAACCATTTGAAATGTCTAATGTGGTTTTGTATTTTTTGCGCAGAATGTTATTCATTAATGCTGTACTATGTGCATTTTGTACTGCAAATGTTTTTGAACAAGTGTTCAAGTGTCTGTAATCCAAAACTAGACGATATATATTGTCTGGTTTGGAGACAGGAAACAAAGGATTGTTCATTGAGGAGGTGCATGTTTCAATCACCCCTTGGTATTCAAGTTGATCTAAGATCTCCCTGACCTGTTTTTTAGCTTCTTGCTTTATTGGGTACTGCCTTTGTGCAGTAGGTTCATTTTTTAGATGTATTTTGTGGTGAGGTGAGTCCTCATCCCATCCTACATGATTTTTGTATAATACTGGGGCCTGGGCAACTGCCCATTTCCTGCCATAAGTATATTTTAGGTGAATAGGAATATGGTTGGAGAAGGCAGGCATAATAATGTCCTCACCATGTGGGCACTCCCTGACAAATTGTGGTGGCCAGTCTTTTTCTGCTAGAAGTATATCATAACCCCTTGAAAGTTTCTCCCAAAATTGTGTTTTCACCTTTCTTGGTATGTCTCCCTCCATTCGGAGTGTTATTTCATATAACTTTTGTGGAGTACTAACCCTGGTGTCTACAGTCTCTACTGTGATGTACTCATTCAAGTCCACTGTCTCCAGAAGTTCCTTCAGGTTCTGGCGAGCTATTGTGACTTCTGCTGCACTGTCCAGCATTGTCTGAGCCCATTCTCCGTTCTTGAACTGTGTTCTCAGTATCGTCGGCATGTCTGATCTTCAGACCTGCTACCTTCTTTTTTGAGAATTGATGTTTTGATTTATTTTTCTGAACGTGTTTTTCGTCTTTGGATTTCACGCGTTCTTCTCTATGTTCTGACCGTCCTCTTCTTTCCGATGTCTGTGACGATATCTGAAAGGTACGAGAGGAACGTGTATCAGTATCTTGATACCTGTCAGGCTTTCTTAAATTATCCCTATTCCTGAGGTTATACCTCCTTTCAGAGGGCTCCTTTTGAGGAGACCTACCTCGGGATTGAGAACGTTTCTCGTTTGAATTTTGTTTATTAGTTTCCCACTTCTTTTTAGAAGATGTAGGAATTTGTTTAATATAGTCCTTCTCAGGACTTTCAGATAGTTTTGGCTTCAATGGTTTTCCACCCAAACTATCTCTGCCTAATTCTGCATAAGATTGTTCTATTATTCTGGGTAGTTCTGTTTGATGTTCTGTAACATCAAATTCCCTTAATCGTTGGCAGATCGCCACTGATGCTGCCTCCCCTTTAATAATAGATAATATTATTGTTGAGACCTGGTCGAAGTTTTTCAGTAATTTCATACCTAAATTCAGAGCAGGTTCTGCCCCGTATTCGTTTTGAATTTGTTTCAGGACATCTGGTATTACTGCAATTGACGGAACACCATGTGTTTTAGTATAGATGGCAGCAAAGACTGCGCCCCAAGTGGTGCAATCTTCCAGTTGTGGTGTGATCCCCATTGGTAAACAGATTGTTATGATTCTGTGTTTCTCATAAGGGCTAGTATTAGGAAATACTGCTTCAATTTGAGTAATCTTTTGAGCTATCCAGAATGGAATTCGCTCACGTTTTGTGGGCATTTTACCCATGACTGCGTATAAAGTCTGTGGAGTAATTTTTAGTGTATTCCCCTGTTGAGGGGTTTGATTTGGAATGGTCAATGGTGGTTGGACTGTGAAAGTCTGCATGACATTGGACTAATTGTCTGTAAATTTGTATTAACTCTGTAAGCGGAGTAAGTAATTCCTCGTCTGACATTACATCGATGTCAGGATGAGGTGTGTAGCCAGCTAGAATCGGCCATGTTGCTCCTGGTCTACCTAGTGGACCGAGCCTGGTAATGTTTTTGTGATGTTTTAGGGCGCCTTTGCTCCTGGTATGTTAGTGGAATTTCAATATCCTCGAAAGGAATATATTCCTCTGGTGGTTCATCTTCTTTTTAGAAGTGAAACACTCTTGTTGCTGGATTACTATCCATGAATAGAATACCTCTGTCTGAAAGGATTTGTGTGCCTCTATCACGAAAACTGCTCTACCCCCTCTTGGTGGTAGGCCGTGTTTTATAAGTTTTAGAGTGATGGCTCTTCTTAAGTTTGGAGCGATGTCTAACACCCTCCTCGGTTTCATTTAAACCTGTAAAGTTAAAAGCTGTTACGACTGGTTGAGCCGCAGCTACACCGTTCCCGGTGTCATTGTCCCCGTGTATGGACATTTGTTTTTTGAAAAATGTAGAACACGTTTCAAGGAAACAAAAGATAAGGTGCACAATATTTTGGAACACTGTATCCTTCAACGTTGAACAAACCAAACAGCTAATATATAGGGTTTTTTGTCCTATTTAGCTTTGGCGGATATTTAACCCTACCCACTCCAGACGTCTTATGGAGTATGTGAGTAGGGGTCTCTGAGAGAAAAGCACGACTGAGTTACTCAGTATCTAGCGTTAAATTAGTGCCTTACCAAACCATTGGGCGCCATGTAGTGTAGTTCCTATTTCCCTAATAGGCTCTGCGCATTGGAATAATATACCCTAAAGGTCTGACATAGGACTGAGTTCGGTATGTCCCTATCGAGTATATTAAACTTAATTACTTTGTGCCAGCTAACTCAGAGGTCGCTAGAAACTCCTTGTGAACAAGAAGGGAGTTGTTTCTGGCAACTGCATAAACATGACAACTTTGTTTCCCTTTTAGAATCGGAACACTTCTCAGAATCGTGGAAACAATAGATAACAGTTTCACTAAGCTAATCGTGCATTGTAGTTTCCTCCGAGTTACACAGAAAGAATAGACGGGCGTTTCAATAAAAAGGTTTTATTGAACAGTCTTGGTTCTCGTGTAAGAGATATGAGCTGTTATGATCACAAGACAGTATGCAAGATATATAATGTACAGCGTATGCAGAAGAAATAAATAATACTGCGCTAGCATTATCTTTTAGCATATATTCACGTACATGAATAACATGAGCTAAAAATGCGAGTACTCATACGATGCTTCTCTAAGCTAGTTCTACCCCAATGTACCTAATCTAGTCTAGGTGTAGGGAAAGGTAAGAAGTAGGTGAAGTATTCTCTAGTATGGTATACTAAGAGTATGTTAAGTCTAGTATGCCAAGAGTCCCTCTAAGTTCTAGTCAGCTCCATATACCTTGAGAATGAGAGAGGTGGGAATCTCCTGCCGGATCTCAAACTCTAACACCCCGTGAAGGGAGTCAGAACACTGGAAGCTGGATTCTCTGCGAGCAGGGATGACAGCGTCTCTTCTCAGTGCGTCAGGCCGGGATACGGGCTCCTCTGAAGTCGAGGTCTCCTCTAACTTGCTTGGGCAAGGGAAGGTATATTTATACCTGGTAGGTGCCTTGGAATGTTAGCATTGACGTGAAGTCGGACAGAGGAAGACGTCAGGAATGAACCCTTAAGGTATAGCGGTTCATGCATAATAGATGAGTTCTTAGAGAAATCAATAATCCTGTGCTAGGGGAACTCCCAAGAGCTTAAGGGTCTGGTTTCTAAGAACTCGTTGTGACGTTAGGGTGGACGGATGTCGGTGACTATGCCTGTATTTGGAGTGCACGGCTAATGCCTAAATAAGGACTGGGATTCTATGCCTATATAAGGGCAATGCGAATTGTGCCTATATAAGGACATGTTTCAGGAAAACCTATATACGGACACCTAAAGCGGAATACAACAGCCCCAATGCGAAAAGAGTGTCTGCCATACCTAGCAGGGTCCTTACCCACCCGCCGCAAAGCCATGCGCAGTCCCGCCAATAACTGGAAAGCTGTCACCTTCTCCCCGGATGCGTGACAAAACATTTTGCCAGACAGCTCCCTTGACCCACCCAAGAAATCTCGCCATTCTTGCACTGGACACACACCCACACAACCAGTCTCATTCAACCACACCCATTTTCCCCTACCCGCCTGATCCGTTTTAGAATGCCCCAGCCAAATCCCCAATCGTTCCCCATCCAGCCGTATTTCTGCATATGTTCTGCCCATCCGCCCTTTCGTGCCTAACAGCTCCGAAACCCGAAACGCCCCAAAAAACGTCCACAGCATGCATAGCCGGAAAACTGAAACCTCATATCCATTGTAACAACACATGGGTAAAACTCCCAACAACTTCTGCAATAATTCAAACGCGATGGCCTCCCTGGGTGCCCCCCCCGACCCTTCCCCCCACTCCCGACCCCAACCTTTTAGCATCCTACTTAGTATCTCATCTTTTGCCGGGTCAAAACCGGCATACAACTTACAGTAAAAAGAAATCCCAGCCAACTTCCCGGCTATCGTAGTCTGCGACAAACCTTTTCCAATACAACTGAGAACAAAACGTATAACTCCCTGCTCAGTGTCCTGACGTGATATGTTCCATGTATCCACGGTCCAGCCCAAAAACGATCCAAATTCAGCCCAAGCCAGCCTGTAGCTACGCCTTGTAGATTCCGTTATAGACTTCTCAACCAGGCCTATCACTTTCACTCCCCCCAGGCCCAGATGCCGTCCGGCAGCTCTGTCTTGCATGCATCCGCTCCAGGTGGTGCCAGTCGTCGGAATCGCCACCACTGCGAAGGAGACAAAGCTTCCGCAATGTCATTACTTGCCCCTGGGATATGCTTCGCCCGAAATACTACATTCAATTGCAGGCATTTCAGCATGAAATTATGCAAGACCCTCAAGTCCTTCGCTTTCTGTTTGTTCACCAGCTCTACCACCTTCATGTTGTCTACATGGAACAGCACCGACCTTTTCTGGAATTCTGGGCCCCACACAGCCAAAGCCACCAGCAAAGGAAAAAACTCTAGGAAAGCTATACTCCTCCCTTGGTTCACCCAACGTCTTGGCCATTCTTCAGCGCACCATCGGCCATCCCAAAAACATACCAAAACCAGAAGCCCCTGCTGCATCGGAGAAGATTTGAACTTGTCAGATCGTCCTGTCCTCTACAAAGTCCAACGACACTCCATTAAAGTCCGTCAAAAAGGTCTGCCATATTCTCAAGTCCGCCCTGACTCCCATTGAAATCCTGACTCTGTGATGTGGTAACACCGCCCCAGACATGGCCATGCCCAGGCGTCGGCAAAACGTCCTCCCAGCTCTCACCAACCGGCAAGCAAAATTCAAGAAACCCATGAGTTGTTGCACTGTCCTCAAATCAATCTTCTTTTCACCAATCACCTTTAACAAGAAAGTCTGTATTTCAAGCACCTTCCCTGCGGGCAAACGGGCCAACCACAGGACCGAGTCCAGTTCGATGCCTAAGAACGTCAACCTACAGCTGGGCCCATCTGTTTTCTCCGGCATCAAGGGATCCCCAAAAAGCTTCGCCATGGCCTGAAACTGTTGTAAAGCCCTCCTGCAAGCTCCTGACCGTCCTCTGCCAATGAACAAGAAATCATACAAGTAGTGTGATACCTCCCGATGACCACTTATCTTCATGAAAGCCCACTGCAGAAAAGTGCTGAACATTTCAAACAAAGCGCAAAAGATTGCACACCCCATTGGCAAGACTTTGTCCACGGAAATGGCCCCATCAAACTGCATCCCCAGCAACGAAAAATCCGCAGGGTGTATAGGCAGTAGGCGGAAAGCTGATTTCACATCACATTTAGCCAGTTCCGCCCCCTGCCCACACAACCGCACTAGGCGGATTGCGTCGTCCACCGAGGCATACAGCACCCTCGAATCTTCCTCAGCAATGAAGTCGTTGACGGACCTCCCCTCTCGCCAGGACAGGTGGTGTATCATCCTATACTCTCCCGGTTCTTTTTTAGGGACCACCCCTAGGGGTGAAATAATCAAGTCTTCTACAGGCCAATCGACAAACGGGCCTGCTATCCTGCCGGCCTCAACTTCTTTTTTCAACTTTGCCGCCACCACTTCAGGCAACTCTCTGGCAGATTTCAAATTTTCTGCCCACCGTTGTTCCCTAGGGCCCTGGTAACCCACCCGGAAACCTTCGTGAAACCCCATTGAATCCTTAATGCAGCCTCTCTGTCTGGGTACCTCGAGAGCCACGGGCCCATGGCCTCGATCCTAACTGGGGTAGGAGCCCTTTGGCCCAGCCTGGCCTCTGCCCTTTGTGGCCCGCCATTGCTCTGACAGCGTGACCAACGTGAAACACTGTGTGAGTGCGTGTCTTCCCCCACATTTGGAGCATTTGTGTTTGAATTTGCAGGGGTATCTTGAACAATAACCTTTGTTGTAGTTCCAACCGGCTCCTGTGTTCCCTCCCCCTTGCTTAGGTGGATTACCCGTGATTCCTGCAGCGATGTTACTACCTCCCGCCCCAGCCTGGGCGGGACGCGCCAGAAAAGACCGATACGTCACCGGCAGGCCACTAGCTGTGTGGGTGGATGCAGATGACTGCGTGGATGACATCCACTGCATCCACAATTCCTGGTCTACCTCCCCCCATGCCTTATCTGGGTTAACACTGATGCGGGCCCTAAACTCCTCATCATAGCTTAACCATGCAAACCCCCCGAAATGCATCTGTGCCTTCCGGATGATGTCCATGTATTTTAATAACGCTATGGCCCTATCCAGGTGCTTTTCACAATAAATACTGGCGTATATCAGAAAAGCTGTGGTCCAGTTCTCCATGTTAACGGGAACTCTGGGCCTCCTGGTCAGCTCCCACTCTTCTTCCTTCGACCCTTCTTTCGCCTGTATCTCTCTATGTAATAGTTTGAAAACATCCACGTACTTGTGCTGCCAGATTCTGCTTCTTGTTTTATCTGATAAATGTGACCCTAACGGCATAGCCAAGCCCAGATAAGGGCGCTTCTTCTGATGTTTGTCCTCTTTGTCTCGTCTTTCCCTTCCACACCCTCCATTTTATCCGTCTGTACACTTGCCACCACCAAGTGTTTTGACCCATTGTCTTTCCCTTTTGCCGCAGGCGCCGCTATTGCACTTGCCGCCGCACCTGTGTCTCTCACAGACCCTTACCCCACACCCACCGACCGGCAGGCCTTCTTGCGCCCCCCTTTAAAACCCCTGTCCCAAGCCGCCCACCAGGTTTGTCCGTGTCTAGCGATCCATCCCCTTGGTGCCCGTCTTCTTCTGGCTCACCGCCTTTGTCTTGCCTTTGGCCGCACTTCCCTCCTGCAAAACACCAATTTTCTTCGTTGTCGCTCCCCGGCCACCCACATGCGTCAACTCATCATCCTCCTCATCTCTCACTTCACCTTCCTCCAGTTCATCACTCTCATTCCCATAATCCAATTGCAGCTCAGACAACCTCCTCAGGCGCCCACATCACTTCTCGCACCGCTCTCTTCTGTCCTTTTCCTTTCATTCCAAGCACACCACCACCGTCCTCCGCAACCGCCGCCTTTTCCCGATCCTCGTTGGAGGGTGGGCCGCCGCGGACCCCCCTGCTCCTTCCGACCGGCGTCTCGGGACCGTTTTGCACCCCGCCCGCCCCCCACCTGTCTATCAGTCTCAGCCACTGGCTTGCGCCCCCTCCCCCCCAGGCTGCTCCAACCTGAGGAGGCCCCAACACCACTGGGTCTCTCCGCCGCTTCGGCTGTCCCTGATCCCGTCCTTGGGTGGCTTCTCTCCTCCACCCACACCCATTTGCCTTTGGGTCCCTGCATACTGTCTGCCTGCTCTGCTGCTGCCTCCTCCTCTGACGTGGGAGTGGGGGGCCCCCCATCCCAGAGGTCCACTTCCTCATACCCCCTGCTTGCACAGAGGTCCGCCCACCTCTGTTCAGATTCCTGGCTCAGCCTGAGCTGATCCCGGATCTTCTCCTCCAACGTCATTCCCTCCCACCTAGGGAGCAAGGGAGGAGGGCTCCTGCCTCTGTCCTCCAGCACCCTGAGTTCTCCCTGTGCAACTTTGGACTGTGCCCCCCCCCCTTGGGGGTGCTGTCCTGCACTCTGAGAGGCCCCATCTCCCTCCACTTCCTGGCTGTTTCCTGGCCTACACGACAGGTCTAAGGGACAATCCTCCCAGTGTCCCCTCTCACTTGATTGATTCCTCTCATGCCTTGAGAGATTCAGGGCCTTCTCATCCTGCATGTGGGCCTCCTTGCCCCCCCCCCCTCCTCCCGCGTTGTAAACCATCATATCGCCGGTCCCGGCTCCCTGCCGGGCCGGCATCATAAGGTCCCATCCTCCCGCCCTCACCCCCTGCCGCACTCACCCCCTGCCGCACTCAAGCCCCGGGCCTCCTGAAGTAAGAGCGCGCATACGCGCGTGCAGGCCTTCTCCCCGCCCCCCCTCCCTCGACGGCGAGTCATGCAGCCTCGCGTCTCCAGGCAAATGCGCAGGCAGGCTCTGCCGCCTGCCCCCGCGCTTCCCGGCCTCCTTTTTGGGCTGCCCCCGCCCCCTACCTTGGCCGCTCTTCTTCCCCGGTGGTGGCTCATCTTGGCAAGCCACAACCGCAGCCGCGACTTTCGCCGACGCCGTCCTCGGCGTGCGGGACATTCCGATCCAGGCCTGACTCAGAACGCCAGGCCGCAGGAGATCTTCATGGCCGGCCTGGCTGAGCACCCGCAGCGCAGCGCGAACGGCCTCCGCGTCGGGTGTCGTCATCGCTTGGACCGGTAGGCAAACTACTTTGTATACAGCCCTGATACTAGCACCTAGCTGCCCAGACCAATCGACCGATCAGTCACTACAGAAATTAACCCAACTAAATACCTAACTACGCTCAAAAATTCTTTATCCCCCCCCAGTGATGTTGGGCGCAGGAAGAGGATGAATCTCCTCCCTTCTTATAACCCTACCCAAGACCCCACACCTAATCCCACCCCTTCACCCCGAACAGCTTGTCCTTCCGGCCTGTCAGCCCGAAAACGGCAAGGGAAGACTGGTCTACGACCTGACTTCCCCCGGGGGCCTCATTTGCAATTCATGAAGTTGTTAAACTCTGTCACATTCACACAACTTTGTCTGCCAGCGAACTTTTCTGCCAAGAAAGTTTCTTGCAAGAGAATCTTCTTCAGAAAGTAGGTTTCTGCAGGATTTTCTCCAGCAAAATCTACTATAGCTGTTATCTCCATCTGCTCGTATAAATTCAGCAAAGCTTGTGAGGTTCACAAAGAAGAGGAATAATGATGTTCAAAGGCAAAACACAACACTATTCAAGTGGCACATTTATAAGAACCAAAAGCTGTGCTTAATTTGAGCCGGTGGGGGCAACCAGCACTCATTTGTGGGGAACCGGCACTTATTTTTCTGCATCAGAAGTTCACGGGAGCATGACAGAGACAAAAACATACAAAACAGAAAGATGACGGAAGTTGAAAGATGGAAAAAACGCCACAAATGGAGGAAGCAGGAACCTGCAAGATTGAGATAAACGGGCAGGGAGTGTCTGGTAGTGGATTAAAGAGGCATGAGATGGGATTTAAGACTACCATCTGACTTTCAATTGCACCGGCCGCATCTCAGCAGAGCCCTGGGCACCGGCGCTTATTTTTACAAGTTAAGTATTGAAAATGGATGCCATTCACTATTTTGGCCATTATGCATCAAAGCATTTACCCATAGACACAGAATGAGTCCAACCTTTTGATACATCAGACCTTGTTACAACCATAAATCATATAACTGTCTGAAAATGAGAGCCCTCAGACTGCCACAGACTGTGACAGTGTGCCCTTTTACATCGATGACAGTTCATTAGTGAAAGGCGGGCCAGCTGTTTGAAGTCATCGGTATTCCTTTCATTGTGCAGACAGATCCCCCAACACAGGGGCGGCTCATCCACTAAAGCGGAGGAGCCTCGCCCCACTGCTTTTCAGCACTGCAAAAAAAGAAAAAGAAAATGATATTAACGCAATGTTATTATCATTCTATTTTTTTGCATTGAGACAGTTTTGCGGGGTGGGGCTGGGCTGAGCAGAACAGGGGGGAGGAGTGGTTGCACTCTCTAAGTGCGCATGACTGTTAGCCGGCCGTCTTGGGCCAACCAAACAGTCATGCGCACTTTGCATATTCTCCATCGGCTGTATTGTACAGACTGGTTGGAGAACATGCCCAGGCTCGCGGTCCCTGTCTGAGCGCCAAGCCACAGCGCTCAGACCAATCACAACGATGCATTACCTGTTTCTGAAAGCTGGGAAAAGGGTGATCTTAGCGCAGCAATCCTTTTGTTGATGCCATTTTTGGGGCAAAAAACACACTTTCTTGCGGATCACTTTTTTCCATTTTGCCCACCACATTTTCCTGTATTTTGTCTATTTTCTCAATCATCTCCATGAGAATCCACAAAGCCTTTGTACCGTTGGAAATCCCAACATATGGAAAATAAGGACACACATTTGGCCTGGATAGCGTTTGTGGAAAAAAAGATATGAAGACTTAAGCACAAACTACCCCAAACATCAAAAACAGCTCAGCATTGGGGTTTGGAGGAGCCTTAGCATCGAAAGGATTAAGAGGTGTGTATACGTCAAGGATGTAAGCAGCAATGTCAAGTTACGTCCTGCGCAAGTTTTCATGCAAGATATGTGCAAACGCTGGAATAAATGACTAGCACAGGAGGATACAGGCACACGGCCTGCAACATTTGTTTTGTTTCATTCAACAAATACATACTGACTTGATTTATGTAGCACGTTCCACCACATATTGTTCCACTTTGTAACAATGTAAATTTCAGGCGCTCTTTTTAGTCAACTCTGTGATACCTATTTTATCAGCCTCAGATCGATAAAAAGCTGAGATACCAAGTCTGGGCGTCAAATCAGTGCCCTGCAGGTTACACATAATCCCAGTAGAAGGCAAAATACTAGCACATGCACTTATCTACATACCCATGAATGTAATGTCAGTTAATGGAAGGATCTACAGAATGTCCTATAGAAAAGGTGCCTCCTGAATCCCATGTTCATGATGCAACTGGTCTTTTGTTCAGTTTTTGTTTCTATTCTTTTCCATGTCATGCTTCAAGTTAGAAGTTGTTTCAGCAGGAAAAAAATAAAACAATATGATATGTGTGGTAATTGCACCTTACTATTTACTGTTCCTAGGAAGACATGTCCTTAACGAGGCCCACCTTCTATATTAAAAAAACAGATGCTCTTCCACTTGTGAGTGCCCTGTTGAGGTCTCTCCGCCTCCCACAGATGCAGGACTGCTGTGCTGCGCATGCCTCCGCCCCCGGATGTTAAACTCTTGGCAATCTGACATAACCTCCCTTAAGTGCCTCACATATTTTCATGAGGTGGGCTAGATGGGCTTCATTCTGCAACAGGTGGCAAATTTGTCTCCACCGGCAGTAGACACTCAGTTCAGAGAGAGCCACGTGCCTGTGTGGACCTCAACCCTGCATGATGGCTTCCATGACAGTGACATGACTGTGAGAGCATCTCCACTCATTTCTGACAGTCTTCACTTCCTTGTAAAGTGCATTGGAAATAATCTAGGACTTAATTTGATTGTGTAAAATCCTGAAAGATGCTAAACCTCTCTTCCTTTAAAGCCTTGTATTTTACTGCATCATTAATAGCGCGCTTCTCATCTGTGGCGAGGCACAAGGTGCTCAGATGTGCTTCGAGCTCCTGCCGCTCTTCGGAGTGCATGGTTGATAGGGTGTTGGCTGCAGTTTGACCTGTATGGGCGGTGTTGGGTGAGGTGCTCGAGGTTCCAGGATGTGCCTCAGAGATGGAGCGATGAAGCAGGAGGTGCTGAGAAGAGCCGTGGAATAGACCCAGCCATGCAGGGCTTGGTCTTTTAGAAGTGGCCAGTTTCCCTACTTGAAACTGACACAGCTTGCACAGTACATGGACAGGTGAAGTCCATCAGGGATACTTAATATGCAGGGCCCCAGAGAACCAACCCTCTGGCCATGGTTAAACCATCAGGGTATATACCATGTGGGGTGCGCCCAGATGGAAACAGGGGGACAACCAATTTAAAACTCTTAAGTAACCTGAGTATAGGGTACAGGTAGTATTATTGGGAAGGGAAAGAGGCCCTAAAACATATAGGCAGCTACATAGCACTAAAGTAGCCGAAGAGGCAGCAAGGCATTCGTGCGTGTACCCAAAGTGGGGTAATCAGAGAGGTTCCAGTAATTTTGATGATAACATGGTGGAATCAAGGACCTGCCAAAGGAGTATAAAAAAGTAAAACGGGGAAATAAAAGTTGCAGCAGCAATGAAAGTTGATGATATGAGCTTTTTCAAAGCAGGCACAGAGCCTACAGCTGTACGTGTACGTCCCAGGAGCTGGTTAAGGAACGGAAGAGCAACCAAAGGTGGTAACCTGAGCAGAAATTACACAGCTTTTAAAGATCAACATTTTATCTGCAGAAGGAAGCCACATTTTGAGCAAGGCTTGCCGCCCAAGCCCCTCCTGAGGTCCCAAAGGCTCTCAATTGCAGACGAGCCCTAGTCGGATCCTTGCTCATTCCCTCCAAGACTGGCATTCTGCACGTGAATGAGAAACGCAAAGGCTTGATAGGTTGCTGCCCTGACAGAGTAAGGCTGAATCAGCCCTCAGCTGTTTCCCCTTCTGCCTTCACCCCTCCATGCCAGCCCAATTTCGGTCTCAGATACCTTTACACTTTCTAGAGTGCATCCTCCTACCCTTCTAATAGCTGCTCTTAGAAACTTTCTTACTTTCATTAATAGCAGGAAATGACTTCGTACAACGCAGATGTGCGGTGAACGGTGACCTACCCTGCCCCCATTGTTTCAGCTACTGAACCAGCATGGCACAGGTTTGCAGGACACATTTTTTTCAATCTTAGCCCAGCTCTTCTTTGAATTCTGAGGTTTTCAAAATCAGCTTTTATAAAATGTCTACAAAAGATAAAGTTAGCATTCATTCTTACCTCCTCTGCCTGGCCCCACCCCCACCCCTTCCTCCCCCACCCCAGCACCCATTAATTCTCCTCTCGCCTCTAACCTTTGATTCCAAAAACAATAGCCCAACAAGTGTTATTTCCTGCTCTTGATAAACCTGAGGCAGGCTCTCTGACTGCTGGCTCCAGCCTGCAGAGTGTGTTGATAAAGTGGGCTGGGCCCTGCTGCTCAGGTGCGCCCTGGAAGAGAGGAGCTGCAGATGTGCACGCGCTTGGCATCAATGAGGGGGCAGAGATTCATCTAATCTCTTAGGGCTTCATGACAGAAAACCCCCTTCCTAAAACTTTGGAAGTAATTCTACCTTTTTGGAGGTCATATTTAAATTGCTAAGGTGTTTGGAGTAAATCAATTCGATGGTAAAAACATGAACGTCAATATTTGGTAGGCTAATCCTTCTGTCTTCTTGTTTTTCAATCATAAGAAAAAATGGAAGGCCTCAGTGCCAACCCAAGCCATGGAATGGAGGGTGGGCCTCAAGGAGATGCTGAAGGTAAACATAACTGACCAATAACATAGCTGCCAAGTGGCCCCAAGTCATAGTTGACACTGTGAGCCAACCCTGGCTTATCAGTCATTAGGAGTGTGTGTGTGCTGACAGTTTCAAGCCCATACCACAAATGCAAAAAGAGAAACTAAAAGTTACAGAATTCAAAATGAAGTTGCTTTAAACCTCTAGAAGTGTCTGAAGCAGTCACACGTGACTTGTGTTCATTTGGCAGTTGTGCACCGAGGAGTTACAGTACTGCTGAGGCTCAAAAGCAGGAAGAGATATTTTAAACACACTGCAGTCTATGAAAGACTTCAACATCCTGATTTTGTTACTTTTTCTGGATTTAGGAACATCCAGGAGGCGCTTACCTGATGCGTTCAAAATGGATTTTGGTCAGCTGGAGGGAAGATATCCCGCCCTTTTGTCTGCACATAATACCGGTTCTGTAGCCATTTATGGCGGGTGTGATGCAGGGTTGGACTGACAAGCTGGTGCATTCATCCTGCTGACAGACAGATCCCTATCATCTGGAGCTAATAAAAGCAGAACACATAAAAAAACACCGAAAAGCCAGGCGTGAATTTATCTGGAGCCAACCAGGCAAGACCAACAACAGTGCGGGCTGTGGGAGCAATACGAAGGAAACAAAGCAACGGGGATTGCAATGCGCTCAGTGCAGAATAGATGGAGCAAACCCTGTGACGTCTCACACTGGGATTCAGCGGCTGCTTTAAGCTGCATTATTCCTGTCCCATGTTTCCCTTATTGGTTCGCAGCAGCCATCAATGCAGGTTTGACAGGCATTTCTATGACGATGACAAGAGAATTAGAAAGCTTATATAATTTCCTTTATTAGCATAATGCATGGACTGCTGAGCTTGGCTCAGCCAATGAAAACGCTCGCTGCTGTTGTTTGCCCTCATTCTGCTTTCAATGGCAGTGATAGGAAGGAGGTAGTCCAGCTGCTCTGTTTGTTGTGTTAGGTGACATTGCAGGGACTGGTGCTAATAGCTTTCTGCCCACATGCATTTTATTGTATTGCAGCATTTGTATAGCGCTTACTACCTCTATGTGAGGTGCTGAAGCGCTTGCCTACAAGAGTAGCATGCTACATGTGTGTAGGGTGTGTGGTTGGAAGGATGTTGTCTTTGTTTTGATCCTATGTGGGTAGTGTTTCCATGTCGTGCGTGATGACCACCGAGGTGCGGTTATTGTGTTATGGGACACAGCGTGTAGCAGTGAGTTGTATGATGAAGTGTGAGAGACAGATGCACAGTTTTATGGTTTTCAACATGATGCTAGCTTTGAACAGCTCTGCAGGTCCCTTTATGGTATTTCTTATGATATAATCTGCTTAGCTGGTTACTGCACTGGGCTGTCCCAAGTCCCAAGTGGTAAAACCAGTTACCTGGCGCTTGCCGCATCGCCGACTCGGCGAAGCGGTGAGCGCAAGGTAAGTGGTTTTATTTCTTTATTTCTTTATTCTCCACTTTCAAGTCGTATGTCGAACTCCACTACGCCCCGCCCCCGCCTCACACGCCCAGCCTCACCGCCCCACAGCATTACCTGTGCGAGCTGCCACTGCCCAGACAAGCGAATGCTGTCAGGCATCTACACAGACTGCTGCATTTGTTTTTTAATTTTTTTTTCCCTATTTTAGTAAATCGTCCAACAAGTCGTTCAAAAGAGTTGGGTGTATTTTTCGCGTGCCATCTGTGGATATGGACAGGAAGTAGACTTCTGCAGGCCAAGAGTGCAAGAATGTGTACAATGTGTGCCATATGGTGGGAAAGTGTGCCAATAGTGCTATCTGTGGAAGCTTGTGGGCCGAGTGCCATAAATGGGCATAAACAGGCAGCAGATCTTTGTGGAGGCATTATGTATCTGAAGTGGCGTGTACACTTCAAGTCTAAACAAAGAAGCGGGGCTCTCAATGATGCAGCAGGTGCAGTGGCACCAAGGCCCAGAGGCTTGAAGGGGCATTGCACAGGGCTCATTGCTGCATTTTTCTCCCATACAGCAGTCAGAAGGCCATTATCCATCCTTACAGATAACCACAGAATAGCTGAGCAGCGGCAGTTTCTCCATAAGGACTCTGAGGCTGTGCCCCTCTGAAATTTCTACACATTTACCTAAAATAAATATTAAATAGATCGATTTATTTAGGGATACGATTGTATCTCTAAACAAATCGATGTTTTTAAGTCTGGGCTGTCTATCCCAGGCTGCCTGCCCCGCCTCTCTCTGAAGCAGAAGACGGAAGCCAGGCAGTAAATCAACTTTCTGCAATGTGACGCACGACGCAGGGCTCACCTTTCTAAAGCCCTTCATTGCCATTGTAGTATATGGTGGTATCCACTGTAGGCCAGTGATGCTGTTAGCGTCAGAGATTCGTCTGTCGGTCTCTGCATCCCTGCGTGAGGCCTGGCATTCGTCATTCACAGGCATAGATGCCACCCTTTCCCATTTATATGGTGTGGCCCAGCGCTAAGCAGGGAGGATGTTCTACTCTAGAGCACCTGTTCTCTGTGTAAAAATAAAGTGAAATTATACTTTTAAAAAACTATCCAAGCCATAATAAAAACACATCCTAAGGTAGTAGAACCCCAAAAAAACATACAACTTTCCTTGCCTGGGCGTGCATGCCCCTGGCACCTCAATACCCAATAGGAGGTCTTGAGGAGCGTGCTGAAGGGTCAATAACGTGATGTCATCAGGGAGTCAAAGAGTAGGTGATGCAACCATTGCTGTCCCTGGAATTTTGGTGAATCAACATCCATGGAGGCAGACGAAGGCTCAAGAGCTGGTATTCACTTCTGTGGTAAGGGGTTTGATGTGGCGATGCTAGGTGCCACCCAGAGTGCCTCAGAATGATGGCACTGGCCTGGAGTAGGAAAAGTTCATCGAGTGAGGTGCACGTGCAACTGCAGAGCCACATGTCATTTCCTGTTAAAAAGATCTACGATTGTGGCAGGTCAGGGGTCCGGATACCCAAACAAGTGGACGAATGACTGCTCGGACAACCTACAGTCAATGCTGCAGCCCTAAAAGAGACAATATGAACACAAAGAGTGGCAAAATGTCCACAGCGAGGAAGCTAAGGACAAACAGTGGACAGAATGAGTCATCAATTGCAAGGCTGTCATCATGGAGGTACTCCATGACATTGGTCAAAATACAGCCGGCACTAAATTTTATAGGCTTAAATAGTCAATCAATCAAGCAGGAACACTGTACTTGCTGTCCGTACATGGCGGCCTCCAGAACCTGATGCAGCTCTCGGAGTCAGGATGCATATGTGCATGTGAATAACATCTTCCCGTGACATGTAACGTACTACAGTACTTTAAGTCTCCCACGTCTAATATTTAGTGACTACAGCAACACAAAAAGATGATGGGCTTAATGCTGAACATTGTCATTCACCCCCAGTACAGAGATCTGGGCCTAAATCCATTGTTTATTTGCTCACCATGCCATTCCAGTTTGGCCCCAGCCATATGCAAATCTCCCGTGGGAACAGTTTTTTATTTTTATTTTTTTAATTTATTTATAAAGCTTTATACAGCGCGAACTTGACCCCAGAAGGGTTTCAGAGCGCTTTACAAATAGTTCAATAAGTAGAAAATAGATAACCAAGAAACATAAACGCTGACATGGTCCGTTGCAAATCAAGAGTGGGACAGTGAGTTATAAACCAGGACTCGGACGGCAAATGCAAGCCCTGGTTGGAGAACTGTGTCATATCAGTATCCAGAGAATGAGTCAGTGGGTTCAGGGTAGAGATCTGTTCATTTTTTGTTTAACTTTATTTTTATTATTATTATTATCATTATACTTGCATTTTACATTGTATTTGAAGACAACCGTGATGAATATAATTCGGATCTTAGCTTTACATAAACAATGCACTTATGACATTCGACATTTCGGTCATTATCGCCTGTTACAGATCTCTTGTATTAACAATTGGTATGTCAGCGTAACGTATCGTTTTAAATTATGAGTAGCTTAATCAAAACATAACATGTAACATTGTACCCTACCACTTGGAGCATTTACAGTAGAACTACCCATCTCCACATGCATTACACCCATGACCTTCCCATCTCGCCGCGCCAGCTCAGCAATCCATCCCTTCTGCGTGTTGCGTGTACCTAGTTCCCCATGCCTTCCAGTGCACAACGTTCACGATGCAGTTGGTGTAGCATGTCGTGCGGGGGCTGAATATATATTCGGGAGGGGAGTAGGAAAGAGAAAGGGGTGGGGGTGGTGAAAGCGTAGCCCACCAAGGGGGAAATGTAGTATGTTGGGGAAGGGGGGAGGGGTAGGGGGGCCCGAGAGAAATAGCGAATCACCCATAAGCTTGCATAGGTCATCCTGGTAGAACGCCGACCACTACTCTTCAGTTCCTGTTTTATAGGCCATCCTCTCCCGCCTATTCGTCATCAACCACGGATGTTTCCGCTGGTGTCCCCGAGCAGTCGCACCAGGCTGTGCGGACGTCTGATAATATTGCGTCCCATGCCGCGGCCATTGGCTGTTTTCGCAGCCCCATGGCGTCTTCCCGGCGAAGCGCCACGCTTTCCACCTGCGCCCAACATAGTAGGGATTGATACCAGGCTGCTGCTATTGGGGGGGCAGGAGACTTCCATTGGCGCGTGAGTAGGCGCTTGGCGACTATGAGGCCTAAATCTATGTATCTAGAAGTCACTTTGTGTCCTTTGGGCCAGGGGTATAGTCCCAATATACACAACTCCCACGTCCAGTCCAAAGCACGTTCGGTGCACTGCGTTAAGCAACTAATGACTACACACCAGTATGTTTGAATAGCAGTGCATGACCACAACATGTGCAATAGGTCTGCGCCTACCTCATTGCATCTCGCACATTTAGCATCAGTGCGGTCAAAATACCTATTTATATTTTCCGGTGTCAGATAAGCTCTGTGGATAATATAGTATTGAATGAGCCGAAACCTGGCGTTACGAGGGATTCGCGTAGGACTCTCAAGTATATTTTCCCATTCCCGGTCTGTGGTGGTCCGCGTCCCAGTGGGCTCGGAGGGAAAGTAGTTGCGGTGATGTGTGAGTTCGGGAAGATTCAGCGAACTACTTGGTTAGATGACGGTCTGTGCCCAACTCGTGTAAGTATTGTATAGTTAGATGAGTGGCAGGCTCTTGCGCCATATGGCCCCACAATACGCTAAGGGGCCGATTCCGATCTCGGTCGGAGGCGCACCCAATACCATTCGGTCGGGAAAAAGCCATGCGAAAGCCTGTTTCCCGACCGAACCGTACGCTGGTCCGTCCGAGCGAGTACGATGCGACTCGCCGACCGACTCGTCCGGGCGTCCCGACAGCTCCGACCGACTCGCTCGGACTCGAACCGCTCCGACCGACTCGCTCGGACCCGATTCGCACCGCGCAATGGAGACGTTTCCCGGCCGGGTAAGTACGATGCGCACCTCGACCGCTCCGACCGACTCGCGCCGTCCGACTCGAACTCGCTGTCGGAGCCGTACTTTGGGGGTCCGTGTCGGACCCCCTGTACGCGTACCCGTGCGAGGCGCACACAGGGGGACCCATGGGTCCCCCTACCTGTGCGTGTACGCCGCGGAGCGCCGCGGCGTACTCGCTGTAGGGGGCGCCCTTGTCCGCCTCGCACCCATTGAGGCAATGGGAGCCCGCGTACGCGTTGTACGACCGGCTCCCATTGAGTTCAATGGGAGTCCGACCGACTCGTGTCCGATAACATACGGCCGCATCGTACTCGTTCGGTCGGACTGCACGGGTCCGATTCGGTCGGAAATCTCTCCGGGTCCGGCTCGGTCGGAGAAATTTCCGGCCCGAATCGGAATCGACCCCTTAGTGTATGTACTATTGCGGCATGCATTAGGAACTGACCCTGTGGTAAATCCGATCCCTCGGCCAGGTCTGCGAACGGGATGAGTAGCCCATCGCTGTATAGATCAGTTAGCGTCTGTATACCGGCCTCTTCCCAGTGCGTAAGTTCTGCGCTGGTTATTGCCCTAAGCCGCCTGGGAGTGCCCAGTATTGGGAGTGATGGCGCATATGACAGGACATGACGCGTGATGTGAAGACTGCGTCGGTAGCATTGATACGCCACCCGTACCAGGGTAGAGATTTGTTCATTAAAAGCAGTTTGACTTCTTTTTCGGATGAAGTGATTGAAGGGATCAGTCTGATTTCAGGGGGCAGGGAGTTCCAGATTCTAGGGGCCAATCCGCAGAAGGCTCCGTTGTAGGTTTTTTTTTTCAGTCCAGCACAAACTACCAGGCCAGGTCCTCCGAGGACCGTAAACAGGCAAACTGGGACCGGCTTCATGGTATCATTCTGTCAGGGTTCACGGTAGGTTTCCTCCTTCCATCTCTACACTGACGACTATCTCTCCCTTACAGACTAAACTGAAGGCAGGTTATCCCCTTAGCTGGAGTGCTAGCTGGCATCGCAGAAATTGTAATATGGCTGCCAAAATTCCAGCACTGCTACAGCATAGTGCTGTTTAGCAGTCTAGTCTTCTTAAATAATGAAGGTCAGGTGAAGTGCGCTTCAACATTCCACAGTGCACTTCACTGAAGAAATTCCTGAGAGAGCACCTGTTCCTGAGGCGTCGCGAAAGTTAGTTAGGGTAGTTGCGTTTAAATATCGGGTTTTAGTTTCGTCGGAATTCTCTTGCACTATGAAATAAGGTCAGTGTATATTTAAAAGAACCAAATGCTTTTTTCTGCTTAAGCTGAACGTTCAAATAATAGCACTCTTCAAAGAATTCCCCAGTGCTTATATTTGAAAAGACTCTTGTCACGCTTGGTTGAGAAGGTTAAAGAGCGTGATGAATTAAAGTAACTTAGTCATTTTCCTTTTTACCGCATTTGTTAAATGCATGTGAAAGAGATTAGTCATCCACTTGTCAGCAAGGTTAAAAAGGGTCAACTAACTCTGTAGTTGAAATTCGTTTCTGTTAAAGAAATCTCCAGCTCCTAAATAAATCAAATAAGATGGAAGCACAAGCTTGCGCAGACAAATTAAATTAGCACAGTTGCCTACAATTCACTTAATTAACTACTGAAAGGGAGTTCAAGAGAACCCTATCATTTCTGCTATACAAAAAACTTGTGAAGAGCTCTTTTATTAATTCAGAAGAAAAGAAGAATTAAAGCAGCCTAATAAGAATAAAACTGATAAGATAAAGGAGAGTAATATACAGTGAGTACAGTAGATGAAGGGCATAATAAATATAACCAATTCAAAAAGAAAAGAATAAAAAGCAAACACTTACCACAATCTTTCTTGCATCATAGCCACAAGCCAGAATCTGCGGCAGGACGTTCCTGAAATAGAAAAAGAAAATAAACAAGCTAAGTAAAAACTTCTCATCTCAACCAGACAAACAACACGAGAAGTAAGAAGAGTAGCAAGCTTCCCAAGTTTCCCTGGTAAGATAAGTTATCTAATATAAAAAGAGAAGTTGGTCACAAGTAAGTGCTGAGTAAATGCTAAAGTTGAATTGTGTACAGGTCTGCAAGAAGTAAGAAGCAAAGAAGACCTTGCAGAACAGGCAGAGCGCAGGAAGCTGTCTCTTCTCTGTCCCCAACCCCTTTCCCCCTTAGAACTTACCTGCGATGGAATGCTAGAAGGCCTAGCAGGGAAGGTTCTGAGAAGGGCATTGGAACTAACGTCGTTCTGCTCCTGTGCGGTTCAATAGAGGAAAGACATTGGTCCTGACAGAGTGAAGTGCCCACGTTGGTACAAGCACCCGAGCAGAATGGCGGAGGGGTTTGATTTTAAAAATCTAGGTGAGATTTTAAGTAACATTCAAAGAGATTTGGAGGCAGTTAGGGAGGAAAATAAAATCCTTAGACAAGAAATAATTACCTTTAAAATGGGAGATACAGTTTCAGGGACCAGTCAAGGAACCACATTCTTAGAAACCCAAGGACCAAACACAAGTCCTATATCCGTAGCCCCCACACAAGTTATCCACTCATTGTCCCCAGTAATCCCTCTTGCTCCTCCGGAGAGGTTTAATGGAGACCCGCACAAAGCACACATTTTTTTGACACAGTGCTCTCTGCATTTCATGTGCCGCCCAACGATTTTCCCCGATGCTCAATCCCGGGTAGCCTTTATCCTCTCCTATCTTAGTGGAGATGCCGCTTCTTGGTCGATGCCTCTTGTTACCAAAGATGACCCAATTTTGTACAATCTAGACAACTTCAAAAAGAATTTCTCCGAATTTTTGATAGAAGAACTGCATCACAGGCTTCAGACAACGAGCTGTTAGAGTTGAAACAGGGAAATCGAGAGCTAGTGTCGTATTTGGCCCAATTTAACAAACTGGTGGTCGAGACCAACTGGCCCGAAGATAAAAGAGCAGCTGTATTCTACAGAGGACTGCGAGAGGAACTCAAAGACGTGTTGTCCCAAATTCCCAATCGCCCTTCTGACATCTCAGAATTAGTAGACTTAACTCTAGAAATCGATTATCGACAAAGCGAACGGAAAGGAGAACGAAGGAGGGAGTTCAGGTCCAGTGTTCCCCGTTTTGATCGGGTAAAGGTCGAGTCTACGCGGGCTGTAGAGAGTTCTTCTGGAGTAGAACCCATGCAGATCGGTGTGGTCAGAGGTCCACTGACGAAGGAGGAGAAAGACAGGAGAAGACTGAATAAGTTGTGCCTGTACTGCGGTGGAGGTGGACATTTTGTCAAAAATTGTATAAAAAGACCTAAATTGCCCGCAAAGGAGAAGGAAAACTAGCGGCACCACCGGTCAGCGGAGTTGGACTGGTGGATGCGAATGAAGGAACAACTCCACATAATCATCAGTTGGCAAACACTCTACAAGTCTCCTCACCCCATTTGGTTATGACAGTGACGTTAAGATTCAGGAATGAAACTTTGGCGGGAATTACTGTTATGGTAGATTCTGGAGCAACTGGAAATTTCTGCGATCACAAATTCGCTAGCCAAATTGGACTACAAGCAATTAAAAAAGAGAAAAGTGAGAAGGTTAGAGCGGTGGATGGTACGGATCTAATTTCAGGGCCCATAACCAGTCACACAGAATTGGTGCACATGATTACAGTCGAAGGACATCAAGAAAAATTGCAGTTCAATCTAATAGACGCCCCTCAATTCCAATTGATTCTAGGTTTGCCGTGGTTGACAGAGCACAACCCACAGATCAATTGGGGAGCTCGAACTATTCAACTAAATTCGGAATATTGTACAAGAAATTGTTTCAATTGTCCAACAAATCCTTCTCAGCCCAGTGCAGTCGCCCAGTTGTGTGAAAATGGAGGTTCGGTGTGTGTCATACAAACTACTGTTGTACCCGAAGAGTATCAAGACTTTGTGGATGTTTTTGATGAAGTGAAGGCTGAGAAGCTACCGCCCCACAGACCCTACGATTGTAAAATCGACCTTGAACCTGGGGCTAACTTGCCATGCAGCCGGATCTACGCTTTGACGGAGAAAGAAAACATTCATTTGAAGGAATACCTTGCCAAAAATTTAGAGAATGGATTTATCAGACCATCCCAGTCTCCGGTCTCCTCCCCTCTTTTTTCGTACCAAAGAAAGAGGGGGATCTCAGGACTTGTATTGACTTTAGGGCAATTAACAGGATAACAATTAAAAACCGTTACCCGCTACCCCTAATTTCCGTATTGATTGATCAGGTGAAGGAAGCGAAGATTTACACTCGTCTAGATCTACGAGGAGCATACCATTTGATCAGGCTCCGGGAAGGCGATGAGTGGAAGACTGCGTTCAGGACTAAATATGGCCTTTACGAGTATCTGGTCATGCCGTATGGTCTTTGCAACGCTCCAGCGGCCTTCCAGTACTTCATCAATGATGTCCTAAGTGAATTTATTGATCGATGCGTCATAGTTTATATAGACGACATATTGATTTATTCAGAGTCAGTTGAAGACCACCCAAACCAGGTCCGAGCTGTTTTACAACGATTACGAGAAAATTCACTATACGTAAAACTGGAAAAATGCCTATTCAATACTGATACAGTGGAATTCCTGGGCTTTGTATTATCACCTGCAGGAGTGAGAATGGACGAGCAGAAGGTGAAAGCTATAACGGAGTGGAAAGCCCCTACCAGTGTCAAAGAGGTTCAAAGCTTTATTGGATTTTCCAACTTTTACCGCCGATTCATTCACGGATTCTCCCAGAAAATTCTCCCCTTAACTCGTCTTCTAAAGAAAGGAGTTCCATTTAAATGGTCTGAAGAAGCTGAAGAGGCCTTTAGATTGATGAAAGACAGCTTTACCACGGCACCTGTTTTACTTCATGCAGATCCCTCTGAGCCTTTCTATTTGGAGACAGATGCTTCGGACCTGGCCATCGGAGGAATACTTTCACAAAGGCATAAGGATACGGGACAATTACACCCGGTGGCTTACCGCTCCCGTAAGCTCAACCCTGCGGAATGTAATTATACAATTACCGAGAAAGAACTTTTGGCAATCAAAGATGCCTTTAAAGATTGGAGGCACTACTTAATGGGAGCTAAGCACACCGTGACGGTGTTTACGGATCACCGCAATCTGAAATTCCTGCGATCTGCTCGTACTCTCACACCACGACAACTACGTTGGTCTCTGTATTTCGCAGATTTCGATTTTGTAATTACCTTTCGTCCAGGATCTAAGAATGGAAAGGCTGATGTTCTTTCTCGATTGGACACCGAAAATCAAACTCCTGTCATTACTAACCAACAAATCGTACCTGAAGATAAAATCATTGGAGTTATCTCTCTCGAGCCCTTCGAAAATCACGTTCGGAATACCATGTCTGACCTGGAAATGGAGAATTGGGCCACAGAAGATCCTCAACGTCTCGTCCACAACGGTCTTCCATATCATGGCACCAATCTGTATTTACCTACTAAGGAACTCCAGTTGAAGGCAATGCAAGAATGCCACGATAACCCTTTGGCGGGCCATAAGGGCGTCTCCAAAACTGAAGAGTTACTTAGACGTAGTTTCTGGTGGCCATACATGTGCAGAGACATTCGTCAATACGTTCTGGGCTGTGAGATTTGTGCACGGGGGAAATCGGACAGGCAGGCTCCAAAAGGTCTTCTACAACCCATGCCAACCCCCCACATCCTTGGCACACAGTCTCCCTAGATTTAATTGTAGATCTGCCCTCTTCCCATGGTTATGATACCATTCTTGTGGTAGTGGACACCTTTAGCAAGATGGCACACTTTGTACCTTTCATGGGAACACCTACTGCTAAACAACTTTCCCAACTTTTTAATCAACATATCATTCGCCTTCATGGCATTCCAAAGGTACTCATTTCAGACAGAGGCTCCCAGTTTCTATCAAAATTTTGGAAGGCCTACATCAAAGGTCTTAATATAGACCATCGTTATTCTACCAGTTTTCACCCAGAAACTGATGGGCAGACTGAACGCATTAATCAAGAACTAGAACAATACTTACGGCTTTATTTGTTAGATGAAGAGGGTGATTGGCCTGACCATTTATGGACAGCTGAATACTCCTACAATAATGCTCAAAATGTATCTACTGGTCATTCCCCTTTCTTTGTAAACGCAGGCAGACATCCTAATTCTCATGCTAATTTTGATAAGATAGATGTTCCAGCTGTTCAAGACATTGCTCAACAAATGACTAAAATCCACCACTCTGTAATCCAGAACTTGTCGATTGCGAAGGATCGTTATAAACACTTCGCTGATCGCAAACGTAAAAAAGAACCTGATCTTCAGGCAGGAGACTTGGTTTGGTTGAGCACTAAAAATCTTAGACTCAAGGGTTCCCGTAAATTCCAGCCCCGTTTTATGGGTCCCTATCCTATTGAGAAGGTTATCAATCCTGTCACTTATCAATTATCTCTCCCAGGCACTACTAAAATTCACCCAGTGTTTCATATTTCTCTCCTCAAACCCATTCAACCAGATTTGCGTAAAAGTTCTCCTCCGGATCCTTTAATTCTTAATGGTGAGGTGGAGTATGAGGTTAAACGCATCTTAGATTCACGCATCATTCGTAATGAACTTTTCTACCTCATTGATTGGAAGGGTTATGGACCTGATGAGCGTTCTTGGGAAAAAGTACTGATGTTCATGCCCCCCGATTAATTAAAGCCTTTCATGCCAAATTCCCAGCCAAACCTCGACTGGAGGAAACCCCGTTGGGAGGGGTACTGTCAGGGTTCACGGTAGGTTTCCTCCTTCCATCTCTACACTGACGACTATCTCTCCCTTACAGACTAAACTGAAGGCAGGTTATCCCCTTAGCTGGAGTGCTAGCTGGCATCGCAGAAATTGTAATATGGCTGCCAAAATTCCAGCTACAGCATAGTGCTGTTTAGCAGTCTAGTCTTCTTAAATAATGAAGGTCAGGTGAAGTGCGCTTCAACATTCCACAGTGCACTTCACTGAAGAAATTCCTGAGAGAGCACCTGTTCCTGAGGCGTCGCGAAAGTTAGTTAGGGTAGTTGCGTTTAAATATCGGGTTTTAGTTTCGTCGGAATTCTCTTGCACTATGAAATAAGGTCAGTGTATATTTAAAAGAACCAAATGCTTTTTTCTGCTTAAGCTGAACGTTCAAATAATAGCACTCTTCAAAGAATTCCCCAGTGCTTATATTTGAAAAGACTCTTGTCACGCTTGGTTGAGAAGGTTAAAGAGCGTGATGAATTAAAGTAACTTAGTCATTTTCCTTTTTACCGCATTTGTTAAATGCATGTGAAAGAGATTAGTCATCCACTTGTCAGCAAGGTTAAAAAGGGTCAACTAACTCTGTAGTTGAAATTCGTTTCTGTTAAAGAAATCTCCAGCTCCTAAATAAATCAAATAAGATGGAAGCACAAGCTTGCGCAGACAAATTAAATTAGCACAGTTGCCTACAATTCATTTAATTAACTACTGAAAGGGAGTTCAAGAGAACCCTATCATTTCTGCTATACAAAAAACTTGTGAAGAGCTCTTTTATTAATTCAGAAGAAAAGAAGAATTAAAGCAGCCTAATAAGAATAAAACTGATAAGATAAAGGAGCGTAATACACAGTGAGTACAGTAGATGAAGGGCATAATAAATATAACCAATTCAAAAAGAAAAGAATAAAAAGCAAACACTTACCACAATCTTTCTTGCATCATAGCCACAAGCCAGAATCTGCGGCAGGACGTTCCTGAAATAGAAAAAGAAAATAAACAAGCTAAGTAAAAACTTCTCATCTCAACCAGACAAACAACACGAGAAGTAAGAAGAGTAGCAAGCTTCCCAAGTTTCCCTGGTAAGATAAGTTATCTAATATAAAAAGAGAAGTTGGTCACAAGTAAGTGCTGAGTAAATGCTAAAGTTGAATTGTGTACAGGTCTGCAAGAAGTAAGAAGAAAAGAAGACCTTGCAGAACAGGCAGAGCGCAGGAAGCTGTCTCTTCTCTGTCCCCAACCCCTTTCCCCCTTAGAACTTACCTGCGATGGAATGCTAGAAGGCCTAGCAGGGAAGGTTCTGAGAAGGGCATTGGAACTAACGTCGTTCTGCTCCTGTGCGGTTCAATAGAGGAAAGACATTGGTCCTGACACATTCCCCATCAGCCAGGCTAGCTTGACTCAGTGGCACATTGAGCAAATCAAACATTCACCCCCAGTCATAGATCTGGGTTTAATCCATTGTTTAAGTGCTCACCATACCACCCCAGTTTGGCCCTAGCCATATGCAAAACAGTCTTGGCCCTGCTTCCAATGGGAACAGTCCAGCCCATACTGCTAGGCCAGGTCCTTCTTGGACTGGAAACAAGCATGCTGGGACCGGTTTCGGCCCCTTGGTGGCAGAACGAAGTCACTATCTGATGTCAGATCCTCCCAATGTTGGCTGGGGCCACGAAGCGGTAAATTTCACGGGCCGTCTGTTATTTTAGTATGGCGTCTGTAAGGCGTCCGGATGCCTTACAGACATCATACTAAAATCAAATTGGGGAATTTAAGGAAGGTATGCTGTTCCCCTGCGAGAGGCCCCATGAGTTTAAAAGTTTCCACTCGGGGCCTCTCGCACTTATCTTTTAATCTGTAGACTGAGGCTGCCTGCAGCAGCCCCTCCCGAACCTCGCACAGACTGTGGACTGGCCCATTGTCATTCTGAGACTGCAGACGATTATCACAGATAGAATGACAATGGGCCCTATTATAGTGACAGCATGTGGTGTGCCTTCTCCTGCACAAATCTTGATTGCAGAAAGGGCCTGATGTCGCTTTGCAAAGCTGCGCGCATACTGAAAACTGTGAAGTGCAGGATTGTCTCAACCTTATATTAACTTATTTTGACTTGTACTTATTTTGGTTGTCTATTTACTTATATACTATTGTGCGACCTCCTCTGATATGTCTGTAAAACGTATGTTTTGTCAAAAGATTTTGTCCTGAATTTTGACCTTCTGTCCTGAATTTTTGTCCTGAATTTTGACCCTTTGTCCTGAATTTTTACACTGATCGTCCTGAATTTGCACCCATGCCAGTTGGTCACCCTACGAAGCGGTGGAGTCACATTGAGGCATGCAGCAAGGTATTTTATGCAGGGGATAAAGCCAGTCTGCAGCGGCACTCACTGGTGACCAGATTGCAACTTGTTGATAGTCGGAGCCTCGTGTGCTGCTGAGGCGCATGTGGCAGGGACCAGGCTGTAGTGGGAGTTTGCTGGCCAGTAGCGGGATTGGCGGTGGGCAGAGCTAGCCGCCAATAATGAGTTGTCACACTCAGGGCACGAGTCGGGGGTACACGCGGGTACACGGCGTCCACCCACTCTTTTCACAGGTGGACGCCGTCCCCCCTGATAAGAAGTTGGGCCCCACAGAAATATGTTGAACTTGTCCCAGTGTAATTTTGAAACACTGGGACAGTTCATCAGCTCCTGCACGTTGTCTGCTTTCGATTCCCAGCAGCAACGTGCAGGCAGCGAGGGGACGTTTCTTTCCCACCTCCAGCTGGGCAACGATAAAGACAGAAGTTAAGGGGAACCTAACAAATGCAAATACACCAGGAAGAAAACAAAAGCACACAGCTTGTTATCTCATCACAGGTACTTAAGAGATGCATGCTTTTTAGGTCTCGCCTAGCGATGCAGCGCAAAGCGCTGCTCGCTATGCGAGATCTATTGTTGCCGACTTTTGCTCCGATGCGGGACAGGACAGGTGCACGCGTACGGCAAGTCCTGGACAGGAGATGTGCACGCGTCTGGTGCGAGCAGAAGTTGTAATAACGCCGCAAGCCGTACGCGTGCACATCGACTGTCTGTGCTCAAGCTTAACAGACAGGAGATGTGCACGCGTACGGCTCGCGTCTTTTTACAACTCCTGCTCGCACCATACGCGTGCACATGTCCTGTCCAGGCGCCCAGCATGCCTCCCGCTCAACCCCACTCACCGGCTCTTGTGGGGACTCAGCGCTGAATCTTGCTCCGGCCGCACCATGCAGCATTCACGAAGGCGGGGTGGGCTCCCGCCGGACTTCCCTCTGCGGGGTGGGCTCCCGCCTCACTTCTCCAACACATGGGGCTCCCTCAGCTCACGGGAGCCCCGGACACCTCCGGCCACGCGCTCCATGTGCCGCCCATGCGCCACGCAACTGACGTCGCCCAGCGCCGGACAGCAGATGTGCACATGCACGGCGGCTCGCGGGCTTCAGAGCCTTTTGCGCAATGTCCCGAGCATTCTGTGAGGCACAACGCGCGCATGTGGCTTTCTCCGATCGCTTTTCAGTGGGTCACCAACTCGCGACAGCTTGTTCTAAATATATCTGGCATGGGCAAAGCTAGTGAAGTCAGAAATGTACCAGACGTTGTCCAGTTTCTGAAGACAAATACGGCATCACCACACCAGAACAGCCCCATTGGCACTTTTCAGATGGAGCGTACGCCATGTTGCGCCGAGCATACCCTGAGATCAGTGGCAAGAAGGGAGGGAGCACAGTAAGGACAGGCAGTTTTTAATCGCAGTGAGTTAAGTTTGTTCAATATAAAGGGGGCAGGAGTCCACGCAGATGGTGTGATATTGTAGAGAGCTGAGTGATGTCTTGTAGCTAAATGGGCTCAGTGCTGTATTACAGTCCCTTTCATCATCGTGCAATCAGTGACCCTATGGCAGCTCCCCTCCTGCGACTCACCAAGGCAAAGCGCTTTACTAATTAGTGAAGCTAGTTTTAGATATACTGGTGAACTAGAAAGAAGACATAAAATGCAGAGCGGGCCTTAAAACGTAGTCGTGCTTTTATATAGGTGCGTGAAGGACTTGGTATGTTGTGATTCAGACAGCTTAGGGGTAAAACCGAGTTTGCTAATGCCGAAGTAGACTGCAAGAAATGTTGTTTATGCTGCTGTAGCGTCATATTCGATCCGTGAAATAGCATTAACAGTGTATTTTGGAAACAATACAAAAGTGTAAAAGATAGCCATCATGGTACAACCTTCATGGCTGCAGAATATAATCTGGTCCACCTCTCCCCGCGCCCTTCCTCTCCTTGAAGCCTCGGGGGAGAAAATAGTGTCCATCCGTCACAGTGTGTTTCCTATTCCGTTTTATTTCCACTGCTGGCAGGTCTCTGATAGTGCGTCGATTGGCTCTTCTGCTTTTATTTCCCTTTTGTGTGTTTTTGTTTGCTAAGAGTTTCCATCCCTGGCAGCATATGTGACTAGCATACAACAGGAAGAAAGCTGGCAGATTTCATCTTGTCTCCCCTATGAATTCAGCAGTATAGATCGCTGCGGGAGGGGCGGTGTTAACAGCAGGGAACTGTAAATGCTAGTTCCTGGAAAGTGTAATCCCTGTGGGTTCTGCAGTCCCTGCAGGGGCCCTCAATAACCAAACCCGCCCCCCACCACCATTTCGCGATTTTCTTCTTCTGCCCTCCCTCTCATCCTGTCCTTTCCCTGCCTTACCTCCAACTCACTCTTGTGCAACCTCCATGCTGACAAAGCCTATTATCTTTTTCCTCTCTTCTCCTGCCCCTCTTTCCCACTTTTCTTTCTCGCACCGCCATTTCTGATGTTTCCAACCCCCCTCTCTCAACCTGTCTGGTATTTGTTTCCTGGGACGTCACCTCACCTCACCTCCACCATCCTTAGGGCCACTCCACCATCCTTAGAGCCACTCAACCCACTCCACCGTCCTTAGAGCCGCTCCACCGTCCTAAGAGCCACTCCACCGTCCTTAGAGCCGCTCCACCGTCCTTAGAGCCGCTCCACCCACTCCACCGTCCTTAGAGCCACTCCACCCACTCCACCGTCCTTAGAGCCTCTCCACTTTCCTTAGAGCCACTCCACCCACTCCACCGTCCTTAGAGCCACTCCACCGTCCTTAGAGCCGCTCCACCGTCCTTAGAGCCGCTCCACCGTCCTTAAAGCCGATCCACTGTCCTTAGAGCCGCTCCACCGTCCTTAGAGCCGCTCCACCATCCTTAGAGCCGCTCCACCGTCCTTAGAGCCGCTCCACCGTCCTTAGAGCCGCTCCACCATCCTTAGAGCCGCTCCACCGTCCTTAGAGCCACTCTACCGTCATTAGAGCCACTCCACCGTCCTTAGACCTACTTCACCATCCTTAGAAACACTCCACCATCTTTAAATGGAACTGTCTGCAAAAGTATGTTTTGGCAGCCGAGGGGTAGGGGCTCGGGGGTCACGATAGAGTCATCACGTTGCACCCAATGGACAGGTATGGAGAAGGTCCAGTTTGAATATCAAAAAGTTAGAGTTCAAATATAATATTAGGTCATGGGGAGGGCCACTGGAATTATGCGATCCTGTGTTTGCTGCTTCTGCTTTATTTTGCATAATTATCCCTCATCTGGCGCATAATCTGTAGATAAATTGTTTCTAACTCAAAAGGATCAAAGGTTACTGAAAACTTGGTAATATATGTTCACACGCTTTGGAAGACCCTTCACAGACGTTAGCTGGTCATCTTTCAGTCGCTTATTTATATATTTGGTTGTTAGACTGGTACTAATAAGGTGACATTTTTGCCCAGACAGTATTACCATGTGTAACAAGCATTTGCAATGCAATAGGTCTCGCATTTGCGAGAGTTTAACCTATTGGCATTGTAATGACAATGCCTTTTATTTATGTTTTAAAAACCAACACATAAATAAAAGGCATTGCCATTTACAATGCCAATAGCTCAAACTCTAACAACTGCGAGACCTATTGCATTGCAAATGCTTGTTTACTTTGTTGTATATAAGTGCATGCACTGTAAGAATGTCAGATGGGTTAGTCTGTCTCAGTATTTACACAAATAAGAATTTAAATAGCAATTTTTTTATTTCTTGTATAGCGCTACTCATCCCAATGCAGAATGTTAGAGCACTTTACATAACATACACATTATCCATTCCAAATAAATCATGTAAGTGTGTAAATTAATGTACAAGATGTGTTACATGAGACAGTCAGGGTTACAAGGTGTAGGAGTCAAATACACTTTATAGCTCACTGTGGTCTACTAGAAGGATTACTATTTATTAACTGCAAGTAACAAAAGGATCTCTGTGTTCATAGCAGTAATCCACTTACCTATCTACATAAAATAAAAATCTGTGATCTGCATGTTACATGATATGCTTTGCAGGAGACAACTTTTTATAAAAACCATTTTATTCCATTTTCAGTTGGCATATGTTAACACATACACATATCAGAGCATCACTTCCAGTGAGGTCACTTCCTGTGATGCCACGTGGAATGTCACGCGTCGTGATGTCACTTGCATACTGCCTGACTCGGTCAGTCCCCCCACTTCTTTTTTTAGGACTTGTGCCCTGGTCACACTGGTATCGGGAACACTGTACTTGCTGTCCGAACATGGTGGCCTCCAGAACTTTATTAAACTTGCCCCCTGATGCAACGCTCGGAGTCAGGATGTGCATGCGCGTGTACATATCATCGTCACGTGGCACATGACGTACTACAGTACTTTATGTCTCCCATGGCCTCAAATTTAGGGACCCCTGGTTAGGTACGATTTCAAGAGCTTCTAAAGTTTTCGTTATGTAAAGACTTACAAACAGGTGTAAAAACTTGAAATTATTTTTTATGGTGAAATGTGCATTTGAGAGAAATGTGTATTTTAGTCAAATGTGTAAGTTGAGTAAAATATTCATTGTTAAATGTTATTGTAAAAAGAGTGCTAAAGTCAATATCTCCGGCTTTTTATAATTGATGGCTAATGCGACTATGTTAAAGCCAGTAGGTTTACATCTAATGTTTCGTATGTATGGACAAAGGCAGTAGGCCTTCATTATTGATGGTAGGGCGATCTGACAAAGGCTGGAGGCCTAACTTTTAATTGTTTATCTGCAACACTATCTTTATGATTGTTGCAGGTGTACAAACAGTTTGTTCGCAAAAAATGGCCACAAATGGCACACCAACATTTTTGCAACCAGACTCCAATTCTGAAATGCGACCCATGTACTAATAAATTGCCTTGCAGAATCCCCAGTTGAAGGGTGTCGCAGAACAACCGCCCTAATGAATATTAATTAGACAGGTTGCTATGTGCTGCCCCCTGTGATTGGCTACAAACAGATGGATGGTGGCCTGCAAGGAACAGAACACCGTCCCTTTATTGGTATTTCCAAATGGGAAACTTGTTTTTAAACAGACCGTGTTCCTAAAAAGAACCAATGCTGCTTTATATAATCCCATTTGCGAAGAGATCGCGGGGAGCAGGCAGTGACCCTCTGAATCATTGCCTGCTCCCCCAGAGGAACTCCAGGGCGATTACTGCCAAGTTAGCTGTTCAAAGACGAGACAGTTTTCGCTTCGTGAATCTATTGTGACCTCCTTTCAGGAGTCTGTAATTGCCTTAGCGAACCAGTGATTTCCCATTATGAATCGCACATAGGTGAGACTTGCCCCTTCAATAGCATCTCAAATTTTAGATTCAGAATGAGTCTTTAAACCCATTTTGCGATTTAGAAAGCTTTACTAAATCTCAAAATGGTTTTAATACATGACAAAATGCATTTGGTGGTCGCAGACCCCTGTGATTTTGTCAAAATGTTGCTACCACAATGTGTCTTCGTACATCTGGCCACTATTCCCACTGTGATTGTGGATACTAAATGCTATACTATTTTTGTCAACTACATATTGCATATATATTTGGGAATCTGTGCACAGTATTTAGCTTTATGTGTATTAAAGTGCTTTTCCTTTTTTGAAAACAAAAGCACTGACTGGACGATGATTTATTGATTGTTATTATGTGCATTATTGAGATTTGAGATTCCTATCTATATCACCTGGCTGAGGGAACCTTGCACTGCTCACCCATCTCTACCTTGAGAGTCCAGTGCTGAGGGCGTGTGCATGAGATTTTGGGGTGCAATACTCTAAGGACACAGGATATCAATGGCAAATGACCTCATGTGTCCCAGTGAGTATCAGTAACCCCAGGTGCCCTTGGGTCACCTGCAAACGTTGTCAGATGCACTTTTTGCTTTTTATATTTTAGACTCGCCACCATGTGCTATTGTACTGATCCATAGCAGTGTATGTTTTATGGACCAATGGTATCTGTGTGAAAGCGGAAGGGCAACGGCATCCCAAGAAAATGTCACTTGGATGTATGACCGAACCACGCATTCCATTGCAACGTATGCCTTTACCATGCATGCGTTACAACGCGAATGCCTTTGCCAGGCATTTTTTTAAAACAAGTATGCCTTTACCACGCATGCCTTTACAACAAATTTCGTTGTAAAGGCATGTATGTTAAAGGCCTATGCGTGGTAAAGGTTTTCCCTGACCCCTGCCCTAACCCTAAAACTAGACCCCAACCGACACCCCCGGGCCCTCCGCCCATTTTAAAAATACTCGACCCCTGCCCTGAGCCCTAAAACTAGACCCCAGCGCGACCTCCCCAGGCCCTCAGCTACTTTTTTTAAAAATACCTGACCTCTGTCCTAAGCCCTAAAAGTAGCCCCCAGCGTGAGCCCCCAGCCCTCAGTTTTTTAATAAAAAGTACCCAACCCCTGCCCTAAGCCCTAAAGCTAGCCCCAGTGCAAAACCCCCTTACCGCCAGCCCCCAGCTTTTAAAAAAAATACCCAACCCCCTACCCTAATTCTAAAACTAGACCCCCAGCACGACCTCCCCCGGCCCCCATCCGTTTTAAGAAGTACCCGACCCCTGCCCTGAGCCCTAAAACTAGTAATACCCGTCCCCTGCCTTAAACCAGACCCCTCCTTCCTCCCCCCCAGCCCTTTTAAAAAATTCCCAGCCCCTGCCCTGAACCCTAAAGCCGTACCTCAGCGCAAACTCCCCCTGGCCCCCAGTCCCAGTCCCTAAAAAAAAAAAAAAGTCAGTCTAAAGCCCTAAATCCGCACCCGCAGCCCCAGGCCCAATCCCCTTACCTTAACAGGACGACGAGGCAACTCTTCTAAGGCGCGGCACAGGTCGTCAATAGGAAGCAGAAGGATCTCTCCATTTCCTCTAACGACGCCGGTAGCCTTGACCACGCCGGAGCCTTTACCACAGTTACCAGCATATGCCTGTACCACCAGTACAATGTATATGCCTTTACCATTCATACCTTTACAATATTAATTTGTTGTAAAGGCATGCTTGGGAAAGGCATATACGTTGGAAACAAATGCGTGGTAAAGGCTATGCGTGGTAACAGCCGCGTTGCAGTGGCTGTTTCCCTGTCACTTGGTTCAGACCTACTCTTGCACACCCGTAACCTACCCAAGTAGTTACTCACCATTCACCTTCACTACATTGTGTGATGAATGGACAGGTTCAGATGAGGATGGGCAACAAAAGGGTTTAATGGGGAATGGGGAGGGCGGAATGAGATTAGAGTATCATAGATGTTTACAAGAAGGATATCGGGTCTGTGTATCAGGAAACTACTCCTAGCCAGGGGTAGCTGACTAGTAGAGGAAAGTCACATCAGGACAGGGCAGCTCAAGTATGAAGCCCATGTAGATGAGCGGAATATTGCAGAATCTCTACCTCAACTTCCCCCATCTTAATCAATCAATCAATCATTTATATAGAGTAACACTATCACCCCTAGGGGTATCTGGGCACTGAGATTGCTGTGTCTGCGTCTAAAAGCCAGTCGGGGGACTGAAGTACTTGGCATCTCACCATAGGGCCATGGGCGGTGATGGGTGGTGATGATGATAAGAGTTTTACAGCGCATGAGTTTTACAGCGCATGCACTTACACAGCCAACTGTGTGCCTTAGTCCCAGTGCGCCTGTTTTGTAGGCAGGGCCGGATTGGCCATTTATCCCAGGGGACTGGAGTCATCAGAGGCCATGTTATGAAGGTTGATGGCTAACACCTTTGTTCCCAGTTCCTTTGGTCTATGGCTGCAGACACAACAGGCACAAAAAGAGAAAGAAAGAGAGAAAGAAAGCGAGAACAAGAGCGAGATTGAGAGACAGAGATTAGAAGATTAGAAAGCAAGAGAAAAGAACGTTACAGGAGGGAGCGGGCAGGTTTGAAATTTTTTTTTTTGCCAGAGCTGCTTTTGGTTTCCAGTCTTACCCTGTTTGCAAGTACGAATTCTGACCACCCAAAAGGAGTTCCAGTTTACATGGGCTATGCCGTTACACGCGCTGTTGCGCATTCAGGAATACTCACGACATGTAATAGTATCACAGTTCTGTGCTTCCATAGTGCATAAGAGTGCCCTCCTTGACATCAAGCCCTCTAGCATGGGCCACTGGGAGTTTACACAAGTGCCGATAGGGCGCACACCCCGTGGAGTTGAGCATGAGTGGGCCAATACATATTGCAAAGTCACGTCAGTGTACATATGAGATAAAATTACTATGAGTCCTGTCCATCCCCCAGTCCTGTACCAGTTCACAGAATTAAACCACCCATCACTAACCGAACAGGCATGGAATGACTGATGAGATCGGTTATATACCGCTGGCCAACGGAGGACTTTACTTTAGTCCACCACGGCATGAGCACTTCTTGACACCTCATAATGACAATCAGATATGTGATGATATTAACAATGTCCAATCCCACACATCTCTCCACCATTTCTCCTTCCATCCTATGCCTGATCACGACCACAACCTTTAAACAAAATATCTGAGAATGGGCAGCTCAGTGAAGTAACCAGCTAAGTGGACTATGGTCACAATAAATACCTTAAAGGGACCGACAGAGCTGCTAAAAGCTGACCATTTACTGAAAATCATACACTGTGTGCCTCTCGCTCACACTTCATTCATCACACTGCTATGATCTGCGTCCTATCACACCATAACCGCACCTCGGTGGTCATTATGCACAACATGGAAACACCTCCAACATAGGATCAAAACAAAGAACACACTTCCAACTACGCACCCAATGCTGTGAAACAAGCTACCCTTGTAGGAAGGGGCTTCAGCACACCACATAGGGGTAATAATCTAAATGTTGCAATACAATACAGTTTCCCTCTTCTGTGTATCATTCACACGCAAATATACGAATGGAACCCAGTGCTCCTGTTTGAAGTCAATATATCATGGGATATCTGGTCGCCTGAGACCACATGCACCCCTGGCACTGAGTTTGGCATGTTTGCAGCTGAGGGTGGTAGTGGAGCCACAGAGTAGATGTGGCATACGGAGGGCACGGCCCATTTTGTTCATCAGATGAGGAATTTGTAGCATTCACGTATAAATGTAACATTGGAAACGTTACAAGGTGATTCTCCTGGCGCTTCTGCATTTCACAGTTTATATTTCGATGCTTACCCAGGGCCGCAACTAGACCCAAAGTTCGGGGGGGGAGGAACTAACACTCCCAGCAATGGAGCAGAACAAGCATTTCTAGAAATGAGGTTGGAGCTAACCTCATAGCCATTATAAGAAGAAAAAGAAGAGACAAATTCTGCAATTTAAACATAGTGGACAAACCTCATATTATAACCAACATATTTAGTTTTGATTTGACACTGTTCCTAGGCTTCAACTCATTGCAAGTCCAGAAAAATGCTCCTGACCCATTGTTGACTGAAGGTACAGTTTTAGTTTACCCAATGAGATGTTGTAAAATATTCATGGGTAAGGCTGCCCTTATGTACAGGGCTCAAAATATTAGGCATAATAGCAGTGCTTAATTTGAGCCGGTGGTTGCAGGTGGAGTCCACTGGCACTCATTTTCAGGGTTCCACACATTTTTTCCTCATCAGACTTTGTTACAGAACAAGAGAGTGAAAAACACAGAAGGGAGACAGGAGGAAGAGAAGGATGGCAAAATTGTGACAAAGTAAGAAAGCAAAGATGAAAAATAACCTGCAAGAGTGAGATAAAAGGAAAGGGAGTGCCCGGTGCGGGATTATAGTGGCACACAATAGATTCACGTCTAGGCAATCTTGGTATTCGGCTCTCACGCTCTTTGTAATTGCCTGGTAAAGGCTCCTTTGCAAGACTTTGTGTGCCAGCATTTATTATTTTAGAAATTAAGGACTGCTTAGTGGGTTACCTCATGTTACGAAGGTAGCATGTGCGACTGGTAAGTCACTGATTCAATTTCCAAAATACTGTTCCTTCTTTCTGAGGTAATTGTGTGCAATGAGTTGCTAATATTGCTGACTATTTATACACTGCCACTCACCTGTGCTACACTAAATTAAAATCTTTTAGTTATTGTTACCATGCCACATTGAGCCGTTCCCGTATATGTGGCATATTGAACCACATCCATGCAGGAATGCATCAGTCTGTTATTGACAAGTTGGCAAAAAACTTGTCAAGTAGGGAGTATTATGGGCAGAGTGCCAGCCTCGATGGTAGAGGTCTAGCTAGAATACAGATACAAAGTTATTTGTTTAGGAAGATTTGTCCAATTTCCTGTAGAGATTGATAGAATCAAAGGCAAGGGAGAGGTCAAGGATAGGCATTCTGGTTCTCCATTTGAATCCATAACAGTGTTTAAATCATCCTGTGTGGAAGTTAGAGCTGCTTTTGTGCCACAGCCAGACCAGAATCCGTTTTGGTAATCTGAGAGAAGGTTACTTCCTTCGATTAATGTAGATATTTGTTTTGAAGACAATCTTTCAGTCTTTTTTGCCTAGAAACAATTGGTTACTGAGCAGAAACTAGAATGTGCCTTTGTGTGAAGACCTCTTTGTTTTAAGGAGTTCTTTTGGAAATAGACCTTTAGCCGAGGGGGTTGTTGATATTTCTAACTGGATTGGCTGCAGAGCTATTAATAAGGATATTCTTGCATATATGAGAAAGACATGGGTCTTCTGGTGATCGTTCTGGCCTAGAAGCTTTTACAGCCTTGATGAAGTTCTGTGAGGTTACGAGGCTAAAGGTGAGTAACTGTGGTTGTTTTCATGATTTGTTTTCTAGTAAACTGCACAGCACTGCTGGAATTGTGATTGAGCAATGGAGAGGTAAGCTGGGGGTCTAAAATTATTTGGAGAGTTGGGAGGAATGCAGGTGTGCCAGGCACACAGCAAGGGCAAGTGGTGAGGCCTTCGACTGTGCTGCTAAGGCACCAGGCTGTGCTCAGGTACTGCCACTTCAGGTACTGTGGTTGGAGGACCCTTTTTCCTGTGAACTCTTCCAGAAGATGTAATTTGTGAGCTTGAGGCCCATCATCAGCTCTCCCTGTTCAGATCTCCTGTCTTATGTTAAAGGCTCTTGACCACTGACTAATCGTCAGGCTGCAGGCCACCTTTCCAGGACAGGGGGCAGGTTACTCTGAAGCAAGGCAGGCATCAGGTCTCAAGGCGTTTCTGGCTCCAGTCAGGTTTTCCTGCTATCTACTCCTGGATTGTTCTTCAGAAAAAAAGAAAATTAAACATCCATGCTGCTCACCATTTAAAGGTTGACCAGTGGCTATTCCTGTAGGTGTGTGCTGTACAGACATGGGCAATTATTGGAAAGAATATATATTTAGTTCAATGATTACACACTGAGATACAAATATGCATCTGTTTAATATCCACGCAATGACACATTTCACGGAGTCCACTAAACATGTACGGATTGAACAAACCATAAGAGAGCCCATATTAATTTAGGAAAAACATAATGTTGCATGAATATGCTCTACTACAAAGGATACATACTCCGACAGGACAGCTGTGCACTACCTAGCTCCTTGGATTCACTGTGATCCACTTACTAAGATTTTAATGAGTCAAAGGCACAATGGGTGCTGATAGGAACTGTGCAAGATTATTGGCAATAAATATAAACAAAGTGATTTTGAATAAAGCAGAGTGTTATAAAACCACTACACAGCTTCTGGATAATGACTAATACTCTGCAACTATTGACTTAACTCCATGCATCACTCAGGAAAAGGTAGGATACTTGTATAGTGTTGTGATGCATTTTATTTAAAGAACCGTAGTTAGCAGATGTGTTTCAGAACTTCCGAATTTTAATTTTTAGGTCTGGCTGCACATCGCTGCAGTCACCTGACCATATGTGATCAACAGAATAGGAGCTTTAAGAAGCACACCTAAGAGAGGGGCTTTTTTTCTGCCCACATGTTGGTTACCTTGAATACAATATTTTATTGGGCAGAAGGTGTGTGCTGCCTGTTAGAAATTGGGTCTCTAGTTGGCAGAGGTATGCACCCTGTCCAAGTAGGGACCACAATCCTAGTAAGGGTAAGCTAGATACACACTAAAAGATGTTCTGTGCTCACCCTCTGATAGCATGGCACAGAGCAATAAGGCTTATCTTAAGAGGCAATGTGTAGAGTATTTGTGCAGCACACACACACACACACAGTAACACAATAGAAACACCACAAACAACTCCACACAGGTTTATAAAAATAGAAAATAGTTTTATGGTTTTATGAGTAAACCAAGACCAAAATGACAAAGATCCAATAAGTAGAACCGGAGTTATGAATTTTTGAGGAAAAATCAAAATCTAGTGCTTAGAGGTAAATAGTGCTTAGGGGTTACTTGAGGTCATGCTGCACTGGGGTAAATCCAGAGTTTAGGCTGACAGCGATGGAGGGCAGACCAGCTACAGAACTCACGCAGGTCCCGCTGAAAAAGTACCGTGGATGGAGCAAGTGGCGACGTTGAATAATTTCTGCGTAGGTTCCAATCCGCGAAGGCGGTGAAAGCTTCGCCCCGAACCCCTTTACGATGAAGGCACTGTGTCGTTGTCGAGCAGCTATGGCTGCCTTTGTTGAGCTGCGCAGTCCGTCGAGGCGATCCCGTCAATTGGCTCCTGCATCGGCATCGAAGGGCAATGCGTTGGTTCCGATCGGCGCAAAGTCGTCACTGCATCGATTTTGATGGCTCTGGACAGCAGAAATCACCTGTCAAGGGCCCAGGACTGGATTGGCACCACTTGGCAGGGCAGGACTCACAGAGGCAAAGTCCAGGTGCTGTTGCAGAGTTGAAGGAAGTCATTGATGGCCCTGAGACTTCAGAACAGGGGGCGAGCCAGCAAGCCACTGGAGTCACTCTGGGTTCAAGTAAGATGGGTCCAGTCCATGTCCTCAGCAGGGCAGAGATAAGCAGGCAGTATGGCAGCACAGCAAAGCAAAAAAACAGTTCTTCCAGAGCAGCAGTCAAGTACAGTGGCAAACCTTGTAGCACAGCAGTCTTTACCCCTGACAGAGTTCTTCACAGGTCCAGTAGTGTCCTGTCTTGGTAGGGTCAGAGACCCAGTACTTATACCCAAATGTGCCTTTGAAGTGGGGATGACTTCAAAGCAGACCCTTGAAGTCCACAGGTCCCCTTTCATCCCAACCCTGTCTGTCAGACTATCTGTGGGGGGTAATTAGCCCTTTGTGTGGGAAACAGGACACTGTCTATTCAGGTGTAAGTGTCAGCTCCCCCCTCACTTCCTGCCCAGAAAGAGCTATCAGAATGCAGATGAGTTCTCTGTGACACCTACCCTTTCTCTGTTTGTGGCTGTCTAGAGGGAATGTACAAAGTGTAGTTGTCACCCACCCCAGACGTGTATTAGAGACAGGCTACAGGCACACAGAGCTAAGTTAAGAGCAGAAAAATGTCCACTTTCTAAAAGTGACATTTCTAAAATAGTAATGTCAAATTCAACTTTACCACTAAAGAGGATTTATCATTACCATTCCAAAGATATGAAACAACAACTCCTTTCTAATCAGAAATTACAGCTTAAAAGTGTATTAAGGAATTCCCAATGCTAGCCTATTAGAGGAGTAGGCCTCACAGTAGTGAAAACGAATTTAGCTGTTAGTCACTACCAGGACATGCAAAACATAAAAATACATGTCCTACCTTTTACCTACACAGAACCCTGCCCTTAGGGCTACCTAGGGCCTACCTTAGGGGTGACTTATGTGTAATAAAAGTGGATTTTAAGGATTGGCAAATAGTTTTAAATGCCAAGTTGAAGTGGAAGTAAACTGCACTCATATGCCCTGCAATGGCAGGCCTGAGACAGGTTTGAGAGGCTACTTGTGTGGGTGACACAATCGGTTAGATTACAGGCCCTGGGTATATGGGCTACACCTTTACAAGGGACTTATAAGTAAACTAAATATGGCAATTGTGTATACACCAATGTTACTATGTTTAGGGGAAAAGCACATGCACTTTAGCACTGGTTAGCAGTGGTAAAGTGCTCAGAGTCCTAAGGTGAACAAAAAGAGGAGGCGGAAGGCAAAAGGTTTGGGGTGACCCTTCAGAGAGGGCCATTTTCCACAACTGCCATTCAGAAACAGTGCTTGCCGTACTCCTGTTGGCTCCTGAGGGGAGTTCAGTCATCTAAAAAAATGTAACAATGTGGCAGTTTGTAATGGGAATACTCCTTTACCATGTGGTAACAGTATTGACTAATAACATTCCTAAAGCTTCATGACATGCTCACTCTGTGCATTACATACACTGTGGATCAATTCTTTATTGATAGGTTAATCCTATTGGTGAGTAGAGGTTTTCAATAAGGATGTTTCCTCATTCAAAATGGCCATGTCATCCACAATAATGCTGCAAAGGCGTCTGTGCAGGTTTTTGTCTTCCCCTTTTACGTTTGTGCTGTGAGGAATAAGCAATTGGTTCTACCCTTCCATCCAAGTACTCCGACGGACATGCCTGTTGCTGCAGCCCCAACAAGCCTCATGCTGATCCTTCCTGCCACATCAGTGCACTGTCTCAGTTTACTCTCCCCAACTGCAGCCGCCCGTACACATGCAGCCCCCCAAAGTCATTGGAGCCACATTTGCAGTAAATGGGATGGCCCGGACCACATGGCTCAATTATGCCTATGAACTGGGAAAAATTACAGGTAGGTTAAGAGAGCGACAGGCTGAGCCACTTTTTAAATATAAGCAATTATATCCATTTTACGATTAGACAATGCTGTTTATTAAATTGCAAAATCTCTGCTCCTATTCTTTCTGCAGTGACAGTGCGCATTCTACTCTCAAACTCTCCCCTCTACACCCTGCACATTCTGCTCATTAGTGCAGGCTAAAGATCTATGTAAGTGGAGTGTGATACGTCCCCCAACTTCCAGCGAGCAAAACGAGTAAACAGACTTCATGTAGGTAATTTCAGGGAGTGTGGGCTTCTCCCCTGAGAATTGTTGGAAACTTTTGGGGTCAAATTTGCTAAAACACCACAGACCCTAAAAGGGCATTCATGAAATATTCCAGTACTTTCATGGTGCACCAGGAAAGCCTGGCCTTTCCTAGGAGTAGATTCACTTTTTTCAAATGCCATAAGTCAGAAATTACTTCCTCTATACCAAGGTCAGCATTTTTTCATTGGGTGAGCCACTTATGCCAAGTAATACATACAATGTGACAGTGACAGAAATTTGCAGTGGATACTTCAGCCATAGTCATGAGTACCTCTAAAAATTCCCTCCGGTATACAGCATTTTTCCATTGACACCCCTATAAAATGAGTACAAGAATTACCTCAAATATCAGTTCCATCATTTTGCTATGGATCCACCCCATATGCTAAGAATTACATGCATCATGTCAGGGCCTCCGGCCTGGTGTGGTGGCGTGTGTTCTGTGTCTCTGCCGCTGGGTATGGCTGGGCTAGATGTTTCTCAGTTAAACGGTTCAAGTCCCCACAGATAGTGATGGAGTCTTAATAGAAGAATGTCAGGGCCTGCAGTTTGCCATAGGTAACACCTCCCATCCATATGCTATTAGTGCCCTTGTCCATAAGGCAAGAATAACCTCCAGTATGGCAGACCAGCAGCACACTTGCAAGCATAACACACATATACTCACACACAAACACATACACACACACACACATTCTCTCACACACTCAGTTTCACACACTCTCACATTCACTCTCTGTATATCACTTGCACTCTTTCGTACATTTGTACTCTGTTACACGTACACACACACAGACACACACAGACTCACACTCCCATTAGTCAATCTGCTTTTATTGTGTTAGAAAAGCCTGCACTGATACTTCTACTATACCTATCTTGCCTTTTAATGAAGCTGAATGAAAACATATTCTCTATACACTATTCAAAAATAATAACATATTGCCTTGTCAATGTTTGTTACAAGTATGATGTAAATGAAAAGTCAGTTTCTTAAAATAGCTGTCCAGGGCTTATATTTGGTTTTACATGTGGATGAAGCAGTTACAATATTGGAAATGAACTAATCCACTCTCTAACATGTAATATCACAGCATCCAATTGATCTTATGAAATGCTTGACTTCTTCGGCAACCATGGATTTTATTCAGTAACACTTTGCATTTTGGGATTTTAAGACCCAACTTACAATGTAAGAAAAAAACTGACATGTCCCGGAATGAAGCATTGTGGTGAATGGAAAGCCAGGAATGGCTGAAAGTGTCACACAATACTTGTTCACGTTTTCACGTTTCAATACTTTATTCGGTTTAAAACAACCATAAAAGCATACAATAGAACAGTTAAAACTTCTGATCATAGCACTATTAATCACAAAATTTATACCACTAGTCCATCTTAAGATACATATCCGTATAAAGTGCTTCAGTGCAAATTGAAAACAATAAAATAACTAGTAAAAACATTTCCTTTGGTTTTAAAGGAGCATAAGTCGGCGAAAGTCCGACCATGGTCCAAGCTTTCCGCTGAGACATGGTCAACACAACTTTTAAACTCAAAACCTATTTTTGAGACTGACATTCTCTTGGCGGCTGAGTCATTCAACCATTGGTTAGAATCTACACTGGATAAAGTCATTCCGGTAAAAAAATTTAATCATACTCACCCCAGCTTAGATTGCTCAAACAGAAATGTAAACAACTAGAGAGGATTTGGAGGAAGGATTTCAGTGAAAGCACAAAACATACTTACAGAGAAGCCATAAAGCGATATCAAGCGGAAATCAAAAGGGCACAGTCATCCTATTATGAGGACAAAATTAAAGCTGCATCTAACGCACCGAAAGAAATCTTCCGAATCACCGAATCTCTCCTTGAGCCCACTCTCCATGATACTTCCAGAAATTCATCCAAGGGACAGTGCAATGAACTGGCGAGTTACTTTCAGGGAAAAATACAAGCTATCTATAAGACCCTCCCTGTATCCCCACTACCTAGTGATTTAGATATCCCCTTGACGGAAGTAGTTGGGCAACAGGATCAGGGAGTAGTGGTAGCAGCTACTCCCACCTTGGAGAAATTTCCTCTCTTGGATATGGAGACTCTTGCTAAAATCTTTGCTAAATTAAAATCTGGATCTCCTCTAGACCCCGCCCCTCCACATATCTTATCTAAGGCCAAAGATGTGATTTTTCCAGCTATCCAGGAGGTGCTTAACATGTCCATTACCAACGGACTCGTGCCATCGATATGGAAGCATGCCATGGTTAAAGCACTACTTAAAAAACCTAGCCTGGACCCCGAAACACTGAGTAACTACCGGCCCATATCCCTCCTTCCTTTGCTTAGTAAGATCTTAGAAAAACATATAAACTCCACCCTATCAGCCTTCCTAGAAACCCATGAGCTACTTCACCAATCTCAGACGGGTTTCCGCCCACTACATGGCACGGAATCCGCACTAACGGCTGTGGTTGAGGAAGCTAGGAGGATAGTGGATCAGGGAGGAGTGGCGGCCATTGTCCTTCTGGACCTCAGTGCGGCCTTTGATACGGTCAACCTCAATGTTCTCATTGAACGGCTAAGGAGAGTCGGGGTAGCAGGAAGTGCTATCTCCTGGAGTCAATCATTCCTTAATGGCAGAACTTTTCAGGTCTTTTCGGGGGAATCCATTTCCAGCCCTCTCCCTTTGAACTATGGAGTGCCCCAGGGATCCTCCCTAAGTCCTACATTATTTAACGTTTATATGAGGCCACTGGCGGAGGTCATCCAGCCATATGGGATCAAAGTGGTCACCTACGCGGATGATACTCAGCTGGTGATATCTTTAAATCATCCACGGACTGACCCTGCAGACCTGGAGCTCTGCCTAGGAAAAGTAGCCACCTGGATGCAACACTCCTGTCTCAAATTGAATGGAGAAAAACAGAAATCATGTATGTGGGCAACACTGCCAAGCTAACTCCCACACTATTATGGCCTCAGTGCTTGGGCGCCCTCCAATTCCGAAATCCAAGATCAAGAGCCTCGGTGTGTGGCTGGATGACTCACTTAAATTTGACCAGCAGGCAGTGGCAGTGACGGGGCTTGTCACGGCATCCTTAGAAAACTACGGAAGGTCCTCCCCTATTACCCACTGAAGCCAAGAAAATAGTAGTCCAGGCCCTGATTCTTTCGCGGTTGGACTACTGTAACTCACTGTATCTGGGAGCCCCAAAGTCCACCCTAAGGAAACTCCAGGTGGCCCAGAACTGCGCAGCACGACTGCTAACAGGCTGCAGTAGCACGCAGTCAGCTAGCCCCAGTCTGAAAGCCCTTCATTGGCTACCAATAAAGGAAAGAATCTTCTTTAAAGCCTTGTGTACTGCTCATAAGACCCTAAAGGGCACAGGCCCCAGAATTAATCAGCCTCTGATCACCGCCTACCTCCCCAGGAAATCTCTTAGTTCGGAGAATTTAAATTTAGCCTGCACTCCTAAAATTAACAGGCAGCGGAGTGGAGGCCGCTCCTTTTCTTATAATATAGCTGGACTGTGGAACTCCCTCCCTCCCTCTCAATCTCCGACATGAAACTGCCCACCTCTCTTTCCGGAAGGGTCTTAAAACATGGCTATTCCAGAAGAGTGCTTGCTAGCCTTCCCTTTCAGCCTTAATTGCCGCTAGCGCTGGGATGCCTTAGGGTAGCCTTGCGCTTTTATAAATGCTAATTAATAATAATAAAACAAGAATACTACTTAGAACTCATCATTATCCCCCCACTAATTTCCTGTGTTTAATAATATGGACAATAAATCTATATACAGTTGTGCAAACTTTGTCAGTTTGGAGCAGTTGTATATACTGTAAAGCCTCCTTACACACAACCTTGACAAAAGAAATCTGATGACAAAGCACCCTCAACAAATATGGCTCGATGCCGGGTGTAGTGTACAATGGGAGGTACATCATCACCCTACCCTTCTTCTGCTCACCCTCCCACCTCTTCTCGGCTATCCAGTCCCGTAGTTCATTTTTAACCAATAATCTGGTCTCCCAGTTGATAGACGTCGGATTGGTGAACAGCTCTGATACTCAATTCAGAACCATTCCACAAAGCCTGAGTCACAATCTCCCTCCTCGTGCCATCCCACATCCTCAGTCCACTCTCAGACGTGGGTCCCTTGCTCACTTTGCCACTGGATTCAAGCTAGCCTGGCTGATGAGGGGTGATACCCTGAAACCGGTCCCAGGATGCTTGTTTCCGGTCCAGGGAGTACCTGACCTGGCAGTTCAGGCTGGACTGTTCCCATGGGGAGCAGGGTCAGGACTGCTTTGCATATGGCTGGGTCCAAACTGGGGTGGCATGGTGAGCAAAAGGACGATGGATTTAACCCAGATCTCTTGACTGGAGGTGTTTGAAAAGTTTCAGCACACTGTCCATCATCTTGTTGTGTTTGATGTACCCTGTAAGTTCCAACGGACTATTGTGCCTGTGTGCAGGCAGGGTGAACAGAGTGGCTGTGCGAAGGCAGGTTGAGAAATGTGTCTGTGTGAGTGCAGGCTGAGAAGAGGGAGTGCAGGGTGAGTGGAGTGACTCCAGGGTGAGTGATGTGCCTGTTTGCATGAGGTGAGTGCAGGGTGAGTGGCTTGCCCATGTGAATGAAGGGTGAGCTGTGTGAGCGACAGGAGTGCCTATATGAGTGCACGGTGAGCGATGTGCCAGTGGGAGAGTAGGGTGGGAGGAGTGACTGCAGGGTGAGTGATGTTACCATATGAGATTGGGTGTGGGTGAAAGTGCAGAGTGGGAGGAATGAATGCATGGTGAGTGATGTGCTTGTTTGAGTGAGAATGCACGGTGAGCTGTTACAGTGACAGGTGAGTGAAGTGTCACATGAGTGCAGGGTGAGCAATGTGCTCATGTGACTGCAGTGACAGTGCAGGGTGAACAGCGTGAGCGCAGTGTGATCGCTGTGAGTGCAGGGTGAGCGGTGTGCTGATTTGACCGCAGGGTAAGTGGAGGGAGAACGGCGTGAGTTCATGGCAAGTGGCGTGAGTGAAGTGTGGTCGCTGTGACTGCAGGGTGAGTGGTGTGCTCATGTGAATGCAGAGTATGAGGAGGAATGGTGTGAGTGCAGGGTAACAGCATGAGTGCATGGTGAGGAATATGAATACAGCATGATCGCTGTGAGTACAGGGTGAATGAGTAAATGAAGGGCAGGGTGAACGTGAAAATGAAGGGTGAGTGGTGGGAATGAGGAGTGAATTGTCTGAATGCAGGATATTTTCCCAGACACTTGGATAACGCAGCATGGTATTGACAGTTGGAGAGTATTATTTCAGATATAAATTAAACTATTGCTCTACTGGCATCAGTCAGGGATGGAGGGTAGAGGAAATAAATAATTTGCTGATCCTGCCACAAACTTTCAGACTCGTGATTAGGGTTGCCAGGTGACCGGATTTGTACGGGCACCATTGATATTTTGATGTTCCAGCCGGTGCAAAAATAAACAAAATCATCACATAAAGCGGGTATTTTTAGCTTTTCTCTGTACATACTTCAAACAGCAAATATAAATAAAATTACTTTTAAATGTGTTCTATAGCTGCATTAATGATCCATTCTCCCACTGTGGCAGTAACAATAAAAATACAAATGTAAGGACGAGGTAGAGTGGGGACCCAGAGGGGTACCGGAACCAGTGAAAAAACACAAACAAACAAAGCCTCATTAACCAGTTCCCAAAAGCATGTAAATGGGCAGAAGGCAGCGGTTCATTATAAATAAACATGGCGGTGCCTCAGCCCTCCCTCGTGAAACCAAAGACGTGATTCAGAGCATCAGTGGAAGCCTGCAACTACCGCACGGTGACAGCAGGGGGCAGCAGCGTGCGCCAGCTCCCCTATCTTTAAACCCCACGCGCATCCGCTGTTCCCTCTGGGAGGCAGATTTATTTACCTGACAAGTGCACAGGAAAAGAGAGTCTTATCTCGGTGATGAGCTGTGCTCCTCCAGTGGGGGCGCCTGAGTGGAGGGATGGGGGGGGGGGAGGGGAGAGGAGGCTGCTGTGTTTTGACTGGATCTATCTGCTGAGCTGTATCTTTCCTGTGACGCCCGCCTCTCCCTGGCCTGAGCTAGCTTAAGACAAGAATTCCATGAGTAATAGAAAATGTGAATAACATTCAGTGAAATGTGCAGTGAAAATACAAGTTTCCGCTGAGAACTGTCTCCTAACAACATGTCGATGAATATTCGCCATTCAATGGTGTGAGACTAGGTTGGATAGTTGCACCTTCTGTTCATCTCCGGTGCACTGTGAGTAGTGTCAGTGAGAGTGAAACACACAAAGCCACCACTGCCTCGATTCTGCACCATTTATTATCTCACCAGAGGCCCAGGCCCAGCTCAGGCCTCACTGCTGTGCCACACCCGCAGCGTGGGTACGGAAGCCTCAGCGGACACTTCTGTCTCCCGTCAAAACTGGCACCGATTTATGCCAACCCTTCTTCCCCTGGCATGCTGCTACATAACTGCTGCATAGCAGGGCTGCACTGTGGGGCTGCAGCCTCATTGTTCCTATGAAATGTCAAAAAGATATACGGCCACATGCATCAACATTTGGATTTGCGATTCCTAAATAGTGATTTTTAAGGAATCGCTATTTGGGAATCGCAAAACTTTATGCATGTAGGAATCTCAAAATAAATTGCAATTCCTTAACATTGCCTATTAGCGATTCGCAAATTGCGAATCGCTATTATGTAATGATACTCTATTCATTCCTATGGGCCTATAGGCCCATAGGAATGAATGGCAATGCATTTGCAAATTGCGATTACCAAATTGATAATCGCAAATTGCGAAAGCAATTCCAAGGGTGCCAGGGGGCCTAAGGCCCCCCTGATGCACCCCCCCAAAAAGGTAAGTGTGCACATGTGGCACACACACATGCCCTAAATTGTGACGAGGAGAAATATCTTTATTTCTCCTCGTTACTTCCTCATTCTATGTGTGGTGCATTATGCAGCACACATAGAAAAAGGTGAAAGATTCTCAGGATTGTTTTTGTGCCCCTCCCTGCACAAAAAGAATCCTGCATACAACGCAGGCACCCTTGCACCATGGTGCAAGAGTGCCTGCGTTGTTGCTAGGCAGCCCATTGTGTGCCAGCGCTGGGGGAAAGGACAAGAATGCGCTGTATTGCAATAAATACGGCACCTTCCTACTCTTTCCTTGTAACACAGCACAGCGTATTACAATCCCGTAAATATGCCCCTAAGTTTCCCTATGAAAGGCCAAGTTTGGCCTCTGCAGAACTGTGCTATCTTTCTGTCCCAACTCCTGCAGTCAAGAGTTAACATCCTTGCCCGTTTGGCAGAAAACTGTGCCAGAGCAGGGAGAGACCACCTCCACCTTGTCCTATGGGCTATAGGGCTATAGGGCACACTGGCTTCTTCAAGCCCAGTTTGGTTGGTGTGACTGTTGTTTGGAGACCTCTCAGTGGAGTTTAGTGTCTGAATCTGAGAGCAGGGGACAACAGAGAAAAAGCCCAGGAAATCCCAAATAAGGTCGAATGTGCCTAGAAGCCATGTATTAAACTTTCCTACCTAGGAGGAGCTTGCAAGTCACACTGTGGATCACGGGAGGGTGAATCCTTGAAGGACTCTGCTCGTGACAGTCAGTGATTACAGTATGGAGGCAGCCACGTGGATCAATTGGTTCCTGTTGCTTAGGTGAGATTTGATCCAACATAGGACAGCATGTCAAAAAGGACACTGTAGGTGGCATTAACGAAGGCAGCTCATCGATTCAGTGGTAGCAGGAAGTAGGGGCAACCATGGTCTATAACATAAAGGTCACCACCTACAACTTGAATGGTGGCTGTTTCTGTGCGGCACACTAAAGTATACAAAAATGTGATGGGTGGAATGCTTGAATTAATCCCAGCCACCTGTAATTACTTGGGGGCACATCCCAGTCCATCATTATTTTGCACAACATGCCACCTCAGTTTAGACCCAGTCATATTCAAATCAGTCTCGACCCTGCGCCAATGGGAACAGTCCAGCCCAAAGTGCCAAGCCAGGTCCTCCCTGAACCGGAACCCATTGACCTAGACCGGTCTCACCCTATTTAGGGCTCATCAGCCAGGTATAGCTTGTGATCCAGCGATCAGGGATCAATAATTTCTACACAAACATAGGCCCATTTACTTTACCCAACTAATCCCTTCACGGTGGGTTCAGTGTGATGCAATGTTTATACCTAACTCACTAAATACACTTTAGAACCTGCATTTCTCCTTATAAAATAAATGTGGCCACGGAACTTTTTAGGTGTTGAAAAGTTGATGACAATAATATGTACTTATCTATGCCACTAAATAATAACAGACTCAGTGTGTATAGTTTATAATGTTTATCTTAAAATAATGTGAAATAAATGCTCATCAAGTACAGTCATATAATGCAAAACAAAGATTATCACGGAGAAAAAGTATTAGCAATGTATAGAAACAAACTCATATCAAATAAACAATGCATTCAAGGAGTGGATAGACGAAGAGAGAAAAGTTTCAGAGACAAAATACATTTGCAAATTAATATGCAAATTCAGGATTATATCTATACTAACCCAAGTAAGAATCAGGGAAATCTAACCTCTGGCCAAAGGGCAATAGTAAGGCCCCTCAAGGAGAGTTGAGTGGCAAAGATTAAGTCAGGAATTAGGAAACAGGTAGGCCTCTATCTGGAAACAGCAAACCGACGACAGCGACTATCTCCGGCTAGCTAAACACCGGCCGACCAAACCAAACCCACCGGGGACTTTCAGTTATACCCTAAAACCTAAATGTCCAACCCACATTTCTTTCAATATGAGAATAAACTCTGTCTCTCATTGGCTAAGGATGGGGGTCACACCACTCTCAACATGACCATTTTATTCAATGTCCCTTTGTCTTAAACATTCAGCATTACGACAGATTCTTCCCAGGAAACAACTTTGAACATAATCATAGTGCATATTTCCTGCAGTTCACTACATGTTGCAAATCTCTACGCTTCCATTGTTCACCTCTGCCATCATCTCGAGTAGGAAGTTATTTGCTTCCACTGAAATCGTATTTTCTTTTCCGTAGCTTGGCAGTCATTCAGTACACCACGAAGGTCACATTCATGCCTTTGCGTTTTCTCTTCTCATTCGAAAGCCTCTTTTGTCCATTTATTTTTCTACCAAATATTAACCCCAGACTGGCATGCAGAAGTGTAGGCCCATGCTTACTTTTTCTACAGAAAAAAAACACAAACATTTATTATTTTCATGAAATGTAATTTAATTGCACACCATCCCAGCATTGCACTAACCCATGCGCAACCCATGTTATTTCCTAGCAGAATATTATTAACGTGCACAAAAGCAGCATTGGTCTCTTTTATCTACTTTAGCTAAAAGCATTTGCGGCCTAATTCCATGCATTAGTACACGCATGCGTAAAAGCATTTCCCCTTATTTTAGTGTTTTTTAATAAAATTTTCACAGCACACTGTTAATGATTGTTACTGAGGGATATTTTCTCAAACCCTGCTCCATCAATATCCCCTTTGATGGCGTTTTTGAGCCATCATCAAAATACCCAACAAATTACCACTTTTTAAAATACTGTACTTCTTTCTCGTTTTATCATTCTTCCATCTAAATTTTTCATGATCTCATGATAATTTCCTCTCATGTCCTCTAATTCAATTTCTTCTCTCTTTCTCTTTCTAGCTCTACGTTTAAGATCTAATGTCTCTTTCTTTCTACACTTGCATTTGCAACATTTATAGATTATGATAATCATTAATATCACTGCAACTACTGAAGTAATAGGTATTAAAATTTTACCTAACAAGCCACTCCCTAAGGTAGAAAACCAATTTCCCACTGAGGAAAAACTCTTACCAAGTTTCTCCCATGCACCATCAACCTTCAATTCAGTCAAATCTTCATGAAGTTCTGTAATATTTTTAATATACCCCTCAAGATGTTTACTCTTATCAGGGATATAAGTACAACATTGTTGTATTTTCAACATGCTACAGACTCCACCCTCTTTTGCCAATAATATATCAAGTGGAATTAACAAATGTTTTAATATAAAGATAGGTTTTTAATGCGAGAGTCCATGAAACAAGGGAATAATAACACGTGAAAAATAAGGGTGAGCAACCGTGGCAAAGCAGAGGGAAATCAGCCAATTTCCTTACCCCAGGCAAGTGACTTAAAAAGTGACTTTTCAGTATGCGTGAATATAAATAGACAAAAGTCACAGTTGAGGTTACATCTCATACTCCACAGAGAATATAAATAGCGGTATAGAGTTGAGAATGTATGTGTCACAGGTGGTTTTAGTTTGCTTTGATCACTTTGATCAGTACCAGCTTCTTCTTTGTTCTCATTTGTATTTTCAATTTCTTCCAACACCACATATGTCCATTCTGGAGCTGTGTATTTCTTACTTGGAATTCTTATTCTTTTTATTTTCCGTACTAAATTTTCTTCTGAATCACCTTGTTCAGTTTGACTTGATATTTAATTTATTTGATCTGGCTTTTTCTTTTCTAGAGTGTATTTCAGTCTTTTTACTCCTTTTGGCCACACATCACCTTTTCTTGCTTTCTTAACTTGAACTGCTTCTTCACCCTCGTTGTCAAGTTCGCAGGTTCTTTTATTCAGTTCTTTTCTTTGATGTACTTGCTCTTGATTTTCATCAATCACTTTCTCTTTTTCTTTCTCAACAGCATTCTCTTGAGACCCAGTAGCTGGTGCCCACTTTATTCGACTTGTGCTTGGTTCTTCTTCTTCAGCCTTTTCTGAATCTGTAACACTAGATTCTATAGCTTCATGTTCTTCAGCTTCTGGTTCTTTTCTTTGCTTTACCAGTTGCTGCTCTTCTTCTCGTCTTTCAAGTGGACTTGGGACTCTTCTTGTATGACTTGCATGAATCCAATTTGGCAAGCCACCACACTTTACTGCTGTCGTTGTTACCAATATTATTTGGTAAGGTCCATTCCATCTGGGTTCTAAACACGACTTCCTTATGTGTTTCTTCGCCAGAACCCACACTCCTGGACTCAAATCATGTGCTTGATCCGGCTGTGTTGTGGTTGCACTTTCTCCAACCTGATGAGACACAGAACGCACCAGATCAGCCAATCCTTTGCAATAATCAAGCACTAGGTCATCAGTAATATTCATCAGTTTGTTTGCTGGTACAATTGCTTGTCTCATTGCTCTTCCCATCAAAATTTCATGAGGATTTTTCATTTAAATACTTTTATTTCGGCCGAAGGCCATAAAAGTTTCATAGTAATACAATTATTCATAATACAATCTAAAATACATCCGACCGCATATTATATAGTCTCGATAAAAAAGTCAGGAGTTTCGAATAAAATAATTTAAAACAATATAAGCTGGTCACCATGGCATTCCATTGTTACCACCCCAGTAAGTTCTCTTTTAAAATTAGATAAAAACTTCTTGTGATACAATAGAAGGTAGAAGTGACTGGTTATTTTGTACAATTCAAAGATGTTTTCGCAGCCATAAGTGTATTGATCCTTGATACATCACAGCTTTAGCCCCGCTTTTTTCCTTATCAATCCCACTATAAACAAGTATCTGAATAAGGCAAATATGATGTGTGGTACGGTGCTAGTTGTCAATACCATCAGTGCCTCTTGGTACTTTCTAAATCCCATTGAATTGCATAGTGGTCGGATCCATTTCCTCCTTGCTCTATCATACGCCGGGTAGAAAAACTAAATGTGTGCTGTGTTTTCTGTGGACCCTAAAGTGCGTGTAGTGCATAGAGTGCAAGAACGATCTTCCTTGCCTCCCCAGTTTGCTGTATGGCTCTTGATCTGTAAGATATTGTACCTTAACTTTAGGTACAGAGTTCTTGCTAGGTATGGCTGTACATTGTCAAGAAATTCTTCCCGACTCGGACTTGGTGAGGAATTGAGATGTTAGCCTTCCTAGTCTCGGGTCACAGTGGAGTACATTCAGTGTGTGTTGCCAATAAATTCCTTTCAGTGTATCTTTCATGAGGACTTAATCCAGTCTTTTTATCAGGAATGCTTCTAAGACTCATCAATACCAGGGGTAAAGCGTCTGGCCATTTCAGTGTTGTAGACGCACACACTTTTTATAGTCTGGACTTAATAGTGCCATTAATCTGTTCAACCACTACTGATGCTTCAGGTCGATAAGCACAATGCAGTTTTTGCTCAATTTGTAATGCTGTACAAATCATTCAAATTATTTCATTATTAAAATGAGTTCCTCTATCTGTTTCTAAAGAGACTGGAAATCCAAATCTGGGGATGATCTTCCTTAAAAGCAATTTAGCAACAGTCAAGCTATCATTCCTTCTTGTTGGATATGCTTCTACCCAACAAGAAAACAAACAAACAACCACCAACACATATTTTAGTCCATTACAAGGGTGAAGTTCAATGAAGTCTAATTGTAATCTGGTAAATGGTCCTGCTGCTTTTCCAATTCGACCCCAACTAACAACTGTCTTTCTACCTGGATTTTGCTGCTGGCAGACTATACACCTCTGGCATAGACTCTCTGCAATGACCCTAAACTTTGGGTTGTACCATGACTGCTTGAAGAGTCTGATCATAGCATCTCTTCCTACATGTAAATGTAAATCCGTATTTGTAAAGCGCGAACTACTCACCCTTACGGGTCTCAAGGCGCTGGGGGCCGTCGTGGAAATTAAGGGGCATATTAGCAAGAAGAGGCGATAATCATCGCTAACCCTGCTTAGCGTGATTTTTTTTATCGCCGGCTATCGCTGGAATATATCGCCACGCTAACGCTGTATTAGCAACGATTAGCGCTATGGCGATGAATATTCCAGCGATAGCGGAGAAATGAGCCAACATCGCTGAAAAACCAGCGATGTTGCATGGAGAAGGGAGAACACCTTGCTGATACGACCCTGTGGTCGTATCAGCATAATCCACCCCCATGTTAGGTATGGCTAACACCTGCTAATTGCAGGTGTTAAATAAATGGCGATGACCCCGGTTAGCGCGAATTTTCACGTCGCTAACTGGGGCCATGGCCACCTTGCTAATAGGCGATAGGCCTGTTAGCGAGTGTTTCCCAGGTTTGTTCGTCGGGAACGCCCACTTTGCATGTCATTAGCGATAAATATCGCTGACATGCAAAGCGGTAAAAACGGGCGCTAATGCCCGCAAACTGTCGCTAACTGCTGTTAGAGACAGTTTGCTGATAGGGCGATATAAATATCGCCGCTTTAGCGGCAAAAAGTGCCGCTAAAGCGGCGATAGTGCCCTTGCTAATATGCCCCTCAGTGAGCTATTGCCCAGAGTCACATGGTGCTGAGCTGAGCTGCCGCCGGAGCCGGGGATCGAACCGTGAGCGCTGTGCTCCGAAGTCAGCTGCCCTGGCCCCTGCACCACACCTCTCCACCTGTGCAATTCCATGGTACATCCTTGCCATCTGAGAAAGTAAGCTATCTGGCATTACTGGTCTTCCATCAACATACACCCACACTTCATCTTCTGCTCTCTTTTTACAACCTGATTTATCCAAATTTCTTTCTCTTCCTCATTTGCTTCTTCCTGTAGCTGTCTAATTTCTTTCCATGTTTCCAAAGAAGAAAACATCAAGTGGCAATTTGTATGTTTTTTTCTCCACCCCTCTGTTGATTGAAATTTAATTTTGTGCACAGAAACGAGCCACTTGGTCTGCGTATCTGTTTCCATTTGTCACATAGTCATTTCCTGACTTATGTGCTGAACATTTAACCACAGCAATCTTTTTGGGCATTTGTAATGCATTCAATAAATCCTTCACATTTTTACTGTTCCGGATTGGGGATCCTGAAGAAGTCAAAAATCCTCGTTGCATCCACAACTGACCAAAATCATGCACCACCCCAAAACCATATTGACTATCAGTGAATATGGTTACTCTCAGGTTTTTGCCAATTATACATGCTCTAGTCAGAGCAATTAGATCAGAAATTTGAGCAGAATTTATCCCCTTCAGACAGGATGCTTCAAGAACCATAGCCACTGTACATACTGCATAAGCAGCACTCAATGCACCCTTTTCATCTCTCAGGCAAGATCCATCCACAAACATTACACTATCTGATTCTTCTAGTGGTGTATCTTTTATGTCAGGTCTTGGTTTTGTGCATAATTCTGTCACATCCAAACAACCATGGTCTGCTTCACCTTTTACTTCTTCACAACTTGAACTCGGCAATAAAGTTGCTGGATTCAATCTTGTGCATCTCGTCACTGTCACATTTTCAGCACCCAAAATCACTCTTTCATATCTAGTCAGCCGACTATACGTCATATGCTGAGTCCGAGTCCTTGTTAATAGGATCTCAACAGAATGTGGCACATATACTTTCACTGGATGTCCCATAACAATTGCTTCACTCTGCTCTAGACTCACACAAGTAGCAGCCACTGCTTTTAAACAGCCTGGTAATGCTGCAGCCACTGAATCCAAACTAGCAGAAAAATATGCCACTGGGCGACGTGCCATTCCATGTTTTTGTGTTAGGACTGAGAGTGCACATCCATCTCTCTCACAACAGAACAATGCAAAATCCTTTGTATAATCTGGCATTCCCAATGCAGGTGCTCGGCAAAGACTATCTCGCAATTCAATAAAAGCTTTCATACATTCTTCATTCAACTCAATCGGATCAACCACATCTTTATGAGTCAACCTCTGTAAAGGTTTTGCGATCAGTGAAAACCCACTGATCCACTGTCTACAGTATCCAACCATTCCCAAGAACATTCAAACTTCTTTTTGAGTCTTAGGAGGACCAATTTGCTAAATCACATTAATTCTGTCTTGCGTTACTTTTCTGAATCCTTTCTCAATTTTGTGTCCCAAATATTGGACCTCTTTTTGACAAAACTGTAATTTTGCTGGTGACACTTTATGCCCACCTTCTGCCAAATGATTCAGTAAGGCAATTGTATCTGTCACACAGGCCTCTCGTGTTTTTGATGCCACTAGTAGGTCATCTATGTACTGCACTAACACTGAATTTTCCGGCATGATCAATGACTCCAAACATTTTTTCAAAATCTGATTAAAAATCGAAGGACTCTCTGTATACCCTTGAGGAACTCGGCACCATGCCAAAACACGGTCTCCGAACCAGAAAGCAAAAATATATTGGCTATCCAGATGTAAGGGTATCGAGAAAAATGCCTGACACAAATCAATCACTGTGTACCATTCTGCATCACAAGGAATTTGATAAAGAATCACTGCTGGGTTTGGCACTATTGGACAGCAAGGTACTACAATCGTATTAATCTTTCTCAAATCTTGAACTATTCTATATTTACCACTTGGTTTCTTAATCCCCATAATAGGTGAATTACAAGGACTACCTAATATTTCTTTTAGAATGCCTTGCTCAATCATTTGATCAATTACAGGAATCACTCCTGCTGTGTTCTCAGGACTCATCTTGTACTGAGGTGTGTTTGGATATACTGCACCTGGTTTAACTGTAACCTGAATAGGATCCACACCCTTCATTAAACCAATGTCTTTTCCTGTAAAATCCCATACATCAGATCTTACTGCATTTCTCAACTCTGCAAGTAAATCTTCTGTAAGCAATGAATACAAATCATTCACTTCTGTCCCTTGCTTCGCTAACATCATTTTAAAAGCAAC